>OZ059830.1:33730261-34406765 GCA_964057195.1 Orthosia cruda | reverse complement strand
CTCGACTACGGTAGCGGTCGAGGCTACGGCATGGCAAGGGGTGCTAAGAATCTCCGGACGAGATCCGGCTACCCCAACAATCACCGACGACTGGACCTGGCAACGTACAACACGCGCACACTTCGGACCGACGAGAAGGTCACCGAACTCGAGGAGGAACTGAGCAGGTTGCGATGGAGTATTATAGGGTTATCTGAAGTCCGAAGAGAGGGGGAGGACTCGATAATCCTCAAATCCGGTAACCTACTCTATTTCCGAGAAGGTGACCGGCAGTCCCAGGGTGGTGTCGGGTTTATCGTCCACAAGTCCCTTGTGAACAACGTGGTGAAGATCGAGAGTGTGTCGACCAGGGTGGCGTACCTTATACTCAGAATATCCTCAAGATATTCGCTGAAGGTCATACAGGTCTACGCCCCAACCTCGGCACACCCCGACGATGAGGTAGAGACCATGTATGAGGATATCTCCAGAGCCATGCATGGTTTCAAAACTCACTTCACCGTTGTCATGGGGGACTTCAACGCGAAACTGGGCAAACGAGACGAGGATGAGCTGCAAGTGGGGGCAATTTGGAGTTGGACAACGGAACCACCGGGGTCACCTACTGGCCAGTTTTATGGAGAAGGAGGGCCTCTATATGATGAACTCCTTCTTCAAAAAGCGTGAACACAGGAAGTGGACCTGGCAGAGCCCCGATGGTGCAACAAAAAATGAGATCGACTTCATCATGTCAACCAAGAAGCAAATGTTCAATGATGTCTCTGTGATCAATTCGGTAAAAACCGGGAGCGATCACCTCATGGTAAGAGGCACATTGAACATTAATATTAAGCTTGAAAGGTCTCGACTGATGAAGTCCACGCTCCGGCCAGCACAGATCCAAGTCCAAAACCCGAGAGCTTTCAGCTCGAACTCCAGAATCGTTTCGAGTGCCTAGGGAGCTCCGTGGATGAATATAGCAACGGGTTCGTGGAAGCTGTCCATACGGTCGGGTCTAAGTTTTTCAAGACCCGTCGTACAGATAGAAACAAAAAGCTCTCAGATCACACCCTCAAGCTTATGAAGGAGAGGCGTGAAATGATCCTGCAGTCTTCAGATGAGGCGTGCAAATACCGGCAGCTCAATAGACAGATCTCTAAATCCTTGAAAAGAGACCTCCGACGCTTCAATACCGAGCGTATTAAAGACGCTATCGAGCGAAATAAAGGCTCCAAGGTGTTCTCAAGGGATCTGGCTATTGGGCAGATCCAACTCACGAAACTGAAGACCGACTATGGCAGGATCGTATCCGCCAAACCGGAGCTTCTCAGGGAGATCGAGACATTCTATGGGCAGTTGTACACTTCGATCAGCAAGCCCGTTGCGTGTCTAGCAAACGACCCAAGAGCTAGATTGACCCGACACTATACCGAAGATATCCCGGACGTCAGCCTGTACGAGATTAGGATGGCTCTGAAACAGCTCAAAAACAACAAGGCGCCGGGTGATGACGGAATTACGGCCGAACTCCTGAAGGCGGGTGGAAAACCGGTCCTTAGGGCCCTTCAGAAGCTGTTTGATTCCGTCATACTCGAGGGCAAAACGCCACAGGCATGGTGCAGGGGTGTGGTGGTACTCTTCTTCAAAAAGGGCGACAATGCCCGGTTGAAGAACTATAGGCCCATCTCACTTCTTAGCCATGTCTACAAGTTGTTTTCAAGAGTCATCACGAATCGTCTCGCGCGCAGGTTTGACGATTTCCAGCCCCCCGAACAAGCCGGATTCCGAAAAGGCTTTAGCACCGTAGACCCACATACATACGCTGCGGCAGGTTATACAGAAGACCGAAGAGTATAACCTGCCTCTCTGTTTAGCGTTTGTGGACTACGAGAAAGCCTTCGATTCGATAGAGACTTGGGCTGTACTGCAGTCTCTCCAACGGTGCCAGATCGACTACCGGTACATTGAGGTGTTGAAGTGTTTGTACAAAAACGCCACCATGTCAGTCCGTCTTCAGGATCAGACCTCGAAACCAATCCTTCTCCAGCGCGGCGTGAGACAGGGAGACGTCATTTCGCCGAAACTGTTCACTGCTGCGCTGGAGGATGTCTTCAAGGTTCTGGACTGGAGGGGGCTGGGCATCAACGTTAATGGCGAGTACATTACTCACCTTCGGTTTGCCGACGACATAGTGGTCATGGCTGAGACCATGGAGAGCCTCAGTAAAATGCTCGATGACCTCAGTAGAGCTTCCGAAAGAGTGGGTCTTAAAATGAACATGGACAAAACCAAGATCATGGTGAATGCCCATGTAACACCCACTCCTATCAAGGTCGGAGACTCTACTCTCGAAGTTGTAGACGATTATGTCTACCTGGGACAAACGGTCCAGTTGGGTAGGTCCAATTTCGAGAAAGAGGTCAACCGTCGAATCCCGACTCGGCTGGGCGGCGTTCGGGAAGTTGCGTGGTATCTTCTCGTCCAATTTACCGCAGTGTCTCAAGACAAAAGTCTATGACCAGTGTGTGTTGCCAGTGATCACCTATGGGACCGAGACGTGGTCGCTCACAATGGGCCTTATCAGAAAGCTCAAAGTCACCCAAAGGGCAATGGAGAGGGCTATGCTCGGAATTTCCTTGCGTGATCACGTCAGGAATGATGATATCCGCAGGAGAACCAAAGTTACCGACATAGCCCGAAGAATTGCCAAACTTAAGTGGCAGTGGGCAGGGCACATTGCTCGCAGAACGGATGGCCGATGGGGCCGAAAGGTTCTGGAATGGCGACCGCGAACCGGAAGACGATACGTTGGAAGGCCTCCCACTAGGTGGACTGATGATCTGGTTAAGGTTGCGGGAAGGCGCTGGATGCGAGACGCACGGGATCGGTCAATGTGGCGACGCCTGGGGAGGCCTATGTCCAGCAGTGGACGTCTTTCGGCTGAAATGATGATATGCAAATACTTATTAACTGGCAGGATTCTAATAAAGCCCAAACCGTACCTCATCCGTATCCTGACTAATAAATGAATATCTGTTGACAGTGTTACCCAATCGTTTTTACTCTTGCGGATCGCCTGAAAAGTATTGAAAAGTAGATTTTCGTAACGTATTTTACAAGCGTTTTTAATATCATGAACATCATAAGATTTCCATGATAGTAAAATCACAATTTATGTTATTAGTGGAGCTACAACGAAAGCTACGGCTTTTTTGTCTGTATTCTCTTGTATGCTTTTTTCGTAGAGACATGCTACGCAGCTACGACGCTACTACGGTGCAAAGCCAAAAACGTCTTGACCCTTTTGAGGGACATAAGGGAACATTCCAAATTCGTTAAAGCGTAAGCTCGTCGACATGTGTATCCTAGAGCTGCCTATCCTAACCTATGGCGCTCAGACTTGGTCTTTGACTGAGGTTCAGAAGTCCAAACTTAAGGTTTACCAAAGAGCGATGGAGCGTAGCATTCTACAAATTAAACTGACCGACCGGATCCGCAATACACCGCAATATTTATACGCTCCAAGACAGGCATCGCTGATGTTGCAGACAAGTCTGCGAGGCTGAAGTGGGAATGCGTGGGTCACATTTGTAGGATGCAGGGGGACAGATGGGCCAGGATCGCCACGCAGTGGGTACCTGGAGACCTACGACGTAACCGAGGCAGGCCTTAAAACGCTGGCGTCACGATCTGGATTAGTTCCTACCAGATTGGCCGGAGAAGGCAGGAGACAAATAGCCAGGAAAGATGTGGGGGAGGCTTTTGTTCAGCATTGGGACAAAGTAGGCTAAATAAAATAAATACATAAAAAAACTTTTTGCAAAAAAATACTACCGACTTCCAAATACAAAACTACAAAGTGAAAAATAACTTAATTTTTTGAAGTCGGTGTCCATAACGCATAAAAAAATGTAACCTACGAAAGACACCGACTTCAAAAAATTAAGTTATTTTTCACTTTGTAGTTTTGTATTTGGAAGTCGGTAGTATTTTTTTGCAAAAAGTTTTTTTATTTTTCACTTTTTAGTTGTACGTACCTAATAGGCAAGTTAGTAAGGGAACTATTTCGACAGAATAGATTTCATGAAACTTGAACATAACCGGTGAAATGAGAGATCTGCTTACCCCTTAAGAGCGAACTGGCGTGATGATATGTTATGAAATGTTATAAACAACAAACAGACATGCGATTGCAGCAATCCCGAGAGATTTGCCGTTATTTATTAAGAGTTCTGTTGTATATCTCCGAAGTTCTTCATCAGATCTTCACAAAATTAAAATGGGACCAATTTCGGAACATACTTTATCAAACAAAAAAAGAATTTTCAAAATCGGTCCACAATTGACGAAGATATCGGTGAACAAGGGAACATTTACATACACCAGAAAATAAAGTACTATACTAAGCAAATTGTAGTTATAAACTCTATTATTTTTTCGTAGCTGCATGCTACGCGGCTACGCTGCTACGCCGATATATGCCAGTAACCCTTTTAAGGGAAAGGAAAATTGACGCATCATCATCCTAGATTAGCAATTATGGGGGGTCATTGATTCACCTCCAACTATTGGCTCATTACCGTCCTGAATCGAAATATATCGTGATCCTAAACATGTTTAGTAATTAAAAACAATATCTATATAGTTTTATGTTCTAGTAGTCTCTTACGAAGAGATATTATAAAAGGAATTTAAAGCACGACGTCATGTCATCATCTCATTAGATTATCGTTACTACACTTTCTAAAATTGTCTTATATATTGTTTTCGTAGACGCATGCTACGCGGCTACGAAGCTACGCTGGTACGCTAATATGCCATTGACCCTTTTGAGGAACATAAGGGAAATTTGACACATTGTCACACTAGATTTTCTACGGAAGACGTTTATCGACGGAGATCACGCACGTAAACGTCAAGAATCGGCACAAGTGTGTGTAAGGCAAACAAACATGAAATGCGGAGATCGAGTCCGACCCTTATCATTTAGCTGCCGTATTAATCTGGGTGATACTGAAAGGTTTTCTTGTTGTATTGACACTGAGTATTTTTTTATATGTTTCTAAGAAATATCCGTATTTGAATATAAATGACCTCTATCTGCGCATGATATGTATAATCCCATCAAAAACATAAATGTGAAAAAGGGAGCCAAGTTCAATACTAGAAATATGCGCGGTTGTTGATAACTCCGACAAAAGAATTGAGATCTAAAGGGGTGCCAAGTACTGTATCCTGAAATTTATTTACAAGAACATAAAACATTCTAAAATAAATTTAAAAACACAATTTCATGCTTTTTCTGCTACAAAAATATTTGCTGTTTTAAAATATAACTTCTTAAATTTGAATAGACGAATTATTTATATAAAGCAGATAACTTAGGATAAATTCTAGCTCATGATATGACTTGGCTGGTTTTCACATACAAGTTATCTTATATTTTACCCAATTACCTATCTGGATGCAAAATTTGAACTTTCTAGGTCATCTGGAACTGGGTTAGAGTTTCGATCTTTAGGTCAGTCAGTGATAAAAATGTCGATTTTTGGACGTTAATATCTAAATAACCGTTAGAGCTATATTTATATAATTTCGGTTTATAGTTAATCTTAGCGATTTTAATACATAAACCAAATTTCATGTGTTTATGTAAAATAGATTTTGAGTTATTAAGATGACAATAGTGGCTCCAAATGGTTCGTGTAATATTACACACAGCAGCTACGTCACCAGTTTCTTTTTTGCTTGAACTTGGCTTGACACGCTGCCGCGTGTCTAGATCAGAACATGACAGTAACATTACACATTATCTATAATTCGATACGGGAAAAAATGCAAAGTAACAAGTACAAAACAACCAAATTACAGGAAAAATACTGAGAAAGACAAACATTTATGAAATAATGTCTGTACTTGTTTGTGTGATCAATTGTACTAAAGGATGTGAGTGAAATAATAGATAATTTTTATTTTTAAAAAGAAAAACGTTGCCCCACACTAGGAATTTCTTCCTGTATCGTGGGTGCGTTTACAAACATATAAACTCACATACACAAACATCCAGAGCCGGAACAACTATCTGTAGGTCATACAAATATTTGTTCCGTGCGGGAATCGAACCCGCGACACGCAGCGCAGCATTCAATCGCTCAACCACTGCGCCAACCGTGCGCCCGTTTGCCCGTAGCCCGTTTCAATTGTTTCGTTTGTGCTCTCGAAATAGTTTTCAAAGAAATAAAACTTCAAAGGTCGTGAGAAACAGATTTAATTAACCGCTACCACTAGAAGGAATAGAATGAAGTAACCACTAAACAATCTGAATTAATATAAAAATGGTCAAATTGTTTGTCTATATGTTTGTAATAAAAGGCACTCTCTGAAAGTAACTAATGGTCCAATTACAATTTCTTTTTCATTCAATTATTGAAAGCAATACAATGGCTGAGCGTCATAGGATATATGTGTTATAGACTAAGTGAATAAAACTGCATTATTCATAATGCCCAACATGAGTAGGCAATAATTAAATTGACCGGGCTTTCTGAATAATGCCTATCACTTATAATCACTTATAATTTTAATGTTGACATTGATTTTAATATAGAATCAGTACGGTAGGTAAGTAAGATTCCTATTTAAGCAACACAGTTGACGGAGCCCTATTTTTAGACAGAAATAGATCTCCGTCAGCTTTCTTGCTTGTTGCATACGTATAGTATCTAGTAGTCATCTCCTTCATGTTAGGTTACTTTAGAAAAAGGTTTCTAAAGTAACCTAACATGAAGGAGATGATGGGAGTTCCCCTTCAAACCTAACCTTTCCGTGAGACGTGTCGGGGTGCCAAAGCTCCGGAGCTCGCTTCGCTTGCTAGAAAATAGCGGCACCGCTTACAAATATTATTTAATGCTTACCGATTCTATAGTCCTGCTGACCAAATAATATAATTTTGCTGTGAAAATATTCTTTTCGCAGAAATTTCTTGCTGACCGAATATTTAAAATAAAAGCTATAGTAATGTGCTATCATTATCGAATTGCCCAACAATATCGAAGCAATATTCATAATGACCAGACAATGTGATAAATAATGAAGTTTATATCAGTATTCATTACATTGCCCGATGTGACTTGACTTGATTCTTATTGCCCGGGCTTTATACATAGTGTCTTGATTAATCACTTGGTACATGACATCTATTTTATTTTTTAACACACTTGCTCATAAAGTGGCTCTAATTTCGCCGCAATTAGGCACATAATGACACCTGTTATCAAACTGTGACTTTTTCATTACTATTATTCACAAGTGAGATAAAGAGTTTCTTTTTTTATTTATTGGTTGAGTTGCTTTGTTCTTGTCTGAGTTGCTCTGTTTTTTGCGTAAAAAAGTTTCGATACAAAAAGATCGTGCTCAATAGTACAAATGCAACACATTTCATGCAACTTCGTATTTAAATAGATAATTTCAACTTGTACGTGTTTAATAAATAAAACTTTCACTTAAATATAACTTTTGTTTTTGTCTGTATTAAAGAAAACTTGAAATTCCCCATTTTGTACGTGGCTAAAACGCTATCCGCGAAAAGCCAAAAAAAGATAACTCATTATTCTTATTCTATGGCCCATCGCCATTGTTAGATGCGCGCGCATAGGAAAACTGAATAATTGTGCTCGCCATTGCGAAAAAATTTTCACAACTGTTTTTCATTCTTGGAAATGATTTTTTAGTATTATTTTCTTCACAAGTGTGTTGAAAAACGTCGTATGATACACGTGTGTATTGATGATTAGCGTCCTCGGCTCTCTTAAGGCCCTCACCTAACGGCTCGGGTCTCAATGGCGCCTCAGCGGTAATCACCGAAATTACACACTTGTACCATAATGTACTATAACACGTTGAAATTTCGCGTGCAGCCGAGAAATAGCAAGTAGCATTTAAAAACTAAGATACTATAATTATGTACAGTATTGGCAATAAATGTTTCTATATAAGTTTTAAAAATCCACCTTTTTCTTAAAACAAAAGAAAGTAGTATATTGTTCTGGGTGTTCGAATAAGTAGGGGACGAAATGGCTTGTATTACGAGTGCCCTGACCCTTTTATCCCTTATGTCTTGCAGAACAATTGTTCTGAAAGACTGAAAAGAAATTTATTTTATTCTCTCTCTCCGTGCCGATTGACTCAAATAAGTAAAAAAAACTCCAACCAGTATTAAGCAACTTGTAGAGATAAGCTCTCGGTCAATATTTTCTATATTTTGTGGGAATTCGAAATATAATATTTATCTTTATAAAAGTCCTACGAGTAAATCCTTTACTGACTGGGGTTTATGGGAGAAGTATTAGAGTATTTATATTGAACCCTCCCTGTGGTTGACCCATCTGATTATGATTACCTACTATATTGTTATCTATCGTTCAGATTGGGGACTTTTCCCTCGGCCTGAATGAATTTTGGGTATGATAAACTATAAATCAAAGAGATTGCTCTCGAAATAGATCGCACTCATTTCAACGCAACATATTATGGGTATATTTTGTTCAGAGGAATTCTTCCCTGAATGATGTAGTATTAGTGAGTTTGTTTGTAACTTTGTACGATCATTTGTTATTACGACTTTGGTTAATGTTTTTACGAAGTGTTCACTTCGTTATGTGTGAACACTTCTGAGGACCTGAATATCACTACTGAAGCCGCAAATAGAGTTGAGACGTGAGATGACTAGTAGATACTATACGTATGCAACAAGCAACAAAGCTGACGGAGATCTATTTCTGTCTAGAAATAGGGCTCCGTCGACTTTGTTGCTTAAATAGGAATCTTACTTACCTACCGTACTGATTCTATATTACAATCAATGTCAACATTAAAATTATAAGTGATTATAAGTGATAGGCATTATTCAGTCAATTTAATTATTGCCTACTCATATTGGGCATTATGAATAATGCAGTTTTAATCACTTAGTCTATAACACATATATCCTATGACGCTCAGCCATTGTATTGCTTTCAATAATTCAATGAAATAGAAATTGTAATTGGACCATTAATTACTTTCAGAGAGTGCCTTTTATTACAAACATATAGAAAAACAATTTGACCAGTTTTATATTAATTCAGATTGTTTAGTGGTTACTTCATTCTATTCCTTCTAGTGGTAGCGGTTAATTAAATCTATTTCTCACGACCTTTGAAGTTTTGTTTCTTTGAAAACTATTTCGAGAGCACGAAATAAACAATTTATCTATTATTTCACTCACATCCTTTAGTACAATTGATCACACAAACAAGTACAGACATTATTTCATAAATGTTTGTCTTTCTCAGTATTTTTCCTGTAATTTGGTTGTTTTGTACTTGTTACTTTGCATTTTTTCCCGTATCGAATTATAGATAATGCGTAATGTTACTGTCATGTTCTGATCTAGACACGCGGCAGCGTGTCATGCCAAGTTCAAGCAAAAAAGAAACTGGTGACGTAGCTGCTGTGTGTAATATTACACGAACCATTTGGATACCACTTTTGTCATCTTAATAACTCAAAATCTATTTTACATAAACACATGAAATTTGGTTTATGTATTAAAATCGCTAAGATGAACTATAAACCGAAATTATATAAATGTAGCTCTAACGGTTATTTAGATATTAACGTCCAAAAATCGACATTTTTATCACTGACTGACCTATAGATCAAAATTCTAACCCAGTTCCAGATGACCTAGAAAGTTCAAATTTTGCATCCAGATAGGTAATTGGGTAAAATATAAGATAACTTGTATGTGAAAACCAGCCAAGTCATATCATGAGCTAGAATTTATCCTAAGTTATCTGCTTTATATAAATAATTCGTCTATTCAAATTTAAGAAGTTATATTTTAAAACAGCAAATATTTTTGTAGCAGAAAAAGCATGAAATTGTGTTTTTAAATTTATTTTAGAATGTTTTATGTTCTTGTAAATAAATTTCAGGATACAGTACTTGGCACCCCTTTAGATCTCAATTCTTTTGTCGGAGTTATCAATAACCGCGCATATTTCTAGTATTGAACTTGGCTCTCTTTTTCACATTTATGTTTTTGATGGGATTATACATATCATGCGCAGATAGAGGTCATTTATATTCAAATACGGATATTTCTTAGAAATAATATAAAAAGATACTCAGTAGTCAGTACACCAAGAAAACCTTTCAGTATCACCCACATTAATACGGCAGCTAAATGATAAGGGTCGGACTCGATCTCCGCATTTCATGTTTGTTTGCCTTACACACACTTGTACCGATTCTTGACGTTTATGTGCGTGATCGCCGTCGATAAACGTCTTCCGTAGAAAATCTAGTGTGACAGTGTGTCAAATTTCCCTTATGTTCCTCAAAAGGGTCAATGGCATATTAGCGTACCAGCGTAGCTTCGTAGCCGCATAGCATGCATCTACGAAAACAATATATAAGAAAATTTTAGAAAGTGTCGTAACGGTAATCTAATGAGATGATGACATGACGTTGTGCGTTAAATTCCATTTATAATATCTCTTCGTAAGAACTAGAACATAAAACTATATAGATATTGTTTTTAATTAGTAAAAATGTTTAGGAACACGATATATTTCGATTCTGGACGGTAATGAGCCAATAGTTGGAGGTGAATCAATGACCCCCCATAATTGCTAATCTAGGATGATGATGCGTTAAGTTTCCTTGCCCATAAAAGAGTTACTGGCTTATATCGGTGTAGCAGCGTAGCCACGTAGCATGCAGCTACGAAAAAATAATAGAGAATATAACTACAATTTGCTTAGTTATAATACTTTATTTTCTGGTGTACGCAATGATGTTCCCTTTTTTATTTTTTATATTCAGCCTACTTTGTCTCACTGCCGGGCAAAGGCTTCCTCCACATATTTCCAGGCTATTTATCTCCTGCCTTCTCCGGCCAATCCGGTAGGAACAAGTCCAGATCGTCAAGCCAGCGTTTTCAGGCCTGCCACGGTTACGACGTCCGTCTCCTGGTACCCACTGCGTGGTGATCCTGGCCTATCTGTCCACCTGCATCCTGCAAATGTGACCCGCCCAATTCTACTTCAGCCTCGCAGACTTGTCTCCAACATCAGCGAGCGTATAATTGTATTGCGGATCCGGTCGGTCAGTTTAATTTGTAGAATGCTACGCTCCATCACTCTTTGGTAAACCTTAAGTTTGGACTTCTGAACCTCAGTCAAAGACCAACTCTGAGCGCCTTAGGTTAGGATAGGCAGGATACACATGTCGACGAGCTTACGCTTGAATTAATTTGGAATGTTCCCTTATGTCCCTCAAAAGGGTCAAGACGTATTTGGCTTAGCACCGTTGAAGCGTCGTAGCTGCGTAGCATGCCTCTACGAAAAAAATATACATAAGAATACAGACAAAAATCCGTAGCTTTCGTTGTAGCTCCACTAATAACATAAATTGTGATTTTAATAACATGGAAATTTTATGATGTTCATGATATTAAAAACGCTTGTAAAATACGTTACGTTGATCTAATTTTCATTAATTTTCAAGCGCTCCGCAAGAGATAAAGTATTAGGTGCCACTGTAAACAGATATTCATTTATTAGTCAGGATACGGATGAGGTACGGTTTGGACTTTATTGGAATCCTGCCAGTTTTATAAGTATTTGCATAGTATGAATGGAAAATCAATATCTTCGACTGAATTGAGATCTCGATCAGAGGTCCCCAATCAGTCTCAATTTATCACCGTTTCTATACTATTTATACAGGTGACTTATTATTCACTGGAAATATTTTAGAGAGGTGAAAGTAGGACCAGACATAAAATCTCGAAACAATATCAGGTGTTTCGTACTTTTTGTCGAGTTATGCAAACACAAAAATATTGAATAGCGGGTTTTTTTCATATTTCTGAACTGATACTACAATAAAAGTTTTCACTTATATGACTAGTTTCATAGTAAAGCTAGCAATGAATTAAAATTCACTATGTATAAAATAATGTAGTTTAAAAACTATCTGAATTGCATGAGGTCTAGGTTTCAATATTGTTTGATTTGCTACTACTTTAAACTCACCTTCATGAATAAGGCAATTAAAGACAAACTGAATAAATGTATAGACAAGTTTTTGTTTATAAAGTACGATGTTATATCGCACATTAATATTAATTAAAACCACGATTTCTATGAAGCTTGCTAGTTTATCTGTGCGTTATTATTTATGTTTTTTCTTACATATAGGTACAAAGTAGAGAGTTTTCACATTCCACATACATATAAATATATTGTCGAATTATTTGCTTCTATGTAAACCAGGGGTTCCCAAACTTATTTTGTCTACTGTCCACTTTGAGAATAAATGATTTTTAGCACCCCCATTTTTTACCTACTTAAAAACCACTATAACTTCAAATTAAAGTAATCAATTATTGTAGTATTTAACAAAACTTGTTAAAACATGATTGCCCGCGGTCTTCTATCTACGAAAATTACCTATCTAGGAGTACTAATAACTATCAAAATGCGAAAGTATGCCTGTTGCCTTTTTATTTGTTTGTTTGTGTCTACTTTCATTTCGTAACGGAGCGACCGATTGACATGATTTTTATTTTATATATTCAATAAAACAGGACATATATATAAACTACGTGGAGAGAAATAACGAACCGAGTTTGAGCAATCTCTTAGCTAATATTAGTTGATGTTCACAAGTTGTAGTTGAGAGTCGAGAGCTCATGCAGTCGGTGTCTAAGAGGCCTCCTAGATCAATGAAATTACAAATCACCCCCCAAGGCTCTACACAAAGCCCCAATTTTTTTTCTGGGTCTCTTGCCGCCTTTAGGCCTGCAGCACCCACAAGGGGGCGTTATCACCCACTTTGGGAAAGGCTGATCTAAACTAATCCTACTACTATTATAAACGTGAAAGTTTGAGTGTGGATGGATGTTTGTTACTCTTTCACGCAAAAACTACTGAACGGCTTTTGATAAAATTTCATAGAAATGCAGCTTATACATCAGAATAACACATAGGCTATAATTTATAAAAAAAAATGGGTAAAATTATTAATACCACGCGGGTGGAGCTGCAGATGGCAGCTAGTATTACACATATAGATGCAAATTTGTTTGCATGTTTGTTTGTAGAAGGAAATCACTAGTCTGGTCTGCTCTGGTGGAACTCTGGGCTTATACTGCAAAATGTTCGTTAACAGAAATCTACTCTATAACTGAACGTCATAGGTAACTTTTATTCTGAAAAATAAATAGCTCCTGTGGAATAATAGGTCACGGAAACAAAGTTGTGATTTCAAATAAAAACCAACGCTGTGTGTGTTCACACTATTTACACTGGCTATTGATACATGGTTTTGGCTTCACTGGGTGTATTTAAATAGGGAGTTGTAGTTATTTAGCGATCAGACCGGGTTCACGAGAGTAAATAAATATTTACAGCTATTAGACGCTGCACTATTTGAAACGCAATTTTAAATATTAAACTCGAATTCAATCATTCAACTGCTACGCCGATTATGATGTATTTACTTTGTATCAATCACTAGCTTCTGCCAAAGTATATAAAATAATATCGCAACTTCCGCTTAATTGCATATTGTCTGGTTGCCGTCCTGATATTGAGAGGAATCACATTCCAGAGAAGAATGGAATGAATAAAATCAGAAGTATGAGAAGGACAAATCAAGAGAAGATAGTAAAACGAACGCTGATTCCTATCGTGTGAAGTACAAAGATATTGAAAGTGATGTATGATATAAGAAGGAGTGAGTGAGAGGAAAGAAAAGAGTGGCCAAAGCGCACAAATTTTTACTTTGTCGAGTGGGCATCCATTTGAGCTCAGATCTGCAGCTCGCCTCATGATCATATTTTCGGCGATTGAATATGAACTGGATTCCGGTACAAAAGAAGCCTATCTAGCTTATCCAAGAAAATGTTCAGGTCAAAGTAGCACATGTCACCATAGTCGATTATAGAGAATATTAAAGTCTGAACAAGCATAGTCTTCGTTTTTGCAGGCAGAAAGTATCTCAGACGATACAGGCATCGCAAGGACCCGTTGACTCTTTGACTGACACTAGAAACGAATGTAGATCGAGATCCTTTACAGGCTGATGCGGATGACAGCACCATTAAAAATAGAGAGCTAATCCCCACTTGACCCATCATGCGCGAGCTTCCAATCACAATGGCCAAAATTTTGTGGGGTTAAAGTGTCCTATATCTTTCTCCAAGATTCAGTAATTTGTTTAAGGCATGAAAAGGTAACAAACAAACCGACAGCCAGATTAATATTGGGTTATAGTATGGGTTAAAACATAATAATTTTCCCGGGATTGTTACTACGAGGTAAAAGAAGACAAAAGAAGTCTAACATTGGGCCAACACATCTTGTCTACATCTGAGGTCTGAGTGCGCATCGAGATTTTCGAGAACTAAACACAAAGCTTCTCGACTCTTCACGTGACCAGAGGGTTAGCCTTTTCTTCGGCCAGAGATTCAGCATTGCCATCCAACGTGGCAATGCTGCTAGCGTTCTGCGCACGTTTCCCGTTGACATCGATGTGGACGAATTTATTGATTCACAATGAGCCCTTTTCCCTCTCCCCTTTGTATAAAGGCTTGTAATATTCAATTACATATATGTTAATCTTGTCTACAATCTCAATACATAAACGACTCCACCAGTCCCTAAATTATATTATATAGCATTAACCTAAGACCTTGTAAACATACATGTTTACTTGATAACCCACTTTAAAAGCAATTGGGCGATTGCCACTAGTATTTTGAGATATACATAAGTATTTAGTACCACTTACTACTGTGTAGTCACTGTTTATGGAAGTCGCTTCTAAAGGGCTGAATGTCTGCATGCCTCGTTTGTTCAAATGGGCCTTTGCTATTCCTTGATCCATGTCAACCCTATGTTACAAGGTCACTGTGTTACTAAGACGCTAAGTAAAATAGTTACACTTAAGAATAATGTCTGATTAATATTAATGCTGTCCGAGATACTGAGGTTTAATTAGAAAAGAAAGCATGTATAAGCCTTTGAAGTAATCTGAGGATGTCTTTAATCAAAATGATTTGATGACGAAAGGTCTAATGGAAATCTTGTTTTATACACTTTTTTTTCTATTTACATAGGTACTTCATGCGTTTGATGCAAGCAAAACTTTGTAAAGGTTACAAATGTGCCGAGGTTTTGTTTTGGACGCCAATTAACAATTACCCGTTAACATTAATTATTAGCCGTTAATATAAGTTCAACAAACTTGTGCAACGTAAATGAACTGTAGATCATTACGTTTACAAAGGTGAATAAAATATGCCCCAGAGACAGCAAATTTTTCATAGTATAATCCTAACATTACCCGAATGAGTTTGAACAAACTTTTCAGTCGAAACAGTATGTCACAATACGTTTACTGATACGATATCTCGTGTCTGCCAAAATTAATTTGCTTATCGGCTGAAATTAAATATTTATGCGTACTTAAGCGCGTTATTAGATACGCCATACGTACCTATATCTATCTACTATGTACATATTGCGCATGCAATCATGCACATGTCGCGTTCAGTTTGCATCACACGTTATTTTGTTTCACAAACGCTATGGAATTTTACGTGCCGAGCAAAAATTGACAAAGCTGGAAACTTTTTATTTTATTATTATTAGTATGAGCCTATTGTGTCCCAATATTATGTAATAAATAATTTGAGGATACGATATCAAGTGTTACTGTATAGAATTTGAAATGCGCAAGCACGATCCTCCCTTGACCGTATTTATTTTGCCGTCCCTACAAGCTACAGTCATGGTCATGTTTTAGGCGGCTGTTGTGTGCCAGGGTTGTTTGCACATCTGTTCCCAATTCCGTCGGTAGTCAAAGGAACACCTTTGAAGCTAAGGACAGTCGGAAATTGTGACAAATTGCAATTAGACTGCAGAACTCGGATGCCAGTCGCCTCCTTGCACAATGGCAATTTTATCTTTTAGAGACACAAAACTGACTAGAAGTTTTTAGACGAAGCTATCATAAAATTCTACTTCTATTAATTGAAATGTCTTGTCCGTTTTTCTCCATAACCGCCCGGTTACGCACTACATCCGATCCGCGTCCGTGATTTGAGTTCCGATTTCAAAATGTTCTGAATTATGACAGACTAGCTTCTGCCAACGTGAATGTCAAAAACTATGCCCGAGGGCAACTATGCCCAGGATAAAAAGTATCATATGTGCTATTCCTGACTAAAATCTATCTCTGTGCCAAATTCGTTCCAAAAACCAGATCCGTTCAGCCGTTCTGGCGTGAAGAAGTAACAAACACACTCACAGACTTTCGTTTTTATAATATTAGTGTGATTATGACGGATAGAGTTTGGATATAGTGCGGATGCTTACCTACAAGAAGTACTACGGCTACTTCGTAACCGAAATTTCACGGACTCGGATCGGATTTATTGCGTAACCGTACATGATTTCCGATTTCCGATTTGGCGGTGTCCTTTGCGAATGGACATTTGAAGATTTTTTTATTTTTTTTATGTCATTTTTAAGTACCGTTTAATGGCTTAATTGAAACAAATGATTTGCCTTTGAATCTTAAAGATATTTGCTAGAACATTTGTTAGATATTTTTGAGACCATCAACCAGGAATGCTATAATATTCTACTACCTACACTAGTTAGCAGTTACTCGGAAAAAAAATATTGACGACAGATGTCTAGGCCACTTATCATTTACTTGTCATTTATTATGAAATTCACGAAACCGATAAAACACGTCCCCTAGAATTAGCTCACTCAGATAAGATAACAATGAACCTGTTCTAATTCAAGTGAACATGTCCAATTTTATTTCATCCTTCGATCAATTTCGGATTACGTAAAATATGTTTTATGAATTATGGATTAACGTACATTATCATAATTTATTGGCATCAATGTTATTTCAGTGCTGTTTCGTTTTACTGAAAATATATGATAAAGATACCTACTATAGATAGAGAGAAGATAACGCAGCCGACGTTATTTTATGTAAAAGTACCAGACCACTACCAAATTACCAGTTGCCATGAGTTTATTTTATCGTTCTCATACTCTTCCCTTCTCTCCCTTAAACCGCAGCAATAAATGGCCTTGAGTAAAGCTACAAATATCTTGGTTTGTAGATATGCCCAATATTGTCAGCTGACGGAAAGAAGTAGGAGGTAAAAGTTCTCGGGTAACTGGTATTTAAATATCAGGCTTTATAATTTTTTTAAACTTCAATCCCTTTACGTCATTATCAGATGTCCCAATGCAGAACTAATAAGAAGGTACTCGTCAAAATATAATGCTTGTTTAAGACGTGCAGTCTTAAACAAGCATTATAGAGCAAAATAATTCAAAACGATCGTCACAGTTATAGGGATATAATCAATAATATTACCATAATTGCGATAACAAATATGTAATGAACACCACAATGAATGTGTTAACGATTCTATGTTGGCAAAAATAAAAAATATTGTCTAGTTTAAATATCAAAAATACGTAAAGTTAGACAAAAATCTTAAAATAGCATGCTAGTGTTTTAATGATTTTTGATAGTAAACGGTTGAATTTTTTCACAATCTTTAATTCATATTAATATCTAATGGTCATACCACAATTTAGTGTTTTAACATTTTCGAAATGTCATTTGGTTATTTTTGTGTTCTTTTTTTTCTTAATTGTCGCGCTGTTTTGAATCGTATGTCGTCAATTCAGTCGTCCACGAGAGCTCGGAGAGAGGTCACGTCTCATCGTGGAGCGACGCGCCGATAATGATAATTCGCGATCTATTGTGTACGTATACATTGCCGCAAATAGTTGAATAAGGTAAGTCATATTTTTTGATTTTTGTGTAGGAATTTTTATGCATACCTAACATTTACTTTTTATGTTTTTACTATTCAATACAAATTTCTGTTTTTGTTTTTAAATATTTTTTTAGTAAAAATAATGCTGTTCTCATAAAAAGTATGTATTTCTATTTTTTTATTTTATTTCCTTTTTAACCGATTTTCAAAAATGAGTCGGTTTTATGTTCAGCTGTATGTTTGTTTTTTTGTGTATGTTTATCAATTTCATAAATTGTGGACCGATTTTGGAAATTCTTTTTTTGTTTGGAAGAGTACGTTCCATTTAAATTTGGTGAAGATCTGTTGAAGAATTCTGGAGATTTGCAACAGAACTCCTCAAATAATTACGGCTGATCTTTCAGGATTGTTGCAATCGCATGTCTGTTTATTGTCATATGTTCATAACATAACATCACGCGGGTACGCTCTAAATAGAGAGGTACGAAGATGTGTACAGTAAACCCTGGTACACTCATTTCACCGGTTATGTTCAAGTTTTATATTAGATTTTTTTGGAAAAATGTTTTATCTAACATAATGGCGCATGTAGGTAATCGATTTTTTTAATTGTTTCTCAAATATTTGATATTGGTATCGTGTAATGGGTTTTTAGGGATGCCGATTGCAAATCTGACATTCTTTTTAAAATACAAGATGGCGGATGCAACTTTTTCTCAAACATTCGATATGGGTATTGTGTAATGGGTTTTTAGGAAAACCGATTGCAAATCTGATTTTCTTTTTAAAGTTCAAGATGGCGGATGCAACTTTTTCTCAAACATTCGATATGGGTATCGTGTAATGGGTTTTTAGGGATGCCGATTGCAAATCTGACATTCTTTTTAAAATCCAATATGGCGGATGCAACTTTTTCTCGAACATTCGATATGGGTATCGTGTAATGGGTTTTTAGAGATGCCGATTGCAAATCTGACATTCTTTTCAAAATCCAAGATGGCGGATGCAACTTTTTCTCAAACATTCGATATGGGTATCGTGTAATGGGTTTTGAGGGATGCCGATTGCAAATCTGACATTATTTTTAAAATCCAAGTTGGCGGATGCAACTTTTTCTCAAACATACGATATGGGTATCGTGTAAAGGGTTTTTGGGGGTGGTGATTGCAAATCTGACATTCTTTTCAAAATCCAAGATGGCGGATGCAACTTTTTCTCAAACATTCGATATGGGTATCGTGTAATGGGTTTTGAGGGATGCCGATTGCAAATCTGACATTATTTTTAAAATCCAAGTTGGCGGATGCAATTTTTCTCAAACATTAGATATGGGTATCGTGTAATGGGTTTTTGGGGATGCCGATTGCAAATCTGATATTCTTTTTAAAATCCAAGAAGGCGGATGTAAATGTTTTCAAACATTCGATATGGGTATCGTGTAATGGGTTTTTAGGGATGCTGATTGCAAATCTGACATTCTTTTTATAATGCACGATGGTGGATAACATTTTTCTTATAATTGTGAATTTATTTTATTTTTGATCTATCACAAGAAACAGTAGTAGGTATCTATACTACTGTGTTTTTAAGAGATATCAAAGAGTAATCAGCAAGTTGCTTGCAACTTGCGCACCGTGCACCACGAGACCTTAAGTCTAGCTTTTGTATGTACTACTGGCATTCGGACTTCCTCCAATATGATTATAAATTAAAGACTATTTATTATTCTGAATTCTGATGAATGCAATCTTCTCATATTTATTATAGTTTATATAACTGTAAGTTTACAGTACCGTTTTTATTACTGTTTTGGGACTGTATGTTTCCAGTTCTAAGACATGCTTTTTGACTACTTATATTCTTCAAAACATACGGATTCATATTCAATCATTTTGATAGAAGAAGAAACTGAAGATAAAAACGAGATCATAATACATGGCAATAGAAGTGGGTTTCACATGATGCAGTTGAGCTGACTAGAAACACAAGCTACCCATTAAGGTACCGAAAAAAAGTTAAAAAATATACTTCGTTTGGTTACTGGCGCTGTAAAACATATACATATATGCGCAAAATGACAAAACTTTTCTCAAAAAGTTCTGGATCTGAAGCAGGGTTTGTTGAACGGGCCACGTGTTTGGAAATCATAGCACATGCAAATCTTATTATTGCAAAAATCATCGACAGAAGAAAATCTGATTTCAACGATGAAAAGTAAAGAGGGTGGCTTTATATTTTCAGCCATATTAAAATTCACTTACAGACCGATGAATAATGCTACAAGCTTGATGCATAATGCATAGAGCAACATTACTGAAAATTTTAATGGTATTATAGCGAAGTTTAGTGGCGGAAAAATAATAAATTACTCAGGCAGGCAGACATATGCTGAAAGATGTGCCGCATCAGTGGTCTCATTCAATTCGAGACAACCACTGGCATACCCGAGTATAAAAATATTACTCAAGAGTCCTAACAAACTTATAAAACATCTCGAAACCAAGAGAAATACCAAAAGATTGGCGTCAGCAAAACGCAGAGTACATAAATCGTTTAATTTAATTTAATTTAAAAAATAATTTCTGGAAAAGAGACAAGGAAGGAAATATTAAACAAAAAAAAACCATGATTCCAAGCACAAGGACAACTTCATGTTACACAAAGAAAAACATGCATATTTGCAGTTTGGACTGAATTGGACATGAAGGTTGAACTTATCGAGAAAGAATAGAATTTTGGTCTAAAATGGAAGAAAAATTTAAAACTTTTTATTTTGATTGCTTACTGCCGGAAATCCTTGTTCTCAGTTAGATAGGCAAATGAAACTCAGGGAATGAAATCTCAATGAAAGATCAATGAAAAGGAGAAAAAAAGATTCGAAACGAACACTTGCAACTGAAGAAACAACAAAACGCAAAAGAAAAGCGCAATAAATCGCATGGGCACGTTATTCCGTTATGCACCAGTGGTGGAAAATAACAATCATGTTTTTAAATGTGATTGATATTACACTTCTTGTCTCTTTTCCAGTTATTTTTATAATCTTTTTTATCTTATCCCCACACAAATTTTGGTCATCTGGTGACAACTTTTTATGAAAAATTTAAATTCTTTTTTGAAAAATGTCTTTGACTTCCCTGGAGAAAGTTGTTCATTTACAGAAGAAAAAGCAATTTTTAAAATATGATCTTTACGTTACATCCTGTATAATAAATATACTACGTTTCCCTGGGCTTTTTGTAAAATGGTAAAACACGCATTAGGTAATTATAGTTTTTTTATTACGGTCTGGTTTTATTATACAATATACCTACCCATCTACAGCTACTCCCCTAGCTTACCTACAAACCCCGTGATATTCCCGGGCCTACAATCGGATGAATAGTAAGGGAACGGTTATTGTATTACTATAGTACAATACAACCAAACATTATTTTTTATATAATATAGATTATAAGATTTAATTATGGGCTTTATGTACATATAAAACCATCTAAATAATAAATATTCGTCATTTCAAGTCACTCAACACAACGGCCCAAATTATTAAAATGTTTAGTTACCAACTTTTGTCATGCAACTGGAAGCGGGGCTCGAGCGAACTTGTCATTGTGTGCGTGACGACGCACACGACTAGCGCGCTGCAGTAAATACCTATTTGCCGCGCGCATATTTTGCTCGGCGCAGTCTTAATTTAAACATTCAAACACATCTTTGTGATTATTTGTTTATCCAAACCTATCCACGCATTTCTCTTTGATCATTTGTGACACAACATCAAATAAATATGTTGAAATCACATTTAAAGCAAGACATTTATTATTAAACCTATTTGGATTTTCGCTGTCGTATCAGTTTGTGACTTTTTATCCAATATTTCTTTATTGGACGCTTCACTAGCTTCTATGAAATTATTATGACGGGCGTTCGACGTCTTTGGACCGTCAATGTCTGTCGCTTCGAGGCTTGTTATTATAGCGTTGCGGTCGTTGCAATGGAAATGTGTGGCAATTCTGAAATCAAAATAGCTTTTTATTTTTTTATGAGTACTTTGTAGCTAAAAAAAATTGGCTTTAAGGATTTTTGTCTATTGCTTTTCTTAGACTACCTACTCTATTCATTAAGGCTGCCAAAGTAAAGCCTGTATTCTCTATCGAGATAAAGGAACTTAATGACGTTTCACAAATCTTCTACTTACGTATCGCAACCCCATTGGTAACAAATTTTCTGAAAGCGACTGAATGTAACAGCCCTTTATTTATTATATACTTTATTGTACACCATAAGTTACATTTATAAAGGAAACTTAAAACAAATACAATGGGCGGCCTTTTCGCATTCTGCGATCTCTTCCAGACAACCAGGGTATGGACAGTAATTGCTGGACATGAAGTGGGGCTGTTATTGGTGTGACAATACCAGTGTTAAAACAATTAATATATTATAACAGATATGCAGATATATACATATGCTATTTAATAAATACATACATACTAAAATAAAAAGACAATAAACAAAATGGTGACATAATCACAGCGACAGATAATGGGAGCATCACGAGTCTTTTGAACACAGGCAACAATTGGACGCGTTTTATTTTGTCTGGCAACGCATTCCACAGACGAGTAGCCTGGACAGTAAAGGATTTATCCAGAAAACTCGTGGAATGCATTGGCATTTGAAGTCGTAAGTTATCTGATGACTAAGAACTTTTGTGTGAGAATCGCAGAGAAAATGAAAACTGTTCACGCTTTATATAATGAAAATCCCTATCAACATGCTTTCAGAACATTGAATACTATCAAAATAACGCATCGTTTTGTATACGGTAACAAAGAGCAAGCATGCTTGACTTTATTTTGTCGGACATTTTGACGTTTGCTACTTCATACATAATTCACCCTTATTTGCTTATTCAAGCACTTTATTCTCTTTGTCAAACAAGTACACCATTTACTAAAGTAGTTGCACGTACGAGTAAGTGATACTTTGTTTTCGCTAAATAAAGTAAAGCTAATATTAGTCAAACTGTGTCAAAGCCAGACCAATAAGTAAGTAACCTTTACATCGTTTAATATTTGGTGATGAATATTAAAATAAAGCCTATATTTAGACGACATCTCTATATATATATAAATCAATTGATGTTCTTTAGCATCGCTAAAAAACTCAAAAAAGGGTAGGTGGGTAGATAGAGTAGGTTAGGGAGGGTAGGTAGGTAGCCAGTTGACGGGAGCGAAGCCTCGGGGGACAACTAGTGTATAATAGTAGTTTATGCAACGGTCATAAAATAGGAGTTATTAAAACAGGAGTGTGGTATATGCCGCTGCAACTGCATATACTATTTTATCTTTACTCATACAGTTAAACTAAAACAAAAGTGGAAACGAAAACAATATGTGGTATGGCAGTAAATTTAGATTCTCACTGTGCATGATTGCGCAGCGCGCGCATCCATAGACAAAGACACAATTTTTCTACATTAAGTCAATGAGCCCATACGTGCCATAAATTAAAAAGTAAAAGTGTGCTATAAAATTAAAAATTATTTTATGATGTTTGAAAATCGAAGGAAAATGTTGCACTGTCATGGTTTTCTTTTTAATTTTCCTATCCACTAAAAAAAAGTACGTGTTTATACAATATTTTTTTAATTCATATTTGGAACATTACGTTGTGAGTGTAGATAAATAACTTTACATTTGCGTGACGTGGACGTGGTCTGTTAATCCAAACCCTAATTTCAGCTTGTTTTTAATTATATCTGTTTTCTTTAATTGTATTTAAATTTATTAAATATGGTTTTGTAAAGCTGATCTGGCTGATCATAAAGCTAAGACTCCATAATCGTCAGCCTATAACGTCTTTAGTGCTGGGACATATGTTTCCTCTCTATTAGAATGAGTGGGCTACAATCCTTTGGGAATACTTTCATTATGCGTTCAGCTAAGGAGTGGAATTCTCTTAAAGTCCCCGTCACGAGTTTCAAATTCAAATTCATTTATTTCGTGAACACAGCGTACATACAGAAGGTGTTATAATAAATAAGATCCGAGCTGTGTCCCGCCAAAAGACATGCAAAATATCTCACAAAAATAAAAAAAATAGGTCACTAATAAAATAATAGATTTTTCATAATAATAGAATATAAAATAATGTCACTAATAATCTATATATATAAAAGGCAATGTCCCGACTGACATATCAACGCCCAGCCTAAACCACTAATGATATAAGTTTAAAATTTTTAGAGGATGTTCATTTTATATTGTAGGCGTCATTTAAGAAAGGATTTTTGGAAATTCATCCTCTAAAGGTGTGAAATAGAGGATGAAAGTTTGTATGAAACTATGTCATTTTTAATTTGAAATGAATGAAATATGGTATCTAGCTTCTAAATATAAAATAATAGAATATAAAATAACGTCACTAATTCATTAATAACAACAATAATCAAAATTAACACAATTATCCAGTATACATAACATAAGAATAGATTGAATTTAGTCAACAGGTATTATAATTTAAATGTTGTGTTTCATAAAAATACACGCTTCATAAATATAGAGTGTCATACTGTTGGTGTTTTTAAGAGTATTTATTAATGAAATTACATCTTTTGGTGCGGTTGATGACATAAACATGGATTTGTGTGATCTTGGCGTGTTAAAAACATTTGACTTTGAGTTGTTAGCTTTCGGTTGAGCAGAGGATATGAAATGGTCATTAAATTGTTGGGCTATCTCTTTGGGGTCTGTTAAATATTTGCCATTTACATTAATCGCATTAATATTACTTTTAGTAATGTTAGATTTTATAGATTTAATAACTTTCCACGTTGCCTTCGACTTGTTGGTGCTTGTTCCAATAAAATAAGAGTTATGTGCTTTCTGTGTCAGTTTAATAACGCTTTGATATCTTTTCGAAAAAGTCTTGAATGCCATTTTTGAGTCACTGTCTCGAGTCAGTCTATATTTCCTCAATAAAGATCGTCTAGTTCTACTACAACGCTTAACTCCGCGTGTGATCCACTTTGGTTTAGTAACTGTAGAAATTTTGTGTCTGACAACAGGGAAACAGAGATCATATATTAATTTAAATAGTTAAAAAAATGAATTAAAGCATTTGTTTACGTCATCACATGCATAAACTTCGGAGAAACTGAGACTGGCGATATATTACCTAAAAAGGTTTATATTTTCCTTGCTATAATCCCGTTTATATATATAATAATATGGTAAAATACACTTTTGTTGTACCGGGAACTTCATAAGTTGGGCTGTGTGGTCCGACACACCTAGCTCCAAAATCTCACTTTTGCAGCCTCTTATGTTGTGGAGAAAATTATCTAGACATGTACCACTACTAGGACGCGTAGGTTCATTTATTTCTAGTTTCAGATTAAATTCCTTCAAAAGTTGCTTAAATAGTGTAGAGTTTTTGGTCTTCCGAAGAACATCAATATTAAAGTCGCCGCAGATTATTATTTTTTGGTTACTTTTAAAACCAAAATTATAACGTTATCGTCAGTTAAGGCGATATATACCCCCCAATGTAACGCAGTACTGGCCGTGCGCCCGCTCGATGCCAAAATATCAAAACTGAACCTCCTTTTGAACTGTTTGCAAAATATTATTTGATTTACATATGCTATGTTAGGTATGAAGAAATTCCAGCCATCAATTTTTCTGTATAAAATTACTTTTAAACATCCAAGTCGTTTTGAAGGAGTTTCCAAAAGTTGCGAAAAAATATCGTGTTGTTAATTATGTTTTTAAAGCAAAACTATTAGTTACACGGAAAAACCTTGTGTTCAAAATTATGTACATGAATCAATAATAAATATATATATTTTGCAAACCTTTTAACCTAATTGTTACTGAGGAGTATGCTTTAGAAAGTTACCGCTTTACGGCACTAAAGCGTATATAGGCCCTTAATTCCACTGCACAGCACTCAAACACATTGGGAATGTTTATCTTTTTTACAGATTCTATTTCTTTGAAATTAATGTGGTTCTTAATTAAAATGCAAGAACCATCATTCCGCTTTAGTCTAGTGAAGCTTGCAGCTAAGATAAAATTTGGTATATTCAGAAGATCAAGGTCACCTTGCTTCATATTGTGTTCTGTAAAGCATAAAACCCTAACACATATCCCATTCCTTGCGAGGGTATCTAAATGTTCTGTCATTACATCAGCCTTGGGTAACAGTCCATTAATGTTTTGATGCAATACACGCAACTCATTATACACGAAAACAAAATCTGGTTGATTACGTCACCAGTACATGAAGTAAAGGAAAGAGGTAAGTCGCAATACAAAAGATCTTTTCCCGATACCGGCTCGTTCGTAGGTTTCTGAATATTTAAATTACAATCAGTTGAAATATAATATTAAAGGTTAGAAATAATATTTGAAACGGCATTATCGATAATACGACCACCTCTTCCCTGAAACATCGAATAATCCGATAGTAAATCTAAATTACAGTCAAATAATGTAGCATAATTGTCAATTTGTATGTCCTGAAATAATAAATTATTAAACATTTCTATTCTACAATTATACATTCCATAATAGTAACCATATTTATAAGTAGGTAAACATAATATTCAATTTTCAACACACTTGCTCATAAATTGGCTCTAATTTCGCCGCAATTAGGTACATAATGACACCTGTTATCAAACTGTGACTTTTTTACAAGTGAGATAAAGAGTTTTTTATTTTTATTTATTGGTTGAGTTGCTTTGTTCTTAAAAAAGTTTCGATACAAAAAAGATCGTGCTCAGTAGTACAAATGCAACACATTTCATGAAACTTCGTATTTAAATAGATAATTTAAACTTGTACGTGTTTAATAAATAATACTTTCACTTTAATATAACTTTTGTTTTTGTCTGTATTAAAGAAAACTTGAAATTCCCCATTTTGTACGTGGCTAAAACGCTATACGCGAAAAGCCAAAAAAAAGATAACTCATTATTTTTAGTCTATGGCCGATCGCCATTGTTAGATGCGCGCGCATAGGAAAACTGATTAATTTTGCCCGCCATTGCGAAAAAAAATTCACAACTCGTTTTCACTGTTGGAAATGATTTTTTTGTATTATTTTCTTCACAAATGTGTTGAAAAACGTCGTATGATACACGTGTGTATTGATGATTACCATCCTCGGCTCTCTTAAGGCCCTCATCTAACATCTCGGGTGACAATGGCGCCTAAGCGGTAATCACCAACATTACACACTTGTACCATAATCTACTATTATCTACTCCGGTTTCGTTATATTCGAATTACAAAATTGACAGCGGTTTCATTATGATACCCATAACGACATCGGGTTGCATTATGCGAATCTTCATAAATTCTAAAACACAAGCAAAGACATTCTGAACATACAGCCAGGTGCCTATAATATTACTTCGAAATCAAGACAATGTAAATGATGTTTTTAAAAATGGAACAAGTTTAGAACAAAAGTATCGTATACTATTTGGCTGTTGCGGCTACAAGATCTTTGCCTTATACCTAATAAAGACTAAATAAAAATAAAGTGGACGCGGGCAAAATTTTCGGAGTGAAATTTTATTCCAAATTTTATTAAAAATGTCTTCAATATTAAGTGATATTGAAAATACTCCACCAGATATAACAAATAGAGCAGTTGCGGCTACAAATAATTTACTACCAGAAATGAAATCAAGACACGTATAAGAGAAATGAAATACTTAAACACACTTCCTGAATTACTTATTTGTCTATATCTGTGTTTTATTCCTTCCTTCGTAGATAAAATCTTGTATGCAACTGTACGTTATTGGTCTTTTAATAACTCGTGCCCACCTATTTCGGTACGCGCTACTCTTGTACCGAAAAATGGCACTCGTATTAAAAGACCGTCCATAACGTAACCGTTGCATAAATAGCTATTGTGTGCTTTATAAATGATAGACTTTCACGTATGATAGTTATTAATTTAAAGTAATTATTCGTTTTTTGGAAGTCATCTTCACCAATAAATATTATGCAATTGTCCTTCATTGTATAGCCAGACAGCTTAGTTTTAATGTTGCTTAGTAAGTTCTTGATGCCACAATTTGGTAAAAGAAAATGACTTGTTTGATGGCATGGAAAAGTATTTTTCGCAATTGGTAGTATTTTATTTGTTCGGTTGCTACTTATAATGCAGAGCTTGCTCCTTTCCTCAATGGTCGACTTTGTATTCCTTTGCATTTATTCCGAGTTATGTATCCGGTTTATTTGTTTATATGTTATCCGGTTTATTCCGAGGAGTAACTTGAGTGGAGGTAAATAGCTCTGGAGTCCCGTATCTTGAGTTGTCTGATTTATGTGATTTTTGTATCGTCTGTTTGAGAGGTGTGTGCAATTTTATTTTCCTCTTTGGTCTTGCTCGCTTTTTCCACAATTTTATATTTATTATTCATTATTTCCATCGTCTTCCTTAAATCTGTGTTTTCAATCGAAAGATTATTTATCGCCTCATGTGCCGCCTGCAACTGGGTATTAAGTTCACAGATTTAACGTTTAAGTTCTTCCATTTCTTCATTCTCGTCATCCATAAAAATATAAGGTACGTAAATATTTGTGTCGCCCTCTATTGTCGAACTACATTCCTCGAATGTTTCCATTGCGGGTTCGGAATTTCTTTCAATAAATTCTGTAAATAAAGAACTTCTACTAAACGTACCGACAAACGCGTATGACTCATGGAACGTTCCAGTACCACAAAACATTAGACGACAGCGCTTTATATCGTTAAAAGATAAATCAACCAAGTGAAAATGCTCATTAGTTTCGTATTATACGTATGTTACTTTGCGTTGATTGAATTGTCACTACGTAACTTAGTAGAAGTTCTTGATTTACAAAATATATAGCTTCTCGTGACGGGGAAATAACTATTGCAGTTTTTATCATTATGCTGAAAAACATGCTCTACTGTTACTTATCTATGATAAAACTACCACCGAATCGATCGCCTATATATTTCTCTTTAGCTGGATGGTGTGCGTAAAACTGTGAAGCACATAGCTAGATGGTAGAAATGGCATAACATTATTTTCAATAAAGATCTCTGAGATTATTCGGTTGTATTTTTTAAGTATTAGTAAACAATACATACCGATTAGTACTTAACTTCTCATAATAGCACCTTCACATTGGTGCAGAAAATTTTATGTTAAGTTGACACCTCTCTTGGTCTGCCTCTGTAATTCGCTCTCATCAAGACGCTTCATTTACCTTCATTTGGCTTTGTTTTAACTTGTCAAACTTGTAAACTCCATTAAATATTTTTACCTCCCAACTCACGAATTTTTTTGATTTCATAACTTCGGGAAATTGAGTTATGGCGAATCAGGATAAATATTAATTAATTTGATCGGTCAATTACTTAATTAGCCGACCGTCTATACGTCTGTCCATATCTCTTGTAAGTTGTCACCGAGTTTATTCGCAGAACTTATTAGTTACTGTTCTAAAGATGCCGCTTTCATCACATCACATTATAAGTTCTATAAAAGTTTTGATGACACGAAACAACTCTTACCTTGTAACGGTTTTTAGCCACACTTTACGTCAAAACTAGGGCATGTGCCCGATATTGCGATTCGCTATTTCCTTCGAACAAGATTCCTGGTGCGCCGACATACAACATGTGTCGATAAATGAACAAATATCGTAATGCCATTGGAAGTTTCTGCTTAGAAACTTTGAAATAGAGTTTTTATCAGAATACTGTTTTAACTTTTCTGATAAGCTGTGTTTAAATTTCGATACTGAAGTTATCTTCATATGAAATTAGGCAGCGTTCGAGAGCTTCGAAATT
Organism: Orthosia cruda; assembly: GCA_964057195.1. Classification (NCBI taxonomy): domain Eukaryota; kingdom Metazoa; phylum Arthropoda; class Insecta; order Lepidoptera; family Noctuidae; genus Orthosia; species Orthosia cruda. Next base: position 34,377,058 of record OZ059830.1, on the reverse strand, counting down.
GTATGTGTGTATTGCGTTTATAATTAAAATAAACTATATTTTTGCCGCGGCATCACTCCCTTCACCTATCCCACAAGAGCCGGGACAAAGATTAGCTTACAGCACGTGGCGATCATTATAGTGCCATAAGCTTTCAATATGTGAAAGAATTTTCGTAACCCGATCAGTACTTTTGGAATTTACCTCTTTACAAACAAATAATTTTACCTCTGTATAATATTAGTTTAAAGAACAGTTTTACCAAAATATAATTTTATTATTTTCAACAAAATTGTTTGCATACTGAAGTAAGATATCAATCAGTTACTACCTAACCATTTCTACATTCATGATAGATTCGATCCTCCAGCATTACCAAATCCCGTTACAGAATTTTCGTCTGAAAGATTTACGCCTGCTCAGATACGAATTCGCTATACCCAAGTAAATAGATTGTTTTTCAATCTTCTGCAGTTTGAAAACCTTTTCAGGTAAAAAGAACTTCTAGACAAAAAGGTCATTGACAGTCATGTAATTTGAGGATCACTAAATCACGTCATACTCGTACGTTGACAAGGTAATGTACTATAATCCATGTTTTCTTAAGTTCAATAAACCAGTGAAACACAGGATATGCCCGAATAGGAAGTAAAAGTAATAAAGCGATTGCTAACGCCCATACATTACTGAGAACAAATACGACAAATGAACTGAAATAGCAATTTACAGAACATTTTTATTTCTATTTGTTTTATAGATATCAGCGATTTGTTCTCTCTGGATTGCAAACATTGCTTTATCTGGTTTTCCTACAGAGATTTCAATTGAATAGATCATTTCTCATCAATACCAATGAAAAATTCTCGCAAAAAATCTCTGTAGGAAAACCAGATAAAGCAATGTTTGCAACATTGCTTTATCTGGTTTTCCTACAGAGATTTTAATTGAATAGATCATTTCTCATCAATACCAATGAAAAATTCTCGCGACCTAAATGAAATGATGAAAATGAGGGTAAATTTCGTTGCTATCAGTGCGTATCCCTATATTAACGTTCCTTTGAGTGCGCCATCACCACCAAAAGCTTAAAAGCGAAAACAAGAATTTCTGAGCTCCACTTTCGGCTCTATGTACATACACCGTGAATCAATTTTGGTGAGCGACGACTGACGTAGCACAGAGAAAAAGTCAGTACCATCTGCACAAGCCATTATTACAACGCGTGATAACTGTAGCAATAATACAAAGAAGAATTTCTTAAGTTTAATAAAAAGAAATTGCATTCATATCTAAGTGAACTCGGAGGTAAAAGTTACAGTAAGATAGTTTTATTACACTCATTTAATGAAGACGGTTCTGAAGAGCGTAGGTAGATACTATAGATACCTACCTACGGCTTGCGTAATCAATGTTCCGTTCCGTTATACATTTTAGACCGATAGCGCTAGGCTATTTTGATGTCATAAGTTTAAAAAATTCTAAAGTTGTTTATTTCTTGCCTGTGGATACAGTCGTACCTATGAAGGTTATTATTGCGTTTTGTGTCAGATCTGATACTTGCATTTTCAGTAATTCGCTGATTTGTGGTTGATAATTTTTATTCAAATCAAAACGGGCAAAAAATATTTAAAGTTTAAAATATTTATGGTATTATATCTAGGATAGTTAGCGGAGTGTGCAAACCCAATTTGTGTCATAATCGTCCAATGCAAACTGACATAGGGTCAATATGTAAAATATAGTGCAAAAAAAAAATTACAGTTTATGAAATAACTATTTCCTTTATCAGATCACTTACATATGCCTATTAAATAAATTTGTGCCAAATTAGGGCACGCAATTTTAAGATTTTTAATTATTTTGTTTTTCTAAGCTACAAACGCTTCAAAAAAATATTACAATCATTAGAGTTCACTTATTTAATATCATAAATGCATGAAAAATCGACATTGTAAATTTGTGTCATTTTCATTCACGGTAAGTATTAAAATGAATAAAACACAAAAACAATGGTTGCGGTCGAAGCGGGCGGACGCGGCGGCGGCAAACGCACGCAAACTCGTTCGTTCGATACAATTTCTTCTTAGATGCGAAGCGTTCATAAAAAAATAACATACCTATAATATTGTGTATTGATTGACTCTTATCTTCGCTACGTAATGAACAAATGTGTAACCCATAGAGATAAAAATAATGAAGTGCTAATTTTGTACACAGCGCGTCTGCAATCTCATTACCTACGAATGTCAATGGTCAATGCTTAGAAGACGGTCAATGTGGTCAATATTATTTTAGATTGACGCTTCGATTCGCTTCGAATTTAAACCTGAAAGCGGTAGGTTGGTAGGTATGCCGACACCTACCTACCTACCGCTATTTCATTATACTGCATCTCGATATCCCGCGCCCCGCTTCGGTTAGGTAGTGTACTAGGTACCGCCCTTTTTGCGTCGACCATAGCCAAATGACTTGTTTGATTTTTTGCCGTCTTTTTTTAATTACAAAAACAAGGGGCTGACAGGTACTAGAGAAACAGTCACCCGATGCTGCGATAATATTGGTTGTTGAGTATGTCGGCGTTAATTTAGCGGGCGAGCCCTGCAAGCTAAAATAGTCCTTACGGTGATCAGATATAGATTTGGCCGATTGTACCTACAGTCAGTAAGATAAATAATACACGAAGTAAAAAAATACTAGATATTTTTGTTGTGTGGTGATAGTGATTATTGGTGTAGTTTTAGTTCAGCACGGTCCTTAAAACAGTCTGCGTTTCCGTCATTCCTTACAATGCTTGATTCTATGAACTTTAACAATCCCCTTTCACAAAGGACAATCACTGTATGTAACGTCCAGTATCCACATATCAACACCCAATTTGAATAACATTATAACTTTAGTTACACATTGGTACAACTTTATGTCATATGAAATCAGCAAGGATAGACCTTTATTTCTGCCTCTTAACCGTATTTAAGAGGCAGAAATAAAGGATAAGAAAATGTTAAATTTAATAATTTTATTTGATTTGTAAAATGGAATAATTTTATTGTAATTAAAAATGAACAATGTTTCTACTGAAGTATACTTGTCGATCAAGTTCCAATACCTAAACAAAAGTTTTGGTAACAAGGGTTTCTTTGTTTTAAAGTAATTTAAATTGACATACATTTTAAATTTTGCTCTATTTATATTTTACTATATTGTAATTTAATTTGAGAGCAGTGGTGGCCCAGTGGTAACGGCCGCAAATTACAAGTTGTAGGTCGTGGGTTCGAGCCAAAGCAGGCGCTTTACTTTGTGTAAATTATTTCATCACCACTGCTCTCAAAACGGTGAAGGAAAACATCGTGAGGAAATCGGCATGTCCTAGAACCAAAAATTCGAAGACATGTGACATCCACCAACCCGCACTGGGCCCGCGTGGTGGATTACGGCCCATCCCCTCTCACAGAGAGGAGGCCTGTGTCCCAGCAGTGGAAACATTAATAGGCTGATGATGATGATGATATTGTAATTTTAAGTTACAATGCTTTTCTTCTTAAATCTAAACAGTTAATTTAAATGTTATCATTGTAAAGAAAGATGCAGTGTTGACATCGAGAATAGGTTTTTAGTAATTCAATTGAATATAGTAGTATCAGCATAAATGGTCTTGGAGAAAATCTAAGAGTAGGAATGAAATAAACATTTTTTTAGACTCATTCAATATTACAGATATGTGGGTAAGAAGAATAATACAAAAAAATGTGTAGAAGTAATTGCAAACGATAGGCGTCGTAAGCATTAGGATAGGACAGGATAGATGGACCCCCTTTTCTGAACTTAAACTCCCATTTGGTCTATTGTGCGTTTAGGCCTCCTCTCTGTAAGAGGTAATGGGCCGAAATCCACCACGTGGGACCAATGTGGTTTGATGGATGTTACTCGTACATGTCTTAGATTTGCATTGCAATGCAATTCATTTTTACTTCAGTGTTTTGAGAACAATAGTGATGAAATAATTTACACAAATTAAAGCACTTGCCTGGGTTTGAATCCACGACCATACTTGTAAATTGTGACCGTTACCACTGGGCCATCACTGCTCTAGGATCTACTATCCACTGCGTGGTAAACTTTGCAATAGGGGGAATGCATTTCATTTATATTTGGTAGGCTTGCGCTAGACTACTTCCTCACCAGATGGTAAGCGATGTCGTGGTCGACGATTAAACACGCTTGCCTAAAAGTTACCTATTCACTCTTGACTTAAACACTCCTAAGTTGTAGCTATCGAGCAACACAAACTCCAGCAGGGAATGCCACTCTTTAGCTGTACGTACAATCTACGTATTCCCAAAATGTTTAGTGTGTATGGGTGGGATGTCCACCATGTACCAATGGCACATCGCCGTACGTCTTATAGTCCGATTATATATCGCACATTTCCCGAAATTTAACCGATTAAAAGCGACAAGCTCACAACTCAGCGACGTTGTTTAAGGCTCTGGAGCTACGATTCGACCAGTGTCTCATTGCCGATCTTCTTGGTCCGTTTTTTGATCAACTTAAGTGCATGAAGCTGGTTTTTGGCAGATGCGGCCCAGAAATGATAACAGTACTCCATACATCATCTAACTAGCGCTTGACGAGCTTGACACAACTTGAGCAATTGTTCTGGCGTGAAGAACCGTCTCACTTTTGTGGGGATCCCCAATTTTATGGCAGCCAGTTGAACCTTTGCCTCAATGTATGGATCAAAATTGAGGATCGTGTTAAAAGTAACGCCAAGAAGCACAAGATGGTCCATTATCGGCACGTTTACACCTCGGAAGGAAAGAGCCGAGTAGAATTGGCGCATTTTAACAGAGAAAAACACGCCTGAGTTTTAGCAGCAAAGAACCAGACCAAATTGGCATCGCCCCATTTGGAGACTGGCTTCAAGGATAAGCTCAAACGCTCCACCACAGCCTCACAAAGGACAAGGATGGAACAGTACCTCTCAGCAACAGTGCTGTCGTCTGCATACCCAAGTTTCAAGCACTTTACTTACTTTACCAACCCTTGAGGGACCCCGGTATAAATATCCAATTGGTCAGACGAGAACCCATCGATAACGACTGGTATGGACCGATCCCACAAGAAATCTGCAATCCAATCACACATACCATCACCAGGCAGACCGAATGAAGGAAGCTTACTAATAAGGCTTCCGTGCCAGACCCTATAGAAACCATTCGAGTTATCGAAGGAGATGGCAAGCACCTCCCCGCGCCTCTCGATGGCCTTACTGCAGATGTGAACGGCATAAGCTAGAAACCCTGTAGAACCGTATTGGCAATCACTTCAGGATGTCATTAGCTTCTAGGTATACCAGGAGCTTAATATTAAGCACACGAAGAGATGGGTATATAATTGGCAGGGTCAGCTCAACTTTCCTTCTTGGACACGGGCTGTACGTTAGCTTACTTCCAAGCATTCGACTCTTTCACAGTTTCACACGAAAGGCAAAATAGACGTGTCAAAATCGGAGACAGTTCGGGCGCACAAGTTTTAAGGACAAGTGTAAGTATCCCGTCCCATCCCGTCGGGATCACTAGCTTTGTTCAAGTCGAGGTTGCTACGAACATCCTTTTGATGGATGTGAATGTCCGACATATATGTCTCACATCCACCAGGAGAAAGAATACATCCGCGCATGACCAGAATGCTGACGCGAAGATTATGCAAAAAGAGGCCAAAAAGTTTGCCTTCTCCTTAACGAAGCGGGCCAGCGATCTGTCGGGTTTCAGCAGTGGTGGTAGTGAGGGATGGCAGAAGTTCGACTGAACCGACTTACCCAGGGACCAAAACGCTTTACTATCTTCTTGGTAAGAAGCAAGTTATGTCCCTATACGGCCAATGTGGTCGAACCGAGCCCTTTGCAACACCTTCTTGCAGGACTTGTCAGCACTGTTGAAGGCCTTTTTTCTGACATACGTCACTCGCATTCCCAAGGTGAAGTTATCGACACAGAGTATCGGCCTGGATCTATTGTCAGCAGAAGGTCCAAGCAATTGGCCGTGTGCGAATCAACATCCCCCGTTGCTGTTGCCTCCCGAACCAGCTGGCGGATTACCGCTAACGAAAGCTTATGCATTTCCCATCCAGCATGATTACTGCACTGGTATGGGAAGAACCACGTTACTGCTGATGGTGAGCATTAAAGTCCCCCTGGATCATTAATTGGGTGGAAGGCTACTGTGCCGCATCAGCCGCTTAACTGAGATAATCTGTGAGCCTGCTTGTCTCCTGATCGCCGCTGTGCGAACGGTAGACACGGGCATAGATAATTTTATCCAGACCTGTGTCCACCAGAGCCCAAAGCGTTGTGAATATTAATTGAATTATAATAATTATTAAAAAACGAGTTTATTAGCTCTTCCATAGTACTTTACATGTCTTTTTATCTAACATTGACACATTGTAATTGTTGCTTACAATAATATTTAACAAAGTTTTTTTTTTGTCGGTATAATTCGTAATCGTACAATAATATTCACAGAAAAAATATTTCAAATGTTTTCAAGACTCTATGGTAACCGTAGTTACAATGTTTTTCATATTAAAAATGCTAAATATCTGTAAATTGTAAAATTGCGAAAATCATACTTGCAGTGGTTTTATCAAAACTGAAAGAGCAATTAAAATTAGTAACATGAAACCTAAAATAAAGCAAATAAACTTTACAAAAAAAGAAAATAGCTGTGTTGAAAACTATGCAATGTTGAGTTACTATGTTATTCATATTGGGTGTCGACATAACACATTTATTAAATTCAATCTCCATTTTAGTCTTTCACAGCTTCATACATAACTAACTTTTAAGGCCCACTTGCGCAAAAAACTTAACTCAGTTGCTAAGACTAGGTTAAATTGACAGTTTGGTATACAATATTGTCAATTTAACCTTTGTCTTTGACCTTTGTCAATTTCATCTCGTGTTAGCAACTAATTCTGAGTTAAGTTTTTCGTGCAATGGGCCTTAATCAATCAAATACATCATAAATAACGCACGCACTTTTTTGTTGCAACATGCAAAGACCGAATGTAAACAAATAAACGCGCCGCGCGTATGGCTTGCCGGCACCCGCGCCGCTTGTGCCTGCGCTTATCCCCGCGCTCGCCCTTCGTGCGAAGAAGTCTAGATTTTTTTTTAGAATAATACGATTTCGTGGATAAAAACGACACAAATTATGAATAGTGTTTTGTCACACCATAATAATGAAAAACACATAAACTCTAATAACTTGTATTTTCTTTTGTGGATTTTACAGGGTGTTGTAGTAAAAAAATAAAATATCTTTAAAAGTCGTGGATGAATTTGACACAAAATATTTTAAACATCAGATATCAGTACTCTAAAACGCGTAATACCTATTTAACCTACTTTAATATTCTTTTAGAGCTAGTTGGCTACGTGTTAGGTACTGGTTAAGTATTAGGATTCCCGTGGACAGAGATGACACAAAATGCCTATGTACATCAGTTACTACTTCGTTATTATCATGAAAGTAAAATTTTCATCTCTAATTTTCTTTTCGTCCGATACTGGTCGAAAAGACAAACAGCTAAATTTCTACCTATGCAAATACCTAGGATGACACAAACTAAGGTATTAGGTTTTGCAAATGGTCCGGCAACTATATGCGAAAAACAAACAACTTTAATATTTTTGAAACCTCAAAACCTAGCGCTATCGGTCTATTTTGCGATAGGGTAGTTATAGTTTTAATTATACTACCAACGCTCTCAGACTGTTTCAGTCTGTTAGAGCTTTTGTACATAAGTTCGTGTTTATTTGAAGTTTCAGACACTTTTATATTTTTAATTAGAAACTTTGTAATTGTTGTGAATTGTTTACAGAAGCACGTACATTTCATGTATAAACCTATTGAAAATAAAAGTAATTCTCTGTAAAAAGCCTTTGTGAACGTGTGCAGCTTATTAAGCTGGTACTTAAGTATGTTAAAGGCGAATAATTAAATTTCTAATGTAATTAAGTCCAACGAAACCCAAGAATTCATTTTTTCTTCGTTTAAATGAAAAGGCTATATTTAATGTATTCGGTGGGTATTAAGGACCGGTTACTGAATTAGGAATTTAGAGTTAAGAAGGTACAAATAAATCTAATCTAATGCCAACAGATTAGACAGATTTCATGCTGAAGTAGAGTTACAAATACTCAACTAAAAACTTTAATTCAATAATGTTCGTTAGATAAAACCACAGTACCGCCTCTTACATTTTGGATGTAAAATTTCAGATGTGGTATGTGTTCAGGACTTTAATAAATGATTCTATTTTCAGGCACGGACAGGGATTTAATTTTCTCGTTCCGACAGGCATGATGACAGTACTTAACAGATTCGTTGATATTCGTGGTAGAAATAAAGTAGGATTTATGTAACAGGACGACACACCTTTTTTCAATCGCTGAAGCTTAAAGAAAGCTCCAGCTCATGTTAGTACAAATAAATTATGTTGCTAACATGGGTTAGCAACAAATATCTTTCCGTCATGTTTTTGATGACACATACGAATATTTTGGCGTCAAAGATAACAAAATATTTCTCATATTGCGAAATGTTGTTCCTGCCCTATAATACACACATCAACACGGTCTAGGGATATTTCATACTCAATTAAATAACTCGAAAAGTACTGGCCGCATTGGAATCTTTTATACACCGATTTGTTTGTAATTTATCTCAGACTAATTCCAAGTTCAAATTTTTGAAAATTCTTTTGTTTCGGTGGCATAAAAATGTCTTGATGTGTAGGAGAGGGAATTTTCATTTGTGCGAAATTTAGAAAACAATACGAATTACGTTTAGTTACAGTTTTTTTTCATTTTTAAACAAAAGATAAAGTTAAAATTGAAGTATTGTAGCCATGCAACGCCAACATTTGACGAGGGCGGAGATGTTACGAGCTGTGGGAATGCTGGAAGCTGGGTCTGTTCAGCGTAATGTTGCTGAGGCCATAGGGACCCACCAAAATGTAATTTCAAGATTGTGGTCACGCTATCGTGCCACAGGTGAAGTAGCGGAGAGGCACCGGGGGCCAAGTCGCATCACTACCCTCAGACAAGACCGATTTTTGCAAATTACTGCGCGAGCTCAACCAAATGCAACGGCGACTCAATTGGTCCAAAGGCTGCGAGTGGAACACCAAGTGCTTGTGAGTGACCAAACTGTAAGAAGGCGACTGCATTCTTTGCAAATCTATATATATAATAAAATCGTAGAGACTTCAAAAACGTACATTAAACATTTTTGAAAAAAAGTAAAAGCAGAGTAAGATATACGGGGTAAATGAAGGTCACTGAACCAATCTTTTTTTTGAATGTTTATCTGTTTGTCTGCTGCAATGCAATGCATTCAATTGACGCCAAAACTACTGGACAGATCCTGTTAAAATTTTACATAAATAATCCTAAGAGGTCCGAGCAACACTTATAAAAAAATATCACGCTATTCTTAATGGACGATGAGCAATGTTGCATTATGTGTGTATTTTTTTTACACTTTCCCGCGGTATTTTTAAAGGAAGACACAAAATGTTCAAAATGTTAATTTATTATGACACTTAATATGGGTGCTATAATGAGAGCAACTGATTTGACTACTCCGGTGTTAATATCATCATAGCCTGTACTGTTGGTGTTTTTAAGAGTATTTATTAATGTAATTATTCTTTTTGTACGGTTAATTCTTTTGGTGTGGTTGGTGACATAATGTTGGTGGGATTTATGTGATCTTGACGTGTTAAAAACATTTGACTTTGAGTAGTTAGCATTCGGTTGAGGAGAGGATATGAAATTGTCATTAAATTGTTGGACTATCTCTTTGGGGTCTGTTAAATATTTGCCATTTACATTAATCGCATTAATATTACTTTTAGGAATGTTAGATTTTATAGATTTAATAACTTTCCACGTTGCCTTCGACTTGTTGGTGCTTGTTCCAATAAAATAAGAGTTATGTGCTTTCTGTGTCAGTTTGATAACGCTTTGATATCTTTTCGAAAAAGTCTTGAATGCCATTTTTGAGTCACTGTCTCGAGTCAGTCTATATTTCCTCAATAAAGATCGTCTAGTTTTACTACAATGCTAAACTCCGCGTATGTGTAAACTTTGGTTTAGTAACTGTAGAAATTTTGTGTCTGACAACTGGGAAACAGAGATCATATATTAATTTAAATAGTTCAAAAATGAATTAAAGCATTTGTTTACGTCATCACATTCATAAACTTCGGAGAAACTGAGACTGGCGATATGTTTCCTAAAAAAGTTTATATTTTCCTTGCTATAATCCCGTTTATATATAAATTACATATAAATTAAAAATTACATATAAATTAAAAACGAATCTTACTAATATAATAAATGTGAAAGTTTGGTTTGATGTTTATGTGGATGTATATTTGTTACTCAATCACTCTAGAACGTCAACGTCTGAACGGATATGGATGAAATTTGGCACTGACATAATCTGGAATAAAACATGTGCTACTTTTCATCCCGGTATAATGTTCGCTTGGAATAAGAAAGAAAACACTTTTCACGCGGGCGAAGCCGTTGGCCGAAGCTATTCTTAAATAAACCTGAAAATAACTTTTCGACAAATACCAGTGCCGAAATACCAGTGAATTTAGATTTAAAATGTGCTTGGAATTCAAATGAAATAAGGTGAGGGGCTGATCCTTTTTTATCTTTTCAATGTGATCACAACTTGAGAGGAATATCGCTCCGTGTTGCTAGAATGCTTCAATTACCTACTTAGTAGTACATTTTAAGTTCTTACTCTTATGATTTTTGTAGGGTAATTAATACATATAATAAATCTGTGGAAAAGTAATTTTTGTACATGGAGAATATTTTATAAAAAAAATGCCAGGGTGTTAAAGGAAGAAGCAACAACAGAAGCAATTTCCAGCATTTTTGTCTGTTCATTTGTTTAGTTGTGCATGCATCACGTAAAATGTATGAAACCAATGTAAATAAACTTTATACATCAAAATTCTCCAAGCTATTTAAAAAGCTGTTACTCAGACGACTTAAACCTATAATAGATAGCAAGAACATAATACCAGAGCACCAATTTGGTTTTCGAGAAAAACTCTCCGCTATTGAGCAAGTGCATAGGATCACAAATGTCATAGAAAACGCCCTTGAAGACAAGAAAGTATGTTCTACTGTATTCCTAGACGTGGTGCAAGCATTTGACAAAGTATGGCATGAAGGCCTTATACATAAACTGAAGAGCTTGTTACCGAAGCAATTTGCTGATATATTAGAGTCCTACATTCTAAACAGAGTCTTTAGAATAAGACAAGAAGATGCCTACTCAGAACTGAAACAAATAAAAGCTGGCGTACCGCAAGGAAGTGTGTTAGGTCCGGTCCTGTACCTACTATACACTTGTGATATTCCTGAATTAGAGCAAAACAAGATTGGGACCTTTGGTGATGATACAGCCATAATGGCTGTAGGAAACAGCCACGTAGAAGCAGTATAAAAGGTTCAAATGGCTGTTAATCAATTTATGACTGGACCAAAAAATGGAGGAATAAACTAAATGAATCCAAATCTGTTCACATAGATTTTACCAACAAAAACACCAGTATTCTCCAGTTAATATTAATAATAAACAAGTCCCATACGAGAATACAGCCAAATATCTCGGTATGACCCTTGACGAAAAGTTACGCTGGAAAGCCCACGACAAGAAGAAAAAAGAAGAACTCGACTTCCGATATAAAATAATGTATTGGCTGCTTGGAAGAAATTCCATGCTGTCTGTGCAAAACAAATTATTGCTATACAAACAAGTTCTGATGACAGTTTGGACTTTGGTATTTAGCTATGGGGCTGCACCAAACAGAGCAATATATTAATTATACAACGATTCCAGAACAAAGTGCTAAGAGAAATTGTAAATGCACCTTGGTACATATGAAATGATGACCTCCATCGGGACCTAAAAGTTGAGTTCATCGATAAAGTGATCCAGAAATTTTCAGAAGCTCACGAAAAGAGATTTCAGATTAATCGATCCACTAAACCTACCAGACCCATAGCCCAATACATTTTTCTCCATATTTTGCAATAGTCCTGCACCAACTGGAGATTGCCTCTGGGTGCACTTGCGTAATGCATACAGGGATAGTCGTCGGTTGGTCACATTTCTTGGTACATGCCAAACAAGGCCTCTGCGAGTTGGCTTCGGCCCCTCACACGCCTTTCAAAGGACCGGGACCCCAGGGTCCCGAGTTTGTCAAAGTAAAAAAATATATAGAAACAAAGATATTGCCGACATTGTGGGATGTGGACACAGCGATATTTGTACCGATAGTCGTGTCAGCCAATTGCCTAACAGCCATGAGACTAGACCAATATCTTAGGAGGCTCTCGTTGGGCGGCTGGATCAAGGGATTCAGAAAGCAGTACTGGGCACGGCTCGTATTGTTCGGAGGTTCCTCTCTCTGGAGTACTGACCGCGCCTGGCAGCTTGGACCCTGTTCCCGATACCGGTAGGCCTCTATTTTTTATATTTTTATATGTTTTTTCTTTTTAGTATGTTTTATAAAAATATTTAAAATGTAATAAATAAGAAAATATTTAAATAAAGGTCAAAATAAATAGTTTTTAATTTATTTTTAAATATAAATTCTAAATTTTTATTCGACTTTTGAAAAAATTCTGTAAAAAGTAATTAATGTAATAAAGTACTGTCAATTTGTATCGAAATGTTTTATTTTACATCCAATCACTAGAAGCTACCGCACCGTAGGTGCTCAATGGGCAATAAAGTCAAATTTTATTTATTGGTCGCCTTTGAGCACAAATTATATTGATTGGTGGTCAAATGGGAATACCTTTGGTGCTCAAAGCATAGGTGCTTAAACGGGAATACTTCGAAAAAGCGTACCCTTATTTCTTTTAACAATAACATGTAATTTTATTCCTGTCGTCTTGTCGTCACACAAAAATATTCTATGTATTAGGATCGGAATCGGAAGTCAATAAATAGTGTCTTTATGAAAATCTCGATAAATATTGATACCAGTATACAGATAACTTAATGTCAAGTTCAGAATATTGTGTAGACGGTTAAATCGATTTAGCGAAGTGTTCAATGTTCCTGAATACGATGTGGTTGTCGTTGCCACGCCACAGCCTGCGGCGTCACAATGCAATTATCTGAGCACTTTGTCTTAGGCGCGTCTTTAAGTGCCGATTAGCAAGAGAATTCAAACGAATGCGAGATTTTAATGATGTTGTTTTAGGGATAAACTAATGATGATTAGTTACTGTTGATCTAATGTTAATTCTAAGAAATTGCTTGAAAGTACCGAGAAATTAGAAGAGAAAATTAAAATGCCTTCGATTTTAGAGAAATCTGGATTTTCTGAATTTTCTTTTTAACTTAGTAGATACGTACTCTTTCCCCAACCCATCAATTAAGGCGTATATATTCCTCAATGTTAACGCAGTACTGGCCGTGCGCCAGCTCGATGCCGAAATATCAATATTTCTGAACCTCTTTTTGGACAGTTTTAACCGAATTCGCAAAAAAGGAGGAGGTTTTCAATTCGACTGTTTTTTATTTTTTTTATTTGTGTTACCTCAGAACTTGTTACTAGGTGAACTGATTTTGATGATTCTTTTTTTATTTGAAAGCTGGTGCTTGTCATGTGGTCTCATTTAAATTTGATCAAGATCTGTAGACTTCGGAGATATTCATCAGAACTCTTCAATAAATGACGGCAAATCACTCGGTATAGCTGCAATCGGGTGTCTGTTTATTGTTTACATAATTTCATGACATAACATCACACTAGCACGCTCTAAAGGGGTACGCAGGTGTGAACAGTTCACCCTGGTATACTATAATTCCACCGTTTTTGTTTAAGCTTCTTGTTTCTGGGTTAATCTATTCTGGTTCACTTTGGGGAATTGGTCCGTTATGTACCCACAACTAAAAAGTGAAAAATAAAAAAATCTTTTCAACAAAAAATACAACCGACTTAAAAATAAAAACACTACAAAGTGAAAAATAACTTCAATTTCGGAAGTCGGTGCTCCTGTTTCGGGATCTTCGTTTTTTGACACCGAATTTTTTGTTAAAAAGTTTTTTTTTATTTGCAAAATATTCTTTGATTTACGTATGCTATTTAAGTTATGAAGAAATTCTAGCCATCAATTTTTCTGTGTAATAATATTTTTAAACCAACAAGTCGTTTAGAATGAGTATCCAAAAGCAGCGAAAAATAGCGTGTTATTTATAATTTTTTTGAAGCAAAACTATTAGTTACACGAAAAAACCATGCAACCAATCAATAATATATTTTACATATCTCTTGCTCTGTAAGTACACCCTAACACCCCTGAATGCCGGGGTGTATGACTATCATTACAGCATAGGTTTTGGAATTTGAAAAAAGAACTGTCATACTCATACTGCACGAAGAATATTTTTAAAAAGTTAATATTTTTTTTCTCGGTATCCATTAATTACTCGAATCGGAATCTAGACAATTTATTTTATAAAGATTTTATTTTAAATATGGAACTATTTGTTTCCACATCGTATGTTAGATGGAATCGATTTAAAAATCAAACTGGCCAGCAAGATTTGACGCGCTTGCGTGCGTGAAAAAAAAAAAAGGCAGTCTACTAGTAGGCGCGAAAGCATCGCGAAAATAATTAATTTTCTTGTTTGAGTTCTTTTTCAAAAGTTTTAAACATGTCTAGTGACGAAGACATAGATCTAACGCCCGATTTTATTAAAGAAAGGGCAAAAACAGTTGTCGAAAATATATTACCGCCGAACTCGAAAGAAAGATATGTAAAGGCATTCGACGAATTTATGAAATGGCGGTCAGAAAAAAAAGTGAAATCTCTTTCTGAAAGTGTTTTTATATCATATTTTGATGAATTATCTAAGAGGCTACAACCTTCCAGTTTATGGTGCTTTTATTCCATGCTAAAATCTACAATGATGACAAAACATGACGTGAATTTGAAAGATTTTTCTAAACTTACTGCTTTCTTGAAAAGGCAGTCTGACGGCTTTAAAAGCAAGAAATCGAAGGTATTTACTGCAGAAGAAGTACAGAAATTCTTAAATGAAGCTCCGGATGAAATTTATTTAGCAATAAAGGTACCTACGTATTTACTTGCCCTTTTTAATAAGTTACCAAAATATTTCACAAAAATACTATGCGAATTTGGTGCCTTTAATACAACTTATGTCTTTTTTACAGGTTGTTCTAATTTTTGGGATATCGGGAGCCTGCAGAACCGTGGAATTGACAAACTTGACAATAGAAAATGTAGAAAAACATAACAAATTACTACTCATAAAACTGCCTAACACGAAAACTAAAATTGACCGGTCATTTGTTGTGCATGAAGAATTTGCAAATTATGTTGAAAAATATCAAGCTCTTCGGCCTGAAAACGTGGATACAAATCGTTTTTTTCTTAATTACAGTAAAGGAAAATGCCACAGACAAGTAATAGGAAAAAACAAATTTACAGGCATGCCAAAGCAAATAGATACATATTTAAAACTGAGTAACGTAGAGTTATACACCGGGCATTGCTTTCGCAGAACATCAGCGACTCTATTGGCTGATTCGGGAGCCAACCTCACTCTGTTAAAAAGGCACGGCGGCTGGAAGTCCAGCAAAGTGGCCGAAGGTTATACCGAAGATTCGATGGCAAACAAAAGCAAAATTACTTCTAAAATAACAGAAAATATAAACTTGAAATCACCACGTCAAAGCACATCATCTGAGCCATTTTTTAATGAAGAAAATAGTACCAGTCAACTGCCGCCATTTACGATGCAAGAACCTCAAGTCACTCAAACTCAAGTCTTATCATCACAAACTCATATTCAAACTATAAATATTCCTAAAAAGAACGTGACCATATCTCTTACAAATTGCAATAATTTTACTATTAATTTTAATTAAATACACATTTTTTTCTTCTTAATAAATGTTCATTGAAACCTGCTGTCTTGTTGTTTACTTACCTCACAATCGATATGTAAAGCAGAGTATTTATCTCGGGCGTAAGCATCAATTGCATATTCGGGTTAATTAGTAATAATAAATAATAACTCGTGCCCACCTATTTCGGTACGCGCTACGCTTGTACCGAAAAATGGCACTCGTATTAAAAGACCGTCCATAACGTAACAGTTGCATATATAGCTATTATTTCAAACCTTTCCATTACTAAGGAGTATGCTTTAGAAAGTAACCGTTTTACGACACTACAGCGGTGGAAGGCCCTTAATGCTGAAAATCTCAATCGGATGAATCAAATAATAATATCAGGCTGGTACTATCCCACTCCAGGGTAAAGACTACACTATCCAATATTTTCGCTTGTAAGTATCAAATTCTGGGAAGGATCATTTTTAACAAAATACATTTTTATCGGCCTCGTAACTCCTTTGCGTGGTTTCCGCTATTACTCATAGTTTCGGATTTGGCCAACCAGGCCCACATATAAAACTCACTCTTTATAAGTCCAGAGCTCAAGCGGCTCTAGACAAGGAACATTCTCTCAACAAAAACGTGGCGATGGCGATCGGAAAAATCTTTAAAATGTATGGAAATGTCAAACGCTTTCAAAATGTCACATGATCGATCCCTTACATTTTTGTCTTTGTCTAGAGCCTTTGAGGACCTACATTCTATCATCGAAATCATGGCGATAGCGATTGACAAAAAGGCAAAATTGTATGGGAGTGAAAAGCGATATCGAACAATTACGTGATCAATCCCTTACATTTATCTTTGTCTAGACCCTTTCAGGCCCTAGACAAGTGACATTTAATCATCGAAATCATGGCGATAGTGTTTTTTTTTTTAATATCCAATAGGCTCGCGCTTGACCACTATCCCACCTGATAGTAAGCGATGATGTGGTCGACGGTGAAACACGCTTGCCTAGAAATAACCTATTCACTCTTGACTTAAAGACCCCCAGATTGTAGCTGTCGGGAAACACAGACTCCGGCAGGGAATTCCACCCCTTAGCTGTACGCATAATAAAAGTGTTCTCAAAACGTTTTGTGCGTATGGGTGGAATGTCCACCATGTATCGATGGCGCATCGCCGTACGTCTGGTAGTCCGATGGTGACCGGCACGGTCACATCTCGGAAAGTTGGAGCCGGTTGAAATTGGCTCTTTTTTGCGGAAAAAAGACACGCCTGGGTTTTAGCAGCGTTAAACCTGACCAGATTGGCATCGCCCCATTCGGAGACTGCCTGCAAGGACAGGTTCAAACGCTCCACCATGGCCTCACGGAGAGACCGGATCTGCGGCCCGGTAGCCCGTTCGTTGGACAAGTATCTCTCAGCAACAGTGCTGTCATCTGCATACCCAAAGGTGCCGGGTTTTAGCAGATCGTTAATGTGCAGCAGGAATAATGTTGCTGAGAGTACCGACCCTTAAGGGATCCCGGCATTAATATCCAATTGGTCCGATGAGCAGCCATCGATAACCACTCGAATGGACCGATCTCTCAGGAAGTCCGCAATCCAGTCACATAGACCACCGGGCAGACCGAACGAAGGAAGCTTACCAATAAGGCTTTCATGCCAGACCCTATCAAAATCCTTCGAGATGTCGAGGGAAACAGCAAGTGCTTCCCCGTGGCTCTCGATGGCCTCACTCCATATGTGAATGGCATACGCTAGAAGATCCCCAGTAGACCGATTTCGGCGGAAACCGTATTGGTGGTCACTAAGGAAACGAGATCCTTAGTGACCACCAATACGGTTATTTTCTAGGTATGCCAGCAGCTTCGTATTAAGTACACGCTCCATACTCTTACAGAGTATGGGTCTGTAGTTGGCCGGTTCAGCTCGACTACCCTTCTTGGGCACGGGTTGTACGTTAGCTAGCCTCCAAGCATTCGGCACTTTTCCAGTCTCGTACGAAAGGCGGAATAGGCGTGTCAAGATCGGAGACAGTTCAGGCGCACAGGTTCTGAGAACTATCGCTGGTATTCCCTCAGGGCAGCTAGCCTTGTTCACGTCGAGGTTGCGCAGTACCCTACGGACGTCCTTCTGATGGATGCGAATGTCCGACAAACTCGTCTCGCATCCATCAGGATAAGGTGGGGGCTGCGCGTCACCAGGATTCAGACGTGAAGATTCCGCAAAAAGAGAGGCAAATAAATTTGCTTTTTCCTCAGCGGAGTGGGCCAGTGACCCGTCGCGTTTCAGCAGTGGTGGTAGTGAGTGATGGCTGAAGTTCGACTCGACCGACTTAGCCAGGGACCAAAACGCTTTACTACCTGCTGGGTAAAAAGCAAGTTTGGCCCCTATTCGACTAATGTGGTCGAACCGAGCCCTTCTTAACACCTTCTTGCAGGACTTGGCAGCCCTGTTGAAGGCCTTCTTCTTTTGACCAACGTCGCTCGCTTTGTGCGATCGAGCGTCGACCCATGCCAGGTACACCTCATGTTTAAGCACGTCGGCGCGATAGCATTCGGCGCCAAACCATGGCCGGTCAACACTGGACATTGTTACATCAGAGAACGGAATCTGCATTCCCCGACGCAACACATCCGTCACGGCGTCCACGCACGCCGAAGGATCATCCGAAGAAAAGCAAGTAATACAAATGGCTACACCTTTTGTTGGACGGCTAATGGTAAGATCTATGTGCGTAAGAGAGAGGGAGAAACTGCGCACTGCATTAGCAATGAATCTGATCTGAAATCTCTAATTGTTGGAGAATGACTATTCCTTAGTAATAATTTAGTGTTTTCTCGTATTGTTCTTGTTGTCATAGTTTTAGAATATGCATGCTTTATAGTTTTATTATTTTGTACTTTTTTAGGGAAATACACATATTATGGCGCTCTAGTTACCCTAATACACGTATCCTACACACATAGCACCCTTGTTGCCTCCACTTACACTCCCTTCATTTTTTTATTGATTACGATCACAACTGCTGCCAAAGACAAAGTCGGGTTCCCATTTCTTGCAACATTATTATTATCTACCACAGTAATGAATAATATAAATACGTTCATGGATTCTGTAAAATCGCTTAATGTATCTCGATCCTTCGTGTGCTTGCCGGATCAATGTTTGCAGCACCTGCAACCTTGCAAACAAACGCTGAATATCTTGCATGTAAACATTCGAAGCTTGAACAGGAACTTTGACGGCCTCAATGTCCTCATTCATTCCATGGATATTAAATGTGACATTGTTGTTCTCTCGGAGTGCTGGTTGAGTAAGGCTACTGATATTTCAATTCTAGATGGCTTTGCTTCGGCAAAGTCTTCTTTTAGCAACCAAAATGACGGTGTACCAGTCTTTGTTCGTTCCCAGTTAAAATATAAGATAACTAAACCCGTTTTTCGTGATGCCAACTGTCTTGTTTTGAAGCTTGACCCAGACGTAGCGATTGTGGCAATCTATCGATCACCATCAGTTAGAAATATTGATAATTTCGTTGCCTCATTAAATGATGTTCTGACTTCCCTTTCATCCATTGGAACAGTCACAGTGATTGGTGACTTGAACATTAATATTCGTCCAGGAAATAGTGATTCCATCTCCGAGGAATATTTGAATGTAATGGCATTTCATGGACTTCTGCCAGCCCACCTCTTTCCAACCCGTAATGACAACTGTCTTGATCACATTTTTCTTAAATCGGACAAATGTTCAACAGCACTGGTTCTAAACTCATTTTTTACTGACCATGCACCTGTCTTGCTCTGCCTCGAATCTGTTCCTTTTGTTGAGAAACCAAAAAGCATGTACCGCCAGATTAACCTTCCGAATGTCATAAGCCACCTAGAAAACTGTAATTTTTCTGGTATTTTGTAGAGTAAAGATCCCAATCAAAGTGCGGAACTACTCATCTCCATTATATCAGACTCAGTAAACGTAAACAGTAAATTGAAGTCAATTCCGCACGGAAGAAGAATTATTAAGTCATGGATCACTCCTGGTCTTTTGAGATGCATACGAAATCGTGACAAACTACATTTGGAGTCAAAGCGGGATCCGGAAAATTTCGTAGTAAAGCTTACATATACGAGACTACTGCAATAACTTGCTAAAGACGATTAGGCGCAAATTTGAACTGAATAGGCTCCAAAGGGCCAGTGGAAATCCCAAAGCAACCTGGGATATCATCAAGCCTATTACCTACAAAAATTCTTCACCTACGAGCAAATCGCGGCACCTCCTTAATGTCCGTGGTGATCCAGATTCCTCTGTCAACGCCATTAATAATTATTTTGCAAATGTTGGCGGTAACCTTGCTTAGAGGATTCGGCAGGGCCAACATACAAACAGCCCAAGCTTCGTCTTAGATTCTATGCCGAACCCGCATGGCAATTCTTATTTCGTCTTGAAACAGATTTTGATGAGGTACACAGTACTATCGTGGATTTGAAATACAGTTGTGCAGTTGGCTACAACGGTATACCAGCTTCAGTCATTAAATCTGCTAGGCATGTTCTCATACCCCCAATCACACACTTATGCAATCTGTGTCTGACAAAAGGCATCTTTCCAAATGCTTTCAAGAAGGCATTAGTTACACCTGTATTTAAGGGTGGGGATGGAGACCGTGTCGAAAACTACAGACTTATTTCCGTTCTTTCAACCTTGTCCAAAATTCTAGAAAAATTCTAAATAAAAGGCTACTCAATTACTTAGAACACAATAACGCAATTGCCTCAAACCAATACGGCTTCAGGGAAGGCAAGTTAACAGAGGATGCTGTAATTGATTTACTAAATCACATCACCAAGAATCTTGATACCAGGACTAAAACAATAGGTATATTCTTAGATTTAGCCAAGGCTTTCGACACGGTCTCTACACCCATCCTTTTGCAGGGGTTCGAGGCTCTTGGGATAAGGGATACTGCTCTGGATATCTTTCGTGATTACCTCTCTGACCGTATTCAATGCGTTAAAGTGGAGAACTACACCAGTGACGATGAAAAATTATCTTTCGGAGTTCCGCAGGGTAGTGTGTTGGGTCCTACTCTCTTTCTAGTATATGTCAATAGATTATGCCAACTCTGTATTCCAGACTGCAAGATTCTGGCATATGCAGATGATACTGCACTTATTGTAAGTGGAGATACCTGGGCTTCTGCTCACAGTTCGGCCGAAAATGCTCTACGAATTGTTACGGACTGGCTTACCTGTAACCTTCTAACACTAAATGTCTCCAAAACCCATTATGTTACCTTCTCAGCGAACTCTTCTACACAGCCTAACATCCCACTTATAAAAGTTCATAGGTGCTTTTATCCTGAGCTTAACGACTGCACATGTCCTCCCATTCAAAAAACATCTTGTGTGAAGTATCTGGGAGTGTATATAGATTGCACCCTGAGTTGGAACAGACACATAGACGTTGCGGTATCTCGTGTACGCAAGCTGATGTTTCCAATGAAAAAGCTTAGGAGCGTGGTCAGCGTACCATTGTTGAAGACCATTTACTTTGCTTTGGTTCAGTCACTCCTGAGCTATTGCATCTCAGTCTGGGGAGGCACATTTAAGACTTATATGCTTCGTCTTGAGAGAGCGCAGAGAGCCGTTTTAAAGGTGATGCTTTGCAAACCGTATCGCTATTCGACAACTCAGTTATACAAGGACATTTCTGTACTTACAGTCAGGCAACTCTGTGCTCTCCAAATAGTCTTGCGTAAGCATTCTTCCATAAAGTATGACCCAAAATTGCTTGCAAACAAACAATCAGGTCGTAAGGACCTTGTATGCACTTCTGTCAAGGCTAATACTGTCCTGGCGCGCCGACACTATGACTGCCTGAGTGGCTACCTATACAATGTAATTAATAAAACTTGCAAAATATACTCTCTTTCAAAATATAGGTGTAGGAGTGTTGTAAACGATTATCTCCAGGCTCTAACTTATGACGAAACTGAAAGTCTGTTCTCTAGGTAGGTAATATTCATCAATAGGCAATAAGCGCTAACACATACAGATTTATGTACCTATTCCCAAGCATGCTTGTAAATGAAGTGCATCTTATTAATTAAATTATATTATTTTATTGAATTAAATTATATTAAATTATCTCTGTCATGCAACAGATTATTATTATTAAATTATAATGTATTATTTTATGTTCAATTAACTTTATTCGCACAATTAAAATTTTAATTTTGTATTATTGTAATTTTGACATAAAGTTTCATTGACATTGACTTGTAACTTTTAGCTGTAGGAGGAAGGCGCCGGTGTCTGTAACACAGTTTATACTAGTACAGTCATCGTCGTTCACTCTTTCTTTAAAAAAACAAAAAACCTTAGTATTCAATGTTTTTGATTAGGATAGATAAATTGTACCCATTTTTGATGAATAAATTTTATTATGTTATTTTATTTTTTAAACGTGTGATGTTGTCAATAAATCTTTAAAAACAAAGGTGGACGGTTGCGACTGACGAGAAACAGGCGTAGGACGCAGTGCTTCCATGCGACTTCTAAGATCGGATATGAAATCAGAAATGTCGACTGTATTCCTGGGGATATCTGGTGCTTCCAAAAATTCTCCAGGCAACCGAAGATTTTCTGCATAAACAAGTTCGGCGGAAGAAGATTTGAGATCCTGCTTAAATGTCGTTCTGATACCAAGGAGAACCAGAGGAAGTGATCTCATTCATGATGATGAGTGGCACATCAAAGATGCCTTAAGCTGACGGTGTAACCTTTCTACCATTCCATTAGCACAAGGGTGGTAGCTTGTGGTACGAATCCTTTTGGTAGCGCAAACGTTCATAAAGCGCTGGAAAAGAGCGGATTCTAACTGACGACCACGGTCAGTTGTCAGAACGCTGGGCATACCAAATCGAGACACCCATCCATTAACAAAAGTATCAGCTACTTCTTCAGCAGTTATCGAGCTCATCGGCCAAGCCTCAGGCTACCGAGTGTATCTATCGATAGCAGTAAGTAGGTAATTAAAACCCTTGGAATGCGGTAAAGGACCAACAATGTCCAGATGAACATGTCTAAACCTGCCAGAAGGATTGCTAAAATTACCAAGGGGAGACATGACATGTCTAGTCACCTTGCAACGTTGGCAGTCAGCACAAGAACGCACCCACTTGCGACAATCCGCATTAAAACCTGGCCAGTCATACCGCTCAGTCACCAAACGTGCGGTTGCTCGAGCACCAAGATGGCTGAGATTGTGGCATCTGTCGAAAGCAGCTCGACGAAAAGGCATAGTCAGATATGGACGAGGACGTCCAGTTGCAGTGTCACAAACAACAGTGACATCCTGTAATTTAAGCGAGGAATTTCCACGAGCCTCAACCAGCACCACATCTGTGCTCTGAGAAAAAGCGAGCGCAGTGAAATCCTCTTCAAGAGAAATTGATTCAACGCGAGATAAGGTGTCCGTTACCACATTGTCAATGCCCTTAATATAGACAATATTTGTAGTAAACTGCCTTATGAATGACAATTGATTCAATTGTATAGGCGGTAATTTCCGTCAGTTGTCTTGATAAAATGCAGGAGGTCGCGTAATGCTTGGAAACTTTTTAAGGATCGCGGAATACTGCGATTCCGGGAGAGAAATAACCAATGGCCAATGACTTAAGATGCCTGAAGAACGAGGATGGCTTCCTATCGCCAATTTGCTCCTTCTCCAGAAGGCACCTAATTGCCTCTTCCCGCGATACTGAAAATCGCAAAATGATTGTGTCACGTAATTTGTTATACGGATCTTGTTCCGGTGGTTGCAAAATAATGTCCTCTACTTCGTGAGTACACTCAGTGTCAAGATGCGCGATTACAAAATAAAATTTGGTCAACTGCTGCGTTGTACTGTTTATACAAAATTCCTCCAGACTAGCCAAACCACAACGCCGGGCGATCCTTCGAGAAGGGCGGGGTTCGCATCGTAACACGGTTAACTACAACATTGCCTGCTGAGGCCTCAAGAAAATGTTCGGGCTCACTTTCGCTCATTTCGATGTAATTAATTAAGAACAGGTAGTTGGGCAGGTGATGTGGCGGTGCAGTGAACCTTAACAAACATCTCAGTTAACCAAAAATTTCATTAACAGACGTGACACTTATTATAAAAAAAAAAAAATAACAATTGAATAAATTAACAAAATACGACCAAAAAATAATAAAAAACATAAAATCTGTAGACTGCTGTAAGCCGAAACAAAAGGTGAGCACAAAAATGTCTAGACCATTTAATGTTTGACCTTTATGAACACAATGCCTTCAAACGCACGGTGCCGCGAGGCGCAGCCGGTTCACGTCGCGCCGATGCTGCTAGCCTGCCGCGAGGCGCGGCGGATGCACGACGCGCCGATGCCACGGGCGTCCGCGAGGCGAATACGATGAAGGTCACGTTGATGCTGCGGACCTGCCGCGAGGCGCAGCCGCCGCAGGTCGCGTTGATGCCGCGGGCCTGCCGCAAAGCTGCGATGCCGCGGCCGGCAGCGTTGCGAAGCAGCGTTGCAAAACCGATAAAACGGTGTGGTTGAAATTGAAATCGGGGTCACCAAAATGTGGGTACAAATATCTCCTAGTGCCGGAGATGTTCCAAGTTTACGTCGTATGCTCTATTACTTGAAAGGAAACGTCCCAAAAAACTTAGCACATAGTTTTTAATAACCTTGGTAAATCGATGCAACCATTACACTCCAATTATCCGTCTGACCTCTTGACAACCAAAAGTCATCATAACATTCTAAAATATTTAAACGCAAATAACTAAAAAACTCTATGAAAAAGGAGGTTATTACCCAACCAAGTAGACGGGTTGTACGCCGCCATGCCGTGATTTATTGTTTTTCAATTATGAAACGCGAAAGTTTTAAAGTTAATATGTTTGTTGTATACCAAATCTTCTCCAGAATGTAACAAATATTTTTACAAAAAACCGCATAAAAATCGGTTCAGCTAAACGCGAGAAAATTGGGGCCAAATATACAAACATACGGGTCAAACTGAGAACCTCCTTTTTTTAAGTCAGTTAAAATGTTATTCCACGTGTAATATCAATGGTTGTGTAATTTCATGTCGTGGTTGTTCTAAATACAGTCATATACAGCTTTCTCGTAACTGAGGCCTGGTTCACATTAAAATCTGTGTTCTGAGAGTTGGGAGTTAATAGCTTAATACTCGTATCCATCAATATCTGTCTATCAGTACTGTGAGGACTTACCTATTTAGAGGCAAACTCCTTGCCTATTATATGACTGATGCCTATTATTGAACTATTTAGTTTTGAAGGGTGATTGAAATCGGAACACAGAAAATAATTGAAGATGTTTTTGTTTAGCTTGGCTTGTCACTTCGGTACGTGCTCGCCTGAAGGCAGGCACGTTGATGATAAAATATAACGTATGAAAGTAATTTCTGATAATTATTTAAAGCTCTCTGAGCTACACCCTCACTGTAATTATATGCCGTGTGAATAACAACAAAAACATCACGCTTGTTGAATCTGAAAATTGTTTGGTGGAAACGACGTTAATTTCCGGCCTCCCATAAAATATTCGGCATTGAATATCCCTGATCTCTTTTCCGGAAATGAATTATTTTAAAGTTCAATTCCAAGTTATGACATCCAATAAAAGTATTTCGCGCGCTTTTATGTATAGGTTAAGTGATTTATAGGCCGTCCACCTCGTAAACCCTTTTTGCTAAAGTGCAAATTGATGAGAATGAGAATGAGGAATGGATGTTTGTATTTATTATTATTGATATGCTCGCGTTTGAACACTAGATATCTCACCTGATGGTAACCAATGATGTAGCCGATAGTAAATCACGCTATTATAAGTAACCTATTCACTCTTGACCCACGGTTTTAGGAATCAGGAAAAATATACAAAACTATCCCTTCGTATAGCCTTCACTACTCATCAGATTTGACCAAGTGAGGTGTCGTAAGATTTATTTGAGGACACCGCGTAAAATGAGCTATATTATATGACTACCCTTTCTCTAATAGTGGCTTAGAAATACAAAAACCCAATGCTAAAAACGATAAATATTTAAAAATAAATTGAGATTGATATAAAATGAAGGTTGCAATAAGCACATTCCAAAAATATAAACTGTATTAAAATAAATAATAGTTTAAAAACACGCTTTAATAGGAAACCAAAATAATTTTCAAAAAATTTAAACCAAGAATAGTGTGATTAACATTAAAATGTATTTTATTGTAAAAAAGCCTTGTAGAATATTATTTACTTTTAATAACAGCCGCACGGGTAAATCTTCAAGGTTAAGGAAAACTTGACGATGTCGGTCCGTGGCTGGTTGACCATTTCAACATACCGAGATTCCTCCGTGCCTCGGAGAGCAAGTTAAGCCGTTAGTCCCGGCTGTCATTTGAAGATCTTTGACAGTCGTTACGGGTAGTCAGAATCTTGAGATTTGTTACCGGTCTAGCCAATAGGTATTGTGTTACCCAGTTACTGGGTTGTGGAGGCCTATCTGACCTCCACAACCCAGTAACTGGGTATCACAATACCTATTGGCTCCAGTCGCTCCATGTAAATCACTGGTACTCAGTTCAAGGTTTCAAATTATTTGGATGGTTTGAAGGGGGCGAAAATCAGGTTCAAAGATGCCGTTACGTAGATACATACATACCAAGCTAATAAAAGCGTGTTAAAAATACTCAATTTCCTTAAAATGTTAAAAACACACAAGATCATATTTTTTCCGTAGAGAGGTTTTATTTAAGATCAGTATATTATGTGTTTAAAGCCTAAGCCTAGGCACATAGATATAGTAAACAAGCCTGGGCATTATATAATTCAAAATCATAAATAGGCCGTTAAGCCGAACATCTCATTGCAAAATGTTGAAACTCGCTAATGACTTAAGCTAATATTGCCATTGCTAAGTGCTCAATTATTACTGCCTGCTCGCAAAATATGTGCATGTCATTATAACTAGGAGTTACGAGAAATTCTTAACGGTCACTAAGGAGGTCGTTGTCTTCTAGGTATGCCAGGAGCTTATTATTCAATACACGTTCCATACTCTTACAGAGGATGGACGTTACTGATATGGGTCTGTAGTTGGCCGGGTCCGCTCGACTACCCTTCTTGGGCACGGGCTGGACGTTAGCTTGCTTCCAAGCCTTCGGCACTTTTCCAGTCACCATCGAAAGGCGATAAAGGCGTGTCATGATTGGAGACAATTCAGGCGCACAAGTTTTAAGTACAATTGCTGGTATCCCGTCCGGGCCACTGGCCTTGTTCACGTCAAGGTTTCGCAGCACCCTACAGACCTCTCTCTGATGGGTGCGAATTTCCGACATACTCGTCCCACATCGAACAGCAGAAGGAGGGGGCCGCGTGCCATCAGTATTCAGACGCGAAGATTCCGCAAAGAGGGAGGCAAACAAGTTAGCCTTGTCCTCAGCGGAGTGGGCCGGCGACCCGTCGGGCCTCAGCAGTGGTGGTAGTGAGGGGCGACAGAAGTTTGATTCAACCGATTTAGCCAGGGACCAAAACGCCTTGCTACCTGCAGGGTGTGAAGCAAGTTTGTCCTCGATTCTGCTAATATGGTCAAACCGTGCCCTTTGCATCGCTTGTTTGCAGGACTTGGCAGCCCTGTTGAAGGCCTTCTTCTTTTGACCAACGTCACGTTGTCAAGAGGTTACCACTCAACAAGTCATCAGGTGAAGATAAAATATCTAATCGGATGATTATAGAAGCGTGTAAAACAGCCGGTGATGCGATTTTAACCGTTTACAACCGTTGTATTTCGGAGGGCGTATTTCCTCGTATTTGGCGACGCGGATTTATACGAATAATCCCGAAAAGTGGCGACAAACCCCCGGACGACCCGAAGTCGTACCGGCCCATAACATTACTTCCATCTTTGGGAAAACTCCTGGAGCGCCTTATCGTTCCACGGTTGCTACCGGACGGACCAAAATTTCATAATAATCGGTTTCACTATTGGAAAATCTACCGTAGACGCGACCCTTACTGTTCGGTAAATAGTTAATACATCTAAACATAAGTATGTGATTGGGATTTTTCTAGATATTTCTGGGGCTTTTGTTAACGCATGGTGGCCAATGCTATTACTTAAAATGAAAACTCGAGGCTGCTATAGAAATATATACAATTTAGTTTACTCTTACTTTTTAAATGGTTCCGCGAAACTCAAACTCGGCCATCATTCCATGTCGAAGTCTCTCACCATGGGATGTCCTCAGGGTTCGGTCCACCTTTATGAAATTTAGACTTTGATGATTTCCTCGCGATTCCGCTTCCAAGCGGCTGTTCATTAACCGGTTACGCGGACGACGGTCTTCTGCTCATTCAATCAAGTACTCGAGCTGGACTCGAGAACTTGGCTGACACTTGCCTACGATTAATATCTCAGTGGGGGCGATCGTAACCGCCTGACCTTTGCTCCGCATAAAACTTATCAGCTCATTTTGAAAGGTAATCTTAAATCGTGTCCTACTATTAAATTTAATAACGTTCCGGTATAAAGGAAGCAGTCCGTGTGCTATCTTGGTCTAGTGTTAGAAAGGAATTTTGCATTTATAGATCATACTAAAATCGTCGGTGAAAAAGCAAAAAAGAACTTCTATGCCTTAACGAGAATATCTATATCTACGTGGGGTCTGTCTTTTTTGACTTTAAAGACTATTTATGGGGCTACTTACTTGGGTTGTATCTGCTATGGGGCGCCTGTTTGGGCTGATAGGGCCACAATAGGGGCGGTACGGCGTAAATTACTTCAGAGTCAGCGTTTGGCTTTGATATTCTTATGCAAAGCATACAAGACGGTTAGTACTGAGGCCTTACCGGTACTTGCTGGCGTACTTCCGGTCGACCTTGAAGTGCAGCGACGTGCTGCAATGTACTATTCCGCAAAAAAGACCATGGACGCGGACTTTTTAACGCGGAGTGACCGTGCCAAAATCTCTAGATTATTTAAACCACATATTGACGTCTGGGAGGAACTTTTATCCGAATGGCAATGTAGGTGGGATAATTCCATCAAGGGCCGACACCTCCACCAATTCTTTCCATCCGTTCGCGTGCGGCTGGCCAGGACGTGGCTGGAGGTGGATCACTGTGTTGCCCAATTTCTCACAGTGCATGGTAACTTTAAAAGTAAATTATTTGCCTTCAAGCTTGTTGTCTCGCCATTATGTCAGTGTTCTACATCTGACTGCGAATATGTACAATCTGCACATCATATCTTATGGGAGTGTATTCTTTGGCAGAATGAACGCAATACTATGTTGAATAATGTACAGGCTGTATCAGGAGCTGTTTACTATACGGACCTTGTGGAAACTAGAACAAATTTCCGTACGTTCAAGCGCTTTTGCCATACCTATTATTGGAATCAAATATAACAGCTCACAATGTTAGGACCCATTAATATTAATGCTAATTTTTATCCGTGGTGCTAGGCAACTGGGCTTATCCCAGTTATAAACGACCCTTTGTGCCTATTGGTCTTGTTTGTTCTGTCTCCTGCTTGATATGGAGGGAAGTGGAAATTTGTATATTTCTTACTCCTCCATTTTCTTTTCTGATTAATTTCATTGCGGGATCCAAGACAGTTAAATTCATTCTCCGGGACTTCGTCGAGCTTCATTGCCTCGGCGCTTTTCTGGTGGTCGCCACTGTTGATTCTGGCTTTCAGGAGTTGCAGTGGTTTGGGAATAGTGCGGTGGGATGGTCACAAAAAAAAAAAAACTCCTCTCACATCGAACAGCAGAAGGAGGGGGCCGCGTGCCATCAGTATTCAGACGCGAAGATTCCGCAAAGAGGGAGGCAAACAAGTTAGCTTTGTCCTCAGCGGAGTGGGCCAGCGACCCGTTGGGCCTCAGCAGTGGTGGTAGTGAGGGGCGACAGAATTTTGATTCAACCGATTTAGCCAGGGACCAAAACGCCTTGCTACCTGGCAGCCCTGTTGAAGGCTCTCTTCTTCTTAGACTCACGTCATTTGCCTTGCGCACACGAGCGTCGACCCATGCTAGGTATACCACGTTTGCGCGGTCACACTCGGCACCAAACCACGGACGGTCAACGCTGGACACCGTTACGTCAGAGAACGGAATGTAGTACTCCACACACATCTGTCACTGCGTCAGCGCATGACGATGGGTCATCCGAAGAGAAGCAAGTGGGCCGCCAAGAATAGCATGCGAAGAAAGATCGCATACCATCCCAATCTGCTGACTTGTACCGCCAAACCCGCCGGGTGCCTCTTGGGCTGGGATCGGGCGGGGTGTAGACAGATACAGTTTTCACCAGACAGTGGTCGGAACTACCCAAAGGTGATGATATCGACACTGAGTATCGGTCTGGATCATTTGTCAGCAGAAGGTCCAAGCAATTGGCTGTATGTGAATCAACATCTGGCACCCTCGTAGCCCCTTGGACCAGCTGGGTGAGATTTAGAGCAATCGAAAGATTTCGCATCTCTCGTCCAGCATGGTCAGTGCACTGGTATGGGAAGAGCCACTCCTGGTGGTGGGCATTAAAGTCCCCCAGTAACACTATTTGGGCGGAGGCTCACTCAGGTACTGTGTGAGCCTGGTTGTCTCCAGATCACCGCTATGCGATCGGTAGACACAGGCATAGATGATCTTATCCAGACATGTGTCGACCAGGGCCCATAGCGCCGAGTAATTTGAGTCTTCAAGATCACGGAGACGCCGATAGCAGATGTCGTCCCGGGCATACATGCATACACCAGCGCGTGGCTTGAACATGTGCTCCAGGGTAAACCCCGGGTAAGATAGGTACGCCACGTCTGACGGGCATCTGATCTGCGTCTCCGTAAGGAACAAAAGTGCTGGTTTCTCAGTCTCAAGGTGGTGATGGACTGCGACAAGGTTAGAGTGCAGACCTCGGATGTTGCTGAGGTGCACCTTATGTGAGAGTGAGTGCTGCCGCTGTTCAGCTTTTTTTCTCTTGTTCCTTGGCATTATTGTTGCGAGTGAAAAGGAGGGAGAGGAGAAGGAAGTGAGATGAGGTTCCACGCTTGCAACCTACAGACACGCGCCGATAGGACGTCATCATTGGGGGACTGATCTGGAGACTGCGGGGACGCCCGAGCCCCCCCAGGAATGTCCATCGGGCACTCTCGTCTGGTCGCCAACCAGCACGATGGCGCATTCCGGGATTTTTCGTCAGTTGGCGGGGCAGCCTTTCATGTGGGGCTGGCACACTACTTGGGCCCCCTACTACCTGCGGTCGGCCAGCGGCGCACCGTGCCTCGGATCCCGCTACCCTCCGCGACCAGTCTCCCGATACGTCCATAACAGCGCGAGTCAGGCCAGCCTGCCTACAGTGGAACAACTATCTCGACCCAACTCCTCTAGTGGCTGCACCGAGCATCATACCGGAACACGACTAGGCCGCTTGGCGGTACGTCTTTGCCCGGTGGGTGGTCGCAAGCCTTCGGCCAAAGCCTACCACCAGTTTGTCACCTGCTTTGCACCACCCGGGGACCACGTGTAGGGAATAGAATCTGGTACACTCCTACGGACGTGGGTGACTCAGCCCCCAAAAATATTTTATCAATATAAAAATATATTATCAACTTAAAACTGTTTTTAGTTTAATCATTACTAGGTATTCTTTGTATTTGAAGCTTTCTAGTTGAATTAAACTAGAAATCTTCAAAGCTTGTTATAGAATATACCGAACGAATGTTATTAAACTTTCAAAGAAAAAGTATTAAAATGAGACCGACATAGGCAGAAGTAAAATTAATTTTGAACTATTACAAAATTCTTTGTTTTGCCGCTTCTACAAACATAATTGTAATAGGAGGCATTTTTCCATTATATAGGTAGCAACTTATTTGAGTAATAAGGGAAAATAAAATCTAAGTAGGTATTCTTATACGATATCACCAGTATTCAAAAATAGGTTAGGCAGAGTTGTAGGAGTATGATGCTACTCAATGCAGGATACCCTGCCAAAATAAGTAATTTATATCCATTACTGTATTCTGAGAACGGATAACCTAATAACATATCGTTTGATCCTGGAACCTAAAGACGGCAGTTACAATCCAATCAGTAGGACACTTCATGTGTCCAGCAACATTTACAGATAAACCAAGGTATGTAAGGATCGTAGCAGGTGGCTTTCTGTAGTTTCTGCGGTTCTGCCTGCCCCATGGAAAAAGGCGTGGGTTTATATATGTATGTATATGTACAGATAAACCAACGTAATAGTGAATTAGGTGAAAATATACGAGGTTCCAAGATAAACATATATCCTAATCTAAAAGTCAAAAGAGAAAGTTCAAGGATATTATTTGTGGGAACATTGTCATATATAAATCAATAAACTAGGCATAAATAGAGAGAATATGACTTATGAGGTAGGCCACTAATCGAATTTATTCATTCTTTTCATCCTAGCCTTATCTCAAGAGATCTTCTGAGTTAAAAGATAACATCGAGGTATACGTAGTGTATGGTATATGTAGTGGTGTGAAAACGGCTTTTCCTACATACTTCAGCCAGTACTTTTTTTTGCCCTATTCTTAAATGGTAACTTACGGGTTTAGGGTTAAAGGGCCCCTAAACCCGTAAGTGCCCATTAGCCATGTATGAGATCTCAGTACAAGCCATTACCAGTTACCAAGTACTGAGGTCTCATACCATAAGCCATGTATGAGACCTCAGCACTTGTGGTAACAAGTAAAATATAAAAACCCCCGGCACATTTTTATTTCATGCTGCATAATTTTTCTAGTAGAAGACACGTTTCGATCGACAATCTATTGAATACGTAGTAGCTAGTAGCACGATATGTTGCGAAAACACCCCGATTCAAAGAGTAAAATGCCCATAACTTTTTTTCGCCCAAAATTTTCGTCATACATAGCTAAGAACACTCTTGATACAGTCAAACTTCAAACAAAAAAAAACTAAATCAAAATCTGGTCATCTGTTTAGGAGCTATGATGACACAGACAGATACAAAAATACACAATTACACATATACACAAACACACGTAATTACTTATAACACCCCTCTTTTTCCGTCGGGGGTTTAAAATACCATTTCAGTAACGGTACGTTCATAGAAAATCAAGTCAGCATAAGTATATACGTGTCCTCTGAACTGGCTAGCAAAACGTCATGATTGAAACACGCAGGTACAGTAATCAGGGTATAACAGAAATAATAACTTTTACTACCTATGAAACCAACCCTGAAATCGCAAATAAAAGTCAACTGCCCCATACATTTAGATACGTTTGCATTGGGTGGTCCCATAGTAAAAGTGAAAGCTTGAAATAACCCCTTTTCAGGTTCTGCGTCATTTCTGTAACACCTTATAATAGTACAAACAAACAAACCAATAATATAGCGGCATTCGTGTAGTGTGATTATACTATAAACACTAATAAGGAAAATCGTGTGTAAGGGACGCAATGTGTTGTATAAATCGTTGATCAAACGAAACAGGGCGATAGTTGGGATTATTTGAAGAAAACAATGGTACTTTAGGACCTACTGTAAATAACCTCAACTATCGCCCTGTTCCGTTTGATCCACGATTTTTTGTCCACCTGGTATATAAAGGAAAACTACGTGGAGACCATTTCAACACGACTGTACAATTTCTGCCGTAAAGAGAATCTGTCGTAAAGCGAATCTGTCCTTATGCGAACAAGGGTAAATAAATATAGTCCCATGAGACTGGTGCTGCTAGCTACAGATTGTTTTTCGTCTCTAGAGTATTTTCTTTCTTTTCTTATACAGAGTGTAACGGTCAGGTGTGAACATATTTTAATAACTGTTTCTGTCCATGTTAATGAAATATTTTCTCCATTGAAGTCATCGTCAATTCTCAAAAGAAAATGTATCTCCCAAACAAGTGTTGTTCAGCTGATACTTGAATTGGAGATACAATATGAACAACCCTGTAGATAAAAAAATGCGCTTTTGCTCTCATAACCAGAGTTTAGAATACAACTTACTCCCACTGCTTGCGAGTTCAATGTTTGCTGTGTAGATTGTTCTTAGAAAGTTTTCAAACTATGAAGATAAATAATATTGAATATTCAGTTAGTAATAATACCTAAATTTGGTAGTGAATAATGTTTTAGTATTAAATTTTTAATTTAAGACAGAAATAGGATTAAGCCAACTATAATTAGAATTTCGTTGAAAATTACAAGTCAGTTCAAATGGCTTACTTTTAACTTAATTACTTGCTTTTAAAGTCAAATATAGGTGACGTTTAGGTACCAACTATAAACTAATACTTAAACACGGTACCTAGCTGCTTTTGCAACCGTTAAATTCCAACTGCTCTGAATTGAACTCAAGTTTCCTGAATGCTTCTACCGGTGGCTACTGTTCATAGTTGTAAAACAAAACTCATTCGGTGTCCTGTGGTCGCATAAATGGCTAAAATGACATTTCTGTGAAGTCTGAAGATGCCTAACCAAAACTATTTTCTGATAGGAATAATCATGCCAAATTTAACATCTCTCGACCATTATTACAACCACGATTGTACCCAACTGGCTATGATATAAACATTCTTTTATTCACTTTATTTTTGTTTTCCCACAATAATTTGTTCCTAACGAGTTAACCACGCCTAGTTAGCGTCGTGTAGAGATAATTGGGTGTTTGTAGAATGTTCTAAATTGGCTTATTACACGATTTCTTTATACTTAGAAAGTGAATGATATTAAAGATCTAGAAGTCGAGATAATGCTCAAAAATATTCTCATTTATGTCATAAGTCGAGTCATTTTTCGACAAAGCCTTAGAATCAGCTCACACTGACACGTGAATGGACATAGGCCTACCCCAGGCGTCGCCACATTGACCGATCCCGTGCGTCTCGCATTCAGCGCCTTCCCGCAACTTAAGCCGCAGGCATGAGCTGAATAGCTGACCCATAAAAACAGGGTTTGTGCAAAGATAAAACAACACCAGAAAACCTAAATGGCTCTCGGAAATTAAACAATTAATTTTTATCCAGTACATTTCACTTCGTTTCCTGTTACGCCTTGCAGTCTCATATTAAAATCTCTCGCATTTGATACAGTCGATGAACATCATGGTCTTTCCGTCTCTGTAGACAACTCTTCAATCTTTCTGTTTAGTAGACCAACACATTCAGACCGGTAGGTAGACCTATGCTATACGGAATCACGGCAATATCTGCCTAAATAAAATCCCATTGTGACATGCTGATGTGTACAAAGTTAAAACTGTATACCAAAGTTTCAAAGAAGTATCAGTCTCATAAAGATATATATTAAGATTTTCTTTTCTATTGGAGTTAAATGATAAATGATTTTATTTCTGTAAGTTGGTTTGTACAAACACTTTTACATGTCGAACATATTTTTAAAAACTAGATGAGGTCGGCGTTTCCTATCTGACTACTCTGAGAAGAAAGGCCGAAACAAACTCAGAAAGTCCAGACAAAATCTTGGTTAGATCATGTGAAGACCATGTAGACTGATGTCTGAAATGGTCTTTTGAGGAAAGAACCAGCCAGATTGAGTGGACCTGTCCAGTCAGTGCACGCATTTGTCCATAACCAAGCAGCTCAACTCAGAATTTAAGGAGCTCAACGATTCGACGAACAATACCAAAGAAAGGACATTCGGGTAGACTCCGCATAAACTACTGAAACTGCCAGACCATAATTAAAAACTAAGATTAATTTAAATAAAAACAAAAAAAGAATGATCCACATAGTCTTCACAGTCACAACAATTAAAATAAAATAATATAATACTTTAAAAAGTAAATATTCTTGTAATAGCAAGAAAACAAAAAAAAAAAAACACAATTTTCTTGAGGCTTGTTGTAGGTACTACAAATTTGTGTTTGTTCCTAGTATTTATGTTATGGATATCACTGTATTTTTTAAACAATTTTATATTTTTATGGGCATATAAAAGATTTTCATAAATGTACTGAGAAGGCACAGTCATTACATTAAATTAAATTAATCTCTGAGAGAGTGTCTCGGGCTTAATTTATAAATTGATCGAGCAGCTCTTTTCTGCAAAACAAAGATAGTCTGGATGTCGGCGGCATTTCCCCACAACAGAATACCGTACGACATTACACTATGAAAATAGCTAAAGTATACTAAACAGGCTGTCTCTATGTCAGTTAAATTACGATTTTTTCTAACAGCATATGCTGCGGAGCTTAGCTTCTTTGACAATTTATCTATATGTGGGCCCCACTGAAGCTTAGCATCCAAAGTTAAGTCTAAGAATACTGTGCTATTTTCAGAATTCAATTCTTCGCCCTTTATCAACACATCGGATTTCACCTGCCTAACGTGAGGTAGCGTAAACTTAATGCATTTGTTTTTTGTTTCATTAAGAAGTAAATAGTCAACTTTGAACCAGTGAACTACTTTTGAGATTGCGCTATTTACATCGTCAGTAACTAGCTGCTGACGTTTAAGTTTAAACAAAAGTGAAGTATAATCCGCAAACAACACTATATCATGGTTATCCTTTATGAGGTGAGGCAAGTCATTAATATAAATAAGAAACAAGAAAGGACCATGAATCGAGCCCTGTGGGACTCCTATTGTTACCATAGATCCAGGGGATCTTTTTCCATTAACGTCAACAGTCTGAATCCTATTACTCAAATATGAAGTAAGGAGATCCAGAGCGCTGTTCCGGATCCCGTAGTGGCGTAGTTTCCTGATTAGCGTTTCATGAAAAACACAATCAAATGCTTTGGACAAATCACAAAAGATTCGCAAGGCATCGCACTTATCTTCCCATGCATTATAAATATGTACTAAAAGCTCTCCTAAAAGTCTTGTAAAACCCAACTATTTGCTATGTAATAATTTATGTTTATTAAAAAAAAATTGCAATTGCTCTAAAATTAATTTCTCAAATATTTTACTAAACGTAGGTAGGACTGAAATAGGTCTATAATTTGTAAAGTCTGATGTACTACCTGATTTAAACACAGGTATTAATTTACAATTTTTCATTAGGTCAGGAAACTCCCCACAGTCGATACAATTATTAAAGATAATAGCTAAACTAGGTGCGACAATGTCAATAATAGATTTAGCAACTTCTACATTATGACCCCACAGATCTGCAGTATTTTTAACATTTAAGTTGTGAAAGGTTTTAATTATGTTTTGTAAGTAATATGTTCAAAAAGAAATTCTGAATCGCAAACATTAACATTTTCTGTTAAGAAAGACTCAGCAAAATAAGGTGATGAGTTTAAGGATTAAGTAGTTGAAATGGGAATATCTGAATAGAAATTTTAAATTAATAGACAGGCCGTAGTCAATATTTCGGTAACCAGATCTTCCCGTTTCACTATTAATAATTTTCCAAGTCGTTGGTTCAATTCCCAAAGATTTATCCCAAAATTCAAATTCCCTGAGGTCATCAGTTAACTTGCGACTTAAAATGCCAATGCATTCCACAACTTTCATGGATAAATCTTTTACAGTCCAGGCTGCTCGTCTGTGGAATGCATTGCCTGACCCAATTAAACGTGCTCAGTCGTTGCCTGTGTTTAAAAGACTCGTCAAGGAACATTACTTATCGCTGTAATCGTACTCTTAGTTTTTTGACAGACTTTGTCTATGATTGTCATACGTCATTTATTTTCACGTCTTATATATTAAATATGTATGTATTTATGTATTTATTATATGGCATATATATCTATTTGTGTTTTTATTAGGTATTATTGTATCATAATATTCATTGTTGGTATTGTTACACCCCTGACAACCCCATGTCATGTCCAGGCAATCACTGTCCATTCCAGGTGGCCTGGAAGAGATCGCGGAATGCGATAAGGCCGCCCGTTGTATATTTTTAGTTTTAAGTTTCTTTTGTTACTATATTTTCTGGTGTACAATAAAGAATACATCAATAAATATAAAAAAAAATTAGGACTTTTTCTGGTAGGTTAAGTTCAGCTGCATATGCAGTAAGGAAAATAAGACAGTTAACCGATGTAGCCACAGCTAGGTTAGTATACAATAGTACTTATTTAGTACCAGCATGTTACAACAGTATAGAAAATAAAGCTAAATTTCGACCGGGCAATCTAAAAGTTTGATTGCTTATTCCGTTTATTTACTTTCGGTTCAAATCAAAATACTTAGGTACGTATTATAGGTATTATTTACCTACTACATAAAAGGCAACCTAACACACGGTTAACCTCATACACGGACATCTCAACAGTTTTGAGACAGCTATTTGTCGAGATCAGGGCCTGTCAAGCAAGCAGTTTTGTTGGCGTGCAGGTTTTGAATTTGGATTTCGCCTATAGATCACCGAATAAACCTATAAACCACCTAAAAAAAAGCTAATATATTTATTCTTTGCCCTTTGCCTTGCCGATTTCATTACGCATTAAGTCTGCTGAGCTTGCAAACATATATAAACGGAACATTATTCAAATGATTGATGTACAGTACTTACCGCAATACGTCAACTCGTTCTTAGATAATAAAACCAATTTCCTAGTAATTACTAGATATTCTATGGACAGTGCGTTGTAAGGTAGCTATTAGAAAAAATAATGTGGTTTGCATAAATATATGAATTGCCAATTTATGCTTAAGTATACGCTTTTTAGAACGAAGTTCCTTAACGTAGCTTGCGGTAGGATTTGTCTGTTAAAAATTATAACATAACGAAAATGCGACATTCGGTTCCGTCCGGGGTAGCGCTGGCCGCCATACTTTTTTACATAATTTGTTGCTTAGAAGATTGTTAGAAGAAGAAAAGGCGTGAGACACTTTGTTCCTGACCGAACATTTTTTTTTTCTTTTTGAATTTCACCAAGTGTAAGTTCACCTATAGAACTGTTTTGCACGTGAATGATTCTAGAAATGCTATAAAAAAACTTTTTGCAAAAATATACTACCGACTTCCAAATACAAAACTACAAAGTGAAAAATAACTTAATTTTTTGAAGTCGGTAGTATTTTTTTGCAAAAAGTTTTTTTTATATTTCACTTTTTTGTTGTACGTACCTAATAGGCAAGTTAGTAAGGGATCTATTTCGCCAGAATAGATTTCATGAAACTTGAACATAACCGGTGAAATGAGAGATCTGCTTACCCCTTAA
Source organism: Orthosia cruda (assembly GCA_964057195.1). Lineage (NCBI taxonomy): Eukaryota > Metazoa > Arthropoda > Insecta > Lepidoptera > Noctuidae > Orthosia > Orthosia cruda. The sequence goes on along the minus strand of OZ059830.1, from coordinate 34,337,884 downwards.
GAGCGAACTGGCGTGATGTTATGTTATGAAATGTTATAAACAACAAACAGACATGCGATTGCAGCAATCCCGAGAGATTTGCCGATATTTATTGAAGAGTTCTGTTGTATATCTCCGAAGTTCTTCATCAGATCTTCAGCAAATTAAAATGGGACCAATTTCGGAATATACTTTTCAAACAAAAAAAAATTTTCAAAATCGGTCCACAATTGACGGAGATATCGGTGAACATACACAAAAACAAAAAAAAAAAAAACAAACAAACATGAAGTCAAACATAGAACCTCCTCCTTTTTGGGAAGTAGGTTAAAAATGAAAAAAAAAGAGAGAGAATGAAATAAAATATACTTCTGAAAGCGTGGAAGCTAACTGTACGCCAATTAGGTTTTACAATATTTTCTGTTCCATGTAAATAGAAACATGGCGTCAATTACATGAGCTTCAGATGTATTACCAGGTGAAGTGAAGTAGATCGCAAGAAGACGTATTGCCATAACGCCTTTTTTTGGTTTGACAAAGTGGTGGAGCGTTTGAGCTTGTCCTTGGAGGCAGTCTCCGAATGGGGTAATCTGGTCAATTTCAATGCCGCTAAAACACAGGCTTGTCTTTTCTTCTCCAAAAAGAGCTAATTTTACCCGGCACCGTCTTTCCGAGGTGTCACCGTGCCGATAACGGACATCTTGAGTTTCTTTGCGTAACGATGACATCGACATTAAATTTTGGCCCTTACATTGAGGCAAAGGCTCAACTGGCTGCCAAAAATTTGGGGTCCTTGCAAAAGTGAGATGAGCGTAATTTCGATCTCGCATGGAGTACTGTTCTCACCTCTGGGACGGATCTGCCAAATTCCAACATGATGCACTAGAGTCGAACGAAAAACGGGCCAAGAGGCTCATCGGCATTGAGGCACTGGTCAGTTAAAGATCCAGCAGAGCCTTGAACATTGTCGCCGAGTTGCCAGCAACTTGTAATATTTTTATCGGTTGCATTTCTGGGAGTGTGCGTTGGAATTGCATGATCTATCATCTAATTCCGCCTAGCCCGTTTCATCATCGGACCACAAGTCGTACGGCGATGCCCATCGGTACATGTGGGCATCCCACCCATACGCACTAAACGGTTTGGAAATACTTTTATTACCTATGCGTTAAGCTAAGGAGTGGAATTCCCTGCCGGAGTCTGTGTTTTCCGATAGCTACAATCTAGGGGTCTTTAAGTCAAGAGTGTACAGGTTACTTCTAGGCAAGCTTGCTTCACTGTCGACCTCATCATCGCTTACCATCACGTGGCCAAGTGCGAGTCGGACTCGTGCACCGAGGGTTCCGTATAAAGCTACATTCACCAACATAATTAGGTAAAATTATTGAAGTTATGAACTTCAATATTTTTGAGCAATGAGAGCAGAGAGATCAGTGGTGGCACAGTGGTAACGGCCGCGACTTACAAGTTGTAGGTCGTGGTTTCGAATCCAGGCAGACGCTTCGCTTTGTGTGAATTATTTCGTCACCACTGCTCTCAAAACGGTGAAGAAAAAGAACCGAACCGAAGAGAGAGAACCGGCATATCCTTTAGAGGGAATGGGTAACGGTGAGTGAGGTCATGGTGGTTAGAACCAACAATTCGAAGACATGTGACATCCACTAACCCTCACTGGGCCCGCGTGGTTGATTACGCGCGGTGGGAACATTAAAAGACTAATGATGATGATAAGCCATGAAAGTACCGAATATTCAATCTGCCTAGCCTTTTCCCAACTATGTTGGGGTCGGCTTCCAGTCTAACCGGATTCAGCTGAGTACCAGTGTTTTACATGGAACGACTGCCTATCTGACCTCCATAACCCAGTAACTGGGTAACACGCCTTGGCTAGACTGGTGTCATATCTCAAGCTTCTGGCTACTTGTGACGACTGCCAAAGATCTTCAATGACAGCCGGGACCAATGGCTTAACGTGCTTTCCGAGGCACAGAGGGAACTCGGTATTTTAAAATGGTCACCAATCCACGGACCGACCGCGTCAAGCGTTGCTTAACCTTGAAGATCGACCCGTGCGGCTTTTATTATTTAGCCAGAAAGTACCGAACATTGCTCTAGGGAAAAGATATTTTTTTTACTTTTCCAAGTAGGTACATGTTATAAGTTGGTCGAATATTACTCGTAAACTTGTAAAGCCTACTTAGCTGTGATAGTTTTCCTTTTGATTTGATATAAACTACTGCCGTGATATTTTTCACAGATCCAAAAGCAGCCATTTCGGCAGGGGGAGGGACACTTGACTCTAACAAAAATTAGCAATTTAAAGCTTTATTTTACGCAAACGTGTTCCTGATTCGAAACATGGCTTTCACAGACTCGTAATAGGTATTTTTGAATGGCTTATCCAACGATACCCCACACCATGGGAAATACGAAAAAACATGGCCACTTTACGTGTACAGGAGGTACCATACATAAAAAAAACATGGTTTTTTTACCACTTTGTCGGCGTGATTAATATGTATATCCATGCCAAATAAAAGCTTTCCAGTACTAAGAGTCTCTGAGCTAATCTGTGGCCGGACAGACGGACATGGAGAAATTATAAGGGTACCTTGTTGACTACGGAACCCTAAATAAGAGCTGGGGTTTTACATTATACGAAAATATGAGATGGAAATATAAGTCACAATATCATCATTATCATCATTTCAGCCGAAAGACGTCCACTGCTAGACATAGGCCTCTCCCAGGCATCACCACATTGACCGATCCCGTGCGTCTCGCATCCAGCGCCTTTCCGCAACCTTAACCAGGTCATCAGTCCACCTAGTGGGCCTTTCCAACTTATCGTCTTCCGGTTCAGGGTCGCCATTCCAGAACTTTTCGGCCCCATCGGCCATCCGTTCTGCGAGCAATGTGCCCTGCCCACTGCCATTTAAGTTTGGCAACTCTTCGGGTTATGTCGGTAACTTCGGTTCTTCTGCGGATATGATCATTTCTGACGTGATCACGCAAGGAAATTCCGAGCCATTGCCCTTTGGGTAACTTTAAGCTTTCTGATACGGCCCATTGTGAGCGACCACGTCTCGGTCACATAGGTGATCACTGGCAACACACACTGGTCATAGACTTTTGTCTTGAGACCTGCGGTAAATTGGACGAGAATATACCACGCAACTTCCCGAACGCTGCCCAGCCGAGTCGGATTCGACGGTTGACCTCTTTCTCGAAATTGGACCTACCCAACAGGAACTTTTGTCCCAGGTAGACATAATCGTCTAAACTTCAAGTGTAGATACAGTCTCCTACCTTGATAGGAGTGGGTGTTACATGGGCATTCACCATGACCTTGGTTTTGTCCATGTTCATTTTAAGACCCACTCTTTCGGAAGCTCTACTGAGGTCATCGGTATTGCCCTTTCGGTATGGGCACGCCCGGCGCAATTAATCTTAAACCTTGTTTGTACTTTTTCTTTACTGTTCTTCTCTGTTACTTTGTGATTTTTGCTGTCGTGTTGTGTCTATGTCGAATAAATGTTTTCTATTCTATTCTATTCTATGCATCGAGCATGTTTCTGAGGCTCTCCATGGTCTCAGCCATGACCACTTAGTCGTCGACAAACCGGAGGTGAGTGATGTACTCGCCATTAATGATGATGCCGAGCCCCCTCCAGTCCAGAACCTTGAAGACATCCTCCAGCGCAGCAGTGAACAGTTTCGGAGAAATGACGTCTCCCTGTCTCGCGCCGCGCTGGAGAAGGATTAGCTTCGAGGTCTGGTCCTGAAGACAGACTGACATGGTGGCGTTTATGTGTGCAAACATGTATGTACAAACACTTCAACACCTCAATGTATCGGTAGTCGATCTGGCACCCTTGGAGAGACTGCAGTACAGCCCAAGTCTCGATCGAATCGAAGGCTTTCTCGTAGTCCACAAACGCTAAACAGAGAGGCAGGTTATACTCTTCGGTCTTCTGAATAACCTGCCGCAGCGTATGTATGTGTTCTACGGTGCTAAAGCCTTTTCGGAATCCGGCTTGTACGGGGGGCTAAAAATCGTCAAACCTGCGCGCGAGACGATTCCTGATGACTCTTGAAAACAACTTGTAGACATGGCTAAGAAGTGAGATGGGCCTATAGTTCTTCAGTCGGGCATTGTCGCCCTTCTTGAAGAAGAGTACCACCATACCCCTGCACCATGCCTGTGGCGTTTTGCCCTCGAGTATGACGGAATCAAACAGCTTCTGAAGGGCCTTAAGAACCGGTTTTCCACCCGCCTTCAGGAGTTCGACCGTGATTCCGTCATCACCCGGCGCCTTGTTGTTTTTGAGCTGTTTCAGAGCCATCCTAATCTCGTACAGGCTGACGTCCGGAATATCTTCGTTAAAGTGTCGGGTCAATCTAGCTCGAGGGTCGTTTGCTAGGTTCGCAACGGCCTTGCTGATTGATCTGTACAACTGCCCATAGAATGTCTCGATCTCCCTCAAAAGGTCCGGTTTGGCGGATACGATCCTGCCATCGTCGGTCTTCAGTTTCGTGAGTAGGCTCTGCCCAATAGCCAGATCCCTTGAAAAAAAACCTAGGAGCCTTTATTTCGCTCGATCGGATCTTTAATATGCTCGGTATTAAAGCGGCGGAGGGTTCTTTTCAAGGATTTAGAGATCTGTCTATTGAGCTGCCGGTATTTGCACGAATTAAGTGATTAACACTTGAGTAGTTTATAAAGAAACTTTATTTAGACAAACAGCGTTACAGTAATTAAGATAGTAATGTCTATTCTAATAAGGAGACATGTATTTATATTTAATTATTGCTAAGTTAACAATATTATTATACACTACTTATTTGCTACTTTGAGGTGGAGGGGGATTTGCTGATAAAGCGAATAGCGTTAGGGTCGTCACACTTAACTCCTCCCTCCCTAAGAGAGAAATTTTCTAAAGACAACTCTGTAGTCTTTAGAGAATTTCGTCTAAGTTTCTTAGTCAATAACTCTATTCTTTGAAACAAAAACCCAATAACGAATACAATTATAATGGCCTAAATACTTATGGTCCATACACTGATTTTGTCACTGACTATAATGGTTTCACCATCACTGACACTATCACTGTACTTGGCTTGGTTCAGCAGTTCCTTGACGTCGCCTAGATCTACTCCTCTGAGATTCATCTGCGTGGCTGAAATGGGTGACATCTCTGCGTAGTTCGGGCATCTGTAATGGTGGCAGTCTGAAGGAGACTAAACTGGTGTTCATGGGTGTTGTGATTGAGATATCAGCAATCTGTAAGGTACAATGCTGACTTGGCACTAGTATGTATGTGCCTCGTAGATTGTGTCTGCGGGTCTCCTCTTCGCAGTGCTCCGTTGCAATAGTTTCCTTTTCCGTGTATATCAACCAGTGAATGCTGGATATAGGCTGCACCTTGGTTTCTTCTATCTGGACCTGGTGTTGCTTGCAGTTAATGAAGTTATGTTGTAATAACATGAGCTGTTGGATACACGTTTCCTCTGCTTACTGTACCACGTTTTCATCGGAACAGAGATATGTCTGATCTTCTATTTCCTAACAGTCAACGACTACGGATCTATATTTCGACTTGTTCACTATTAGGTAAGGATATTGGGGTATAATGATATTAGGTTTTTGGGTTATCTGGTTATAGATCGGGATAGGAGTAACTTTATAATAATTGTATGTGTTTTTGTCTATTAGTGGTACATCTAATACAAATATAATTTTACTATTGTCTATATATCCCTTAATTTCTATATTTCCTTCTAATTTTACTAAGTTATCTAATCTTAATGGATAAATTAAGTTATGATGTTTTCTTATGACATTAAGAATATTAAATAATTCTGTGGTATTTACTATGGATGGATGTAATATGTGCATTTTACTAAAAGCAATAGCAGTTTCCAATACAAAAAAATGTAATAAATAGTACGACAATTATTTAAAACTTGATTCATACTATTCATTATGGTTAACAGGTTAGAGTACTTGGTTTGATTTTGAATAAGTGTTTTAAAGTGTTTTATTTTGAAGTCCAAATGTCTAGTATTAAAGTTAATGTCATCAGAAACATTGAGTAATTTATCGAAAGCCTTCTGCATTAATGATACTTTTCGTTCTATTGAATGTACCCTATTTCCTAAATTACTAATTTCCACATTATATTTCCTAGCATCTTCGTTATCTAAATTTCCTGTTATTACCTTAATAAGGGATCCTAATGTGTTTATAATTCCTCTCCTTGTTCTGCTAGAGGGTAGAATCTGTTTTAACCTATCTTTTGTCAATTCTATAAATGATTCAATTTGTACTGTCAATCCTAAGAGTTCTCTATGTATCTCGCTATTACTATGACTTATAATTTTTAACTTATTATACTCTTCTATATTATTTTCTAACTGGACAGTTAGCGAATTTAAATCTATAGTCTTAATAATATCCCAATGGTTAGTCCTCATCAGAGCTGTTTCAATCCGGATCGGAACTATTCCCGGCTTCTGGTTGATCCTCTGGATGTTCAGGGTCGTCCCTTGATCCGCTAGGACGAGCAGTATCAACCACCATTTGTGAAGGGCGTTTGACATTTCTTAATGCTACTTTAGTGTTTCTATTTTTAAGCTTAACTGGTACTATGTTACGTTTAGGTTTTCCGGTGACCATTGCCTTTTCGTATCGCGGCAGTTCTTTTGCTTTCCTAGTCCTAGTATTTTTCATGAAAACCGTATCACCATCCACTATTTTTGGTGGGTCCTCCCCTCCTTTCTTGTCTCTAACTATATTTTTATGTCCAATCATTTGGCTGCTTAAATGCTCATAAAGAATTTTCAGTCGTTTACGCTGATCCTGTAATATCTTTTGCATTAAAGTTTTGTCCCTGTCAATATCAAAAGCATTTCCAAAATCTGTGTGCCCGAAAACTACTTCGTAAGGTGTGAAATTTGTAGCACTATGGATAGTATTGTTATAATCCATGATCGCATATGTCATAACGGAAGCTGCATCTAAACTAGTTTGTTCATATTTTGCTAACCTATATATTTCAATGATTGTAGAATGAAACCTTTCTACTATTGCCATTGAATAAGGGTTGTTAGGTGTCCCTATGTGTTGCTCAATTTTATATAAACTTAACATTTCCTTAAGCAATTCATTGTTAAACTCAGTGCCTGCATCGCTACTTATTTTTTTGGGTATTCCATACATACAAAAATATTTGATTAGAGCTCTCACTACCTCGGGTGTGCTTTTATTAGGAATCTGTATTGCTTGACCCAATTTACTAAATGACTCTACTATGGTTATGTATTGATTTTTCTCTATATATAACAGATCTATTAAAGCTTCCTGGAATGGACTGTCTGTAGTTTGTGTTAATTGTATAAATGGTTTTAGAGGTTTCCTGTCATACTTCATTGTCTTACATTCTTCACATGCATTAATAATAGCTGTAACTGTTTCTTTCATATTGCTCCACCAATATACTCATTTTAACTTCATTAGAGTCTCTCTAATACCTCTATGACAAGTCTTCCCTTGATGATATTTGACAACTAGGTCTTTCTGGTCGCTTTCATCCGTAACATTCACAACTCTTTCAGTACATTCGACAAAGTTTTGCGTTCCCTTTTTGTAAAGTGACGTAACCACATTAACAAATGTTTTTCTATGGCAATGGTATTCAAAGTAAATGAAGTACTTATTTTTGTAATCTATATATTCTTTAAGAAAATGTTTGACTAAGATTTCGCTGTTACTAGAGGGTAGATGTTTTTTATTAGAAATATATTTTACACAGATATCGTCCCTGTACCAGGTGAAAACATGAATTTGTCTAGCTTTGGTATCTACCGCTTCATTAAGAATAGGAATACCTTCATGTTCCCTATTAGATATTGAATTTGCTGTCGCGGCGTCGCTTTCAGAATCAGATAATTCTATCGTCTCTATTTCTGGTTCTTTAATGCTAAGTTTTACGATTTCGTCCGTCACTTCTTTCAAATGTTGCTGTAATCTCACTTCCTTCTCATCTACGTTAACTATCATTGATTCCGAGTCATCTTTTGTAATATTAATTTAGATACGCGACAAGGCATCAGCATTTGTATTTTGTTTACCTTTCTCATAATATATATCGAAATTTTAGTCCTCTAAGCGTAAACGCCATCGAATTAGCTTGCTATTAGGTTCTTTTAATGAATTCAACCATGCCAAAGGTCTATGGTCGGTATATATTGTAAATTTACTGCCATATAAATAGGGCCTGAAATGTTTAACTGCCCATACTATGGCCAATAACTCTTTTTCTATCGTACTATATCTAGATTCTGTATCGCTTAGTCTTCTACTGGCAAATGCAATCGGTTTGTCTGATCCTATAGTACCTTGAGAAAGTACTGCTCCTACCGCAACGTTTGAAGCGTCCGTTGTAAGAATAAATGGTTTTGTGAAATCGGGGAATTGTAACAAAGTTGCATGTGTCAGCAACTCTTTACATGTTTCAAAACTTTTTATATTCATCATTTATCTCAATCTTTCTTCTCTTGTTCAGGCATGCTGTGAGAGGTGCGGTTATCTTAGAAAAATCTTATATAAACTTTCTATAATAACCAATTAATCCTAAGAAACTCTTAATTTCTGTAATTGTTTTGGGCAAAGGGTATTTCAGAATAGCCTCTATTTTGTCGTTAGGCTTAAGCCTAACAACGACAAAATAGAGGCTATTCCCTTAAGGCCTTATGGCCTTAAGGCCATCACTTGTTATTGTATGACCCAAGTACATTACTTCCTTTCACAAAAATTCGGAGTTATCAAGCTGGACTTTTAAGTTAGTTTTTCGAAATCGCTCGAAAATAGCTCGTAGTTTCTCCATGTGTTCTTATAAACTGGTGGAGAATATGATGACGTCATCAAGATACACAAGGCAATGCAAACCTTGCAGACCTCTAAGGACGTTATCCATTGCACGTTGAAATGTGGCAGGCGATGTTTGCAAACCAAAAGGCATTCTGTTGAATTCGTGTAAGCCAAATGGTGTTGAAAACGCGGCTTTTTGTCTGTCTTCCTTCTGGATTTGTAATTGATGATAGCCAGACGCAAGATCTAAGGTGGAAAAATACATACTCTTTCCTAGTTTATCAAAAAGATCATTGATGTTTGGCAAAGGGTACTTATCGTCCACAGTTATCTAATTCAAACGTCTATAATCTACTACCATCCTCCACTTTTGTTGTCCAAAGGCATCTAATTTCTTTGGGACAAGATGGACCGGTGCACTCCAAGGAGAATTTGATTCTCGGATTACATCGTCCTTTAGCATTTTATCCACTTGGCGCCTAATCTCGTATGTTTGAGCGGGCGGCAACCTATAGGCTTTTACATTAATGGGATCTTCGTTTACCGTTCTAATTTTATGTTTCACTTCATTAGTGAAAGACAACGGTATGTCCTCACAATAAAAAATATCCTTATATTCCTTACAAATATTCTTAATCATCGTCCTTTTCTCCTCATTCATATGATCTAACCTTATTTTTTTTAAGTTATTTAATAATAACTCATTCATTCTGTCTCATTGTTAACTACGATCTCTCGGTGATTGTAAGGTTCTACCTGAAAGGGGTTAGTGACCTTGAGGATCATTTCTATGTCCTTGCAGTTCTGGATAACCGTATATGCATAACCATTTACACAGTTAACTAACGCACAGGGCATTCGAATTCCTTGAGTCAATTCTTTAAAATCTAAAATAGCCTCGCCATTAGTTAAATTTACAGGCAGTTTCACCCTTAACTCACTACGTGGCGGTAAAATAAAAGTATCTTTTAGCGCTGAAGAATAAACAAAAAGTATATCAGTATTCCTCGTACATAAAGTTAGTGTTTGGTAATCAATTTTTGCCTCTAATTGCTTTAATAAATTACTGCCTAATAAACCGTCATAGTTATTGTCAACATCGTAAAACTTATGACCTTCAGAATTTTTAAATATTTTGGGCAAGGGAGTTAAAACAACTTCTGTATGCATACTCACACCATGAGTACTGACTACTTCGAAAGGTTCTTTGTAAATAGCATTATTAAAATAATGGTAAGCGACACGCCGACCTATAAATGATCTAGAACTACCAGAGTCTAACATAAAAACTGCATTACCTAACTCCGGAATTACAATGTAAGGCAAAGAACGATAATTGGTATAATTTAAAACTATTTTTCTCTCTGTATGAGGCTCTCAGGTAAAATTTTCAATCTGTTCAGTTTCATAGGACGTGTTTGCTTGCGGTTCATAATTGCAAGTATTTTGTTCATTATTATCGTATGTCATAAGTGTGTCATTATTCGTATAATTTACGCGTCTAGAGCTTGCAGTTCGCATGGTAACATCGGTGTTTGAACCCGAGTTTGCCGGCGTTGCATTATACACCTGTGACGTCCGCGGCACGGCCTGCTGCTTCAACCACGGCGTTGACCTTCTTTGTTGTGGCGACTGATTTTGCGCTTTATTTTGGTTTCTAAAAGAATTTCTATATTGAATTGAATTATTTGGAGATTTCGTTTGAGTAATATTTCCTGTTGAACTATTTTGTACCGGTGTACTAGGTTGGTTTTGCGGATTGGGCGAACGTTGGGAATTGCCATTATTGTTGGAAAATTTTCCTGGCGATTTTGAAAAACTTTTATTTCTAGATTCATAAACCGTCTGAAAGTTTTGCTCTTCTAACACTACTTTCAAGGCGTCTTCTTCTTCTTCTCCACATTCCTTAATCGTACCAATCTAACTAAATTAGGAGGTAAGTTATATAGAAAAACATTCAATGGCGAATTAGTATAAATATGCTGTTTGGCTTGGCGTAAATTCGCATCGTCTACAGTTTCAATTATTTTTGCAATCAAGACACTGCGCAAGTTTTGAATCCTATGACAGAAATCTAAATAACTTTCGTTGTAATTTAGTTTCATAGACTCCAACTCTAATACTAAACAATCTTCGGTTCTAGGGTCACCAAAATGTTGTGCCAATAATGTTTTCAATTCCAACCAAGTACGAATATTACCCCGTTCCCCTACTAGATCGTTTTGTACTTTTCCCCCTTGAAATGTATTTATAATATATTCACATTTCTTTATAAAAAGTGGGAGCTGTCTAGAATCGCCACTAAACTCTGGAATAATTGTTGCCATTCTTGGCGGAACCTGCACGATTTGATCCATTTTGAAAGAACAGAAACACAGAAAGAGGGTAAAACTAAACACTAAATACCTAACTAAGTTAATCTTATTACGCCAGTTATATCGTAATAAAATAAAATAATGTTATCACGGTATTGCTCAACCCCTAATAACACAACACATACGATTAAAACAAAGAGAAAAATGATAAAGGAAAACAGAGAGGATAGTGGAAAAGTTTTACTCACAGTCCTGTAGTTACTCCCATCTCCTCCTTGTGACTACTATCAGATACTGCGCCAGCCGTTGTGTCTGGTACTTAATAGATTTGTTTGTTCGGGGATCCCTGTTGAACTGTAGAAACAGACGTCCAGCTGCGCTTGTAGATTTGTATACGTCGCAAACTGACTACAGAGATCCTACCGGCTGCGCCAATTAAGTGATTGAAGCTTGAGTAGTTTAAAAATAAACTTTATTTAGACGAATAGCGTTACAGTAATTAAGATAGTAATGTCTATTCTAATAAGGAGACATGTGTTTATATTTAATTATTGCTAAGTTATCAATATTCTTATACACTACTTATTTGCTACTTTGAGGTGGAGAGGGATTTGCTGATAAAGCAAATAGCATTAGGGTCGTCACACTTAACTCACGCCTCATCTGAAGACTGCAGGATCGTCTCACGTCTCTCCTTCATAAGCTTGAGGGTAGGATCAGAGAGCTTTTTGTTTCTATCTGTAAGACGGGTCTTGAAAAACTTAGACCCGAAGCAACGGGTTCGTGGAAGCTGTCCATACGGCCGTATGGACAGCTTCCACGAACCCGTTGCTGTATTCATCCACGGAGCTCCCTAGGCACTCGAATAGATTCTGGAGTTCGAGCTCAAAGCTCTTGAGGTTTTGGACCTGGATATGTGCTGGACGGAGCGTGGACTTCATCAGTCGAGACCTTTCAAGCTTAATATTAATGTTCAATGTGCCTCTTACCATGCGGTGATCGCTCCCGGTTTTTACCGAGTTGATCACAGAGACATCATTGAACATTTGCTTCTTGGTTGACATGATGAAATCGATCTCATTTTTTGTTGCACCATCGGGGCTCTGCCAGGTCCACTTCATGTGTTCCCACTTTTTGAAGAAGGAGTTCATCATATAGAGGCCCTCCTTCTCCATAAAACTGGCCAGTAGGTGACCACGGTTGTTCCGTCGTCCAACTCCAAATTGCCCCACTTGCAGCCCATCCTCGGCTCGTTTGCCCAGTTTCACGTTGAAGTCCCCCATGACAACGGTGGAGTGAGTTTTGAAACCATGCATGGCTCTGGATATATCCTCATACATGGTCTCTACCTCATCGTCGGAGTGTGCCGAGATTGGGGCGTAGACCTGTATGACCTTCAGCGAATATCTTGAGGATATTCTGAGTATAAGGTACGCCACCCTGGTCGACACACTCTCGATCTTCACCACGTTGTTCAGTATACAGCGCAGATCATTAAAGCGTAGTTTTCTCCTAAAAACTGATATCAGTTTTTAGAGGCCGTACTCCGGCTTTACCGTACGGGCTAGAGGTGTGAGCCCTTGTGAGCCTGCCGTGTCCGAGATTCCAAAAGTTTACAACGGCCTGTGTTTTGCTATGGGATTTGCGGTGCTTTTTCAGCCCGTAATCCAGCATTAAAGCAGTACTACAGCGGATTTTTAAGTAATTGACGTATATTTTTTTTTATTTCATTTGTTTTTTGTGTTAAAAATAACCCTGTAAATTACGTAATAATTTGAACTTTTACAGTCCCTCGGATTAAAACTTAGTTTTATGTCGTAAAGGATTTGTTTACACCGGGATGCATAAGCCAGAATCTAACCAGTTGCAACTGCGTAGAGGATATGTACATGTCTTCAGCGTAGTACTAACAAATCTAATTAAAAAAAAATCTTAAACTTTTTCTTACCAAATATATAAAATAAGAAAATAAATATCAATATGTGCGGTTTTTATTTAAATGTTTTTTAATTGACTCAAGTATCTTAATTAATTAGTAGCCTTCAATTTCAAAGTAGAGATCATTGTGGCAAGTTTTTCGACGTAATAAAAATATTCAGCAAAAGATTTTTGTGAAAGTACAAGTTTGATTAGTCATTTGATGTAATATAATTTCTCAGCCAATTTTCAGAATTAGTTTGATAACTTGTACGTCGTAACGTTAATTTTCGTTGAATATTGAAAATTCTAACTACTGAAAATACCTAAATATATTAAATCATTACGTAATGCTAAAATTTAGGCAATTGAATATCTCTCCTTAACCAAAAGCGACATACGAATTCCCAAGGCTTTTGTTTCATGATATTACAACATTGCCCTCATTTTTTGTCGTCGACATTTATTAGGTACAAAGTGAGTGTGATAATTGTTCCCCGGTTACGTTTAGTCCATACTGGTCCCATTTTAATTTTTGAAAGATTTCTTCTAATACCGCTGTGAAGAGCTTAGGTGATAGCGGGTCTCCCTGACGTACACCTCTATTTATTTGTATTTCTTCCCCTCTTTTTCTAGTTTTATTCTAGCTGTACTATTAGTGTAGATATTTTTTAAGATTCTAAAGTACTTGTGTTGGATCTCTTGGTTCTTCAGACAGAGCCAGATATTTTCATGCTCTATTGTGTCGAATGCCTTGTTGTAGTCGATGAAGCAGCAGTAGAATGGCACATTAAATTCTTTATTTTCCTCGAAGATTTGTTCCACGGTAAGTAGCCTGCTCCACTCAACCACCAGGATCCCTTCATCCAACGCGCATCACACGCTCTGGGGTAATGTCAAAACCAACAACCGAGGTGAGGAAATGCTTGACTTTATTCTTAGCAATAACCTTGTACTACTCAACAAGGGTTCCGAACCCACCTTCATAAACTAGAGATATCATGCTCAGACCATAGATGGATTCGTTTTACAATTAACTTCAACTTAACCACACCACAGCCAAGAAGAGTTCCTCGCAACACAGACCAATCGAAGTTCGTCAGACTTATAGGTACTGAACTGGGTAGGTTACCCTCTCTTCCGGCTGAAATAACGATAAACAATTTAGACGAACACGTAAACAAAATCACTTCGATCCTATTATCGAGCTATGAACAGTCGTGTCCCCTCACCTTACCCAGGAGAGGGATCAGGCAGTCCTGGTGGAGTCCTGAACTGGAGAGACACCGACACAAACTGAGAAGGCTATTCAATAGAGCTAAGAACACACGGTCGCCAGTAGACTGGGACCGTTACATAACAAACCGCAAAACATATAAAAAACTAATTCGCCTCCGAGGTAAAACAAGTTGGAGGCGTTTTTGTACTAACATTGAAAACAACAACCAGGCAAATAGGGTCAAAACTTGTCTTGCTCAAGAGGCAGACCTGTCTATAGGATGCCTAAGAAAACCAGATAACACTTACACAACAAACGACGCAGAAACTAGCGAACTACTCCTAACTACCCACTTCCCGGGCTGCCAGATTGCCACCCAGCAAAGCTGGGAACCGTACAGGGAAAGGGCTACGAGCAGCTTAGACTGGGAGGTGGCGTTAGAAGTTATCGACAAAGATAAAATAACATGGGCAATCAACACCTTCCTGCCTTTCAAAGCAGCGGGGATGGACGGTATCTTTCCAGCTCTGCTCAGATGGAGCGGTGCTCTGCTAGCTGATTACCTTGTTAAGGTCTTTCGGGCTTGTCTGGCACACCGATATATCCCCTTGAAATGGCGCGAAGTAAAAATAATATTTATTCCGAAACCAGGTAGGGGCGACTACACCCAGCCCAAATCTTTTAGACCCATAAGCCTCTCCTCTTTCTTTCTAAAGACACTGGAGAGGCTGGGGGACAGGAAGATAAGAAACCAGATTTCGATTCAAAAACCTCTGCACCCGAACCAACATGCCTACTGTGCAGGCAAATCAACTGAATCAGCGCTCCACAGCGTAGTCTCACGCGTAGGCAATGCTCTCAAAAACAAAAATCCAACCCTAGGTGCCTTCATTGATATCGAAGGTGCATTCGACAAAACTAACTTCACCAGCATCGGTCAGGCACTCAACACGCACGGTGTTGCGCCGACGCTCGTAGAATGGATTAACAACATGCTAAAAAACCGTGCTATTCAATTTACTGTGAACACTACCACACGAGGAATCGTGAGCAGGGGCTGCCCACAAGGTGGGGTGCTGTCACCACTTCTGTGGAATTTAGTCGTAAATGAGCTCATTGCAGAACTCAACGCCAGCAGTCTTTACTCGGTAGGATACGCAGATGACATAGCAATTCTAATCTCGGGGCAATTTGAGGGCATCTTATGTGATCTCATGAGAAAGGCCTTCAAAATAATCGAGAGCTGGTGTAAAAAACACGAACTGTCGGTTAACCCCGTAAAGACGGAACTAATAATGTTCACTAACAAACGAAATCTTGGACCGCATAGGCTTCCAAAACTTTTCAACACAGAATTAACACTTAAAGAGGAGGTCAAGTACTTGGGGGTAATTCTTGATAGCAAATTGCTCTGGAACAAGCATCTTGACTACAAACTCAACAAATGCACAATCGCACTCTATCAGTGTAAAAAAATGTTAGGAAAAACATGGGGGCTGTCTCCAAGGATTACTCTCTGGCTATACACAGCGGTAATCAGGCCAATGTTGGCTTATGGTGCTCTGGTTTGGTGGGCTAGGACAGAACTCTCGACCACCATCACCCGACTCCAACGGTTCCAGCGACAGGCCTGCTCAGCTATCACCGGCTGCATGAGAACCACCCCAACAGCAGCCATGGAGATAGCCCTACATATAACTCCCCTGGACCTGTACATACAGCAAGAAGCGGCGCTAGCTGCTATCAGGCTAATGCATCTAGGCATATGGGGTAAAAACCACACAAGCCCACACGCCAAAATCCTGGACCGGGCGATTGACTATCAACCTCTCATCGCCGCTCCGTGTGATAGAATACAAAAACAACCTATGTTCAACAAAAACTATAACATACAAACAATAGAGGAAGAAAGGGATCAGTCAGGAGCTAATGAAGTGCGAATCTACACAGATGGCTCAAAAACTAATAGCGGCTCAGGTGCTGGCGTTCACTCCCTTGACCTCAACATTAACTTTCACATACCGTTAGGCACACATAGTTCAATTTTCCAATGTGAATGTGTCGCCTTAACACAAGCCGCAAAAACCGTAAAGCGTTTAGGTATCCAGAACTACGGAATCAGATTCCTATCTGATAGTCTGGCTGTGCTCAAAGCTTTAGAAAACAAACTAACCAACAACAAACTAATCTTTGAATGCCACCTCGCCCTGGAGAGTATATCAAAATCCAATCGAATCACCCTCCAGTGGATCAAGGGGCACAGTGGATCCCTAGGCAATGATGCCGCAGATGAACTTGCGAAAAGGGGCTCCGAGATGTTGGTGCTAGGCCCGTACCCACTTATCCCCTTGCCTTTCTCGCAATTTCGTGCGTGGATTCGTCAAAGATCAACAGAATTGCACAATAACAGATGGTCACGGGCTACAGACTGTAGACAGTCAAAAATGGCTGTACCGATAGTAAACCCGCGTCTTACCAAGAAACTCCTCAGCCTGAGTAGAAATAACCTCAAAATAATTATAGGGACACTAACGGGCCACACCCTTCTTAACAAACATTTATTCAACATAGGCGCCACGGACAGCCCACTTTGCAGGGGCTGTTTTAACGCCGAAGAATCAGCCGCCCACGTAATCCTGGAATGCAAGGCCGTGGCTTCTCAACGCGAAGAAACCCTCGGAACAGTGAGGTCGCTCCGTGAAGCCTGTGAAGCTCCCAGGAAGCTTCTGTGCTTTTGGGCGGAGTTGGGCTGGCTATGTTAGCCAGTACCCCCACGTACAACGGACCAAATGGGAGTCTAAGTGCGGAAAAGGGAGTCCCTGCTACTACTACTACTACTCCACGGTAAGTATATGGTTTAATGTTGAGTAGCCTGCCCTAAAGCCAGCCTGTTCTTTGGGTTGGTTTTCATCAAGAGTTTTAGTTATTCGCCATAGAATTACTTTCGCAAAGATTTTATAAATATTGGACATTAAGCTAATCGGTCTATAGTTGTTAATTTCGTCCCTATTGCCCTTTGTGTGGAGTAAGATGACCGTTGATGTGGTCCATTGTGTTGGAATTATTTTGGTGTATAGTATATCGTTGAAAATATATTTTGGTAAAGGTGCAATATCGTTTTTACAGTCTGAAAGCACTTCGTTGGTGATCTCGTCGGGACCGGGAGCTTTATCTTTCTTCTGTGTTTCTATTGCCTTTTCTATTTCTGCAACTAGTATAGGTAGTTCATTATCGTTGTTGTTTAAATCAGTATTGTCTATTTGGTTCTTGCTGGACTAAAGGTTTCCGTAGAAGTTTGTAGCGATTGATAGTATATCAGATCTTTTAGTATTTGCCTTGCAAATCTCTATCAATCTTGCGGATCTTTCATATTAGGTACCCAGTTTGTTTTGTCAGATAAAAACTTAAGGGCCTTTTTTTATACCTCCAGTCCTGTTGATGTGCTTTTTAAAAGTCTCGAGTCTGATATGTTCTCTATCTTTTCTCATTTGGCTTTTAATTTATTTGCTTATTTGTGCTATTTGGTCCCGGATAGCTTTTGTTTTATTTGCCATATTAATTAATTTGAGCCTTTTTTCTAGGAGAACGTGCGCTTTTTCTGATACTTTTTTCCTGTGCTGTCCCTTTATTGTTGGTTTCGAATCTTGATTTCTGTTGAGTGTTTAAATGCTGAAGCGATGGCTCCGTCACAGAGTTAAGATTTCCTTTGATGCTGGCTATCTTTGCTTTGTTGCACGTTATTAGCACTTATCTTTACACAAGATGATGTGTTCAGAGTCGCTCTAATCATTCTATGGTTACTGTTGAAATTTAGATTAGCGATGGTGCCACAATCATCAAATGATTTCGGTCTATTCGTTAGAAAGTAATCTATCTCATTGTTGTACTGTCCATCTGGCGATACCCATGTCCTTCTTCTAGCAGAACTTTTTTTGAATAGGCTGTTCATTATTTTCAAATTTTTCAAAAGCCATTTTCATCAAAATTTTCATCAGTTTTTGTCCGTTCCTTGTTCTTTGCCCAATACTGTAAGAACCTAGAACAACATCTTCTCCATTTCGCGGTCGAACGCCGTGCATTTAAATCGCCCATCACAATGCAGTTTTTGTGTGCGTTTTATTTCAAGGCTGTGTTAAGGGTTGAGTAAAATATGTCGATTTTAAGGTAGTGGATTGCTCTGTTGGATATTTCTTTGCCTGGGGGAGTTTCAATATTCAATATAGCGATTCTATGTGGGTACAAATTATTAATTAATAGTCATGTATCTGGCAAAAATCACTTTTTGATAAGGTGAGCCTTTCTTTTTTTTTTTTCGTTTTTTATTTTTAGCAATTGCTTGCAAAAATGCGAGCGCGAGCGCGACGAGCGCAGCGAGGAGCCAGAAAAAAAATCATAGAATGAGAATTATTTAATTATATTGTATAATAATGTGTATTAGTGTCTAACATTTTAGGAATTAATTATTATGCGTATTTGTTATGCTTATAAAAATATGTTTAAATATCATTATGCGTAAATTAATTTATGCATTAGAATGTTATGCTCAAACATTATTATGATTAGAGTAATTATGAAAAAAAAAATATGCGTAAGCTGTTATGCGAAAATAATGTTATGCGTAAATATAATTAGGATAAACAAAAGTATGCCATGTTATATTATGTCTAAAGTGTTTATGCAAATGGATAGATAACCTTCTATCTAATATACCTATTATTTCTACAATAAAGTTCTTGAGATTTTTCTTTATTAAGAATCTTACTCCATGCCTTCCTGGAGTTTCGCCTTTATAATACAATATGACTTGACGGTATTCCTCAATGGCTTCACCATTCCTTCTTACTTCGCTCAAGCCGATGATGTCCCACCTAATATCTTCTATAGAGTGTAAAAGTTCTTGTAGGCTCTCTTCAGTCCTTAAAGTGTGTTGTATATTGCTATATATTTGTGCGTTTGGTATTTTGTTGTTTCTTGTTCACAAAAGTTTTCATTTGCGGTAAGCAGGTAGTATTTGGAGGGTTGTGGTGACCGGCCGTCTTGGGGTGAATGTTTTAACTGTTTCTTTGTATAAGTTATTTTTGTTAGTTAGGTTGGGTTTCCTGTTGTCGGTGTATATTGAAAGTTTTTTGATGTTGAGGTTAGTGGTCGTGACGCATTTCTACCCCGTGCCACGTAGTCTAGCATTAATCTTTTTTGGGGCCGGAGTAGGTGGTTGATTTGCAGATTTGTTTGGAGAGTTGATTCAGTCTCTTTTCCTCTTGTCTCTTTTGTCTTCTTTTGGATCTTTAATGACTATTTTATCCTTGACAAAATAACAAATTTTGCCCTTTGCCCGTTCCTCCTTTAGTTGGGGCAGCAGCTGTTTCCTCTTCTCCAAGGTTTCTTTGCTGAAGTCCTCCTTGATGTAAATCGCAGAGACCAGTTTCTTTTTGTTCATAGACACTTCATTTCTTCTGCAGTTTGTAGTAAAAGTTACTAGAATGGGGCGCGATTTGTTGTCTTTCTTTTCTCCTAGCCGATATGCTATGATATAATATGAATATTCATGTCTTTGCCAAGTAGTTTTATAATAGCTTCGATTGGGGAGTCGCTGCGTTGTTCTTCTTATACACCAAAGAAAATGACGTTATTCTTCCTTTTGTTATCTTCCATTGATTTGATTTTGTCATGTAGGATCTTGACTTCACTCTTCAGGCTTTTATTTTCTTCTACAACAGCAGATAATTTTTCGTTTATGTTTTCTGAAACATTTTTAGTGACTGCTTCGGTTATCTCCCTTGTTTGCGCTGCCATTTCCTCCTTCATTATTCGCCAAAAATGTTCCATATCTTTTTCCATATTTTGGGTTATTATTTTAGGGTTGGCAACACTAGTTAGGAGTTAGCAACACTAGTCTTTGGCTAGCAACACTAGTTTAGATCTGGCGGCACCACTGACCTCTATCATACAAGTACGCTGGACTTCATATTATCGATGACAAAATGAAGACATTTGACTTTCGCCATTTTGGCGCTCACAGCAACGTGACTTAACGTGAGAGTCCATGGAACTAATAATAGAGATGGGGCACAGCCTTCGGGGAAAAATAATTCTATGGGCTTTATCGATCGTGAAAATAATTTAATATGTAAGAGAAAAATAAATCACAGTTATTTTTATTATGACCATTTTTAAGTAAATAATTGCTGTAAAGGTTAACTGAAAAATATTTTCAGTCAGATTGCAAGCTATAAAGTAGTGGATAGCGTATTACTGTCAGATCAGTCAGATTTAAATATGGGGCAAGGCTAACAACTTATCCTTAAAACTAGTATATTTGAGCAAGTATCTCCTCGCTCAAGTACACTAGTTAGTTAATACTTACAATCATTCGGATTCACTCGGTTGGCGCCCATCGGATTCGTGAAGGAAACATCATTTATTCAATAATAATAATAAATGAGATGGATAATCATTCACAACGGACGTATTTCTCGCTCTCATCGCTGAGATCCTGTATATGTAGTGTTAAGGTGCAAATAAGAGTGACATCGCATTCCAGCAAGGTGAAGACATATATCAGTTTTCAAATCTAGTTTCATATGCAGATAATAAATTGTTAGACTTCAAAACATTTGTTAATTAAATTATAATTATCATGATATTATTCCAGAATTAATTCCAGGCTCAGGAACGTGGTGATTGGTACAAGAGAGAGGCATGTGCTCAGCAGTGGGCGAAGTCGGGCTGTGGATGATCATGATGACGATTCCAGAATTTAGTATTACACATTGTTTTCGAACATATTATTACTGATTATTAGGCATTCATATAACATTCATCACCAATACCAATATGAGATATTTAGTTCCAAGTTCCAACATACTACGAGAAGTCAATACAGTAGATGAGTGATGCCTTGCCAAGTCTACTATTTTGATATTAATTTAATTTATAAATATCACTAATACTGATTACAATATTATAATATTTCCAGGTGAATATATTTGTATTACCTAATTTTGTAAAATATCGGTATTAACCTATCTCTAAATGTGTCAATTTTAGTTCCTGAGAACCTCGAGCAGGGCGCTTTGAATCAGCACAAAAATCAACTGTCATTGCATATAGTATGTTTGGTCCAGCGTACTTGTATGATAGAGGTCAGTGGGCGGCACCCAGTTCGGCGTTGGCAACACCAGCGGTGTCGGAATCTGTAGTCTATATTCTCCGTTTTGTTTTTGAGGTTAGTATCTGGGACTGTTACCGTGAAAAAATAACGTCTTTTCTGACCTTTTCAGTTCAGTTTATATGAAGAACCTGTTTTAATTCTTGCATTTCTTCTTTGTTCCTGATTATATTCCCCACGTTATATTCGTCACTACTTTCAACGATGATATTAGTTTTAAGTTGTTTGTGTCGTTATTTACAATTGTTTAGAAATATTTTGGACCGAGTAACAACAACAGATGTTTACTGATTGACACTGGAACTCACACGAGAGTACTTGTAGTCAAATGTAAATTAACCGTAAAAAATTACGATGTCCAAGACGTACGTAAATGACAGCCGGGACCAACGTTACTTTACTTAATATGCTTTCCGAGGCACAGAGTAGTCTCGGTATGTCATTTGTAAGGACCGGATTTTATGCAACATAAAAAACCTTGAAATATGTAAGCAAATAAAATTTGGAAAATATACAACACAGCTTCTGCCAGCGGCTTCGCCCACGTGTAGAGTGTTTTCTTATCCCAAGGGAACATTAAGCCGGCATCAAAATTAGCCTATGTGCTGTTTCAAACTATAATCTATCTCTGTGCTAAATTTCTTCCAGATCCGTTCAGCTATTCTGGCATGATTGAGTAACAAACATTCATCCACACATCCATCTTAGATTGCATCATAAAAATAAATTTAAAAACCAAAAAAAAGGAAAATGTGGTGGGTTTTAATTTTTTATTTCTAAACTAGCTTCTGCTAGCGGCTTCGCCCGTGTGAATGTCGAAAATTATCCCGAGGGAGCATATTACAGGAATAAAAAAGTATCCTATGTGATATTTCTGACTATAATCTATCTCTGTGCCTAATTTCATCCAGATCCGTTTAGTAGCTTTTGCGCGAGAGAGTAACAAACATACAAACACACACACTCACAAACGTTGGCCTATATAATATTAGTGTGATATATATAGTAAGAAGTAGGATTTCGAAATCAGCATACAATTAGTGAATTAATCAATCATATATTATCGATACCTAAGAACTTTGTAGACGATAATAATGCACAAAAACAATCCAGGTAGGTAAGTGTTCTAAATGTCTGCAATCAATCAAAATATTTCAACCAGTGAAAATTGTTAGTGCATATGGGTGAAATTTTGGTTATAGAGTATATTATTGAACTTATCAATAGTTTATCCTACCGAAAAATATAGTAATTATAGCAAAGATATGCGTCATGACTAGATATAATATGCTATTTCCGCTGCGAATGGGGTAAATATTCAAATACGCAAATGCATCCTTTCTCTAGTTATGTGATTAACTGATTACCCATCCACGGAGCTACCTCGGCACGCATTTTTTTACCTTGAATATCGACCCGTGTGGCTTTTATTATGAACCCACGAACTCCTGACCAGTATTGTAATTAAAACGACCGATTTGACAGTTCACCAACGACTAACTTTATTTAAAAAATGCAAATCACTCATTGCCAGAGACAATGCATAGCTCACCTAATATTATACAGGCGGCGTTAGACACCCAATTTTGATATCGGTTCAACACCCCCACTATATCAAAATTAAAAATAAACTTAATTGACTGACATACAATTTGTAGTAACTTTACAGTAACAAACAATATTTTTTTTTTTAACAATACCAATTGTTTTCATAAACCCATAATGTTTAACACCCGGCAACCCTTTGGTTAGAAGGTCAGCAGGCATGCTTGCAGTTGGCAAATACTTTGTTTCCACAATATCATTATTAATAACATCCCGAATGAAATTATATCTCACATCAATGTGCTTTGATCGTTTATGAGATTGATGATTATTTGCCAGCCTCAAAGCACTCTGACTGTCACTGTATAGTACAATTTTATTACAACAACCTGTTAACTCAAGTTCTAAATTCTGTAAATAAATGGCTTCACGGGAAGCTTCTGACATTGCCATATATTCGGCTTCACAACTGCTTAAAGCTACTGTCCTTTGTTTTTTGCTTTCCCAAGAAACAGCAGATCCAGATTTAATAAAGCAAAATCCAGTATATGACCGTCTGTCTGTGGCATCACTTGCCCAGTCCGCATCTACAAATCCTTCTAGTTCTGCTCCCTCTTTAGAGTACCTCAAACAATAATCTTTAGTTTTTAATAAATATTTTAAAATCCTTTTAGCATAATTCCAATGAATATAAGAATATGAATTATTGAATTGGCTCAGATAGCTGACTGAATAAGCTATGTCTGGTCGTGTCAGGACAGCTAAGTACATCAAGCTACCTATTAATTTTTGATAAGGTAACTTATCTTCACAAATGTTAGACTTTTTAACATTTAGTTTAGACTCTATTGGAGTATCAGCTGTTTTACAGTTAGACATATCAAAGTTTTTAATCAATTGTTCAATATAATGCTCCTGATTTACTGTAATTACATCCAGACTTTTATTTATGTTAATTCTCATTCCTAAGTACTGTTTAACTTGGCCTAAATTTTTTATTTTAAATTTTTGACTTAAGGCTTTTATAAGAGAATCAGTTTCTATTTTATCACTTGAAAATATGATAAAATCATCAACATAAATACCAACAATAGTTTTCTTATTGTTACAGTGATTTTTAATAAATACACAAGGTTCCATTTTACTCTTACTGAACCCTAAATTACACAATGTTTCCTCAACCCTTTGATACCAAGCAAGGGATGATTGCTTCAAGCCATAAACAGCCTTTTTTAATTTTAATACTTTACTTGAATATTTTACAGTAAAACCTTCAGGAAGATGCATGAAAATAGTTTCCTTTAAATAACCATTAAGAAAAGCTGTTGTGACATCCAAATGAGTTATGTCCATATTGTACTGTACACTCAAAGCAAATAATAACCGTAAGGTTGAATGTCTGATCACTGGAGAAAATGTTTCCTGGTAATCCACTCCAGCTTTTTGGGTGAAGCCCTTTGCTACAAGTCTGGCACGGTATCTCACTTTATTGTCACAATCATATTTCTTTTTTAAAACCCACTTGCACTGCACTACACTTGCGTTGTCAGGAGTATCAACTAACTCCCACACTTGATTGTCTTTGAAGGACTGCAGCTCCTCTGCCATCGCCTGCAACCACTGTTGTTTTTCAGGACCACTGATAGCCTCTGCGTATGTCATTTCACCTTCTATGGACGTAGTACACACATTGGCAAAACCGTACCTAGAAGGTTTCTTCCTCTGTCTTTTCTCTCTTTCTTTCGTGACAACTGTTGGATCTTCTTGTACATTTCTGGTTTCTTCTTCCTGTACATTCCTGCTTTCTTCTTCCTGTACATTCCTGGCTACATCTTTTTTTGGGTAAGTTGTCTGATGTTCTTCCTTCAAGTCCTCACCATCCTGGTAATCTGAGTCACTTGAGCTTGTCTGATCTAGACTTTCTAGCTTTATCACAGATTCCTCTACTAATTCCCCCACTGAATCTGTGCTCTCTACAGGAATTGTGACTGTCTCTTCCTTCTTTGTCTTCTCTAGTATCACAACATCTCTGCTGGTGGTGATTTTATTTTTTACTGGATCATAAATTCTGTATCCCTTGATATTATCACAGAAACCAACCAATATATGCATCTTGGACTTTCTGTCCCATTTTGTCCGTTTCTCCTTTGGTATGTGTACCATCACAGGACTCCCAAATATGCGTATATGTTGTAAATTAGGTCTTGTTCCGGTCCATGCTTCATAAGGAGTCTTTTCAATACCTGAAGCCACTGACCTGTTCTTCAAGTAGACAGCTGTATTCGCAGCTTCTGCCCAAAACTTTTTGTCCAGATCTGCTTCGAAAAGTAAGCACCTAGCTTTCTCCACTATGGTTCTGTTCGACCTCTCGCTGAGTCCGTTTTGCTCTGGTGTGTAGGGATTTGTTTTTTGATGTATGATGCCTTCGATTTTCAAGAAATTTTCAAAATCATTACTACAGTACTCGCAGCCGTTATCTGTTCTTGAGATTTTGATTTTCTTGTTCTGAAAATTCTCCACCATAGACTTAAATTCTTTGAAATAGCTTAACACTTCACTTTTATATTTTAAGTAATAAATGAAGGTCATCCTGCTATAATCGTCAATGAATAATAGAAAATAACGAGCACCGCCTATAGATTTTTTCTCCATGGGGCCGCAGATATCTGAATGAACAATCTGAAGCAATTCTGTTGCACGTGAACCCGTAGAGAACGGTAATCTTGACTGCTTTCCCTCACAACATGTCACACAGCTTGACTTACTTGTTGTAAAGGTGCCTAGATAATCCAATCCTTCTACTATCCCGCAACGCTTCATTTTGTTCATATCACTGCTATTAATATGGCCGAGTCGTTTGTGCCATGTTTCTCCATTGACTTTAGTTGAAGTCAATAAACAACTCTGTGAACACTGTGATTCTAAGTTCACCTTGTAAACACCGTCGATCAAATCTGCTTCGGCTACCAAATCGCCTATTTCGTTTCTAATTAGACATTTGTTTGGCTCGAAAACGACACTGTTTCCATTCTTTATCAGTTCACTAACTGATAACAAGTTTGTTGTGACGCTGGGAACACACAACATATCCTTCACAGTTATGTTATAATTGCGACTTGTTGTTATTTCCACATCGCCTGAACACTTTACTGGAACTTTCGTTTTGTTTGCGACGATAATTTCTGGTAAACTTGTCGTAAATTTGGGATTTTTCAACCAATCTTCATTCGGAGTGATGTGCCGGCTGGCACCGGAATCAATGTAAAAATCACTTTTTCTGAACTCGCCACTAAGAAACACGACACTAAAAGCGTTACTTTGCTTTTTTCTTTCTGTTTTCTCGTTCATAAGTGGGCATTGATTGCGATAATGTCCCAATTCTTTACATCGGTAGCAGGTTATTGTTTTCGTGTTATTGACGTTTGAGTTTGACGTATTCGACGCATAGATACTGGAATTCGCGCCATGTTGGGTTGTGTTGGCACTACCTTTACCGTTTCTTTTTTTTTGTTGTTGCCAACTTCGGGCTACTAATGCTGAGCTAAATTCCGATTCATTTGCGCCGTTCACTGATTCCATATCAAGTAATTTGGTCTTGATTGTATCGGCAGTTATTTGTATTCCGGAATGCTCAATAGCCATAATCATTGGCATATACCTCTCTGGTAATCCGGCCAGTAACAATGAACCAACCCATTCATCGTTGATTTTGAAACCCGTGCTGCTTAAACGTTGAGAAGTCTCCACTATTTGTGTCACATAACTCGTCATATTCTCACTGCTTTCTAGTCGTATAGAAATTAAATGACGAAGCAAAGTTATCTTCCGCGAAAATCCTGAATCGTCGAACAAAGAACGCAATTTTGTCCACAACTCCTTCGTGGTGTTTGTCTCCTTTATGTGCACATATAACGATGTATCTATCGTTAAAATCAGCTTCGCTCGTGCTTTAGCATCTGCAGCTTTTGTTGCGGCGTCCGTCCCTTCTTCTTTTAGGTATTTATCGGCTGTCTCCAACACCAATAGATTTTCGACTGCAAAAGCCCAATCGTCGAAGTTTTCGCGGCCTTTCAGCTTTGGCACATTTGTTAAATAGCTGGAACTCATTTTCTTACGTACACGACACGAAATATTCTCAATAAACTGTTTATTTGAATCACTTTACAGAAGGGTGAGGCCCATAACCTGTAATTAAAACGACCGATTTGACAGTTCTCCAACGACTAACTTTATTTAAAAAATGCAAATCACTCATTGCCAGAGACAATGCATAGCTCACCTAATATTATACAGGCGGCGTTAGACACCCAATTTTGATATCGGTTCAACAAGTATGTACCCAATACTATTGATATGATTTGCTCAATTCCATGGACGTCAACCAAATAACCTTCACCATGTTTCCGAGCTGTGGATTGATTGACGAATGCAATGGGCACAAACGCTGAAATATTTATGAAAACAACGCTTCAATCTACAATTCATTACAGCTCGCTATTTAGTTCAGATTTGATTGAGAAATACGAGATTTCCTTGTTTACCACTCAGAGTGCCAGCGTCAATTTGATTTTGTTGTTTTGTGGAAGATCACATCATCATCAGCCTATTAATGTTCCCACTGCTGGGACACAGGCCCCCTCTCTGTGAGAGGGAGTGGGCCGTAATCCACCACGCGGGCCCAGTGCGGTTTGGTGGATGTCACATGTCTTCGAATTTTTGGTTCTAGGACATGCCGGTTTCCTCAAGATGTTTTCCTTCACCGTTTTGAGAGCAGTGGTGATGAAATAATTTACACAAAGTAAAGCGCCTGCCTGGGCTCGAACCCACGACCTACAACTTGTAAGTCGCGGCCGATACCACTGGGCCACCACTGCTCTCCCGTGTCCCGTGTGGAAGATTCTGTTATTGTAATATAATAAATAAATAACGGAAACAATCAGAGTGCTAACTACCTACAGTTCCTATATATCACATAATGCACAAGTTTTTCCCGTGGCTATCCCAAAGGAACAAAAATTTACCGAGATACAGAAGTAGGCTATGTCACTCGCGAATAGTTTAGATACGAGTGAGTACCTATAATCTGTGATTTTTTTACAAACAAAACAACAAAAAAGCAACATTTTACCCGTATATCAGAAATTTAATACTAGTTTAGTTAGAAGAGACTTTTTTCACTCATGCACTCCCCTCAACAAACAAAAATAAATAGAAATAGGGTTTACATTTCGAAAATTGAAAGGTCCTGACCAAAAGCCGGACTTTAAAAAAAAAGTAAAGATCGGACATTAAGGTTACGAAAAAGAAATGCTTAGAAACTAAAACCCTACTAAAAAAATCGCAAAAAAGTAAAAAAGCAATAAAATATTCTCAAAGGATAGCCTGACAAAGCCCGGATAGGCGCCCAAATGTCCGAATAAAGCCAGACGAATGGTAACTGTTTCGTCCCGATTTTTACTTGCAAC
Source organism: Orthosia cruda (assembly GCA_964057195.1). Classification (NCBI taxonomy): domain Eukaryota; kingdom Metazoa; phylum Arthropoda; class Insecta; order Lepidoptera; family Noctuidae; genus Orthosia; species Orthosia cruda. The sequence goes on along the minus strand of OZ059830.1, from coordinate 34,309,404 downwards.
ACCGTGTCGGTGGGCGGTCAACGATTTGACAGCTGACACTTGACAGTCGAAAGAGAAAATTTGTAAAGTGAACACGCTGAAGTCGGGTTCTTGTCGAAACATATCGAATCGAGATGTGTTTCGCCCATTTGTAATAGCTAATAGCGCCCTCCGTTCGCAATCGGTTAGTGGAGCGCCCGCGAAGGTGGTGTTGAATATATTTTCACGCGCAGCGAAGCGCTTTTTGGGAAACGCGTGTGTGTCTGCCTGGAAGCCGAAGACCGGATCAGAACGCGTTGGTGGTCCCAATCCAATCATTGTCCTTTATCTATACCAATATTATAAAGAGAAAAGATTTTTTTGTTTGTTTGTTTGTTTGTACCGAATAGGCTCCAAAACTACTGGACCGATTTCAAAAATTCTTTCACCGATGGGAAGCTACTTTATCTCCGGGTGACATAGGCTTCTTTTTATCCCTGTATTCCCGCGGGAACGGGAACTACGCGGGTGAAACCGCGAGGCGTCCTCTAGTTATATATATATTCTCCTATCCCTAACCTCACGGCACGATATTGATCGACCCCCAGGAGTCTATCGCAGGAATCTAAGGTAAGTCCGATTGATACATCTTATGGTCGTCCCACTTTCTCCTGTGAGATAGGTACCAGGAGACCTCCCAATAAAGAGCAAATCCCTAGCTTTCCACTGCCGCGAACCGCGGTTTCGTGGGGTACAGGTTCAGACAGGGTCCAGGAGTCCCAACGCCGCTATGGGCCCCGGTGTATAACTCCTGGCTTGGGACCAGACGACCTGTATTTAACAGTAACCCTAGATAGAAATAAATCTTCTGAACTTCTAACAAAACCAATACATTTTTCAATGTGTTTGAAATGTAGGCACGGAAAAGCTCTCATATTTTGTAATAAATCTCGTATTTTGTATGATTGTGGGCAAAGTTTTTAGATCTAAATCACGAAAATTATACCTATGAGAAAAAGAATTTCAATATAACCCGAATAAAAATATTTCAACAGAATAAACTGAAATTGGATTTGGCATCAGCATGCGACGAGGGGTTTGACAAAGATCCCAAAACGTTTTGATATTCATTTATCGTTTAGCTAATAAGAAAGGAAAAGAGTTTAGTTTATGTAGGCCTCCAAGTGTAAGTAATTAACCTACCTACCTGAAAAAAATCCTTGTATTTGGCGCATCTCAAAATTAGCAAAGGAAGATTTTGAATACCTTCGTAAAAAAAATTAAAGCTTCTTCGTAAATCACACATATTACACTATCATATATCTAGGATCACAGATCTATGAGTCATATTTAAATGAAAGTGAAATATATATAAACATAATTATGATTTCAAATGAATCATTTCGTTTTTGATAAAAATATGATGTTGTTGATTGTTTTACGGTGATCCTATATATGATCATAGATATATGATAGTGTCATACCCCCCTATTCTATTTCAACAGTAAAACAAGGACAAATCAATTTCTAATTTCTTCATTAACGCTTATAAAAAAAAGTCTTCTGTGATTTCCTCAGCGAGTGAACGTGTTAAATACCTGATAGTATTTGGTGGAATTTGACCTGAAGGTACACTAGCGAGATGTAAATAATAAAACCACTGTGTACTCATCTGAGGTGATAGCTCGTTTATTAAAAAAAATACATTTGCATATACTCTAATCACGGTAACCAAACCATAGCGACTTCTAACTAGACGCCAACGCCATCTATCGAGCACATCGGAAGCTTTACAAAGAGTTCAGTCGTAAACATACCGCCCACCAAGGACGTTACTGACGGAATGTCCTTCTAAACTAAACTTAAGTGGCACATAGCGAAATTAAGTTGAGCTAAACATTTGTACTACGTCAAAAAATAATTTGTATTAAAATCGACAAGTTATGGTTCATATACATAACTATAAAACTCAATTCGTAATGACTAAAATAACTTAGAGCTAAACATGAATTATTCTAAGTTATTATAATTGTACACAGTGTAAAGAAAAACTTAAAATATATGTATTATTAGATTTTCACAGTTGATCTAAAGTTTACAGGCGTAAAAAAATGGTTGTATAAATTGATTCTAACAAGATAAGAAATGTAAATTAGTTGTAAAATCATAGTTAAATAAAATATGTAAACAATAAATCAACAACAATAACCTTCTTATTCAATTATGGGTAAAATACGGGTGTTGAGCATTTGGTGCGTAACGTGACGATACGGGTGATGCTGTCATCACCGGGATGTTTATCTATTACGCGACCTAACTACCAATGACATGGCGGCAAATCGTTTTCTTAAATTTATTGTTTTGTTTAATATGTTTTATCTTATTGTGTTGTTTTCATTTGTACTATATTGATCTGTTTGTTCTTTATTCTCATTTGTTCTAGTTTGATCTATTTATTCTAGTTTGACCTATTTGTTCTAGTTTGACCTATTTGTTCTAGTTTGACCTAATTGTTCTAGTTTGACCTATTTGTTCTAGTATGACCTAATTGTTCTAGTTTGACCTGTTTGTTTTTGTTTGACCTAATTGTTCTTGTTTGACCTAATTGTTCTAGTTTGACCTATTTGTTCTAGTATGACCTAATTGTTCTAGTTTGACCTGTTTGTTCTAGTATGACCTAATTGTTCTAGTTTGACCTGTTTGTTTTTGTTTGACCTAATTGTTCTTGTTTGACCTATTTGTACTTCAATTTCTTAAAATTTGTCAATCCCTTTGTGATAACATTCTGTTGATCTTTTAAAACGTTAATTAATCCATTCATTTTTATAATTGATTTATGTTCTGAATAAATAAACAAATGTATTTAAATTGATTTTAACTTGATCAAATTTTTGTAAACATAACAAATGTATAAGTTGATTAAATCTATATAAATGAACAACAACTTTCTCAAAGAGATAAAATATTCAAATTTTCTAAGTCTTGCAACTTAAGCAGTCTATAAAAGACGACTGCTTTTCTAAGTTGTACAATAGGCAACAAAAATAATACAAGTCCCTAATCACAATTTCAAAATTTTACAAGTGTTTTGTTGGCAACGCACAAAATCTGGTAGAAATCGGGTATAGATTCCCCGTTCCTCCGTTTTCTATAAAATATTCTAAGTCCTAACTCTAACATGCACACAAATTGGTATTATACTAAAGTTTCTAAGTCTAAAAATGTTGTTAAAATTTTACAAGTCCAAGATTACGAAATAATTTTCTAAGTTGAAACTTCTTCACTATTTCTTTATTTTTAATTTCTCGTTGGAATAGAGTTCAAAATCGTTTGGCTCGCACTTTGTCCAAGTCGTGGACAAGATAAATAAGTAAAATGTACTCACAAAACTACACTTCACACAAACACCGTTTTTCAAGTGGCGCCCTCTTAGGCCGCTATTTGAAGTCTGAACTGCGCTTGACGTCACCTGTGACGTCGCGTGATGGCTGCAACTGCGTCACCTTGCCGTCACCCAGTGAGTGTTGATCTGAGAGTGGCGCCCTCTGTGGCCACTCCTTGAACTAGTCCGCCAAGGCTGACTCGGCTCACCGCCAATGCTGGGCAAAGCTTGGTCGCTGCCTATGCAGGGAATCGTGGACTTTAGCCGCAGCGATCCACTACGAGTACCACGGACGAACTTACAAAAACCGGTATTTTATCGGGCTCGTAGGACCAATGTTAAATACCTGATAGTATTTGGTGGAATTTGACCTGAAGGTACACTAGCGAGATGTAAATAATAAAACCACTGTGTACTGATCTGAGGTGATAGCTCGTTTATTAAAAAAATTACATTTGCATATACTCTAATCACGGTAACCAAACCATAGCGACTTCTAACTCGACGCCAACGCCATCTATCGAGCACATCGGAAGCTTTACAAAGAGTTCAGTCGTAAACAGAACGCTTCATCTGAACAGTGAGCAATATAATGACGTCATCGAGTCACTGACCCATTTATTTTAGTATTGTGATCATAAAGCACAGGAAAGTGATAGATATCCTTCAGCTAGCTATTTATTGGATGCCCTTATCTTGAAGAGAGGCCATGTATCTTGTCTTAATAATACCTACAATCGTAGATACTCTCTCTATGACATCATTTATCATTTCCTATGAAGAAAATTGTTTTCATTTTTTATCTAATAAACTCGGTTTAATTTGTGATTGGTCTTTAGTTTCAGGCATACAATGTAAGTAACCGACGTAAGAAAACGTTTTCACATAAAATAAAAAAACTTTTTGCAAAAAAATACTACCGACTTCCAAATACAAAACTACAAAGTGAAAAATAACTTAATTTTTTGAAGTCGGTGTCTTTCGTAGGTACCATTTTTTTTTGCGTTATGGACACCGACTTCAAAAAATAAAGTTATTTTTCACTTTGTAGTTTTGTATTTGGAAGTCGGTAGTATTTTTTTGCAAAAAGTTTTTTTATTTTTCACTTTTTAGTTGTACCTACCTAATAGGCAAGTTACTAAGGTAACTATAACGCCAAAATTGATTTCATGAAACTTGAACTTAACCGGTGAAATGAGAGATCTGCGTACCCCTTAAGAGCGTACTGGTGTGATGTTATGTTATGAAATTGTATAAACAATAAACAGACATGCAATTGCAGCAATCCCGAGAGATTTGCCGTTGTTTATTGAAGAGTTCTGTTGTATATCTCCAAAGCTCTTCATCAGATCTCTCAAAAAAAGAATTTTCAAAATCGGTCCACAATTGACGGAGATATCGGTGAAAAAACAAAAAAAAAAAAAAAAAAAAAAACAAACATGAAGTCGAACATAGAACCTCCTCCTTTTTGGGAAGTCGGTTAAACAATACCGACTTCCAAAGCAAAACACAAGTGCAAAAATAACTTTCGTTTCGAAAGTCGGTGTCTTTGGTACCTCTTGTTTTTATCATTTTGCGATATATTTTTGTCGCTGCTTCCTTATATTGAAAGCCAGGGGGTAGAAGTGCCTCCCTTGGGGGTCCCCGCATTGTCGAGGTGGGTGGGCTCAGTAGCCGTGGCTTGGTCAAACACGTTGAAGCGAAGAGGTACCCGTGGAGGGGCCGCTCGTCAGGGCTTTTGCCGATAAAGCTAACTACGTAGTGTCCAACTAGTAGGTTGCGGTGCCGCTTGGTAACAGGCGACATCGCAACTGAGGCGGGCCGCGATGTCTTATAGAGCGTTCCAGATCCCAAACGATATCGCGGCTGAGGATTGCAGTCTGCGGTGGAAGAGTAGTGCTGATATTGCGGTGCGCCGTTCTCCCTACCTTCCAAGGCCTGGACGAGGTCGCCACCGTCTGATGGCGGTGGTGCCGCAGGGGAAGAGGAGTGTCGATATAGCGTTGGCCGCTCTCCCTATCCCCTGCGGCCGACAAATGGTAGATGGCGGGGCCATTGACTTTGACCCGCCACAGGGGGACCAAGAGTGCCATACACGGGGTCGTCTGGCACCCATACGTTGGTTTGGTCCCCAGGGGTGGTCACGGAGTACAGCGTGTTCTGTTGCGCCGGTGATGGGGCATTCTCCCCAGAATAGGGTCCGGTGACGGACAGCCGTGGCGGATTCGCGCTTAGTGCAAACGCGTGTCCGTGTTCTCGCCATAAGCGGCACAGGAAGACACCGTGGAGTTTTAGTGGGTTAGATTCCCACATAACTGCACTATCGCCCCGTGGTTGTGCAGTATGCATGATCATTTACCAGGGCAAAAAATGGGGGTTCAAGTGCACCCCTTTGCATACCCCTCACCGTGGCCATGTGTCTACCCGATCTTTGTAAGTCCTAAGATTTCCTGCAACGTGAAAGAATTAAGTGTAGTTAGGTACCTACCTAAAACACTGCCATACTCCGCCAGTTTTTTTTGTTTTGTTTTTATTCACAAGTTGATGGTTTTTTTTAATTATATTTATTTGTTTCGATTGTAATTACATTCATCTATGGATTGTGTGTCCCTTCTGGTTTAAAACCCTAAAAAAGTTCTCTGGTGGACTAATGAGACATAGTGTGACACTAACATTATTCAGAAAGTTTATTCAGAGTTACAGATCACTACCGATCATTTTTCAATTCCCAATACGACACGGTAGATTTGTCAAAGGATTTAGCGTTCAAGAACCTGTAAAACGTTTTCCGTCATTCTTGCTTCGTATTCACTGTCCAGCATTCAATCGTAAATCAATATTGCTCTCAAAGCGTTTCTTACCTATTTTATCGAAGCTTTGTATGAAACATTTTCATTGAATATCATCTTTTATCATCGTGTGCCACTTTACTGTTACTAATGGAAAGCTTACGTTTAACATTTAGCCTGGTCTGAAAAACTTGTTGTTTATCTTTTATTTCAGCCGACAGACGTCCACTGCTTGACATAGGCGTCATTATTATTATATAATATATAATCTTTTTAGTTTCTTGTGACTTATTATCGGGCCTACGTTGTCCCCCAATCTAAGTACTAATGCTGTAACATGAAAATATTGTAAAACCAAAAAAAAAAAAAGTCTAACCGTGGAGTTTCTTGCCGGTTCTTCTCCATAGGAAACGACCAACCCGAACCGTGCACCTTTTGTCGACGTTTTATAAGTGCCGGTGTAAAAATTGACGGCTGTTTGTTTTGAAATTGGACTTGGCTTTACAAAACTACGTGCTCAAAATTAAGCTGCAAATTTTAATGAATGTCGTTAAGCTTAGTCTAGAGTCGTCGCCGTCGTCTAGACATTGGAATTAATGTGTAAAAATTAAATAAGAATGATTAAATAAGTTATTCGGACAGATAAATATATAATAATACCAATTAGGTAACTTCTACCACCTGTTGTTAAGCGATCTAGTTTAGGTACCCCTATGACAAAAGATACGAAGTTACGGCTTCTAAAATAGGACTTACTTTAAATCGTGTGAGACACGCTTTTAGCTATGCTGTGCCAGCAACAGTTTTTTTCCTTTTTTTTTTTGTTGACTTACAAATACCAATATATTCTACATTTGGTACGGAACTGTAAATGTGCGAAGTCCGACACGCACTTGGCCGGTATTTTTATTATAGAGACCGGTAACGAACGGCAAAATTGGCCCGACCCGATTTTTTTATTTATTTGATAGCCTATGTTCTATAGTTTGGTATACAAGGTGTAACAGAAATATCGCAATGCCTGAAAAAGGACCAACCATGACCTTTATGTTTGCATAACACGACAAAATTTACTGAACAACTGATTTTCTGTGAGCGTTGGTTCACATAGCAAAAGTTGTTGATAATGATGAGTACAATGACCCTTTTCAGGCATAACCTTCTTCAGTTACATCCTGTATGTAATCCGTTACTATCTAAACTTATTAATCGGGCTATGCTAATATGTTGATGAAATACATACCTAACCATCTATGAGTATTTAATTTATTGTCTAATTTAATTTAAGTAAATACCTCATCAATTAATTGTCTATTTTAGTTTACGCAGCTCGTACAACTTAAGTCGTCAGTGTAAACATGGTGTAAACTAATTTCTAGCGTTGAGTCAACTTCTGAACATATAAGTACTCTATCTAATTCCCTGTCTATTGTCTTGTAAACTTAAGTTATGTATGTATATTAGAGTAGACATTTACCGACTTTTGATATAATGTATGGTGTTGAAAAGTGGAAGAATAACAAATAAACTATTACCCACTCACTGTAGCAGCGTGTTTTATTATAGTTATGTTTGGCATATTTTGATATTTATAGTTTGCACTGCTCGTGGTAAGGTTGTTGGGATCATTAATCAACGCTTCATCAGACTATCAGGTAAGTTTATAATTAAACAATCAGCAAAACTATTATAAGAAACCCATGTGTAAATGCGATCCTGAGAAAATATAAATGGTAAAATGCTGAGAGATAAGCAATTTGAACCATTTTCCGTAAGTTTCTACTAAAATAGTTGGCGCCTAAATTAATTATTTGAAGAAGGTAACTTCATTAGAAATGTATGAACATGCAAATTTTGTTCCTGAAACTTTGCCATTACTAATTTATTTGACCAACAACTTGAGGAACTCTACACTTTGCCGGCACAAGTTTTCACTGGCACATTCAACGAAAACTAAATGGAAGGCGGATATGTGTCAGTGGAAATACCAGAATGGAAATCTTAGGACTTACAAAGATCGGGTAGACACATGGCCACGGTGAGGGGTATGCAAAGGGGTGCACTAGAACCCCCATTTTTTGCCCTGGTAAATGCTCATGCATACTGCACTACCACGGGGCGATATTGCAGTTATATGGGACTCTAACCCACTAAAGCTCCACGGTGTCCTCATGTGCCGCTTATGGCGGGAACACTGACACGCGTTTGCACTAAGCGCGAACCCGCCACGGTTGTCCGTCACCGGACCCTCCTCTGGGGAGAATGCCCCATCACTGGCGCACCAGAACACGCTGTACTCCGTGACCACCCCCGGGGACCAAACCAGCGTATAGGTGCCAGACGACCCCGTGTATGGCACCCTTGGTCCCCCTGTGGCGGGTCAAAGTCAATGGCCCCGCCACCTAACATTTTTCGGCCGCAGGGGATAGGGAGAGCGGCCAACGCTATACCGACACTCCTCTTCCCCTGCGGCACCACCGCCATCAGACGGTGGCGACCTCGTCCAGGCCTTGGAAGGTGGGGAGAACGGCGCACCGCAATACCAGCACTACTCTTCCACCGCAGACTGCAATCCTCAGCCGCGATATCGTTTGGGATCTGGAACGCTCTATAAGACATCGCGGCCCGCCTCAGTTGCGATGTCGCCTGTTACCAAGCGGCACCGCAACCTACTAGTTGGCCGCTACGTAGTCAGCTTTATCGGCAAAAGCCCTGACGAGCGGCCCCTCCACGGGTACCTCTTCGCTTCAACGTGTTGACCAAGCCACGGCTACTGAGCCCACCCGCCTCGACAATGCGGGCACCCCCTAGGGGGGCACTTCTACCCCCTGGCTTTCAATATAAGGAAGCAGCGACAAAAATATATCGCAAAATGATAAAAACAAGATATACCAAAGACACCGATTTTCGAAACGAAAGTTATTTTTGCACTTGTGTTTTGCTTTGGAAGACGATATTTTTTTTTGTGAAAACGTTTTCTTAAACGTCGGTCGGTCGGTTGTATGCCTATGGGGAGTGCCATCCCTATTTTTTCTACACCACTGTTTAGCGGTACATGGAATGCACCTAGCTGTCTTACAACTTCGTCATTGTGTAAATACCATGAACCATCCGAATTTAAGGACTTATGAACTGGACAAAATTATCGGGTTATTTTTATGCCATTCAGCGTGTTTCTGCTTAGAGGTTTATCATACGCAAAAAATAAAAGACCCTTTAGTAATGTACATAAAATATTTTTATTTCCACAAATACAGTTCGTAAAGGAAAGGTGCGATCATATTTTAAAAACTGCTTCTGCCTATGTAAATGAAATACTTACTCCAAGGAAGTCTTAGGCAAAATCCCATTTTTTTTTTGGATTTTCCTTACAAAGAAAACTTTGTCAACTTTTGGATAGCTGACGACAATGTCAGCTAACCAAAATGTTAATGGAAAATACATGTCCTTTTTATTGAGAAGTGATTTCGTCTTCCTTGGACATAGTTTTTAATTTATGTGGGCAGAGGCAGTTTTTAAAATATGATCCCTGTTTTTCGTTACACTCTGTATAATGTAAAGGCTTATGCGAGATGGTGCAAAAATATTCCTTCATGACTGTTGAGTTCATTCCTCTACTCAGCGCTCTGTGGAGCCTTATAATATTTTTTATAAAATATCTTATGCAACAATAATACTCTTAATCCAATCAAGGTATTCGTAGATATTGGTATAAACTGATGGAACATCTTTTTTACCACATGGAGTTGGTCCAAAGCTAACAGTGGCAATAAGTTCTGCTAATCCCTCTTTATTTTCATACACTACAGGACTACCGCCGTCTCCTTTGCAAGCGTCCATGCCTTCTAACCCGCCCGCACAGAGATGACCTGGTCCCAAAAGGACGTGGCGACCTAGCCCAGAATTGTTATAGATTGATTTGCATTTCTGTAAAATAACAAAGTTTCGTGTTAGTTTTGCACGTCTAGAAGAATCCAACGTAAGATCAATTGTGTCGGATAATTCTACGACAGATTTAATAAAGTAACTTGGATTGGTCAATCGCGTGCGCGATGACCGCTGGGCTAAAGTATCTAACCCATTGGCTGTCAGATGATGGATGCAGGCGTCGCCGAGGCTGGCCCATGCAGTGATCTTTACGCGCACCGCAAAGGTAGGTTCGAAGAAGCGCATGAAAAAAGGGTCTGGAAACATACGGGGGAAGATTTTGCCCTGTAGTGGGTAAATCTAGACAAAAAATGAGGATCGCGAGTCCCAAAAGAAAGACTGACCTATTTCCTTACGATTACATTTCACTCTAGAAAAAGAAAATGATTACTTACTTCCTGGTTGACAAATGGCACTTCATAAAGCTTTTTGATGTTATCTTGATACCAACTAACAACATACAATGAATGGTCCGCAGTTAGAGTGGTCGCCGGGTTTGTGGTTGGCAGGCAGATAGGGCGTATAAAATCTACAATGCAAAAAAAATATGAATTTAACTTACATTACTAAAAACACAAAGCCAGTACTGTTTTTTTTAAGTTTTGACGGCAACAAAACCCAAAAGAACGGTACAGAACAATGAGACAAGAGTTATCTAATAAACTCGCAACAAACCTGTGTAAGAAGCTGCCTTCTTCAACCTGATCAAGCCAATATCGTGTATTTTCCTTCTACCGTCATATTCCGGATGAGGTATGATCGTCTCAATCTCGATGCTGATGGCTCCATCAGTGCAGTCCATACCACCTGCCGCCCCCGGTACGCAATCCGGACCTTCATGGTTCATGTCATATTCTCCAAGGATAACATTAGCCCTGTGAAATTAGTTTTAAGTATTAACCCTACATTGTGTTGAAAAAGGCTGTGGTAAATGTTGAACGAATATTTAATTTAAGTTGCCTTAGTTTGAGAGGTGTGTGAGGGGAGGAGATCAAGGGACATAACTGTTCCCTGTGCCTTCGAGTCACACCGTTGCATGATGCCAGTCCCATGCTCTTTTGGATGCGAATCATGACTGTGATGCGCTCGCGGACGAAAGAAAGACGATCATCATTATCAACTTATCTAAAGTTCGATGAGATGAGTGTGTGAAGTTTTTATGTATCTTTAACTAATGTTATTGGCGTATTAGCCGTTTTTTGGTAATTTAAACATTATTAGTACCTGTGCGACCGAGCTCTGCTCGGGTGAAAAAAGAGAAAACGACGTTTTCTAAAAATGAAACCTAGCTAGATTTATCGCCCCCAAAACCCCCTGCATACTAAATTTCATGAAAATCGCTGGAGCCGGTTTCGAGATATAGATTATATATAATACATGAATTGCTCGTTTAAAGGTATTAGATTAGATTATATAGATATACTAGTACTTCGCCCGCGACTTCGTTCGCGTGATTTCGTTTATCCTATAACTTTCTTATGTGCAGTTAGTGAAGGACGCCAAAAATTAACTATTAATAAAAAGTGGCGTATCGTAGGTATACAGGGTGTATTGGTTTGGGGCGATTCGTTATTTGACTTAAAGAATATTAATTTTAGGTTACCCCCCACAAAGTAAAATCTTCCCTAAAAACTTAATAACCCCATATTGCCCCGTTGAAGTTGCAGTTTTTAACAACCCAAATATGTTACTCACTCCTTTCTTCTCTTTTTATGTATATTTTATGTTAGTAAGATTCCGCAGTAAGATGCCTCAAAAAAACTTTAACACCCCTGAACTCTATCTGGCGAGTAGTTTAAAAAAACGTTTTATGTAAATTTTGATAATTGTTTTATCTCCAAGGAATTAGATTTTTCATACAAACAAATTCGGCCCCTTTTCACCCGATTAAAGGTTGAATTTCCGAAAATTCCTGCTTAGTGCTCTCCTAGAACCCTACGTCAAAATAAAACCTGTCGAGTAAGACTCTTAGCTTGGAGTTAGTTTCGAAAAACTTATAATGACAACCTTTATTGTTTACATAGGTTGGTACTTATGTCACGTTTCAAGTTTCTTAACCCAAGAAATATGATTCTACAAAAAAACTTTGACACCCCCTACATCGTCTTTTGGGGGAAGATTTGAAAAACTAATAATATTTATTTTTATATATAGCCTTTATTTTTTACTTAGGTTGGTATTTATGTTAATTTTCAAATTTATTAACCCAAGAAATAAGATTCTTCAAAAGCACTTTAATACCCCTTAAATCATCTTTTGGGGGTATTTTGAAAAAAACTAATAATGACAACCTTTATTGTTTCTTTAGGTTGATATTTATGTCAAGTTTGATGTTTATAAACCCAAGAAATAGGATTTTAAAAAAACATAGTTTCAAAAACTAATAATGAAAACTTGGTTGGTATTTATGTCAAGTTTATTAACTGAAGTAATAAGATGCTTTAAACAAACTTTAGCACCCCCTAAATCTTCTTATGGGGGTTGATTTGAAAAAATTATAACGACAACCTGTATTGTTTACTTTTGATGGTATTTGTCAGTTTTCAAATTTATTAACCCAAGAAATAAGACTCTTCAAAACCACTTTAACAACCTCTAAATCGTCTTTTGAAGGTTTTTTTTCAAAAATGATAACCTTTGTTGTTTATTGTATTTATGTCAAGTTTCAAGTTTATTATCTGAAGTAAGAAGATTCTTCAAAAAACTTTAACAATCTCTAAATCGTCTTTTGGGGATTGTTTCAAAAGACTAATAATGGTAACCTTTATTGTTTATTGTATTTGTCAAGTTTCAAGTTTATTATCTAAAACGATAAGAATCTTCAAAAAATCTTTAACACCCTTAAATCGTCTTTTGGAGGTAGTTTAAAAAAAATATAATAACAACCTTTATTATTCATTTAGTATTGTATTTGTGCCAATTTTCAAGTTTATTATACAAACTTCAACACCCACTAAATCATCATTTGGGAGTAGTTTCGAAAAACTAATAATAACAACCTTTATCATTTACCTAGATTACTATTTGTACCAAGTATCAAAAATGTTGGCCTAAGGATTAGATTTTTCATACAAACTTTCAACCCTCTTTTTAACCCCTTAGAGGTGGAATTACCAAAAATCCTTTCTTATTGGATGCCTACGTAATAGAAAAAACACAATCTCCAAGTTTCAGGTCTCTACGATTAGCGGTTTAGGCTGTGCGTTGATCCGTCAGTCAGTCATTCAGGACAAAGCATTTTATATGTATATATTACTACATTGCTGCAGTAGATGTCAAAGTCTACTGAAAACAGTTTGTTTTTTTTTGTAAACTTATTTGTTGTAATTACCAACCAACTAAACACTACTTTTAACTACTAAAACTAAACTGTGGAAGGTAGTTAAAATCTGACGTTAAGCCGATCTCAGCCTAAGGATGGCTGAAAGTAAAAGCCTAAGGAAGCAAAAAGATAAGTAGATGTATCTTACGGTTTTCCTATTGCCAGCACTTGTTCGGCGATGCAATGTGCACCGGTCAGGACATATTTGCCGCTGATTAAAGTTCCTGCACACAGCCGCTTCGTGTTGCCTTTTTTAAGATTGTACTCTATAAGCGCTGCCCAGGGATGGTGGTCGATTTCTGCCACGTTTCTAACACCTGAAAGGTAAGACATAATATTAAGAAGATTTAGTTTTTGCCAGCAGCATCGAACATGTCAAAAACTATCCCTCGGAAACATTCGTATGTTTTCGTAGATCAGATAAAAGATCGCAGAAATTTTAAAATTTAAATCATGTAACTATGCACCACCCCAAATGTTTTCTTTTTACATATTAATAAGACTCACAGATAAAATAATAGAAGAGAAGAATTGTAGAAAATAAGAAATATGAAGAATAATTATTAAGAGACTAGGCTCTGCCAGCGGCCTTGCCCGCGTGGATGTTGAAAATTATCCCAAGGGAACATATTTCCGGTATAAAAAGTATTCTATTTGCTATTCCAGACTATAATCTCTGTGCCAAACTGCATCCAGATCCGTCCAGCCGTTTGAGCGTGAAGAAATAACAAACATACAAACACACACTCACAAACTTTCGCATTTATAATATTAGTGTGATGCATTACATGGGACTTAAACATAACTGACTGATAGGTACCCCTCTGCCTAAGACTTCGGAGAATACTGGCATGATGTTATGTTTTGTATGAAGAACCAGACCAAAAATATATAAAATAGTCGAATGGAAAGTTTCGGATCGCATGTACACATAAGTCGCAATTAAAAATAGATATAATTATTTGTATACATACCCTCTAAAGTCTTGGTTTGGGACGCATGAGTACAGCATTTAGAACCAGGTTCAAGAGGGAAAGCAGTCATCTGGGCTTGACAACTGCCTTTCGCTGGAGGAGAACTGGCATCTAAGAGTGAAAATAAACTTAAGTCATTTGGTTCTAATGCTGTGTCCGCCCAAGTAGATAGATATTGTCAATTTTAAATATATGGGTTAATTTATGTATTTGAATACAGCTCGCCTGTTGACAACACTCTGTTACACGACAAAAATAAAAGAATTCCTTGTTTGCTTAAAGAACTCTAGATTCAAAAAAATACATTCCTTTATTTGAGCAGTCGTGCTAAATACGCTGGTAGATACGACATTTGAAAGTCGCTAAGAAGCGTGAACATTAAACTAATAATTTTCCTTATGTTTATTAATGATATTAAGATTATTTAAGATGATGATCTAACTAAGGTCACCCTCGAAATTATTATTCAGTATATTTTATGCGAAACATTAAATGACGGAACACGATGCTCCACACGGAGGATCGAGGTTTTACAAAGAACTATGGCACTTGTCCCACCGCCGACGAGTAAGCGATTATATATCCACTATTTTCTCGCTGAAGAAACGTGTAAAAGATATAAGATCCGTGTCAACAAAAGAGGCACATAATTTTAGTAATAGTTGAACGCTGGTTGTTCACACTACTGGCACAAGTAGGTACTCTCTCACCACAAGTTTATCGCAGCGACAAGAGCTATCAAAGTTATACTCGATCAGCGATACTCGCTCAGTGATGCTCGCTTGGCGATCAGAACTCACGCCGAGAGACCAACCAGCGGTAATTTCTATATACAGTGCAGCCGCCTCGAGCAAATGGTCCGAGTGATCACCCATCACAGAAGACCACTCGCTTATAGCCGAGCGAAACAACTATCGGAACTACACACTAGCTACTCGCTGCTCGCTGCTCGCTAACTCATATTTATTTATTTCAAAACTTTACTCGCTACTCGCTGATCGTCGGCGTTGATTTCACTTTGAAAGCTGCCACGTTAAGTTTAATTGGGCTGGATACATCTGATGCATGTCAGTCAAGCAAGGGACGAAACTCACGACCCAGTGGGTCGCCCAGTGTTCGTGACGGAGTTGGCGCGATGAGCCGGACAACTTTGGTAAAGGCTGTTGTCAAATAACCCTAGATAGAAAGAAGCGGAAGGAGAATAGAAAAGCCTTTGCCCTGAACTGGAAAAATCTATATTGATAATATATATATTTAATTTAAAAAATCCTCCCAACCGAATTACGATCACGGTGGCCAATCTTCTTAAAACCTTTAGAATACATGTCCACACACCTAATTGTTGACGGGGTGTGTAGGTAATATTTGTTATGCTGATGATATGGTGTTGCTGAGCCCATCAATCGGTGATCTGAGGCGACTAATACCTATATGCGAATCTTACGCGGTGAGTCATGGGCTCAAATATAATGTCACAAAGAGCAAAGGTTTCCAAAGTTATTGTGACATATTATTATTCTAGTATTCCAAATGGCGCACTGTGTGGAGAACCTCTGCGAAAGATAGACAAGTTTAAAGAACTAGGCTACTGGGTCACCGAAAATCTTAAAGATAATTGAGAGGGAACATAGGTCGCTGTCTGTTCTTTGTAACATGCTGGTTTGAGCAATGTACGAAGCCAGTAAAAGTACCTAACGCTTTTCAAAGCTTACTGTCAGGTCGTCTACTCGTGCAGTCTGTAGGTCAGTTTCACTCAGCGAGCATACAGCGACCTACTAATACTTTAATGTACCTAATCACAACTCACTCCCCAAGATACAGGTTCTACCTAGTTTAGCGATCAACATCCATTCAAACATTTGTTTAAAAATAGTTACAGATTAAATAATTATGTTATAGTTTTAAGATGCACTATGTAACATTGAACAAAGAAATAAAAAAAAAATTGTCTCATCATAGAGAAAACCCAGTACACGTTTTTCCCGGCTCGGGAATCAAAGCCCCCTGTCGCCAAATAACAATCACAACAAAAAAGTACGTAATAATTCCTATCGTAGTGACTTAAATTAATTAAAAACAAAAGCAAACTTACGTCCAAACACGACACCAGTGCAGATAGCAACCACAACCAGTATTAAATTCATTCTTGTGCGTATTATTATAAGTTTCACTTTGCACTGAACCGTTGAAGTCGGTACGTAGCAAGATCAACTTGATCCGAAGCTCGGAGACCGACTGACAATGCCGACTGAGTTTTCAAGCTACATTTATTAATGTATTATAAGGAAAATATTCTTGTTTATTATAAACCGGTATAATACTTTCTGCTAATTTTTGCAGTAGGAATTCATCCAATTGCCAAGTCTATGCAGTAAGCAAATTTACAAATTAAATTCCAAAAAAGGTAATATTTAATCTTGAAGCATTGCACCGAATAAATTTTTCGTATACTCTTAGGGTACAATCACATTGAAACGAGGTTTTGTGGTGCCGTGTAATGGGATGATTGGGATGTGAATAAATGTGTAGGTATATACGATTGGCTGGTATAATTCTCGCAAAACTTCTTGGCCACCCTGAAGTTGGCTACAGTGGCTTCGCAGTTGAAAATCTCATACAAAAACAGCACCGTTTCGTGCCTTAGGCTTGCGCATCGGAAAGCCAACTTCGGGGCGGCCCAGAAATTTGGCGAACACTATATCTATTACGTTTGTCACCTTCCACCGCTTTAGTGCCATAAAACGGTTATTTTCTAAAGCGTACTCCTTAGTAACGGCTGGATTAAAAAGTTTGAAAAAAGAAATTATTGATTCATGTACATTATTTGTAAAACATGGTTTTTACGTGTACTACTAATAGTTTTGCTTTAAAAAAAATATTAACAACACGAAATTATTTCGCTACTTTTGGATACTCCTCCAAAACGTTTACTCCTCCAATTTTTACTTAGAAAAATATGGCTAGAATTTCTACTTAAGTGAAATCAAACTGTAAATCAAAGAATATTTTTATTTAGCAAACAAAACCGCCCAAAAGGAGGTTCAATATTGATATTCTGGCTCCGAGCGGGCGTACGGTCAGTACTGCGTTGACATCGGGGAAAATATACGCCTTAAGTGACACTTTACATGGTCGCTCACAATGGGCCTCAAGGCTTAAAGTCACTCAAAGGGCAATGGAGAGGGCTATGCTCGGAGATTTTTTGCGTGATCGAATCAGAAATTAAGAGATCTGCATGATAACCAGGGTTTCCGACAAAGCCCGAAGAATCGCCAAACTTAAGTGGTAGTGGTCAGAGCACATTGCTCGCAGAACGTTGGTCAACACGGTCGAAGAGTCCGAAATGTTCTGGAATGGTGACGCCGTAGCGGAAGACAAAGCGTTGGATTAAAAAAAATCCTTCCGTCCAAATTTTGGTCAAGTTACGACAACTTTGTATTGTCATCACATCATTTCAGATCAACTTTCTGTTATACCCTGTGTGTATATTGTTTGTATATTATGTATGTATTGTATGTATAGATTGTTATTATTATGGCTACGGTAATTATATGTGTTACCCTTTACATGGTATTTCTTCTTATACATATAGTAAACAACAAAACATAAAAATGAAGAAAATATTTTTAATAATACGCTGCTTTTTCCACCATGAGTAGACTCAAAAAAAAATAATCTGTTTATAATAAAATAAAGCAAAGTTGCTAAGCCAAACTAGTTTAGTTTTATTAACTTCGCAAACAAAACTAAACTAGTTATTAAGTATCCAGTTTTTTTGTTACTCATTTGTGATGTCTGTGGTATTATTTTTAATGACTATAATAAATAATAAGAATCACACCGCTGTTGAATCTTTTGTATAGTCTAGCAAGCAAGTTTTTATTATTTGTTTACTAGCACTTCGCCCGCGACTTCGTTCGCGTGATCCATATTTTATCTTAGAGATGACTTTTTAGTTCACCCCCTTAAAGTTTGAATTTCCAAAAATCCCTTCTTAGTGCTCCCCAACATAAAAAAAGAAGCCCTGTTCAGTAAAATTCTTTAAGAATCTTTAACCATCTTTAATCTAAAACGACAGTTAAAGATATTTATTTTTACTCGAATCGTCTTTTAGGAGTAGTTTTGAAAAACTAATAATGCAAACCTTTACTATTTACTTAGGTTAGTATTTATGCCAAGTTTCAAATATCTAAACCCAACAAATTGCCAACTTTCACCTCTATTTATCAACCAACAGCGTAAATCTAAAATTTCATGTGTCCAATTTACAAACTGTAGATTTTAAACAAACTTTCAACTCCTTTTTATCCCCTAACGGGTGGAATTTCCAAAAACCGATTAATACATAATTTTTTTTATCAATCAAGAGCGTAAATGTAAAATTTCACGTGTCAAATTTACAAACTGTAGAAATTTCATACAAACTTTCAACCCCCTTTTTACCCCCTTAGGGGAAAAATTTCCAACAAGATTTTCTTAATGTGCACTTACGTCACTTGAGGAACCTTCCAGTCTTATTCAAATTTTATCTTTATACGTCAAGCGGTTCTCGATATTTCGCGATACGTGAGTGAGTGACCTTTCGCTTTTATATATATGTATATAGATAACATAAAGTCAGCTATCATTACAGTAACCCAAATTCGATAGTATATAAATAATCAAAAATAATGGTTCAGTCCAATTAATACAATTAAATAAAAATACAATTCATTCAACGCAATACAATTCATCAGTTGGGGCGGGCTTGCACCCATAAACTCTAGAACTTTGCCGGTAGAGATAACTTTGCCGGAATAGGTCTGAGGTGATGAGCTAGACTAAGGTTTGAGGACCTCTAGCTTGCCATTGTTGATCTACAGAGGAGAACACTGACGAGGAACAATAGTCATTAGGGTTCCGTACCCAAAGGGTAAAAACAGGACCCTATTACTAAGACTCAACTGTCCGTCTGTCTGTCTGTCACCAGGCTGTATCTCATGAACCGTGATAGCTAGACAGTTGAAATTTTCACAAATGATGTATTTCTGTTGCCGCTATTACAACAAATACTAAAAACAGAATAAATTAATATTTAAGTGGGGCTACCATACAACAAACGTTTTTTTTGTCGTTTTACGATAATGGTACGGAACCCTTCGTGCGCAGACTTGCACTTGGCCGGTTTTTCTGTATACTTCTCACCTAACATTAGAAGGATTGACATCTCACTTCATGCTCACTTCACCTAAGTTTTTACGGTAACATGTTTATTGATTAGACCGGCTGAACTACACAATTCATCAGTTAACATCGTGGTCCCCACCACCCATAAACTCTGGGACTTTGCCGGTAAAGATCACTTTGCCGAAATGGGTCTAAGGTCTGAGGACCTCTAACTTGCCATTGTTGATCTACAGGCCAGAACAAAGACGAGGAACAGTAGTGCTATTCTGTATACATCTCACCGTGAAAACTTAGGTGAAGTGAACTTGCAGAGTAAGCTGTCAATCCCTAGCATTAGAAGGATTGAGAATAGGGTAGGGTAGGTAGATTAATACAAAATATTGGACACGTATTTTTCTTTTGACATGTAAACATAAAGTGACGACGGTTTATTGCGTTGAAATATCGTGAAACGTCACGCTGCTAGTACACTTTATACTGTCTTATAAGCCCCCACTCCTGAACTTTGATGCACTTTAACTTTGTAAATTTTGATTGATTTGGTAAAGCAAAAAATACGTGTCCAATATTATTTGATAATCTCACTAACGGACTAAATAGAATTATCATTTTTCTACCCAAGAAACATATCTATCCACTGATTCAGCAACCGTTCTCCTAAGACCGATTCGCCACTGTTCGTCGACAGGATGATTCATTTATTTCCTTCTCACCTCCACTTCATGCTCACTTCATCTAAGTTTTTATGGTGACATGTTTACTCGTATTGATTAGACCGGCTGAACTCCCTTTTCTTTCCTGTCCCTATTGGCCGGCTTGAGTTATGATCCGTAAGAACAATCGTGCTAGACAGGGCCTGATGTAGAGTTCTGACTAGGGCAAGCAGAACCACATCCGGTTCCAGGGTTTTGAGAACCGGATCTGGCAAGCAGTTAGAACTGGGCGAACCGGCGACAATTCCCGATTGAGGGATTATAGGCTTATCTCATTTTTTAGTTATGTCTACAAGTTGTTTTCAAGAGTCATCACTAATAGTCTCCCGCGCTGGTTTAACGATTTCCTACCTCCCGCACAAGCCAGTTTCTGAAAAGACCTCAGCACCGTAGACCACATACATATGCTACGGCAGGTTATACAGAAGACCGAAGAGTATAACCTGCCTCTTTGTTTAGCGTTGTGGACTACGAGAAAACCTTCGTTTCGATCGAGACTTGGGCTATACTGCACTCTTTCCAACGGTGCCAAATCATAAACTACCGGAAAATCGAGGTGTTGGTAGAGTAGAGAAGTAGTGGTATTTGTACAAAAACGCCACCATGTCAGTCCGACTTCTGCAGTGAGGTGTGAGACGTCAGGGAGACGTCATATCTCTGAAACTGTTCTCTGTTGCACTGGAGGATGTCTTAAAAATAATGGACTGGAAAGGGCTACGCATCAACGTCAATGGCAAGTTCATCACTCACCTTCGGTTTACCGACGATAGGGCATGGCTGAGACCTTGGAAGACCTCAGTACAATGCTCGTTGACCTCAGTAGACCTTCCGAAAGAGTGGGTCTAAAAATAAACATGGAAAAAACCAAGGTGATGTTGAATGCCCATGTTGCACTCACTCCTATCAAAGTTGGAGACTACACTCGAAGTTGTGGATGATTATGTCTACCTGGGACAAATGGTCCAGTAAGGTAGGTCCAACTTCGAGAAAGAGATCAACCATCGAATCCGACTCGGCTAGGCAGCGTTCGAGAAGTTGCGCGGTATATTCTCGACCAACTTACCACAATGTCTCAAGACGAAAGTCTATGACCAGTGTGTGTTGCCAGTGATTACTTACGGGACAGAGACGTGATTGCTCACAATGGATCTCATCAGAAGGCTTAAAGTCACACAAAGGGCAATAGATAGAGGCTATGAGAGGAGTTTCCTTGCGTGATCGAATCAGAAATGAAGGAGAGGAAGAGAACAAGAGAACCACGGGTACCGACATAGCCCGAAGAAATGCCAAACTTAAGTGGCAGTGGGCAGGGCACATTGCTCGAAGAACGGATGGCAGTTGGTGCTTTAAAGTTCTAGAGTGGTGGCCGCGTACCGGAAGACGCAGCGTTGGAAGGCCTACCTCTAAGTGGAGCGACGACCTGGACAAGGCTGCGGGCGTCCGGTGGATGCGAAACGCACAGGACAAATCAGTGTGGCGACTCAAAAATAAAAATCTATTTTTTTTTATTCAATTAGGCCATTAAGCGGCAATTTCGAAAGTCAAAAAAAAAATGTAATAATAATTGATTCTACCGTCCATTCGGAAATGTAGCTTGTTACGGAGAAGAACGGACAAGAAACTCCACACTTACTCTTTAAAAAAAAAATGTGTTTTACAAGTATTTGGTTACAATAATCTTGTTGGAAAAATACATATATGTGAGAACGATGTAAAAAAAACGCACTTAAAAGCGTCTAGAGTAAAACAAACAATTAAAAATACAACAAATAGGTAATTAAAAACAGGCGGAGGCAGCTAAGATATGACCAATCCCAACTGATGGCGCCCGTTCACGAACATGACACATGGATTGGCACCACTCAGCTCAACCATCATGAAGGGAACCGAATGATCCAACACATGTGCCAACATCAGAGAGACATTAGAGAGAGCATGACACACTCAACTGCCAGGGCACACTGAAGTCAACGAACGACAGATAGGTACAGTAAATGGTAGATTTACAGTTGGTACATAGTACTCACATATGTGCTGAGCAGTTATATAATACAAAAATAAATTGAATTTATACAACACAAATATAATACAGTCTTCAGCAGGTCCAACAATACTTCAGAACTTTTCTGCTTATCACTTGTTTTTGTGCCCTAGTGGCTGTGGAGCTGGAATAGCGTTGGGCCAAGCATTTTTACAAGTTTTAATTTCGCCTCATTTAGTTCTAGAATGTGTGGCGGTATTTTATTGTAACATTTTATACAGTACCCCATAAAAGATGACGCTACTTTAGCCAGCCTGAAACCTGGTTGAATTAATTGGTCCCTATTTCTAGTAACATAACTATGTCTATCACTGTTTTTACCAAAAGCATGTAGATTCTTTCTAACGTACAAGATGTTTTCGTAAATATATTGACAAGGTACCGTTATGATGTTAATGTCCTTAAACAGTTCCTTTAGAGAATCGCGCCGGCGAAGATTGTATATCGCTCTGATGGCTCGTTTTTGCAGAACAAATATTTACTGAATGTCTGCAGCCCTTCCCCATAGTAATATACCGTAAGACATTATACTATAAAATAGGATTTTACTCAACTTAATGCTGATTGGCCTAGCCCGTAATGCTCAAGTTTCAAAAGCAATGTTTCATGATCAACGCAATCAAACGCCTTCGACAGGTCGCAGGCGTTTGATTTCGCAGGTCTCTCCTCCCACGCATCAAAGATGTGTTTTATTAAGGTGACAACAGCGTCGGTTGTACAACGTCCTTTGGTGAAACCATACTGTTTCTCGTGTAGGATGTTTTTCGTATTAAAATAAATGAGCATTTGATTTAGCATTATCTTTTCAAATACCTTGCTGAAAACCGGCAACACGGATACTGGTCTATAATTATTTGTGTCTTTACTGTCCCCGGATTTAAAAAGTGGTATAACCTTACTATGTTTCATTAGATCCGGAAAGACTCCTTGATCTATACACAAATTAAAAATTAAAGCTAAGTACGGCGCTATAGTCTGAATAATGGAGGTACAAACTTTGATGGACATTCCCCATAGGTCTGCGGTCAGTTTTATCTTTATTTGCTTAAAAGCTTTTATTACTGTTATTGGGTTTTACTGGGGACTCTTGGGGGAGACCTATGGCCAGCAGTGTACGTCTTTCGGCTGTAATGATATTGATGATGTACTTTTCTTTATAATTTTGTTTGGCTTATAATAGGGGTTAAAGAATGAAATTGCCGATTTATTGTAATAGGTATTTCGAATTGACATAGAACCTTCATGGTTTGAGATATTTGAGTGAAACTTTTTTCACATGGTACTAATGAAGTATTTTAAAAAAAAAAATTGCAACATTCGATTATCGACTTTCAGTTTTTTTTTATTCAGTTTAGACAAGATAGATGGATACTTCGAAACTTCGAGTGATTTTTGAATACGAGTTCCGACAAGGAACTAACGCGGCAGAAACAGCTCGCAATATCAATGTTGCGTTTGGAGAGGGGCCTGCTAATGAACGCACCGTGCGATTTTGGTTTAAACGCTTTCGTGATGGAAACTTTGATTTGAAGAACGAATCACGTGGAAGACCGCCCACATCGGTTGAATAACAATGAATTGAAAGAGATGGTTGAAGCCAATCCGAGCCAAACTAAACAGGAATTAGCGGCATGGTTTAACGTTATCTTACCAACAATATTGACTCATTTGCTTCAAATCAATAAAATAAAAAGATATGAAAAATTGGCGCCTCATGATTTGACTGATCTGGAAAAAGAAACGCGTGTTGAAACTTGTGTTGCATTGTTGAATCGATACAGAAATGAAGGAATATTGGATCGAATTGTGACATGTGATGCAAAAGTGGATTCTTTACGATAACCGTAAGCGAAAAATGCAATGGCTGACCCCAGGTCAAACGGTGCAACAGTGTCCTAAAGCAAAGCTTACCAAGAAAAAGGTAATGGTAACTGTTTGGTGGTCTCAGCATGGTGTTATTCACTAAAGCTTTCTCCGATCTGGTCAAGCAATAACGGCCGATGTCTACTGTGCCGAACTCCGAACAATGATAGCTCTTTTTCACTATAAGTTTATAAACTGTCATGGTCACTAACATTAACATTAGAAGCTTTAGGGGCTTTTGCACAATTGAACAGGGAATAAACTTGCTCTGAGCACAAATTGCATGAAAATTAAAACTACGAGAATTAAGCAAAAAACTGATTTTTGGGCTCTTTGACAGGCCATTTTTTGCTACTTTGCGATTTTTATGGACTTTTCACGCAAATTTCATCATCATCATTCATCATTTCTGCCGAAAGACGTCCACTTCTGGACTTAGGCCTCCTCTAGGAGTCGCCACATTGACAGCACCTTCCCGCAACCATAACCAGGTCATCAGTCCACCTAGTGGGAGGCCTTCCAAAGAATCGTCTTCCGGTTCGCGGTCGCCATTCCAGAACTTTTCGGCCCCATCGGCCATCCGTTGTGCGAGCAATGTGCCCTGCCCACTGCCACTTTAGTTTGGCAATTTTTTTTTTAAATAATAAATGATTTTATTTCTGTAAGTTGGTTTATACAAACACTTTTACATGTCGAACATATTTTTTAAAACTAGATGAGGTCGGCGTTTCCTATCTGACTACTCTGAGAAGAAAGGCCGAAAGAAACTCAGAGGTCACAGTCTCTTTTAAAGTCCAGACAAAATATTGGTTAGATCATGTGAAGACCATGTAGACTGATGTCTGAAATGGTATTTTGAGGAAAGAACCAGCCAGATTGAGTGGACCTGTCCAGTCAGTGCACGCATTTATCAATAACCGAGCAGCTCAACTCAGATTTTAAGAAGCTCAACGATTCGACAAACAATACCAAAGAAAGGACATTCGGGTAGGCCGCATAAACTACTCAAACTGCCAGACCATGATTAAAAACTAAGATAAATATAAATTAAAACAAAAAAGAATGATCCACATAGTCTTCACATTCACAATAATTAATATAAAATAATATAATACTTTAAAAAGTAAATATTCTTGTCATGGCAAGAAAACCAAAAAAAAGAAAATGTAATAACAAAATTCACGGTGCAAAATATAATAAAAAAAACAAAATTAATTGGAGCAGCTCAATCCCAAGCCTTTTCGTCTTCAAGGTAATCTTTAGTTGTATAAAACGCTTTCTGGAACAACTTACGTTTAATGAAAGATTTGAATTTATTAAGACTTAGATCTTGTACGTGGCTTGGAAGCTTATTATAAAAGCGTACACATTGACATCTAAACGAGCCACCTATTTTCTTGAGCCTACAAATTTGTGTTTATTCCTAGTATTTATGTTATGGATATCACTGTATTTTTTAAACAATTTTATATTTTTATGGGCATATAAAAGATTTTCATAAATATACTGAGAAGGCACAGTCATTACATTAATCTCCTTAAATTGCTGAATCCTTAATATGCTGCGGAGCTTAGCTTCTTTGACAGTTTATCTATATGTGGGCCCCACTGAA
This sequence comes from Orthosia cruda, assembly GCA_964057195.1. Classification (NCBI taxonomy): domain Eukaryota; kingdom Metazoa; phylum Arthropoda; class Insecta; order Lepidoptera; family Noctuidae; genus Orthosia; species Orthosia cruda. The sequence goes on along the minus strand of OZ059830.1, from coordinate 34,283,657 downwards.
GCTTAGCATCCAAAGTTAAGCCTAAGAATACTGTGCTATTTTCAGGATTCAATTCTTCGCCCTTTATCAACACATCGGTTTTCACCTGCCTAACGTGAGGTAGGGTAAACTTAATGCATTTGGTTTTTTTTTCATTAAGAAGTAAATTATTAACATTGAACCAGTGAACTACTTTTGAGATCGCGCTATTTACATCGTCAGTAACCAGCTGCTGACCTTTAAGTTTTAACAAAAGTGAAGTATCATCCGCAAACAACACTATATCATGGTTATCCTTTATGAGGTAATGCAAGTCATTAATATAAATAAGAAACAAGAAAGGACCAAGAATCGAGCCCTGTGGGACTCCCATTGTTACCATAGATCCAGGAGATCTTTTTCCATTAACGTCAACGGTCTGAATCCTTTTACTCAAATATGAAGTAAGAAGATCCAGAGCGCTGTTCCGGATCCCGTAGTGGCGGAGTTTCCTGATTAGCGTTTCATGAAAAACACAATCAAATGCTTTGGACAAATCACAAAAGATTCCCAAGGCATCGCACTTATCTTCCCATGCATTATAAATATGTCCCAAAAGTTCAACATCAGTAGTTGAACGACCCCTTGTAAAACCGAACTGTTTGGTATGTAATAATTTATGTTTATTAAAAAATCTTTGCAATTGCTCTAAAATTAATTTCTCAAATATTTTGCTAAACGTAGGTAGTACTGAAATAGGTCTATAATTTGTAGGGTCTGATGTACTACCTGATTTAAACAAAGGTATTATTTTACTATTTTTCATAAGTTCAGGAAACTCCCCACAGTCGATACAATTATTAAAGATAATAGCTAAACTAGGTGCGACAATGTCAATAATAGACTTAGCAACTTCTACAGAATGACCCCACAGATCTGCAGTCTTTTTAACATTTAAAGTGTGAAAGGTTTTAATTATGTCTTTACAAGTAATATGTTCAAAAAGAAATTCCGAATCGCAAACATTAACATTTTCTTTTAGCAAAGACTCAGCAACAGAAGGTGATGAGTTTAAGGATTTAGTCGTTGAAATGGGAATATCTGAAAAGAAATTTTCAAAGGCCACTGCGACTTGTGAGTCTGATTTTATGATGTTGCCATTAATAGACAGGCCGTAGTCAATATTTCGGTTACCAGATCTTCCCGTTTCACTATTAATAATATTCCAAGTCGTTTTAATAACATTACTACTGTTTTTAATCTTTGAGCTCAAATAACGCGACTTGGCCAAACAAAAAACTTTTTTAAATAATTTTGAATAATTTCTAACATATAAATTAAATTCAGCAGTGTTTACATAAGTCCTTTCACTGTACAGCTCATAAAGCCGTGTTCTACTTTTATGAATACCAATGGTAGCCCAACCACTGAATGATGCATTACTATTAACGGAGATAGTCTTGGGAATAAAGGTCGAATTAAATGGTTTACAGTATATACTAAAAAAATCATCATATAGATGATTAGGATCAGCATCAATTGACAAAATTGGTAATTTATTAATGAGTTTAACTTTAAAAGATGCCAAGCGACTTGCAGTTTTGGGGTTAACAGTGATATCCTTTTTAGCCACTTTGTCGTTTTGGTTTGGTATAGTAATCCTCTGCCCGCAATGATCAGAATCTAGTAAATTTATAATTTCTTTGTGGACTGGTATAACATTAGTATAAATATTATCTAAGCATGTAGCACTAGAAGAGTTTTTCTTGTGGGCTCCAAAAATAGGTTTACAAGATTCTAGGACTGAAACAGACATATTATTTTACTACAAGAACCTGAGTTTTCTAATAAATTAACATTAAAATCACCACAAGTGATAATTGATTTATTCGAGTTACAAATCTTCTGTAACACTTCATCCATTACCTTTTCGAAGCAGTCACACAATTCTGAAGGGGGTCTGTATACGCTTAATACAATAAACTGCTCCAATTCTATACAAGCTATTTCAACTGTTCGCTCAACAGATAGGCTCACAATATCCTTACGGTCTTTAAATTTAAGCTGGTTACTTACTAAAATCAATGAGCCACCAAGTATAGCATTAACTCTGCTGAATGAACTACCAACCTGGTGATTATTAAAATTGAACAATAACTGGTGGGTTTTTAAGCCAATGTTCTGTTATACAAAGAATATCAATACTATTAAAGTTCATAAATAATTCTACTTCTAAATCTTTGTTCATAAATCCTTGAATATTTTGATGCACCAGGTTAATACTATTTACCGAATTTAAACTTTTATTTGATTTTACTTTGCCGACCATAGATTTCCTTTTTCTTTTTTCTTTCTCTTCCATAGGTATTTAAGGTCCTTTCTAAGAAATTTAATATATTACCTTTTGGTCCGCGCGCTCTGTCATTTGTCTATGGTTTGGACAAATGATCATTGAGCATCGCGGACTTTGTACATAGGTATACCTACATTTAATAAGTTTTTTTTTTTTTTTTTTTCCGGTCAAGTACCAATGTGACTTTTTCAAATTCATATGTACTTTCTAAATTTATCTTAGACATCACAGGCAACGGTGAAGGAAAACATCGTGAGGAAACCTGGACTTATATAGTTATAATGTAAGTCTGAAATAGCCAAGTCAGAGGCCTGTGGGGTTTCCTAGGGGCGGCTTAATTAACTCTGACACCAGAGGTGGCCACACCTCACACGAAAAGAAAGAAGAAGAAGAATATGATTTATTTATAGATCTGTATCAAACTTACACATAATTATAATATACATACGTTCCGTCCTTACCTTCTGTGTGTATTCTATTTTGTTTGTTATTTATATATTATTTTATTATTTAAGTATTTTCGGTTTCCGTAAGTGTGTCCGTGGCATCAACAGTGGGTCCTATCAGAATATCAGCGCGGCGTTATTTTCTTTTTGGATATCGCTGCACATGCTGAGATAGGAACCTTTTTGGTCTCGCATAGGGTTTTAATTTTTTTATTTTATATTATTGTTAAATTTTATGCATATTTCTCGTGTCTCCTGTGCGGGTCACAAATAAATATTCTTTCTTTCAATTTTTATCCTGTATACTTTTGCAAGAGGTTGTCCCTATTGTCCTAATTTCTAATTTAACTTTATTATATATTTACTATCAATATCAATTTCTGATACCAAATTATTGGCAGAATTAAATAACATTCCTTGGCATTGCTCAATAGAAGCAAGTTGTTTAGCCAAATTCTTGGCTGTAATAGAAAAATAATATGATAGCGACACAGCTATCTGTCTTTTATAATACTTTGAAAGAAAGTACCTATCCATGAAATATTTATCTTTTGTCAAATAAAAGTTATTACCAACATAATTGTTAGTGTCAATTAAATGGAATAAATTACTACTATATGTTAAATTATGTAATGTCCTATTCAATTCATACCTAAGTATGTTTTCTTCCTGTGGCAAACTTTGGCTGTATGGGAATGTGAACATCACAATATTTTTTAAACCAAGGTTGCACAAAGAGCTACGAGTATAATGTTGGAGTAATTCTTCTTTGTTCACATTACCCCTGTTACCAATAAATATTAATAATGTAGTATCCTGGTTAAAATTGCATTTTATAACTTTTTTCATTATGTCAAATAAAGAACAACCAGGCATACAGTAGTTCATTATTGAGTGTCCTGGATATCTATTTGTCAACAAGTGGCCTAGATCCTTTCCAATTTCATCACAAAATAATACTATTTCTGTATTTACATTCTTTTTAGGCAAACGGTTAGTAATTTCTAATGGCAAACTTGCACTAGACTGCGGTATGGTGGCATCACATATTGTCAATGAATGGTCCGGTGTGGGTTCAACAGATGGTGGTTGACAATAATCACATTTGTTAGTTTGTGAGCTTACCAGCTCATTCATTGCCAATACATATTCCCTCATTTGGTTTTCAGAGGCTGTATATTTGATGGTCATAGAAGTAAGTTTCTCCTGTAGATGGTCAAGTTCATACCGCAAGTCTTCTGTGTCAGTTTGGTATTTCCTAGTACTTTTTTCTAAATTAAATGAATACATATCGAATTGTTTAAGTAGATGCAACCTTTCTCTATTAAGTAATTCTTCGGGATATGTCGATAACTTTGGTTCTCCTGCGGACATCATCATTTCTGACGTGATCACGCAAGGAAATGCCGAGCATAGCCCTTTGGGCCATTGCTCTTTGGGTGACTTTAAGTTTTCTCATAAGGCCCATTGTGAGCGACCACGTCTCGGTCCCATAGGTGACCACTAGCAACTCATACTGGTCATAGACTTTTGTCTTGAGACACTGCGGTAAATTGGACGAGAAGATACCACGCAACTTCCCGAACGCCGCCCAGCCGAGTCGGATTCGACGGTTGACCTCTTTCTCTAAGTTGGACCTACCAATAAACCGTCTACAACTTCGAGTGTAGAGTCTCCTATCTTGATAGGAGTGGGTGTTACATGGACACCTTGGTTTTGTCCATGTTTATTTTAAGACCCACTCTTTCGCAAGCCCTACTGAGGTCATCGAGGATTTTACTGAGGCTCTCCATGGTCTCAGCCACGACTACTATGTCGTCGGCAAACCGAAGGTGAGTGACTTACTCTCCATTAACGTTGATGCCAAGCCCACTCCAGTCCAGAAACTTGAAGACATCCTCCAGCGCAGCAGCGAAGTTTCGGCGAAATGACGTCTCCCTGACTCACCCCACGCTGGAGAAGATTTGGTTTCGAGGTCTGATCCTGAAGACGGACTGACATGGTGGTTTTTGTACAAACACTTCAACACCTCAATGTACCGGTAGTCGATCTGGCACCGTTGGAGAGGCTGCAGTTCAGCCCAAGTCTCGATCGAATCGAAAGCTTTCTCGTAGTCCACAAACGCTAAACAGAGAGACAGGTTATACTCTTCGGTCTTCTTTATAACCTGCCGCAGCGTATGTATGTGGCATACGGTGCTAAAGCCTTTTCGGAATCCGGCTTGTTCGTGAGGCTGGAAATCATCAAACAAGCGCGCGAGACGATTCGTGATGACTCTTGAAAACAACTTGTACACATGGCTAAGAAGTGAGATGTGCATATAGTTCCTCAGCCGGGCATTGTCGCCCTTCTTGAAAAAGATTACCACCACACCCCAGCACCATGCCTGTGGCGTTTTGCCCTCGAGTATGATGGAATCAAACAGCTTCTGAAGGACCTTAAGGGCCGGTTTTCCACCCGTCTTCAGGAGTCCAGCCGTGATTCCGTCATCAGCCTTGTTGTTTTTAAGCTGTTTTAGAGCCATCCTAATGTCATACAGGCTGACGTCCGGGATATCTTCGGTATAGTGTCGGGTCAATCTAGCTCTTGGGTCATTTGCTAGACTCGCAACGGGCTTGCTGATTGATGTTTACAACTGCCCATAGAATGTCTCAATCTCCCTCAGAAGCTCCGGTTTTGCGGATACGATCCTGCCATTGTCGGTCTTCAGTTTCGTGAGCTGGCTCTGCCCAATACCCAGATCCCTTGAAAAAAGTGAGTGTTCCATAGTGTAAAAAGTTTGAAGACCATGGAGACTGATGTCCGAAATGGTCTTTTGAGGAAAGATCCAGCCAGATTGAGAGGACCTGTACAGTCAGTGCACGCATTTGTCATTAACCGAGCAGCTCAACTCAGAATTTAAGGAGCTCAACGATTCGATGAACAATACCAAAGAAAGGACATTCGGGTAGGCCGCATAAACTACTCAAACTGCCAGACTATGATTAAAAACTAACTAAGATAAATTAAAAACAAAAAAAGAATGATACACATTGTTCGAAGCAATCATTGCAATCGACCACGTTTTGCTGACCTATCAATAATACGTGTAGGTAATTTAAAAAAAAGTCTGTACTACTAAGTGTAAGATGTTGTCCAGTAAGAGAGAAAGTGTAAGGACCGCACCGGGTCATGGAGTCCACATGGAGGCCACTCTATAACCACGAAGGTTTATACAAAAAAAAACATATAAAGAAAGAAAAAAAATCCGACTTCTAAAGCAAAACACTACTATACCTACATTCACACTAGCGTGGTATAACTAAAATGGCGTTATACGACATCTGGTTGATTTTTAACTTTTAATGAGAGAAAAAAAATCTTTGCGAATTTTCAATAGCTTGAATAGTTTTGGAAATAATAATTTTAATAATGCCGTTAAGTACATATTTTTCTCGTGTGAAATAAGCAAAAATGCCATTAAGTAACTTCGCGAGTCTATACAGCCGCTAAGGTTCAATAACTCATATTTTATTACATTTTTTTTCATATTGTTGCTTCTCTAGATTGCCGTTAACAGTATTTTGTACACTATAAAGCGGTAAACTATTTTATTGTTATTCCTCTTTTACATTTGTTAAGCTACTGCTGTTGCTGCTACTGCTACTGAAAATGATAGACTTAAATGTGATTAACCACATTTAACGGCAATATAGGTTAATATTTAACATACTTATATTTTGACTTAACGTATGTTATAAGCCATATGAGGCATTTCCAAAACTAAACTAAAATTAGTTATTAGACTAAAATGACGTTATCTCACACCAATACACAGCAATCCCATTAACTGGTCTCGCGTGGGGCAGGGAGCAGCCTGCGGCTACGTAACGATCCTGTTCCGAGATTAGAGGGGTCGGGGGTGAAAATAGTGTGTGTGTAGTGAAACTAGTAAGAATAATTTCGATGATACAACTTAAACTACACTCCGTTTCATGAATGATAAATATTTGAAAACCCACGTATAATGGTATTTGAATTCAGGATTGAACCGAAATGTATCGAATCTAAAAGAAAATCTGATATACCTAAAAACCTAACGAACATATTATTCTCCCTCACAAATTGTTATTTTGGAAAAACTTACCAACAAAAGAAAATTAACATTCCGGTAAAAGTTCTGATTGAAGGAATAATATTAGAGACTAATTTAAGTTTATTGAGACTGATTAACAATTTTAACTATATAATAATTTTAAACATCGTCATATTAACTTTAAAACTTTCGCGTTTCATAATTGAGAAACAATATACCACGGGTATTTAACGCGATGATTTCGATTCATTTATTTACCTATTTCACCCGACGTTTCGGCCGTGTTGCAACGACCGTGGTCCCGGGTAGACTCGGGTCTTAAATACCCCTGTCATATTATTTTAAACCATTTGGTAATGTAACTGTGTTAAGGTTTTTATACCAAGTTTTTAAAAGTACATAAATATTATCAAGAAGGCTTTAATAAATGTAGGTTAAAAGTTAGAACTAAAATTGAAATAAGGAAGAATCTTTTTTGCTTTTAGTAGTGGATGATTTTAAATGATAATTGAAATTTATAGTTTTAAGTTCAATGAGAAGATTCAACTTAGTTTTGATTTCATTAAAATGGTCATTAACATTTGTTTTTAATTACCTTATTTGAAAGTACAAGTAGTACCTAATTAATATTGATAAATAACCAATGTGATAATTGTAAGAAACTAAAACTTCCTATGAAATCTAGTTTTAAGTGAAGTTTTGTCAAAGTTATAAGTTTCTTCCGTTCTGGATCGCCTCCTACCTCCCATCACCCATATTGTAAATTTTTACTTGTTTTCCGGAGTATTCTCCTCCTTGTGGCGTAAAGCTTTTGCTCGTCCTCATCCCAAAGTTTCCAATCCCACTCATCCAACTCACTTTCACGGCATTGCTATCCTTCCCTTCCTTTCCAAAGTGCTCGAGGCCTTTTGTTTCTACACACAATTTTCAAACATTGTGCAGAATAATTCAATGGTTAGCACTCTACAATCTGGTGTCTGCCCTCCTTAAAGTGACTAGCGATATTAGGGCGGGACTGGAAGATACCAAAGTCACTATACTAGTGTTGTTCGATTTCTCGAACGCTTTCAATACCGTCAGTCACGAAATCCTGTAAGCCATTCTGTCTATTTGATGGTCTCCCCCGAAGTAGTGGAATGGTTCACATCTTACCTGCAGGAGCGTCAGCAGTCGGTTCACGTTGGAGATTCTTTATCTCGTTGGTGTAACTTGGAAACTGGCGTTTCTCAAGGCGGCATTCTTTCTCCTCTTCTGTTTTCTATTTTTATTAATCTCATTACTTCCGAACTTCAGTGTGCAGATGCACAGATCTGTATGCAGATGATCTTCAGTTGTATTATCAGGGGAGTGTCGACAAAGTACCTGATGTTATCTTGTCGATAACGGGAACTTAATAGCTATAATTTATAAAAGCCTGTTCTTAGGTTTGGCGTTGCTGTAAACCCCAATAAGTGTCAGGCGATCATCATTGGGAGTCCTCGAACCATCGGTAAAGTGGACAGTACAACTTTGCCACCAGTTCTGTTCGACGGTACGATTGTTCCTTTTGGCACTGACGTAAAGGACCTAGGCTTGCGCATCGATAGCACCCTTAACTGGCGTACTCAAGTTGCTAGTGTCAGTCAGAAGGTCACTGGAACGTTGCGTTTTATCCTTGAACACTAAGGCAATGCTTGTGCAGAGATTTTTTTTTCTATCATCGATTATGGTGACGTGTGCTATTTATGACCTGAATGCAGATCTTTTCAACAAACTTGACCGTCTTCTCAATCACTGCATTCGATTTGTTTTCAATTTGCGTAAATATGATCATGTCTGCGCATCGGTCAATTTTAAAGTGGTTGCTCATAAGCCAGCATAGAGAGCCAAGGACATTAACTACCTTGTTTTAATTTCTTGACTCCTCCAATTCTCCTAGTTATCTGACCCCTCTATTTCTCTGTGGAATGCGCTCCCCCGAGAAATCGGGATGGCACCCAATCGCATTGCTATGCAATGCTAATGCATTCAAAGTGAAAGTTCGCGAGCACATTTGTAAGAAGTTGGCAGTAGTATCTTCACAGCGTTAATGTTCTCCAATTATCTGTTTAAGAATATTCGTGTATTTAGTTTATTCACTTTTTTGTCTATATAGTGTTTTTATGTATATCTTAGTATTTGAATAAATATTACCTATCGCGATTTATTCTCAATCTTGCACCAACCACTATTTGTATCTGCATCATCTAAAGGTCGAGTAGGTAGAAAATGCCTAAAGCATTAAGTCCGCCTCTGTACGTGTGTGTACTAAATAAATAAATAAATTTAAGCAAAAAGATACGCAATTTTGAAAAGCATTAAATCTTTAATGCTTTAGTATATTGACTAGTGATTGTTAAAACAAAGTCTTTATTTTTAACTACATTTGGTACAAAATATTTCTCACTATTTTTTGATACTATTGCGCTGTATCGCCATTAAACTTTAAGGTTTTTAGTTTAACCGCGTTTAAGCTTAACTAAGATTCAAGATTTTCCCTTAAATTTAAATGCATTTATAGTTTACCAGACTTAAAAGCAGTAAAGTACCGTTAAACGCACTAAAATCTAACATAAGTCAGTTCCATATTATGTAATAGTAAGCTAAATCGACATTATGTGCTATAACGACGTTTTAGTTATTCATTGAAGAGATATTTTTTTGCATTTTATCAGACAATATTTCGCTACGAAATAGATACACTAAAATGCCGTTACGCTATACGTAGTCGATGACCCATAAGATTTAACCTATATTAAACTAAACCGCAAAAAACGTATATTTACATTACATTACGATTAATTATATTTACGATATGACAGGACCTGGGGGGTGACCACAAGCTCTTAGAGTAAGGTTATTTTGAGATCTAGTAAGGGACAGATGTATATGACGTGTATACATTTGTCACTTACTCGATCTCAAAATAACCTTACTCTAACAGCTTGTGGTCACCCCCCAGGACCTCCAAGTCTCAAATAGGTCTTGTCATTGAAAAGTTATATCGGTTTAAATTATTACCGCGGTTTTTGCATGTTATTTAAAACAACGACTTTCGTAGATAACGGCATTATAGATATATCACGGTGTGCTCGAGCCGAGCGCGTGAAAATTTAACAAAAATTAAACAAAAAGAGACGTAGCGCTCAGTAGTTACTGTCAACTCCAATAAGATAGGTGAAAGTAAATGATTCATTTCAATTTCTATAAGATTACATCGATTTGAATCAAATAATTCATACAGTTACTACGTGCTACGAGCTACGCGGGTCTAATTAGGCTACGCCTGCTACCCGTAGCGTAGAGCGTAGCAAAGTCCGCGGATATGGTCTACGGCTACACGGCGTAGCCACCCCTATTCGTGCGTCGTATAAATTAATGAGGTACGTACATTATGTTTTTGAATACAATATGTGGGCGTCTAAGCAAAAACGGTCCAGCAGTAGGGTAGACTAGATTCGGTATCAAGAATAATCAATACATAATAAGGATTAAAAAAATAATCAATAATTTTCTCTCGGAACTAAATGCCGAGAACTGAGCCCTTTTTGCGTGGACGCCCACATTATAATCAATGTTTATTCAATTTATGCACGGACGCCCAGCACGGCAGGCTGTGCCAAGGCGGCTGCAATTGTTGTGAGAAAGAGAAATGTTTGAGCCGTTTGGCGTTGAAACATTTGACCCATGGGGTCCGAGTGCTCATAAAGTATTTCCAGATATCGGTCGACTTCAAGTGCGCAGAATGACTGGGCGTTTCTTCGGCCAAATAATAAGCATTGCCATTCCAGATGGCAAAAGTGCCAGCGTTCTGGCAACTTTGCCCATTGATATCGATTGACGACGATGGACGATTTTATACGCGCTTGTACATTATTGCAATTAATTAATATTTATGTAGTTCATAAATCTTTTGTCACCTACTTCAAATTTATTATTCGAAAAAAAAACAAAAATAGTTATAATAATTTCATTCCGTTTGGAAAAAGACTGTTTTAACTACAACAGACATGCGATTGCATCAATTCCGAGAGATTCGCCGTTATTTATTGACGAAGTTCTTCATCAGATCTTCACCAAAGTAATATGGGACCAATTTCGAAACAAACTTTTTCAAACAAAAAAGAATTTTCAAAATCGGTCCACAATTGACTGAGATATCGATGAACATACACAAAAAATAAAATAAAAAAACTTCAACTTTTTGGGAAGTCGGTTAACAAGTGGAAACAATAAGCCATGGTCATATAGTCGTAGGTCGTATCGATACATTCAAGACATATTGAAGGTTTTATATTATGAAAAAAATATTTTAGTTTTGCCTATTATCGGTAGTTCTACATATATAGGTGTTGTTTACAAAATAGATCTCGAAAATACTTACTGTCTTCGATAGATAATCACGATTTATTTCCACGCGATACCGTACTACAGTTCCTGAAATATAAACTTAGGATCTTTTGTGTATTTTACATATTTTGACAAATTCAAATCTAGGTTTTACAAAAAACTTCAGACCTCTGCGATGCTTTTTCAACGAGATATCGGCAATAACGTGTTTTCCAGTGTTTCAATGGCGCGGTCATGGGGTTTTGGTCTTACAGCTCCTGAAGTATAAAGCTAGGCTTTTTTGTTGTGTATTTACAAATTTTGACAAATTCAAATCTAGATTTTTCAAAAAACTTCAGACGTCTTCGATACTTTTTCAGGGAGATATCGGCGATAACGTGTTATTCACCGTTTCAATGGCGCGGCCATGGGGTTTTATTCTTACAGCTCCTAGAATATAAACCTTGGTTTTTATTCTATATTTTTACAAATTCTATCTGTTATTTAGGTACCTAACTAAACTGCAGGTCTCTGCAAAGCTTAGTTTTAAAGATTGCCGTGGCCGCGCGGTTATCCGCGTTTCAATGGCCCTTAATCTAACCATAACTTGGACAAATTTATGGTTTTGGGAATCAAATTTTACAAAATCTTAACATATTTTTTAGGGTTCCGTACCCAAAGGATAAAAACGGGACCCTATTACTAAGACTCCGCGGTCCGTCTGTCTGTCTGTCACCAGGCTGTATCTCATGAACCGTGATAGCTAGGCAGTTGAAATTTTCACAGATGATGTATTTCTGTTGCCGCTATAACAACAAATATTCAAAACAGAATAAACCACTCAACAACCACTCAACAAACGTGATTTTTTTGCGATATCGGGACGGAACCCTTCGTGCGCGAGTCTGACTCGCACATGGCCGGTTTTTTAACCGACTTCACAAAAAGGAGGAGGTTTTCAATACGACTGTTTTTTTTTTATGTGTGTTACCTCAGAACTTGTTTCTGGGTGAACCGATTTTGATGATTCTTTTTTTAGTTGAAAGCTTGTGGTCCCATTTTCAACAAGATCTGATGAAGAACTTCGGCGATATATATCAGAACTCTTCAATAAATGACGGCAAATCACTCGGGATAACTGCAATCGCATTTCTGTTTATTGTTTACACCATTTCATAACATAACATCACACTAGTACGCTCTAAAGGGGTATACAGGTGTAAACAGTTCACCTTGGTCTACTCTTATTCCACTGGTTTTGTTTAAGTTTCATGATAATGGGTTAATCTATTCTGGCTTCACTTTGAGCATTATTGGTACCAAGCCTATATATAACTGGTCCATTATGTACCACAACAAAAAGTGAAAATAAAAAAAAACTTTTACAAAAAATACAACCGACTTCCAAATAAAACGTTACAAAGAGAAAAATAAGAAGTCGGTTGTATTTTATGTAAAAGTATTTTTTTATTTTATTATATTATATCACCGTGCGCCGTGGCCGCGCCATCGAAACGCACATAATCATGATCCACAAATACATTAACCAATAATAGCAAATTATGTACCAAATACTCAAAATATTCTTCCACGTCATGTTCAAAATAATACTCTATTGAATATGTCTTCAGGCGGTGGTAAAAGAAAAAGACAGGATGATGACGATAAAGAAGCAGATTTCTCTGATGATGGCACGAGGCAAAATGAATATAAATATGTAAACCAACTATCACTCGATAGTCAATATCAAAAAACTATCGAATCGACTACCTACCGCTTTCGAAATCGATTGGTTTCGACTATGGACTATAGATTAGGTATCGGCCATCGACTATCGACTCTCGACCATCTTTGGACTATCGATCTATCAATATCGACTAGCTAGACGCAGGTCATTTTACAGAAAAAACAAAACCAATTATTTTTAAGGAATATCTTGCTTTATATTTACTTTACTTATATTTCACATTAAGTTGTCACACAGTCACTGTATCAGTTTCATAGGTAAAGACCCTTGCATACTTGTAATGAACAAGTACGGGTACGGTACGGGAGGTTGTTTCCGTTTTGACAGATTTTCGTTTCGGCAGATTTTTGTTTCGTCGGATTATCGTTTCGCCAAATTTTTGTTTCGACAATAAAAGTACAATCTAAATCACAAGAAGTAATAGATTTACAAAATCGACATTGAGTTGTTACAAATAAATTTTCGTACAACAAATAAAGTGGAAGGGAGTGTGGGTGGCACCGACGAGATTACTAAAACAACATCACTCTTGTATTTTATTTTATTTTTTGCTCAAAAAGGAAGCCTTTTTTTTCAAGAAAAATATCTAAGAAATGCTATAAATATCAAAATTTGACCAAAAATTTAAATAAATCTGTTATTGCAAAGGACATGAAGATTGAACGTATAATCCATGACTTAAATGAAAATTTAATAGAATGCTATGTTCTATGTTATTAGGTCTAGTTTCCGCACTTAGTCCTTCAAGTGGACCATTGTGCGTACTATAGAATGCTTATATATACCAGATAATGTTTTTCGTCGGTCGATTGCTTTTGGGTTTGCATGACTTTTAATTTAACGTTTTAGTTTTCACTATCTTCATACCATCATTAAAATTTATGGCGCAAAACTCATCACTCTGTCGGAAGATGCTTTATTTTTTTCTTTGACAACTCTGTTTCGACGGCTTCGACATTTGTGAAGTAAACAGATATAAAATATAGCTAGTAACCTCCAAGCGCGTGTAAACTACGCTACGTCAAGCCATTCTAAATCACGACCACGAGGAAGGAACTTTTCATCGAAAATCATTATGAACAAACTCTGAATATGTAATATTATCATCTGTGGCACAGAAAAGCCGTATACCTGTTTTTTTTATTTAGTACGTAGCTGTACGTTTGAGGTAACAAAGTGAAACGTTGTCGAAACAAAAATCTATATTCGTAACTACCGCCGGGCCCCGACGCCAATCGCTTCCATATTTTGTAAATAATTACTACTCAATTGGTACCAACAACAGAATTGGTACTTTAGTAGTTTTCGAGAAAATCGACTTTGTAGGTGGTCCTGCGGTAGTCACGCTTCATTCAGCAGGACCACCATGAGCGCCGAAAAAGGGGGCATACTAATACTATTCTAAGTATACAAATAATTACTACCCATAAATGTGAATTCCCATTCGTTCCCAAAACCCATTTCGTAAAAAAAACAGAACTAAAACATTTGTATTTACCGAGAAATCAACGATGGTAACTTTCGCTCGCTCGTTCAGCAGGACCACGACTTTAAATGTTGATTCCAAGTTTGAGGAGCTTGTCGCTTTCCTCAAACCTACATAGAAAATTACTACCCTGCAAGATAAAATTAGTACCCAAAATCCACAACTTCAATTGTTTATGAGATATACCATGCCATTGGTGGGGAGTAAAATTTTCATTTCAAGATTTCCCTATTAAAAACTCTGTGATTTCTCTCCACTTAAAAAAAATTACTACTCCTAAAAAAGTTATAGCGACCAAAAAATTCAGATACCAAGTGTTGTATTTTAAGAGAAATTAGCTTTCATTACTTTTCCATACTAAATCTTCGCGTATAATCCGACCTAATTAAGTTGTCAATGGTATTGAGCTGTTTAGATGTACACTCGTGCACATAAGTTTATGGATTTCGGAATAGTACCTAATAACAACAGTTTACTATCTATAATTTTTATACAAACTGTGTATAGAGAAGATAAAACATATTACTGACGTACAAATAAAACGCAATTGTAACGAAACATGTATTTATTTACTTTTATTTGAAAACAGCAAACTGTTGAAGGCACTATCCATTATTGACATTCGTTTTCTTGAACAAATCCATTAAGGCAAACTCCTTATTATCACAAACATGTAAGTTTAAAAAATAAAACTCTGTTTTCTAACAAAAAAATAAATAGACTCTTGGACTCTATGCATAGTGTCAATGAAGAATAATTAATTATGTACTTATACATATATATTCTTGCCCAATTAAAACTATTAAAATATTCAATATACATAGTATTTTATCTTTTTCTTGGTAATAAAATTATAATTAGTTTTTCCTTATAGCCTAAGATCCCACAGCAAAAATCTGCAGGTACATTTTTATAAAACTTTATTTCATGTATGATGCTTGATAGTAGAATAGATAGCTGCAGGGTTGTCTCGCAATATCTAGCCGCAATTACCTTAATTAAATAAATTGTATTTTTTATTTGATAGTTAGTCCCAGAAATACAAGTTTCTCAAACGAATCTAACGTCCTTTAAAAGAAAGTGATCAATGTGTTGCCAGTTTATCTGTTTACAGTGGCAACCCTTAAATTGCAGCTAACTGAGAGCTGACTGATGTTTCAGATGCACCCAACCCACAATAGAAAAGAAATATCAGTAACTTTCATAAACATTAAGTTATACCAAAAAAATACCAGCATATTTTTGCAGTGGGATCTTGTACCTACTATTTGGGAAACTTCAAAATTCTGTTACAAAAACAGGGTGCAACATTAATAACAATAAAAATAAACAAATAAGAAGAAGATCTATTAGAAGTCAACATACATTTTCTCTTATCACATGAACATAATTATTATTAGGACGTTTATAGCTTGCTCTATCGTCATTATCAGCTTAAGTTTATTTGGCATATAAATAATGAACTCTGCAGTTTGAATATGTTATCTATGTCTCATAAGAAGGAGCAAATGAACAGGACTATATTACATCTTATGAATGACATAAGGACGAAAGGACAATAGAAAATGTGTTGGTTACGATATGGTGCTTTGAAAAAGATTAATTATATTAAAATTATGATTCGTACATAGGGTCCGTCACTTTAGTCTTACACACAATTATTGTAAATAAATTTATTAACAAATAATGTCACCCTACTATTCAGATAAATATTTATTTCGACCAACATACACATTGTAAGTCAGTTTCTTGAAGTTAAATACAACAGTAAATAAGTACTTCATTCTTCAAATCTTTTTCAAAGCCCGTTCACTGTAACCATTGCTTAAAATTTTATGATTATGTACAAACAGTAAGACACAATGGCTATATAACATCTATCTATGGCGTGTAACTCTGTTCCCTAAGTACCCCATGCACCATAGTTCTCAATGACTGCGGCTTGCAGTACTCTTCCAGCCAATTGAACACACCCGCTGAAAACTCTGCAAAGTTATTAGTTGGCACCGACTCAAATGACTCGAATAGCTTGTCCATTATACCCTGAAACTGAAAGAAATGTATTTATTAGTAATAATAAAAATATTACATAGAGGTAATAGTACATTATGGTACAAGTGTGTAACGTTGGTGATTACCGCTGAGGCGCCATTGAGACCCGAACCGTCAGGTGAGGGTCTTAAGAGAAACGAGGACGGTAATCATCAATACACACGTGTATCATACGACGTTTTTCAACATACTTGTGAATAAAATAATACTAAATAATCATTTCCAACAGTGAAAACGAGTTGTGAATTTTTTTTCGCAATGGCGGGCAAAATTAATCAGTTTTACTATGCGCGCGCATAGCTACTCTAACAATGGCGATCGGCCAAAGACTAAAAATAATGAGTTATCTTTTTTTTTGGCTTTTCGCGGATAGCGTTTTAGCCACATACAAAATGGGGTATTTCAAGTTTTCTTTATTACAGACAAAAACAAAAGTTATATTTAAGTGAAAGTTTTATTTATTAAACACGTACAAGTTGAAATTATCTATTTAAATACGAAGTTTCATGAAAACTGTTGCATTTGTACTATTGAGCACGATCTTTTTTATATCGAAACTTTTTTAAGAACAAAGCAACTCATCCAATAAATTAAAAATAAAAGCTCTTTATCTCACTTGTGAATAATAGTAATGAAAAAGTCACAGTTTGATAACAGGTGTCATTATGTGCCTAATTGCGGTGAAATTAGAGCCACTTTATGAGCAAGTGTGTTGAAAAGTGTATTTTTCCTAGCATGTCTTTCTAATTTGATTAATTAAAGTACAGTGGTAGTACAGTGTTTTGTAGATTATTTACTGAATAAATAGTGTCTGTGGAGTTACTAGCACGTTCTTCTCCATAGAGACCTACCGACGCTTGCGAATGTGCTAGAAGCCTCAGGTTTGAGTTTGAGATGGCTGTCACGGAGGCGGTAAAATTTTATCAGTGACTACTTCGACTAACAATCAAGTTTTCTCAGAATCTCAGAAAGCGAATTTGTTTGCCAAATAAAATATTGTATTATCACTGTAGACAGAGTATCGCATGTAAGTAAAGTAGATACGTCAAGAGGTAATGCGGTCGCAGAAATCCGACTGAATTTCCTAAGTAAAAAGCCGTAATTCGAGGTTTGGCTCTCGCCTATTTCCTCCTCCAATATTGGAACAATTCAAAAGATATACATGAACTGAAATAGAAAGATATTTACTGTGCCCTATGTTTTTCTTTTTCATGATACATTATCTTTAGAAGCACTAGAACCCTCAAAAGATGCTCAAAATTGCACTGTCAACAGTGGCCTAGTGTACAAATTTGAGAGTTATAAATGAGAAAAGGAAAACATTGGGGCACAGTATATATCTTGTTTTTTCAGTATATGGAAGATTCTTTTAAATTGGTCTTATATTGGAAGAGGCAATAGGCGAGAGCCAAACCTCGAATTATGACTTTTTACTTAGGAAATTCAGTAGGATGTTTGCAACCGCATTTCTTCCTATACTGTCTACCATGAAAAATTAAGTTTACATAAACAAGGAAAATATTTTGTTAATGGTGATAACAATATTTAAGTTCTGTGATAGTAAACAAGTTTAATTATTTTAATTAAACATTTAATTTTGTTTGAGAACTAGTTTCTAAGTCAAACTTCAATCTTTAGTTGACTTGCTTAAGGATAAAGTTTTGGAAAATCCTTTCCTCCATCCTTTTTCATGATTTCATTCATTCAGTGATTTACATTATTGTTTGTGGATCAATTGATCAGAAGGAATAGAATTCTTTTTTAATTTGTTTCTAATAACATTGATATTTGTGACCTGGGGGGTTACCATAATCTATTAGAGTAAGGTTGTTTTGAGTGTGCGTAAGAGACGGATGTATACTAATCATAAACATTTGTCCCTTACACACACTCAAAGTAACCTTACTCTAAGAGCTTATGGTAACCCCACTGACTCCTAAGGCACAGGAACTGCTTAGGCTCTTATATCGTATTTAAAGAATGATCTATATTTTTTGAGCCTTTTAAAATGATAGAATTTGTACTTTTTCACAACTACTATGACTAGTTTGAAAGTACAGTTATCTTACTAATATTATAAATGTTAAAGTTTGGATGGATGGATGGATGTATGTTTGTTACTCATTCACGCCAAAACTACTGAACGGATTTGGATGAAATTAGCACACAGTCTGGAATAGCATATAGGCTACTTTTTATCCCGGTATAATGTTCCCTTCGGATAATAACACTTTTCACGTGGGCGAAGCCGCTTGCAGAAGATAGGTTAAAAAAAATTGCAGGTAGGCGCGCGCTTGACCACTATCTCATCTGATGGTAAGCGATGATGTGGTCGACGGTGTAGCACGCTTGTCTAGAAATAACCTATTCACTCTTGGCTTAAAGACCTCGAGGTTGTCAATACTAATATTATAAAGAGGAAAGATTTGTATTTTTGTATGTAACGAATTTTGTCCCTGTATTCCCACGGGAATGGAAAATACGCGGGTGAAACCGCGAGGCGCGTATAAAAATGCCTCGTTGCTCTAGTGATTGCAAACGCTACTGATGACAATGTGGTCCTGGGTCCGATTCCTGGGCCGAGCAAAGTATTATAGGCGGGGTTTTCTAAGTGCAACTTGTTAGTGTTAGCCGGAGTGAGAATTTGTGTTGATTGCTATAGGTTATCGGCGAGTCTACTACTACTCGCTAAATGTGGGTGATGCACCTCTACCTAGCTCTTAAATAACGATATTTCCATACTTACAACTTGAAACTTATCCTGGTCAGTAAGCCTCTGCTCATTATGGCCGGGCACAGAATGCTGTGCCTTCACAATCTGCTCGTAGTTAGCCTGCATGATCCGCAGTGCAACCACGTCTTTACGCAGCGCATTCCTTTCATCCTCCTGCCTTCGTCGCTGCTGCAGTAAGTATTGGATGTAGTCTATGGATTTTTGTAGTACCTGGAATAAAGATAATGAGTTTTTAATTAATAGTAATACTTGTGCATGCTTAACTTATTGTTACTTAGAATAATGTAATGGTAATGAGTTATTAACTGTGCATCGTTGCTGTAATTGCTTTATGGCATTTCAATAGGCGAATAATATAATTAATTAATTAATAGAAATACTTATGCATGCTTGACTTATTATCAAACTATTTCATTGCTGTTGGTGCATTAAAATTGCTTCCTAGAGTTGCGAAACTTATGTAGGGACATTAGTCTACAAGTACTGACTTGTAGACTAATGTAACAAAATCAGTAAGTATGGGATGCCGTCTTATTCTAACGAAGCAGCTTACTAAGCAACGCTAGTTCGTCTTATTCTAACGAAGCAGCGTACTTACGCAAGGCTAGTTCAAGTGCAATATTACTATCGACTGTACGTCCAGCTGACCCTGGGCAGCTCGACTACCAACTTACAGACAGTATTAACGAGATATTAAGATATAATATATTTTTATTACCTAAGTTCGTACGAAAAAGAGAGAATACAGAATGCCGTTGAATACACCCTACACATTAAGATTTCTAAATAGAGCCTAACAAACAAATCTGACCAGATTTGTTTAACAATCATAAATCTTGTTTGATTTCAAAGTTTACTTTGAGAAATACGTTATTTATTTAGACTTTGTTCGAGGTCATGTGCGTGGGCACATGTCAGCAGATTTGCGTATTTTATTATTAAATTAGGCAAACACGACCTGCCACTTCTCTAGCACGTGCTTTAAGCATGGTTTTTATATAAGTACCTTCTATTCAGATCTGTGAGAAAGTTAGGGCAAATCAACTGGGTCCCTCGCGCTCTGACTTCAATATTGAATACACGAAGCTTCCATAAAAATTACTTATGAGGATAGCACCGAGTATTGATCACGTACTATTTTCCACCAGGAATATTGTGCAAAGCTAGGACACAACTTTGCCTAAGGCATTACGCCGTACATTCGCCTTTGTACTTGTGCATAAAGTTTTATTATATTAACTACCTATGTTCTCCCTGAAATGACAACCACTGGAGCGAACCCCGTTGGAGACCCTGGAGCGTCGTTACATCCAAAAATATGGCTGCAAACATGTGATTATGATAGAGTCCCGTCCCGTATAAACACGCGGATTTTCGCATGCTATCACAAATAGAAGAATATATTTGATAGGTACCGATAAAACATTGAATTGCCTCTAATTCCTAAGTGTGTCAAATTCTAATGTGCCTAGTTACCTATCGCATTCTCATATTATTTACGATTACGAACTTTAGATCAAGCACGTGCTTGCCGCATGCCATTCAAGAGGTGTCACTGGCCTCCATATCTATGCCGCGGCAACACTGCAAAGTAAGACTGAGCAATAAACAAGATATAGATATGTTATTAGGTAAGATGTACTATATTTTGCTGACTGAACAAAATATCTGTTAGTTGGTACAGCTGAATTTTACAGTGCGAAATTCAGAACTATAGAATCAATTGTAATTTGTGTCCATTAAGGTCATCAGATTGCAAGAAAAACAACATTTTTCATCTACAGTATTATGTAACACAAAGAATTTATCTAGAAGAATAAATGCAAAAATAAATAGCACGGTAGATAGGTATTACGCAAACAAGCTACATCGCAATACTCAATGTAGTCAATATTGAGTACGGTATTGATAAGTAGCAAGGTCGGTAAAACAAAATTGTGAGATAACCTACGCCATATAAATACAAACTGATAAGAAACTTACGGCTGCTTTGCTTGGCTTGTACCCTGATGCGTCGGTTTGCTGGCAAGTAGGCACCAAATCCTGAAGGGAATCGTAGCCTTTCTTAATGGCATCTCTCCTTTTCTGTTCAGCCTGCAACGAAAAATAAAATGATACTATAGATAGATTTAACATTAATTATTGTCCTATAGTAGTAGTGAATGGTGTGCCAGAGCTTCTACCACCACAAATCAAATTTAATGCAATTTTATGTTGACTTTAATTTTAAATTGTAATGTCTGGTAAGAACTCAAACTTAATACCGTTTTATTTTAAATTATGATTTTTTATTTTAATTCTTATTTAATTGCATTTTATTTTAAATTGTGATGTTTTATTTTAATTCTTATTCAATTTCATTTTATTTTTAATTGTGATGTTATATATTAATTTTTAGTTTAATTTTATTTTAATTTTAAGCTGTGATTATAGTCTCATATCAGACTATAATCAGAATAAAGCCCTAGATTTCAATCACTTTGCACTTAAATTGTCATATCTATAATGTTAACCTTTTGGGGAATGGAACTGGTATCCTTAACACAGGTTATTTTGTAACCTAGCTAGGATGCCAGTTGCGATTCTTATAGTGAATTCAAAACCAGATCTACGGCTCTTATGAATGTATAATTATCCTTTTTGTAATTTGATTGTTGGTTTTAATTGTGTTTTTAACAAATAAATAAATAATAAATGTTCTATCGCCTACATTTCGTCTAAAGAAGTGATAACGATGTATATTCATTACTGCCGAAATGTAATAGAAAGAAAGAAATTGGGGCGAAAAAACATGCATGCAATACAAAACAAAATGGGATATGGGCATTACCTGAATCATGTATTTTGGAGATAAGTGTGTGGCAAAGAGAGGGTTTTTGTCGTAGTGTGACAATATAAACTGAACATTTTTGTATGAAGATGTTGAGTAAAAGTTTACATGTTTTATCAAAAAAGCATTTTTATATCGTCTTAATGCTCTTCTGATTACAGTTGGCAAGGACAACTTCATAGACATGTCCATCTTATTCACATGGATAGTTTTGTATTGGATGGATAGATTCATATTAAATATAAGAATAAAAAATAAAAGATTGAAATACCGATATACAATTTTAAATAAAAAATATAAGATTAAAAAATCATATTCATTTTGTTAGCTTTTGTAAATAAATGGATTCATTTTTATTATTTTTTTGTATTTTTATGCACAGTTTCTCATTAATAAAATATTAATTTATTCATTTTGGACATCCATAGTCCATTTTGTTAGCAAAAATACCTTATAATTAGTTTTATTATAACTAGTGTTAGAAAAACAAAAAATGAAGAAGAAGGTGTCTGATTTAGGTTGAGTAGAGGATGGTAAATAATCCCCTTATTGATCATTCCCTCTACGGAGTGCCTCAAGAAAGGGGAGCTAGAGGACACTCCACCACTGTTTTCAGGATGCTATTGTCACTGATGAATGTTCTATGCATCAGTGCAGCAAGTATTTGTTAATGACTGGATGACATTGAACTGTCAGTTTGGTTCTGAGCTAACATCAATAGCATACAATTTACAATAGGATTCAAATTTGCTTATTGACTGGGCCGATTATTAATGAAGGTTTACCTGAGTATGGGCTTCTCTCCTCCTTTCCTTAAAACTAAGAGCGGATGCCTTGTTGTCCCCACTGTCATCTTCATCTTCTGATATGAGAAAAAGAGTTGTAATTTACTAAATAAAAATCTTAAAATTATGCATACAGTAAATATTTAGAGATAATGCACAGCCTGAGACCAGAAGCATGAAATTTTGCAAAAGATTACCCTAATTAAAAAAGGTAAGCAAGGAAGGATTTTAAAAATTTCATACCAGAGCAAAGATAGTAATTAAAAAAATTATTGCTAATAGGAAATCCCATGGGGACCATGCCTTGTTAAATGTAACTCTACTTTAAACTAGTACCTTTGCATATTTGCAAGGAGTGTAATAAACCTAAGAATAAAGTTAAGCAAGGGTAAACATTGTTTTATCGGTTGGGTTAACAATCGCAACTATTTGCACTAAGGCAATACAGAGACTTTACTAGCTATACTGTCTATGGTGTAACTTGGTTGTGGAATTAAACGTATGGGTCAAAAGGTAGTCTTACGAGCAGTATTTACCTTTCACATAAGTAAAAAACAATAAAATTTACAAAGTAATTTTTGGTTGAATCTGACTATAATGTTCAGCAATAAGTTTTAGTTATGGTAAAACGTTTCTGAACTCTCCTATCATTGGTTACAGTCTTCTGAAATATTTGATTTTAGACTGATGAAAGTTCAATAACAATACAATTTAGGATTATTAAGTAATACTTTGTTCATTCTCTTACCTGTGTTCTGGTTTGAAGACGACGGTGTCTGGTGAATATTTTGGATTGAACCATTGCTGCCACATCGTGGATACATTTTAAAAATACTTATTTTATAAAATCTGCTGATAAAATTCTAATCTATGCAATTGTGATATGGGGGACTATTTCTAAAAATAAGCTAGGATAGCGATGCAAACATGAAACTAAAAATCAACATGACACTGTTTAAAGAATTTGCATATTGATATAAATTTATAGCGCTGCTTGTAAACAATTACGCACTTTATTTTCAGCTCGTTACTCCATTCCGTTCCATTGATTCCATGACAATTAATGGAATAATGACAGATGACAATGACATGATGATGACAGTTGAACGAAACGTCAAATTGACTATATACTATTGACGTGCATTTACCGTGGAATTATTACGTACTACTAGTCAGTATGTGGCGACGAGGTTTGGGAAAGGCCTATGTGTCCAGCAGTGGACGTCTTTCGGCTGATACAATGATGATGACTAATCACTACTTCCTCATTACTCATCAATGTAGACAAGCCAAAACGGTTGTTATAAGCCTCTATAAAATTAATAATTTTGGTATAAAGTGGTCCCCAGGTCCTTCAAACCACCGAAGGAAAAGGAACACCGAATTATTCGTTTTTAACATTCACATGCGTTCAAGTTGCTTTTTAAGGTTCCGAATAAACGTAGTGTTACATACTCTTTGGTTCCGAAACCGAAGGGTCCAGACGGAGCTAATATCTAGCATACTGTTAAATAATATTTATCGCCTTAGGATTTAAAAAAAAATGTGTAGTAGTGGTTGTTTTAACACGCAAACAAATCGTGAAAGATAACAAAAATAACCAGTGTCTTTAGCTAGGCATAGCAGGAACCAGAAAAGGAATAATGCATGCGGAAGTTATACTTGAGAACAGGAACATCAATCGAACTATCTACTGTCTCTTAAAAAGTACGTTGTGCATAAAAAGCAAATTCGCAAAGTAATAACTCCCTAGTTTTTTTATTAAGAATGTAGTATACAAAATGATATAGTTATTTATTATATACTTTATTGTACACCACATAAATAATTACAGGACAAAACATTTATAAAGATAAGTGTACAATGGGCGGTCTTATCGCACAGGGCAATCTCTTACAGACAACCTTTAAAAATCCTTTTAGTTAAATATTTTTTTATAAATAAGGCCTAATGTATGTACTAACTTTATTTTAAATATTTGTATGCCAATGTAATATGGTGGAATGTTTATGTGTGTGAATGTGTGCACTAAAAATACAAGAAACATCTTTTTACCGATCAATAGCTAGAATAAAATCATTTACAGATAGACGTTACAATATGGCGCAGAGTTGATCCTATTCTCATTTGAAACGGATTGTATTTTAAGTGCGAAATTTGTTGTTTTAAACCAAGGTTTTTGGACAAAATTTCTGACGCTTATGCTATGATACCGCTACAGAACACACGAGGTGAACGCGGGGCGCTGCACGGGGAAGTGGGAGAGGGGTCGTGTTTAAGTCGGTCGGGTTGTAGGAGATAGCTCTAAGCTTAGTCAGTCACTCAATCAGTGTGTCCTCAGTCCTGTGTCAGTGTCACCGAGATCCTGCGACTTCGCACACGTCGCGTCGCTTTGGAATTTCGTGCGCTCGAGTGCTGGCCGCCGCGCGCGTTTGGTTATTATAGCTTTTTAAATATATGTCAAGTATATACTTAAATTGTTGCTCGTGCGGTTGCCGCTCTTACCACAGGTTGGTGAACCAATAGTTCTTTAAGGTGTTCTATTTTGTTTACAGTTTTATGCTATTTAGTTTGTTTGAAAATAAACATCGATGATTTATTTGGAAGTTTAAAAATATTTCTCTATGGACTAGTATTGCCCGTGTTTCATTTATAGTCATATCATCGTCTCCACTTTGTTTAGGTTTGAAATCACCAACCCGTCTTGAACTAGCGTGGTGATAAATGCTTGCGTGTTTTTTATGTATGAGTAGAGGCATTTGCCCTGCAGTGGGCACTGTCTGTCTGTGTGTGTGTTATTTAGTTACTGAACAAGCTGGTATTTATTTGTATCAGTCATTCATTTGTTTCCTCATGTCATACCATGTAGGTACCCCTTCTGCAGTTGTTTGCGTCCTATGGGCGAAAAAAGATTTTATATCACTTCAAAATATACATGTCTTGCTTGAGGCTATTCTTCTACAAAATATTTATGTAGGAACCTGTGAGAACTTTGATATTTTAGTGTAATTTATATATACAAAATTTACTAAAACCTATTGAAAATGTAGGTACCCTCTGATCAGCGTTCCTTTAGATCAGCTTTTATTTATGATTAGTATACAAGAATATTTTTACATACTTATTCCATTATAACGGAAGAAAATGCAATTTTAGTGAATGGGATACTAAGGTCCATGGTTATTCCGAGGTTTTCTGTGAGCGTCACAGACACCGCTTATTCGACATTTAGTTTGTAACAGCTGGCTGAGGACTTAAAACTCGTTTAACACGCGCAAACCATTTCATAATCATAGATGACAAACATAAGTAATATTAATGTAGGGTTCCCTGGCAATATCTAGTCGCAATTACCTTGATTAAATAAGTTGTAATTAATGTTTATTCATTAACCCCAGCTAGACAGGTTGAGTTTTTCAAGTGGGCGTGGGAGTTAAAAATGAGCCATTTCCTTAAGTTTGCCGTATGTTATATTATTGCCCAGATGTTGATGCTTATTAGCGACACTATCGAATGGTGTAATAATACAGCTGATAATAAATTCATTACCCTCCTTTGTGACGCAATTGGGTAAAATAGGGGTTGCCATATAAACAGGTAAACTGGCAACCCACAGATTGCAGCGTGGGCACGATACTGTTTAAATTTATATAGTTTAAAAAAACTAACTATTGTTAGGCAACTATGCAATCTATTCTACTGTCAAGTATAATTCATGAAAATTAAGTTTAATAAAAATAAAATAAAGCTGTAGATTTTAGTGATGCGATTTTAAGCTACTAAGTATATTACAAAAAAAAAACACTTTACATTATGAAAGTTTTCTACAAAAATATTTAAAAAAAATAATGTTGTGTATGAACTACGTAACGTTATCAATCTCGACACAAGATTTAGTGAGATTAATATTCAACTCTTGACCTTTGTCATAAAATTGCATTTAGGGCCAATGCACATAACCGCGTTGCGGGGCCGCAATTCCGAAATCGGCTGTGCAAATGTTATGCATTTCCAGAGCGGATTTCAGCGCTGCGGACCGCAACACGGTTATGTATTTAGGCCCTTAGCTCGACAGCAGATTCGTTTCTGAGAACTATAAAAAATACCAGCGTCATTGATTCTTTTGTCTATGGTTTTCCCTGAGGTGGCGTCAAGTATAGCCTGACAATGAATGAAATACTTATTTGATTTCATTCGAAATCGTTTTCGTTCACTCATTTCATCCGTGTCTATTGAATTCATGATCTATCTTTCGAACGAACGAGTAAAAAGAATATTTTTTGTGAAAGCGTAGCGCGTTTGTGACTACTGCGTCTAATTATAATTTTGTTTTTGAAGATAATCACGATTTAATTAACAAAAGATGTGCATGAATTCTTCAGTGAGTGAATTGTTTGCAATTTTATGATAGTTTCAATACGCAAACCTTAAAAAACCGTCCTTAATTTCTCAAGCGATTAGGTCCCGATCTAGTCATCCATGGCCACCATTTTAGAATTTACTCGGTGGTGCGCTCAAGTAATTTATTTTTGTTGTATGAAAAAGATGCATTGTTTTAATTGAGAATGTACTTATTCTGATCGATAGTTCTTCATCTTTGTGTTTAAATAAGTCTTTGATTTTATTTGCAACAAGAAAAGCGTATTTTTTAATTTTATGAGAGTGACTCCATAGACTACTTTAGTTTTCAGGAATATCTAAGTGAAGACTAAATTGGTGGCAAAATGGTGTCGACGAGGCAAATGAGCAGCGTCGGGGGTGGCAATGGCGGCAGCGATGGTGCTGGTCCCTCTCACGGGGAGCCGGTGGCGGTGTCGCGCGTCACCCGTCACTCCAGCGCTTTAATGCCGGGAGGTTCCTCACCGCCCTCTAGTACCTCCAAATACACAGGCTTAGTGCCTGTCCATAATAAGTCTCAACCTACGACTATAATTGATTTGCCAGTTGAAGTTATTGAGAAGATTTTTCACTATCTGGGATTCAAAACTGTCTCACAGATAAGAATGGTTAATATATTTTTTTGTTTATTTCTCTCTATCATTTAGGCAGTAACCAATTTTTGCTGTAGTGGGTTTTATATTAGATCCATTTCTTGCATTGGGAGTGTTACAAAAATGTTGCGAGTTGGCATAAGACTAGCAACATTACAATAAATATAAATTTTAAATATCCTCTTGAATTTCTATCAACTTCGTATTTGTTGGTATTTCAATTGATAACCGTTGTTCCAAAAAAGAGAAGATAGCATCTTCTCTTTTCAACCTTTAAATAGCACTTATGCATTGTTTTCCTGTTTTGTTTACATGAATACATTGAGATATTACATTGAAAGCATTGGCCCAAGTACAGTGCAGAAGATATTTTAAAAAGTAACTTCTTGCCTTCAAAGATCCAATATTGTCTTCATAGGATTTAGTCTACTTTTTATTTGCAGGTTAATCGTCAGTTCAACTCAATATCTAGCAGTGTGTTGAACTCTACATTTCAACGGTTACAAAACCAGATGTTGCATCGATTTCAATCGATAAAAGCTAAGATGCCTCGCAGAGAATCTGCCCGTAGGAGTCACCCTCTGGCTTGCGAGTCCGATATCATTGAAACTTTGCATATGAGACTTAGTCTTCTGCAAATGACGTTTGGCAAACACATTGAGCGGAAACATTGCTGTTTCTTTCCAGGAGAGGTAAGCATCTGTTCATAGTTATTATGTACAGTAGTCATAGTGGATCTTTGTGTCTCTGAAGTTAGGCCGGCGAAACATTACGCAATAAACAGTTTGTCATCAAGTAAACCGCATACAGTAAGGGAGACAGGATGATGCGACAAACGTAAGCGAGTGTAAGAGGCAGTTATACAATGCTATCTTCTACTTCAACTTTGACAAAAATAACTACCACGCAGGGTCTTGCAGCCAACTTCAGAGGCACAATGATCAGATGTGACTTCTGTAACTGTAATTTCAATAAGTTTTAACAGGTATCTATTTCTCCAACTAAAATCTAGCTAATAAGAAACCTGCAAATTGGGGATATAGAGACACAGAGAACTGTTGTATTAATTTTCTTCTCAGAGTCAGGCTGGTATTTTAACCCTATTCTAGTAAGGCACAGTAAGTACAAGTATCTCAATGTTGGAGAGTAAAAGTTATGTTTACTTAAGATATCAAATAAAAGTTATCTACTGTTAATATGCCTACAATTTGGAAGTTTAGTTAATAATATGAATTGACTGGAAAGCATATTTGAGTACACAAAATGTTTGATACTTTTTAAAGTATTCTGAAAATATATAGTGTGTATCATGGGTTGATCGTGTGATTCATGTAATTGTGTTGGTAATTATTTGTTATAATTATCTTTATCAGCTTCTGCAATGGGAATTTTAATTAGTTTGAATGGCATGCATATTTTTTTATTTTTTATTTAACAATTGGTAAAGCCTAGTATTAAATAAGTTTTTATTATTGTTTAATAATTAATAAGTTTTTATTAATGAAATTAGTTTCGATTATAATTACCTATTTCTTACGTAAAATTATGCTCATTTTCTTGACGACAGTCTTTCGGAAAGCGTAATGCGATTCTCGTAGACCCCATAACCTTTTTTTTTATATTTTATAGGCTCGCGCTTGACCATTATCTCGCCTGATGGTTATGGTGAGATACACTTGCCTAGAAATAACCTATTCACTCTTGACTTAATGACTCCTAGATTGTAGCTGTATTGTAACATAAACCATCTACACTCTGCTTCGAACTTGAGGCTGACTACTTAGTCAGGCTCAAGATCGAAGCAATCCTCCCGAGAAAATTTGAAACAATTACGATATTTACGATTCCGTAGCAAGAAAACGGAACCTTATAATTTTATGTAGGTATGCCTCGAATTTTAAAAAGAGAAGTGCTTCTCGCCTTTCGACTTCGAGTATTATGTATGTCATGGACCAAGTGATTAATCAGGGCACAATGTAAAATGCCCGGGCATTATGAATATAGTCAAGTCAAATCGGGCAATGTAATTAATACTGAATTAAACTTCTATATTTATCACATTGTTTAGTCATTATGAATATTGCTACGTAACGGTTGGGCAATTCGATAATAATGGTCGATGAATTAGTCCAAGAGCTAGCGAAGCGAGCTCGGGAGTGCCCTACAGTTTAGGTTCAGGTCAGCTCCCGTCATCTCCTTCATGTTAGGTTACTTTAGACCCTGCAGATAGAAATAGAAGCCCCGCACAACGGGGCGCCGTCGACATTGTTGCTTAAATAGTAATGTTACTTACCTATTCTATATTAAAACCAATGTCAACATTAAAATAAACTGGGCATTATTCAGAAAGCCCGGTCAATTTAATTATTTCAATAGTTTTTATCATATTGCCTACTCATATTGTGCATTTTTCAAATTGGCCGGACATTACGAATAATGCCATATTGTACACTTGGTCCATAACATGTTTATCGCCACATGTTAGTCCTCGTGTAAGTAAGCGAGTCTTAAATTCTTAAGTCCGCGATCGTGGTACCACTAAGGTGGCTTCGTCGTTTTTACGCAATACTTTTTACTCATAATTTCTATAGTTAGCTATAACGCCTAAAGTGCACGCCGCGGTCGCTGTTGCGGCCTAATCCATTTGTTTTCTGTTTCTTTGTGAGCGCGTTATAAATGTTAGAAATGAATTTTTGTTGCGATTGCTAATGTAATATTATTACAGTTTCGTAGCCGTAACTTAAATTTAGATCGATTATAAAATACTTCTAAAATATTTTAGCTAACGTACTTTAGTCCGATACTTTTTATTATTCATAGAATCTTTTTTAAGGATATTAAGAACCATCGCTTTCTGCCGTCGAGCCAACCTTCTTACGTCCTTCCAAATAAAAATATTGGTATTATAATATAATGATTATCACTTGAATTTTAGAAGCCACCAGCAGGGTAGCACCACCATCTTAGATGCCTGGACTAATACAAATCAAATAAAAAAAACTAGAATCTAAATTTTAGTATTGCTTGTCGAAATCGATCGATTGTATTATTAGCCATGCATCTCATGGAATCTTTCATTAACTTTTTTACTAATTTCATTAAGGGAGTTAGAATTACGTTGTCCCTTGTGGTCTTGTCTAAAAATAGACACCCAAATCGGCTACTGCGTTTACGGGACAGAAGCACGTGTATCGAACAGTGTGCCGTCATAGGGAAATGTGCCATCAGCCACTTACGGTAACTAATCGTTATGCCAAGCTTGCTGACGGACATAAAAAACTGATGAGACTCCGTCAATTGATTCTGTGACCACGCAGCAATAATTTTGTTTTATAAGCCGGTGTTCAAACTTATCGATGTAAGTTGAGGCACAAAATAGTAAGTATACAGAAGGGCCACTCCAGCCGTTTCGAAAATTGACAGCTAAACTTGACAGATTCACTAGGGTTGTTACTATATTGATTCCGAATAAAAAAAAGAGTAAGTTGTTTATGTAACAAACATAAATACGAATCCGACGAATCCATGTAAGTATGATATTATCATACTTATATAAATGTGACGATCGACAAAAATATAAATGTAAAAAAAGTAAATAAAATCATTAATCCGACTGCTTAAGACGCGAACTAAAAAGATGAACTTAAACAAGAAGAAAATTATGCTGTGCAGTCGTAGGAAACTTTCTTCTTACTTGACTTATATAATTTATGGTTTTCCTAGATATTGAATTTCTAATTTGTCATCTTGCAAAATTTAATGACCATTATAACATAAAAATGAATGAAATAACGATTTTAAAGAATTATTTTCAAGTATATTCGTAACACAGTCTATGCAACCTCGTTACAGTACTTTATGTATGAATGACATGAAGACCCCCGCATAGGCGCTCGTGGCAGCCGCGACTGAGATCGGTCCAATATTGCCCATTATTCCCTGTAAAATCGTAATGTCAATGTGTGCGTTCAAAATGGCGCTTTGTTCGTAGTGGACTCTCTGTCTGCGGCACGCCGCCGCTTATGTACTTTGTGGTTGAGGTATGTTTTAATTTTTTAATGACTGGCAATGTCAACGATTCTAAAATAATTATTACGGTATGGTATGCATAAAAAGCAACAGCCAGCCGCGGGCTACTGTGCACTGCACTCTGGAGAGCTGATTGATAGCAACCAATTTAGAACGCAATTGATATGAGATATCTTATAATCTATACTAATATTATAAAGCTGAAGAGTTTGTTTGTTTGTTTGAACGCGCTAATCTCAGGATCTACTGGTCCGATTTTAAAAATTATTTCACTATTCGATAGCCCGATTATTGAGGAAGGTTATAGGCTATAAAACATCACGCTATGACTAATAGGAGCGGAGTAGTAATCAAAGATGCGAATGAAACCGCGAGGTTCAGCTAGTTTAAGATATAGTTTGTTATATTTTAACAAACTGTATCAGCATTCCCAACTATCATCACGAATATTATACATCTAGTTTTGTAGTTCAGTTTATTTCGATATGAACACGTTTGCAGTTGTCGTGCTTTAAATTTCGGCGACGTGGTACTGCTGCAACAGCGTTATCGAAATAATAAAACACCGTCAAACCGCAGAAACCGTGCTCGCTAATTGCGTAAAAAGATTACAATAGAAACCACCAACCACCGAATTTTTACTAGAACTACCTTTTACCGCATTCTGGCTGGTGCCGTGTGTACACTTTCATACTTAGACAATAGCCACCGGGTTACTATGGAATGAAAAGATACGATCTGCAGAACTAAGCACAACCATTCGTTTCCATCCCGAATCGAATGGCTGTGGTTTTTTAAAGTTCGTCTAGGGAGAACGCTACA
Source organism: Orthosia cruda (assembly GCA_964057195.1). Classification (NCBI taxonomy): domain Eukaryota; kingdom Metazoa; phylum Arthropoda; class Insecta; order Lepidoptera; family Noctuidae; genus Orthosia; species Orthosia cruda. The sequence continues at coordinate 34,251,002 of OZ059830.1, read as the reverse complement.
GTAATAATAGTTTTTATAGTAGAAAATGTTTTAAATGCGCGTTGCTCCCGCAGAAGATTAAGTTGTGCGAAGGTTATAGACATAGTACAAATACGCTTGCTATCAATTGTAATTTATGATGCCCAATACGTATATAAAGTTTATTTACATAATTTTAGTTGGTTAGTCTAAAGTCCCGAACGACTATGTTTAATTGTTTACCAATGTTTATTTATTTATTTATATATGCTTTATTGTATGTACACCAAATTAAATCAAAGAAAAGGAAACTTAAAACTAAAATACAAACAAAGGGCGGCCTTATCGCATACCGCGATCTCTTCCAGGCAACCTGTAACATAGTATTTCATAGTAACTCTTTAAGTATGTTATCAAATATGTACTCATATATATAATAGTAATTTAATTATCTCTTTAACATTTCGTGCTATATAAACTACTATTTTGTAGCATTCTCCCTAAAATTAAAAAAACCGGCCAAGTGTGATTCGGACTCGCGCACGAAGGGTTCCGTACCATTATCGCAAAAAACGGCAAAGAAATCACGTTTGTTGTATGGGAGCTCCACTGAAATATTTATTTTATTCTGTTTTTAGTATTTTTTGTTATAGCGGCAACAGAAATACATAATCTGTGAAAATTTCAACTGTCTAGCTATCACGGTTCATGAGATACAGCCTGGTGACAAACAGACAGACAGACGGACCGCGGAGTCTTAGTAATAGGGTCCCGTTTTTATCCTTTGGGTACGGAACCCTAAAAACCACAAATGCCACCATTTTTTTTCGGGATGGAATCTAATGGTTGTGAATATGTATGTTCTTGATTGATGTCCATTTTGTCGGCAAACACTTGAAGTTCCTCGCTTCTCTTGGGTTTGCGACGTGTCAAAAATCATCAAATCATCAGCAAGTGACTTCAGCGATCGGGTTCTCAACTTTTGGGATACGAGCTGCGCTTTAATTACTTGTTTCCGAATATACTTATGTTAGGCTAGCAAGGATAAATTATTACGTTTGCGGCTCTTCCTGCTTATGTCTTAGATATAACCTTACATCATCGTGGCATAATTTTGTTGCTGTCTTAAATTGTTTTGACAGGATATGCTCCAGTCAAAATTGTTAGCGACCAGCTTCTTTACAGGAACCTGCAAAATCTGTATTTATAACTCATGTGCAGTTTCAAAGAATATTTGTTAGGGATAAGGGCAGCAGATGTGAAATACGCTACATACCCTTTTATGTTTACCTTATCCTGCAAACTATCTATGAAACTAATAAGTTCTCGGTTTATATTTTGATTTCAATGCCTTTTTCTTGCTATGCGGAATCATGGTACACAAAACATAACACTTTTGTTTCGCCGTAGTCGGGTACTAAAACATAAAAGAGGGCTGGTGTGTTTGCCAAACACTGGTTCGAAGTGAACATAACTCTTATTCGCGAAGCTTTCACGCCTTAAACCATAATTAATTATCATAAACTTATCTCATTCCTGTCGGTCAGCATCCTCCCAGTGATGGGCAAAAGCTTCGTATTAAGACTTCCAGCTCTTGCGATCCAGGTTTACTGAATTCTACCGTGTGATGGAAAATACGTCTACCCAAAGTAAATAGTTTCGTTTTGCAAAAAGATATCAATTCAGGACATCCGCGTCGTAATCAATTATTGCATTTTTTTGAGTCTATACGTTTTGACTTATACGTCGCGGATATAACCTACAAACCACATGGACCCATGGGCCGGGTTTAATGTTCTTTCACAAAACCTTTCGCCACGTAAAGGACACGGGATAAAAATGAGGGTTATAATAAAATACAAGCGTGAAGATGCACATTGCACTGGGCCCGAGGTTTGAACTTCTCATCTGGCGCAGTGTCGTGAGATGTGAGGCTGAAGGCAACACAAAGGCAAGCAGATGTTATGATGCTTCATGAATCTCTGGTACGCATTATTATAGGCTGGATGGAGTCCATATTACTGCGGATTTAGGAACTAACTAGCATTTATTGAAAAATATTTCTTTCGATATGTTAAGTGATTATAGTAATAATAAAAAACAAACACTAAATTTAAACGCATTAGATCTATAAATACTTTGGTAAACAATAATATAAACCCGTTTCATTATCTTTATTGTAGATATTAGATGAAGTATATAGTATTCTGACATACTTGAAAACCACTACAAAACTGGCAAGACCCTACAAGGTGACAGATGAACTCTTTGATTTGACTACAATGGCCATGGAATACTTTAAAGAACACATTGAACCAAACTTGCCAGAGATTACCTATTTTGGTACAGATTTCTTCGATATTACTACGGCCTTTTCACGTGAGTATTGTCACACTTTTATACACAGGAACCAAATTTTGGTTTCCTTTTACTAAGAAGATTCTTTGAATTGCTTGGAAATTGTTTTATTGTTGGCAATATTACAATTAAACTAATTTCAGCTGGCGAAAGTGGTAAATCATATATATGCTTGGATTCACCGCCGCCGAGCGGCTTTGGCGAGCCGTCTTCGTCGCAGCAGGCGGGAGGGAACGTGTCGGAGCGCAGGCAGTCTTCTATGAATATGTACATGGAGGAGAGCCTCCCGCCGTCCCCGCCGCCGCCGCAGAGCAATATGGTGCTGCGGAAACGGATACATCGCATTAAACAAGGAATGAAAAAGTAAGAGACCGCGAAGTTCAGATATCCCCCTCTCCCCTTGGTAATTGAAATAATTGAACCTAATTCTAGACACTTTATTAGTGTTCTAATTGGAGAGTGCTTCCATGGCATTCAGCATACCCAACCTTCGTCAGACACATACATGCTTTTATCAATTAAGATTTTTGAACAGTCACTACTTAGTGACTGCTGATTAGCTGAGTATAAAGAACTTTGCCCATTCTTAATTTTAATTTTATTCTTTAATCTTTAGGTACAACGACCAGCTCTCTGCTTTGCGCAGTGATCTTCGCGGTTGTAAACGCAAGACCGCACTTCAACAGAAGCAAATAGCCGAGCAACAAAAACAGATTGCTGAACAACAGAAGCAGACCTTGGAATACGCCAACCGTCTGGATGATTATGACAAGAAGAATGAAGAAACAAGTCGCAAGTTTCAAACTTTACTGCAGGTAAAAAAGTAGTATGTAGTGTATTTATGTATTTGTATATTTTATGGAAAAACAAATGGGCTTTTAATGGGCGATAACTAAAGAAGGTTCATCAACTGCTAATATCGTAGCATATTAATTTGTTAAGTTCATTAACACAATAGATGTCTGTGTGTGTGGTTAAAAAACAAGACACCAAATATATAATTTACCTTTAGTTATTGTCACAGATCCATCTGTTTTTGTGTGTCACTTACATGTTATACAAAATCCTAACTTTTACATAGTTTAACTCGAGTTATGAATACAATATCCTTTATTTATTTACATAATATTGTTTCAATAATAATTTATTTTTTGTCTTTCTTATAGTAAGTATGTAACGTAATCATTGATTTTTCGTTTTACAGGAGCTAAACAAGTGTAAAACAGAGCTCCAATACTGGCGGTCCCGCTCGCCGGCCGTGCCGCCGCTGTGCGCTGAGTGCGGCGCCTCGCTGCGACTGTCGCCGGCCCCTTCACTGGCACAGGTAAATACTACGATGCAACATTCAGCTAGCTGGAAAGGAAACTTGCAAAAAGGCAGTATTAGTTGTCGCAAAGCTCAGAGGTAGATCTTACTAATCATTATCGTTTTTCTGCAGTCAATAAAAAGTTTCGCCTTATTGCTGCCAGGTTAGAGCTGAGATTTATAGCCCAGATACGGTGCCGTGCATGTACGCATTGCATTTTTTTTATCGTTTTGCCATTTCTTTTAATTTCAGTGGGCGGCTGGCTCAAGTTCGGAGCCGACGGAGTGTGAAATCGTCACACCTGAAGTAGAGGTTGTCGCCGCCAGCAGCGCGATTGCTGAAACCGAAGAAGAGCCGCAGCTCGCTGAAGTTAAACTTGAACCGAAGGCTAAAACGGAATCTAAATCTGAGTGCAAGGCCAAACCTGAAGCGAAAGTGGAAACTACAACGAAGTGTAAAGTTGAGCCTAAGGCTGAAACTAGTAGTAAGTGTAAACCGGAACCCAAGCCGGAGAGCAGCGGCATGGAGTGCAGCACGGCGTCCACGCCGCCGTCCCGCCGCCGCGCGTCGTCCGAGCAGGCGGGCTCCGGCTCCGGCGCCGGCGCCGGCTCCACGCCCGAGCGCAAGAAGCGCCGCCTCACGCGCCCGCGCAAGCTCTAAGTGTGACGTGCTGCTACCGCTCCACTGCTCACACCTAGAGCACTCCATTCCACGGCTGGAGGCCTATTCTCGAATCTTTGGTGAGTTGGTGCAAACTTGTAGAACATTTGCGGCCTGATTAAATGAAATAATAACGAGGACCCTGCTCTTCTCGCGCTATTCTTTGCGCAATATTTATGTATTTATTTTTCTTCACATGGCCACTTTAAATATTGACAGTGAATTAATGCAAGCTATACTACGATTCGATGTTACATGTGCTTAACTTATTGACCTGTAAAGTATTGTGCGTAGCAAATACACTCTGCTTTATATTTTATTCATTGGCTTTCAAAGTATTTTTAGTATATTTCGGTTTAACGAATAATCTTCTTTGGAATCTTTATGCACAACTAGTATCTAGTATTGGGCATCTAATGTTAGGTGCAGTCTCTCAGGGTCCGTGAAATTGCTAAAATGAACTGAGTAGGTTTACCTATTCTTTTATGGTTACTTGCATTGCATGGTTTATACATAAATATGGAACTTTAATGCAATCATATTGGTGTGCAATCCAATAAACAATTGGGTGGGAATGTTGTGTGTTGATAGTGTTAGCATTGAATGTTATATTTGGAGCAGGGTCTCCTATTAAACCCGCCTTTGACGCGGGCTCGCCTAGACCAGGACGTTGTTAAGTAATAATAAAACTATGTACGTACGACGGTCCGCAGCCAAAACATATATTCTGGTGTCCATTATAAAATCGCATTCACTCATAGTAAGTAAAAAGTAATATTTTATAGATTTATTGAAATTTTGTAGTATTTAAAATTGGTTTTTATCTCGGAATATGATAAAACTATGCACATAATAATTATTAGTTAGGTACTGACCAAACGGAGTATTGCTTCTATTTTGTAATTTGTCAAACAGCATTATTCTCTAAGGCAAATTTATCGCATGTATAGATTGAAGATTATTGTTTAATAAATTGCAAGATTATGTTGTAGAAAGTTTTTCTGAAACTTAGTTGTAATAGTTTGATTAATTTGCAATTTACTGCTGAATTGACATAGAAATTCGGCTGACCGTGAACCAACTAAAAAATATTTATTTTAGCTAGCCTGAAGATCAAACCTACAAGATATAATTAAATTATTTTGATATTTATTTACACTCACTCCATACGTTCCAAACGTGTAGCAATTGTTGTAAACCTGACCAATGCCTATGTAACTGATCCTACACTTGTTAAAAAAAATTAATGATTTTGGAAATTATAGAAACAAAATCGATACAAGTTTTTTTAGTTTGTTTACGGTGTGTCATGGGTTCACAAGCATGCAGATATTGTTCAGGGCAGTATTCATATACCAAATGGCTTAATAGATTTCTTTATGATGAGATATGATTTCTTATAAAATATAAAACATATAAATTAGATGACTTAAATACTGGTCAATGGTACAATTGTATTTCTGAGGTGAATCAAGGAAAACTTTTGTATTTTATTAGTTAATAAACAACTATTTAATTTATATCTTGGTAAGTATCAGTAAAACCTAGATTGCTTACAAAACTTGGCGAATATAGAATTCTTAGTTCACCTCAAATATGCAATAAACTTATTCTGTTAAACTTATGTTTGAGTAAAACAGTGTAACTTCTAAATGACATTCACAGCGTCTGGATTAGTCGTCTACAACTCTAACACGGATGCTGTGGCGGTCATTCAGAGTGGTACGAATAGTTTTAGTTTATTATAGGTTTTACAGCCCTGATAATTTTAATTTACTAAAATAGGCTTTGAATGTGAGTGAACAGAGATGAAGGTTGAATGTGGTGTTTATTTGTAAATATTATAAAAGTAAAATCACATGTGTAATGTACAAATGAATATATTTATGATCATATAAATATACAACAGTGTAAATGAAATATTTTTGTGACATGGTGTATAGTTGGGTGACAGTAGATGTGGCATAAAGCTATTTTCCATATGTTGTGCAAGAGATGTGCTCATGGGGCTTCACACAAATCTTGCATCGTGTCACTTAACAATTTATGAACATATCAGCCAAATTCATCAAGTCATCACAGTGCAGGTTACCCAAACTAAAAGCACTTCACAGTTCACTAATGTATTGATGTGTTCTGTATCAAAAACGCACAAGTACTACATATATTTATATTGACAGATTCATCTTTTTCATTTACAGTTTGTGAGTCATTCACCTTTAATTGCGTTTGTGGTTTCCATGCTGCATCATTATGTACATAATATTATTAGTGCATATAGTATATAAATATTTCCGATGTTTTTTACATACAGAAATCACGAGTACAAATTATTTTTCGTTGTAGTTCCACCAAGGCTTCTATGTTTCGAATGCAGTTGTAATATTGCTGGTTTTAACCTTCCTTTTTTACTTAGTGTTAACAATTTGAATACTTCGAACAATAAAAAATAATAACTAACTACTAAGCCTATAGGTATATTTGTAATCTCGAACATATTATTCAGGTGAAAGAAGTCAACTCACCTAGTTGGACAATAAGAACTGTTAGTTACCACTCGTCTGCCACAGTAGCGAGCATGCATTAGAAAAACATCTTAATGACACGGAGAAGCTTTACTGGGCTACCTTACTAGTGTGTTCACATTAAAATACACTTAAATGTAATGTGGGAATAAAACACTAATGCGTGTTCACAGTATGACAATGCTACTCTCGTTTGACACCTTTGCCATGTTATATTTGTGTATATAGTTACAATAATTGTACATACTATGTATGCCGTCTGTAGGACTGTAGGTTGTTTCACATTCTTAGAGTTGTAAGGCAAGTTTTAAAATAAAAAAGTACACAGATAATTTTTTATGTTTAATGACTATAATACTTTTTTGAGTGAGACGAAATCTAAGGTCAGTGGTGATTTGCCGGCTCCACGCGGGACGTATCGGCTCTGTCAGCTGTGCAGTTGTCGGCATTTTATTTAAGCGATGTTCATTCACGATGGCTTTGATGTATCAACCACTTACGAAGTTTGTAACGCTTATCATTCTCGGAAACTCGTACATATTTATTGGACTATTTTCTTTTATAATTTATTTTAATTGTGATTTCCTATTAAAGGTGAATGTTACAAATGAGTTTATTATCATTTAGCCAATTTAGAGTACATTCTGTACATAATAACATACACTAGGTTAAGTAGTCCACTTGAAATGATTTTCGCAGTGCATGCAACGGCGACAGGCGACCTATATTCATTATTATATTGGTCGCGTGGGACTAGCTCATGTCGTGTTACAAATGATTTAAATGTATAATATACTAATTATCTTATAATAATAATTTCTTGTCGAGTTTATCTTTGAAAGTGTTCCATTATGCTTAAGTTGAAAATTGTAAGGAATAAAACAACTGTGTTGTATGTGAAATCGATTCGGGATGTTTAACGTATGATAAACACTATGTTATATGTATGTGTAGTAGAGCTTAAAGAATTTAAATTTTAGAATGTTACTTTAGATGAGAAAACGATTCGAAGTAAACATAATTGTGCCTAAATCATTTAAGTACTTAATGTCATTGTAAATTCATGTGTGGACCGATCTAAGACATTACGGTCTTGTGTACAATATAGACATTATATGTATGTTATCACAACCTCTTCTAATGACGCAGGATCTTTAGAAAGTATTTAAAATTTTGATGATGTATGTCTTATCTACAATACTATATATGTCAGGAATGAAAACTGAATTCTCGTCAGTTGTGATTAAAATCACTGCATTCTATGTAATTTAATATTATGATCCATAAAACCTTAATATAACGAGATTCTTACTTTAGATAATATCTCACATATTCTATGTAACATATTCCTAACAATATTACAGACGAAGGGCATATAAACGCCTGTAGTTCTGATTAAAACAGACTTTTTATCCCACACTTTTCGTGGGATTTAAATAATACTACTGCAATTTATCTGTAAACCTTTGCAATGTTCTATTTTTCCTCATTCAATAGTGCAATAATGGGATATAATATATATCCATTCAATGGTGTTTTTTGGCAAAATGTGCAGTTTTATTCTTCGAAACTTTAAAATAGTTGCGATAGGGCTGTAAATTAAGGTATAAAATAACGTTGTTAGAGAAGAAAGTAATGTCCTGCCAAGTGCACTAAATGCATTACAGGAGTTTTATGTTGTGCTCTGGCAAGTGTGTACAACCAGCAAGACTGTCAATTGCTGTAGATATTCTCTTTATGATAGTATATGATATAGTATTTTTATTAGACGAAAATACAATAAATGTGTGAAGTCCAAATATATCTTTTTATTGACATCCCAACTTCCTAGAAAACCTAAACTTTTTATTAGAATATTCAATCTTCTATCTATATATATAAAAGCGAAAGGTCACTCATTCACTTATCACGAAATATCGAAAACCGCTTGATCTTATAAAGATGAAATTTGGCAAGGAGGTAGTTTATAGTTAGTAGACGTCCGCTAAGAAAGGATTTTACGACAGGGCCGGATTTAGGGGGTCTAAGGGCTCTCGCAAGTTTATATGAAAGTCCTTAATTTTTGGAGTTGCAAACTTTTGGCAGGGAGGTAGTTTATAGTTAGTAAACGTCCGTTAAGAAAGGTTTTTACGACAGGGCCGGATTTAGGGGGTCCAAGGGCTCGCGCAAGTTTGTATGAAAGTCCTTCATTTTTTGAGCAGCAAACTTAATATTTGGCAGGGAGGTATTATAGTTTATAGTTAGTAGACGTCCGTTAAGAAAGGTTTTTACAACTGGGACGGATTTAGGGGGTCTAAGGCCTCTCGCAAGTTTGTATGAAAGTCCTTCATTTTTTGAGCAGCGAACTTAATATTTGGCAGGGAGGTAGTTTATAGTTAGTAGACGTCCGTTATGAAAGGATTTTACGACAGGGCCGGATTTAGGGGATCTAGGGGCTCTCGCAAGTTTGTATGAAAGTCCTTAATTTTTGGAGTTACAAACTTAAAATTTGGCAGTGAGGTAGTTTATAGTTAGTAGACGTCCTTTAAGGAAGGTTTTTATGACAGGGCCGGATTTAGGGGGCCTAAGGGCTCTCGCAAGTTTGTATGAAAGTCCTTCATTTTTTGTGTTACAAATTTGAAATTTGGCAGGGAAGTAGTTTATAGTTAGTAGACGTCCGCTAAGAACGGATATTGCGACAGGGCCGGATTAAGGCAGTCTAAGGCCTCTCACAAGTTTATATGAAATGCTTGGCTTTTTATACCTGAAAATTGGTAAAGAGATAGAATATAGTTAAGACATGTCAGGAAGGAACAGATTTTACGACAGGGCCGGCTTAAAGGAATATAATCGCTTTTGCAACCCTATGTGTTCAACAAAAAATTATTGATCATTTATAATACAACAAACAGAAAATACAACAAAATTATTTCAAACGGTGATATAACATATCACCATATTAAATACCAAATTCCAGACAATTTTTTTTTTTTGCAGCGTTGGTTCAGTGGTAACGGCCGCGACTACATGTTATAGGTTCGAACCCAGGCAGGCGCTTTATTTGTGTAAAATATTTCATCAACACTGCTCCCAAAACGGTAAAGGCAAACAACGTGAGGAAACCGGCATGAATCAGAACCAAAAATTTGAAGATATGTGACATCCATCAATCCGCACTGGGCACGCGTGGTGGGTTACGGCCCATTATCTGTCACAGACACGCACATCGGACCAAATGGGAGTCTAACCCCCGGTTTCAAAACACTCGATTATCGGGCTGTTAACGTACGAGTAATTGGCGACAATCGGTATCGACAATTGGCAAAAAATCGACGGTTATCAGCTGTGGTTGGCTGTTGAAAATTCATTCAACCAATTACAGCACATATTATTTTATGGCTTGATGAGAAAATAAGGCCAGAGTCCGTCGATAATATAATTTGTGCAGAGAGATACCTGGCCCAAAAGTGGATCCAGCCCTTTATGAAATCGTAAATAGTTTATTTAAACTGCAGCCTGAAAATAAAACTAAAAATGTGGTGTATAGAGAGGTTTTACAAAAATAAAAACCCCATATTTTTTTTCTAATTGTTTCAGCATCAAGCCCTAAATAAATGCCCTAAGTTGGTAACATAAATGTACTTTTAATTCCTTCTTCAAGTTAATATCAGGTTCTTGATAAAAATAATTGATGCTACACGGAGGACCACGTGGTTAATGGCGTTCTATTGATATTATCAACGATTTGTATATGGAATTTGATTTCGGATATATCACAGAATAAACTGCCATTTCAAAGCGGGCCATTTTTTTAAAGGTTATAAAGATTTACTGAGGTGTCTTCCTTATCCTTGACTTCAGCAATAATAAATTTTGCAAGCTTTGCCTTAAATGGTTCCTTTAGCACCATGTTTACTGCCTACGTGATCTCCTCATTGGTCAAAAGCTACCATAATCAGGTTTCGAAAGTTCTCAAGATCAAATTAAGTGCATCTCGTGTGGAAAATACCAATATTCTCGCTGCGTTGGTGTAGGCTAAGCTGAAAAAAGGATAAGTAACCTTCCTGTAATTCTATTTTTGGTATTTTTGGAAATCCCCATGGATGTCCTCCGCCATGCGGTGGGCGGAGGGGTCTGTCAGACTTAATAAAACAACCCCGGTGTTCCCTCGCACACCTGAATCAAGTGCTGTGGCCCGGATGCTTGCAAGTGTGACTCGCTATCCCGCACTAGGTTCGCAGGCTTCGTCCCACGATGGGGAATTGAGGTGTGGTAGCTGGGATTGAGGTCTTACCTCCCACTGTACGTAAACTAATCGCGATTAGTTTAATTACTTACCCTCAGTTTCCCACCTTAAAATTATCGGAAATTTAGTGTGACAAATTGTCAAGCACGCGTTATCTGCTGTGATTGGTTGAATGAATTTGCAACAGCCAATCACAGAAGATAACGCGTGTTTGACAATTTGTCACATTATTTCTCCGATAATTTTAAGGTGGGAAACTGAGGGTTAGTGACCGACTGAAAGTTCGGTATCGGTCGAGTTCCGGCAAAAAAGGGATTTCGGTTTCGGCGGCAAACCTGCCGATACTACGACCGAAACCGAAATTGCTTTCGGGAGATCTCGCGCTGTAGTCAATCATGTTCTGCGCGTTAAATCCCATCCAAGCGAGTATGTTTTAGCTAATATATTTTTTTTAAATGAGGAGTTGTTATGTTGATTATCATACCAATAAGTGAAAATGTCGGAGACTGCACATAGCTATGTGATTTAAAGATAAAAAATAAAGACTGACTGATTATAATTACTTTTCTTTAGGTTTCCCTCATAACATGATCCTTATAAGGAAGTTTCGGTTTCAGCCGAAACTGACACTTGCCGAACTTGGATTGTTTGTGTAGCTAATAAATTATTTGGCTCACCAATAATTGTTAACACTAAGAATATTACAATAATTATTCACTTCCCGTACGCAAAATACGCGCTTGGTCGTGGAGTTGCGGAAACCAGCCCGTTTAAACCTTTTTTTATTTTATTTTTTAGGGTTCCGTACCTCGAAAGGAAAAAACCCTTATAGGATCACTTTGTTGTCCGTCCGTCTGTCTGTCTGTCAAGACCCTTTTTCTCAGGAACGCGTAGAGGTATCAACCTTCTAAGCCAACGCAATCAAAAGATACAGCCGTTTATGTCGCAAATTTTCGCAAGGGAATTAAAACCTACAGGGTACTTCCCGTGAGCTCAGAATCTTGAAATTAGGTACGAAGCAACGTCTTGTAGCACAGATAAAGGAATAATTGCGAAAACCGTAAATTTTTAGTTATAGTTCTCGCCATACTTATTGGCCGCCATGAAGTTGGCTACAATTGCTGCGCAGTAGGAAATCTCATACAAAAACAGCACCGTTTCGTACTTCGCGCATCCGGTAAACCAACTTCAGGACAGCCATTAAGTTTGGCGAGGGCTATACATCTTATAATAAAAATATCTTTAATAATTTTAAAGTTACTACCGCTTTCCTCATGAACGCGTAGAGGTATTAAATTGAAATTCATATCGAATACTCAGGTCTATAATACCTTTAAGCTGAGGTTTGTTCGGAACCCTCGGTGCGCGAGTCCGACTCGCACTTAGCCGTTTTTTTTTGTGGAGAAATGCTCATGCATACTGCGCTACCACAGGGATATAGCGCAGTTATGTGAGACTCTAACCCACTAAAACTCCACGGTGTCCTCCTGTGCCGCTTATGGCGGGAACGCGTAAGCATACATCCGCGAACCCGCCGCGGCTGTCCGTCTCCGGACCCTCCTCTGGGGTTTTACCCCCATCACCGGTGCACCAGAACACACTGTACGCCGTGACTACCCCCAGGGGCCAAACCAGCACATGGGTGCGAGACGACCCCGTGTATGGCACCCTTGGTCCCCCTGTGACGGGTCAGGACAGTGGCCCCGCCAGCTACAAGTTTTCGGCCGCAGGGGATAGGGAGAACGGCCAACGCTATACCGACACTCCTCCTCCCCTGCGGCCCCACCGCGTCCGTTTCAGACGGTGGCGACCCCGTGCAGGCCGCGGAGGGTGGGGCGAGCGGCGCACCGTTATACCGGCACTCCTCTCCCGCCGCGGCCTCCAACCCTCAGCCGCGATGCCTACAATACCACATCGTGGCCCGCCTCAGTTGCGATGGCGCCCATACGGCTCCGCAACCTACTTATTGGCCGCAACGTCGTCGGCTTATCGGCAAAAGTCCTGACGAGCGGCCCCTCCTCGGGTTCCTCTTCGCTTCACCGTGGTTGTCCAAGCCACGACTAAAGAGCCCCCCCGCCTCGACAATGCGGTAACCCACCGGGAGGAAGCCCGTTTTAACCTAACCTAATTATTAACTTAAAACTACAGTTGAGTGTCACAGTTTTTTACAGGTAAGCACCACATAAAAGTATTTATCAAACATTAAGAAACAACCTAATAGGATAAAAATCGCATAAAGTGAAGTGATACCGAAAACATCTTCATCTGTAAAATAAAAAGTAATAATTTAAATCAGTAAGGGTCAATTTCACAAATGAAACTAATCGCGATTAGTTCAACTGAACTCAGTTTATTCAAAAACAGTCTTCTGATTGGTAGTTTAGCAGCAATCTCAACCAATCAACAAGTTTAGGCAAATACCTACAGCGTTCTGATTGGTAGTTTCTCAGCGGTCTCAATCAATCAGAACGCTGTATTTGCATAAATGTGTAAAGAGAGGCCAGCGTGGAAAACTACGCGCTGCTATCTTGGGTTCCGATTCATGGGGGGCGATGGATGTCCCCGAATCTGTTGTCCTTGGACCATTTTTATCTTGGGTCCCGTTTGATGGGGGGCGACGGATGTCCCCGAATCGGTCGTCCCTGAACCCTTTTTGGCTGGAGAAGGGAGTTCTCTGCCCTCCGTCCGTTGCGCCTAGTGCGGGTCGGGATATCACTGGTCCTCTCCCTTTCCCTTTACGCAGCCTCCTTTTGAAGTTGACATTCTCAGATAAGGAGATCACCGTGTCCCAAAACTAAAGTGGCCGACCATTGAATGAACCTACGGACAATGGAAGCTATGATGAATCCGAGCGTCCGGCGCCCTGATTATTCGACACAAGTAGGTACATCTCGAAGCAAACGTGCCCCGAGAGCACCCGCGTCCCCCGAAATGCCAGGGAGCCGTTCTTTCTTCCGAACCACCGGTCGAGCACCCGCCGGATCGCTCTGATTGTAACGAGGCCGGTGGTAGGATGCCCAAGCCGCTCCCGCCATTCCGCCACCAAGACCTGCGGTAGCTCCAACCGGCGCACTAAGGCGCATTTTGACTTCAAAACCGGACAAAATTAATTAGCACTTTTATTTTATTCGAAATTAATAAAAATACTTATATGAATAAAGGAAATCATATAATATGCCGTTTTTTTGAATAAAAGTTTTTTTTTATTTTATAATAATTACGGCAAAAATAAAACTTTTGTATTCGTCTGAGTGCGCAAGTCTCGATGATTGGACTTCTTCTGTATCCAGTTCTTCTGGCTCGAACAAATCTATGGCTTCACTCATAAAGAACTGGCTTTTTCTAGGTTTATGTTTCCGTACACCACTTACAAAAGGATCTGATGTGGGAGAAGCAGCCTGTTGAGGACATCTTGATTACATTCAATCATCGAAAATTTTCGGCCATAATTTTGCCGGTATCAGCGCTAGTGCTTATTACGAGCTTCTGCGGCCTCTTCGGATAGTTGTCCGATAGGGATGAAGTATTTTATTACAGCAGTTGTACCGTGCACTAGGATTTTGTGAAAGGTTGGCGTCATTGGATGCCAACCGTACAGTTCGACGTTCGTACGATACGATAGCTGGGCTGCTAATAGTAGTCTATGCTGGGCTAGCTTTAAAAAGCATATACAATGATTGTCGTGACATCTCAGTCACATGTGATGTCGAATCTGTAATAGAAACAACAGTTTAAAAATCTGCTAAACGATTTTAAAATTGACACTTTCACTAACACTTTAAAGTACTTTTTTTTGAAGTGGTGGCAAGATGTGGAAAAGGTTTTTACCGTTTTGATATGGTGAAACTCTATATTTTACCATAAAAGTATATTTATAACCCGATCTAACTCGGTACTATTTCAAAAGTGATAATTAGTAAAAAAAAAACTTTTTAACAAAAAATACAACCGACTTCCAAATAAAAACACTACAAAGTGAAAAATAACTTCAATTTCGGAAGTCGGTGTTCCTGTTTTGGGATCTTCGTTTTTTGACACCGACTTCCGAAATTGAAGTTATTTTTCACTTTGTAGTGTTTTTATTTGGAAGTCGGTTGTATTTTCTGTTAAAAAGTTTTTTATTTTTCACTTTTTAGTTGTGGGTACATAACGGACCAATTCTCCAAAGTGAAGCCAGAATAGATTAACCCAGAAACATGAAACTTAAACATAAACGGTGGATTTAGAGTATACAAGGGTGAACTGTTCACACCTGCGTACCCCTTTAAAGCGTTCTAGTGTGATGTTATGTTATGAAATGATGTAAACAATAAACAGAGATCCGATTGCAGCTATCCCGAGTGATCTGCTGTCATTTATTGAAGAGTTCTGATGTATATCTCCGAAGTTCTTCATCAGATCTTGACCAAATTTAAATGGGACCACATGACAAGCACCAGCTTTCAAATAAAAAAAGAATCATCAAAATCGGTTCACTCAGTAACAAGTTCTGAGGTAACACACATAAAAAAAAAAAAAAAATACAGTCGAATTGAGAACCTCCTCCTTTTTTGCGAAGTCGGTTAAAAAACACAAAGTTTCATTGAGGTAATAATGTACTACGCACTAGAGAAGTCACCACACATCACTGCTGTGTTCCGTTCATGTGCGGTCAGCCGGCCGCACTTCACTCAGTTGCTTGCTAGATCTTGAGCGCCTATGTCATTGTTTGTTTTTAAACGAAAAAATGTACAAACGCATTAAATATGCTGTCGTGTGTTTTAAGATATTGCATTTATAATTCAACTAATACGGCGAAATGCAAAGGAATAACTTTTCGTCGATGAGTAACTAGATATACATTTTTAAATGGAATTCGAGCAAAATATTTGGTGGACGCCATGTTGCCTCATTTGTCTTAATAGACTAAAAATTAAGATGTGACAATTTGTGTAACAAGTATATGTAGAATTAGCTGACGTTGATTTTTATAGCGGAAAATAACAATCTAACATATATTCAGAAAGGAACTGACTGTGGTTATTCAAATAAATAGTTTCACAAATTGGTACGTATGATAGGTGGGTTGGTGTCTAGGGTAGGGTAGGGTATGTAGGTATCCAGGTGACGGGAGCGAAGTCACGGGGGACTGCTAGTACCTAAATAATGGGACGACGTAAATTACTTCAAAATCAGCGTTTAGCTTTGATATTCTTATGCAAAGCAAACAGGACGGTTAGTACTGAGACCTTACCGGTACTTGCTGGTGTACTTCCGGACAACCTTGAAGTGCAACGATGTGCTGCAATGTACTATTCCGAACAAGAATCCATGGACGCGGAGCGACCGTGAGAAAATGTCTAGATTATTTGAACCACATATTGACGTCTGGGAGGAACTTTTATCCGAATGGCTTTTATGGAATGTAGGTAGGTGGGATAATTCCATCAAGGGCCTACACCTCCACCAATTTTGTCCATCTGGTCACGTGCGGCTGGCCAGGACGTGGCTGGAGGTGGATCACTGTGTTGCCCAATTTCTCACAGGGCATGGTAACTTTAAAAGTAAATTATTTTCCTTCAAGCTTGTTGCCTCGCCTTTATGTCAGTGTTCTACATCTGACTGCGAATATGTACAATCTGCACATCATATCTTATGGGAGTGTATTCTTTGGCAGAATGAACGCAATACTATGTTGAATAATGTACAGGCTGCATCAGGAGATGTTTACTATACGGATCTTGTGGAAACTAGAACAAATTTCCGTGCGTTCAAGCGTTTTTGCCATACCTATTTATTATTGGAATCAAATATAACAGCTCACAATGTTAGGACACATTAATGCTAATTTTTATCCGTGGTGCTAGGCAACTGGGCTTATCCCAGTTATAAATGACCCTTTGTGCTTATTGGCCTTGTTTGCTCTGTCTCCTTCTTGATATGGAGGGAAGTAGAAATTTTCCTACTCCTCCACTATTCTTTTGTGATTAATTTCGTTGCGGGATCCAAGACAGTTAAAGCCATTCTTCGGGACTTTGTCGAGCTTCATTGCCTCGGTGCTTTTCTGGTGGTCGTCACTATTGATTCTGGCTTTCAGGAGTTGCAGTGGTTTGGGAATAGTGCGGTGGGAATGTCCCATCATATAATATTTTATTAATATAATATTAATAAAATATTAATTAACTAAGGTTATTTCAACTAATAATATTTTTTGTAAAAAGTGTGAATTCTAATGAAGCTTGTCTATACCAATATTATAAAGAGGAAAGATTTTTTTGTTTGTTTGTACCGAATAGGCTCCAAAACTACTGGACCGATTTAAAGAAGTTGGGAAGCTACTCTATCCCCGGGTGACATAGGCTACTTTTTATCCCTGTATTCCTACGGAAACGGGAACTACGCGGGTGAAACCGCGAGGCATCCTCTAGTTAGGTATAAAGCTATGTAGGTACCACTTCTGTAGTCAGTCAGCAGTTTAGTCTATATGAGTGACAAGTTGTTGCAGAATGTTGAACGAAACGCGTAAGCGCCATGAAAATCACGGCGCTTCCGTCTTTTTGATCGCGAGAAAACTACACCTCAGAAGCGCTCTAGCGCTGCGTATTTATACTGTTTTGTTAGACGACTAATTATTGTTTCAGCAATGCGGCGAAGTTAAGTTTAAACTCTTGTCAAAATGGAGCATGTCCTTTACTTAGCATTTAGCATAGCTTCTCTAGTACGTAGTACATATTATCTCAATGCAAGGTTTTAATTTTTTCCCCCTCTATTGATGCTGGTTCTAAAAATACACAATAGTCAATCGTACTAATGATCATATATATTAAAATTAAGTAAATACCTTGTTCTTCAGATTTCATAGTTAAAACTTTCCATAATCCACTTCAAACCCCTTTTAACACTAACTGCAAGTTTGAAAACAATACAACGTATCGTGAAAGTAGACATGCTTTCTAAACTAAGTCTAGTTTCCGACTACCCTACCCAGGCGAGCGGAGGGGAAGGGTCTGAGGTAGGACCGGTTTATGATAGTATCATTACTTGTGTGTAATAAAACGCCAACAAGGGTGACATTTACAGAAATTTTTAATTGTCACTTTTGTCCGGGTTTGAAGTCAAAATGCTCCTTAGTGCGGCGCAGCATGATCTGTTGCTACGCTAGTCTCTCACCCCGCGTCTTCGCCTCCACCAGCCTTCCTGCAATTCTATTCCAAATATTCAGGCACGCAAAACACGCATTTCAGTTTATTCAGGTAACACATAAACTTACGCCTTTTTCTAATGAGGGTAGGCAGAAAGTACAGAACGCCTGCTACGATCCTTATACCTACTCTCCTTTTGCTTCGTGTACATTTATAGGTAGGTCCTATAGAATAGAATAGAATAGAATACAATATACTTTTTATACACCATAAAATTATACACATTTACAAGAAAAACTTATTTATACAGGTACAAAGGCGGTCTTATCGCTGACAGCGATATCTACCAGACAACCTTTGGATGGCCTGAAAAACATAGAATAAAAATAAATATCTGGTACTACTATACTACGCCCCTGAGCTTTCAGAATAACATCACCACTAAGGTCTTTGTATCTCCTTCACATGTCTATACTTAAATCCCTTTGGGTACCTAGTTTTCCACATCTACTTATAAGTCTCAATCAGGATTCAGGACCTACATTGCGAGTCCATACTTTTTGGACATGAACTTGTTGGTCACAATCGCATACTTACGCACTTTATTTCCTGCATTCACTCTCTTTTCCACATCAGCATCAATCATTCCATTTCATGTGAATAGATTGCCCGAATATACAAATTCATTCTCTTGCTCCATACCCTCATTTTGTTCCACATAGCACACTATTCTGCTGACGATGCAAGTTGAACTTGATCATCTGCGTAGAGCAGTGTTTTTCGACCTGAAGCCTCTACTGGGGGGTCGGAAGGGGTCGCATAAACTACCTCAGTAAAAAAACAATAAAGTTTAAAATATAGATTTATTAAGAAAATGTTAACTAAAGGATATAAACATTTGTATGTTAATACAAATTAACAAAACATAACCTTTGAGTACTCGTTCTGCGAATGTTGCGCTTGTTTCTTATTAATAAATTTCTCCCAAAATGGATCCGTTTTTGCTAGATTGAGAATTAAATCGTCTTCCAAATTTAAGCGATTTCTTTGCTAACTTTTTATTTGGGCCATTGATGAAAATGTCAACT
This sequence comes from Orthosia cruda, assembly GCA_964057195.1. NCBI lineage: Eukaryota > Metazoa > Arthropoda > Insecta > Lepidoptera > Noctuidae > Orthosia > Orthosia cruda. Next base: position 34,231,761 of record OZ059830.1, on the reverse strand, counting down.
CGCACAAGTACGAGGTGGCAAATAGAATCAAACATTGAAGTATGCCTGTGTTATTAATTCTGGGTATTCTGTTATTCTTTTTAACCAAAAGGAATCCAACTTGGCAATTTGCCAAATTTGCCTTATTTATAGCAGCATTTGCCTCATTTAAAAGCAGATTTAAGAGCAACCTTTGCCTAGTGTTCTCCGATATCTCTTGCACTGAGAAGTAATGTCATAATTCTTCTTTCAAAGAAAATCTCATAAAAATTCCAATAAGGCCAAACACGACTGGGATACATTGTTTTATTTTGGATTTCCATTGCCTACCTTCCGGCATCATCATCAAATCAATTCAATGGTACCATTTTCATAAGAACCATTTATTTATGAGTGCATGCTTCATCATAGTCGGTTATTCAAAATATCTTATACTCGTGACACCCTTATCATTAAGGAGTTCCAGTGGCCATCTGTGGTCTTCTTCATCAGTTCCACTTCACAAAATGATACATTCTGAGTGCAAATGATTGCATTATTGATGAAAAATTTAAAATACCGAAATCGCTATATTTATGCCGATAATATTTGAGGAGTTCCCTCAATTTCTATTGTATCCCATCAGATTCGAACTTAGTGCCAATGGGACTACCTCGGGAGTATACCCTTTCAAACACAAAAATAATTTTCAAAATTGCTCCACAATCGGCAGAGTAATTGTGTAACAAACATATTACCAAAAAAATAAATAAACAATCAGTCGAATTGAGACCCTCATTATTTTTGAAGTTAGTTGGTTGAAAAAAAGCGAACTGCGGGGCTCGCGAAATATTTTTTCTTACTATGGGGGTCGTGTCATGAAAAAGGTTGAAAAACGCTGGCGTAGAGATACATCAATTGTAGGATTTGTAGGCATCACAAATGGTCAAATAAATTGAGGATTAATTATTTGACCATACCATTTGTTAGATTTTTAATAATTCAAGATTAGTAATAATTAATGAATAAACACGTTTTACCGAAACTTTTAAGGGCCTACATACGCTTTAGTCTCCTCCAAAACGACTTCGATATTTAAAAATATTTTTACACAGTAAAATTGATGGCTGGAATTTCTTTATACCTAACATAGCATATGTAAATCAAATAATATTTTGCAAACAAAACTGTTCAAAAGGAGGTTCAATATTGATATTATGGCATCGAGCGGGCGCACGGCCAGTACTGCGTTAGCATTGGGGCGTATATATCGCCTTAAGGGCCTACATGCGCTTTTATTATTTATATAATATACTAGCTGACCCGGCAAACTTTGTTTTGCCATAAAAATACCAAACATTCATCTACTAAATATCCTACCTACCCTACCCTACCCTACCTACCCTACCCTACCTACCCTACCTACCCTACCTACCCTACCTACCCTACCTACCCTACCTACCCTACCTACCCTACCTACCCTACCTACCCTACCCTACCTACCCTACCTACCCTACCCTACCTACCCTACCCTACCTACCCTACCCTACCTACCCTACCCTACCTACCCTACCCTACCTACCCTACCCTACCCTAACTACCCTACCCTACCTACCCTACCCTACCTACCCTACCCTACCTACCCTACCCTACCTACCCTACCCTACCCTACCTACCCTACCCTACCTACCCTACCTACCCTACCCTACCTACCCTACCCTACCTACCCTACCCTACCTACCCTACCCTACCTACCCTACCCTACCTACCCTACCCTACCTACCCTACCCTACCTACCCTACCCTACCTACCCTACCCTACCTACCCTACCCTACCTACCCTACCCTACCTACCCTACCCTACCTACCCTACCCTACCTACCCTACCCTACCTACCCTACCCTACCTACCCTACCCTACCTACCCTACCCTACCTACCCTACCCTACCTACCCTACCCTACCTACCCTACCCTACCTACCCTACCCTATCCTATCTCTCAAGTTGGATCGAACTGCACATGGTGTGCGAATTTTATTATAATCGGTTAAGTGGTTTAGGAGTCCATTGAGGACAAACATTGTGACACGAGATTTATATATATTAAGATAAATAATATTATTGATATTATATATTACGCATATTATTGATTCATGTATATAATTTTGAACACAAGGTTTTTTTCGTGTAACTAATAGTTTTGCTTTAAAAAAATAATTAACAACACGATATTTTTTCGCAACTTTTGGAAACTCCTCCAAAATGACTTGGATATTTAAAAATATTTTTATACAGAAAAATTGATGGCTGGAATTTCTTCATACCTTACATAGCATATGTAAATCAAATAATATTTTGCAAACAAAACTGTTCAAAAGGAAGGTTCAATTTTGATATTTTGGCATCGAGCGGGCGCACGACCAGTACTGCGTTACATTGGGGCGTATGATCAAAAAATTGGGCCTAGGTCGAGCAAAATAATATAAGGCTCAACCTCTACCTACTTATTACATGATCTCTACATACTCGTACCTCAAACATAAAGTGACGGCGAAACATTTCACCCCTTTGAGAAACTAGGCGTGCTGTATGTATTGTGTCGTTGTGATCTTGTTATTAATTACTGTTTTATGTAGAACTTTGATGTCCAAAAAGTCCTGGTACGCCAGCCTAATTTGAACAAATGACTTTTGGCTTTGACAGATTAGAAAATAAATTAAGATTGAAAGCGGTAACTATAGCTCAACCCAACCGTGGCTGTATTGTTGAGCGTGAGATCGTGAGTTCGAATCCTGCCACATACTCAACTGCGAATCTTCTTCAACAAAAGAAGGTTTAGTTTGAGTCGTAATAGGTAAAGTGACTGGTAATGTGTAATCCGAACTAATAATAATATTTTATGAGAATGGTCGGTAATCAAACCCGCATCAAGCAAAATCGAAAGCGAGTACTCCGCAATGAACCGTTTCAGTCGCTCGCTACCACTTTCCTAATACATGATATTATTATACATACATGATCGGCTAAATCTTCCTTAAATATGCATTGCAAACATGTCATTACATTGCATTTCTGCGTAGGTTCCTACCTAAACGCCAAAATACAGGGTTGCTGGTAAACTTTGATTAAATATTTACACATCTTCAAGGACTTAAGTATAAAATAAGACCTAATGTACTTGAATTTGACTCCAAGTTGATAGCCCGGAAAACTACACACCGAAAGCAGCTGACGTGCTTTCATTATTATAGAATAGGCAGGGGAATTTATAAGCGAGGGAAATCGGTGGCGGCGCACAGTTGTCTGTCTCTCGCAGTGTCGCGTCGTCCACGTCGCCTTGCTACCGATCGCGATACACACGCTTGTTTCGTCGTGTTATTATTTGTAAACAATAGGTGCTTAAACATGAATTGTATTTATTAAAAACTGCAGTTAATTAGTTTTTGGAATAACAGTGATTAGTTAAGTGACAAAATGCAAGTGGTTGCAGCTACATTATTTGTGTTCGCGCTTTTGCAAGGTATGTCAATTGATGAATTGCATTATTATTTTTTTCTTTTATTCTAGAAAAATGGATAAGACTTTATTCAAATTCAGTTTAGAACCTAATTGACAGAAGGAAGGCTAGTATATCTTAATATTCAGTAGTCTGAAGAATCGTGAATTGTTGCCAGGTAGAGTCCTGACTCGGGATGCTAAAATAAACTGTCCTATAATTAAATATAGCCAGGGAAGCGCTATCATTACAGATTATTATTATCTATCATCATACAATGGGACCATTCAGCAGAAAAGTTCATAACCACTTTCAAGTTCAAAGCTGTTCATAAATTTGCATAAATTATGATTCAAAAATCAAACCGACTTCCAGAACAAAAAACTACAAAGCAAAAAATAAATTTATTTTCCGAAGTCGGTGTCTTTTGTACGTACCCATTGTTTCCCGTTTTTCGACACCGACTTCGGAACAGAAATTTATTTTTTGCTTTGTAGTTTTTTGTTCTGGAAGTCGGTTTGATTTTTTGTTAAAAAGTTTTTATTGTTCTCTTTTTAGTTTTGGTAGGTACCTCCAATTAACATGATTATCATTTATAGCCAAAGTACATCTCATGGCGATTCCAATAAGCCCAAACACGACTAGGATACATTGTTTTTTATAAGAGTTCCAGTGCCTACCTGCCGGCTTCATCATCTGATCAGTTCGATGGTGTCATTTTCATCAGTACCATTTATTTATAAGTATTTGCTTCATTATAGTCAGTTAACTATTCGAGATATCTTATGCCCGTGACATATTTAGCATTTGGGAATTCCAGTGCCATCTGTGGTCTTCTTCATCAGTTCCACTTCACCAAATGATACTTTCTCAGTGCAAATGATTGCATTGTTGATGAAAATACCTAAATCGCTATATGTTTGCCTATAACATTTGAGAAGTTCCCTCGATTTCTCTAGGATTCCATCATCAGATCCTGACCTGATGATTATGGGACCAACTAGGAAGTATACCCTTTCAAACAAAAGAAGAATTTTTGAAATCGGTCCAGGCGTCATTGAGTAATCGGGGAACATAAATAAAAAAAATAAAAAAAGATTCCGACGAATTGAGAACCTCCTCCTTTTTTTGAAGTCGGTTAAAAATTTACCGCGCATTACCAAGCCTAGTAAAAAAAAATCAGAGCCGCTGCCTGACTTAGTTTTATTCCTTACCCCCGATGGTCTTTTGAATAATGGACACACTGCGATTCATGGAACCCCACGTGGGCTTGATTAGGCTGGTCTAAGGATGTTCCGGATGCAGTAGCCCGGCTCCCGGAACTGTGACAGTGCCAAGCATTTTCAACTTATGCTATTATAGTTTGTAAATTTTTCAGTAGTTCCTTAAACCTTAAAATTTACCTGGTAGAGTGCACCTGATGCTGAAATAAAATGCTCTATTAATAATTATTGCAATTAAACAAGGCAATCCTTATCATATAATTAAACTTATCTAAATTAGCTATATTTAATTACTTACCGGAGTTCTACAAAATAACATGCATGACGCATGAAAGTAAAAAAAACTGACTCTTTTTACCCGACTGCCGAAGGAGCGTAATGTGTTTATTCTAATTCAATTGTCTTCCTTATTCCCGTTCCGGTGCGCGGTGATTTTGAATAATTGACACACCGCGATTCATGGAAGCCCACGTTAGAACTTCAGACATAAGTGGGCCTGATAAGCCTGGGCTAAAGAGGTTAACGTGCCAATATTTACCTACTGACGCATTTCCGGCTCCTGGAACTATGACGGTGACAAACATTTTATTTATTATTGTAGGAGATTTCTCGGTGTCTTTCGTAGGAACCAATTTTTTCCGGTAAGGACACCGACCCAAAAAAAAAAGTTTTTTTTCACTTTGTAGTTTTGTATTTGGAAGTCGGTAGTTAGTATTTTTTGCAAAAAAGTTTATTTATTTTTCACTTTTTAGTTATACCTACGTAATAGGCAAGTTAGTAAGGTAACTATAACGCCAGAATAGATTTCATGAAACTTGAACATAACCGGTGAAATGAGAGATCTGTGCACCCCTTAAGAGCATACTGGCGTAATGTTATGTTATGAAATGGTATAAACAGACATGCGATTGCAGCAATCCCGAGAGATTTGCCGTTAATTATTGAAGAGTTCTGTTGTATATCTCCGAAGTTCTTTATCAGATCTTCACCAAATTAAAATGGGACCAATTTCGGAACATACCTTTTCAAACAAAAAAAATAATTTTTAAAATCGATTCTCAATTGACGGAGATATCGGTGAACATACACAAAAAAAAAACAAACATAATGTAAAACATAGAACCCCTCCTTTTTGGGAAGTCGGTTAAAACGAATAACTAGACACACTCGGTGTATACCCTCCCTATGCACCTAGTTTTCCAAGTTAGGTAATAGCTTTTTAGGGTTCCGTACCCAAAGGGTAAAAACAGGACCCTATTACTATGACTTCACGTTCCGTCTGTCTGTCTGTCACCAGGCTGTATCTCATGAACCGTGATAGCTAGACAGTTGAATTTTTTACAGATGGATGTATTTCTGTTGCCGCTATAACAACAAATACTAATAAAAACAGAATAAAATAAATATTTAAGTGGGGGCTAACGGCTCCCATAGCCGGGGCCGTTTTTTTGCTATAATGGTACGGAAGCCGGTTTTTAGTTATTACTTTTTTCGGTTCTATCTCTACCTATGGGCTACTAGAGCTAGTATTGTAGCATTAGATCGATGAATGATCGGTACTAGAATGAATCAGTCCACGTCGATTGATAGTTCCTAGTCCTACTCCACCCCTAAAGCTACCAAACCAATCGACATACGACGGCAACGAAGTCGGTCATCGATCGACGATCGAGCGGTCGGTAAGGTTTCACCCTATTTTTAACCGACTTCCCAAAAAGGAAGAGGTTCTATGTTCGAAATTATGTTTGTTTTTTTTTTTTTTGTGTTTGTTCACCGATTACTCCGTCAATTATGGACAGATTTTGAAAATTCTTTTTTTGTTTGAATGAGTATGTTCCGAAATTGGTCCCATTTAAATTTGGTGAAGATCTGATGAAGAACTTCGGAGATATACAACAGAACTCTTCAATAAATAACGGCAAATCTCTCGGGATTGCTGCAATCGCATTTCAGTTTATTGTTTATACCATTTTATAACATAACATCAGGCCAGTACGCTCATAAGGGGAACGCATTTCACCGGTTATGATCAAGTTTCATGAAATCTATTCTGGCGTTATAGTTACCTTACTAACTTGCCTATTAGGTACGTACAACTAAAAAGTGAAAAATAAAAAAATCTTTTTGCAAAAAAATACTACCGACTTCCAAATACTAAACTACAAAGTGAAAAATAACTTAATTTTTTGAAGTCGGTGTCCATAACGCAAAAAAATGGTACCTACGAAAGACACCGACTTCAAAAAATTAAGTTATTTTTCACTTTGTAGTTTAGTATTTGGAAGTCGGTAGTATTTTTTTGCAAAAAGATTTTTATGAAAATATCTACTTGAAGTGAACAATATCTAGCTTTAATTGTTTTTTACCTACATATATAATTATGTGGGGAATAACCCCTTACGTATACAACAGTATATAATTAATCATACGATATTTTTGTTAACTTTCTGGTTTTACAGCAGGCAAATAAATAATCAGGATTTTATTATTAGCTAAAACTAAAACAATACGAACGTACCTATACTTACCTTCAAACTTTACTGAATTTCCTCCAAACGATTGGGTCGTTCGGAGAAAATAAATATTTAAGTATGTGTATTATTATGTTTGATAGAATTGAATTTAAGTATGTTATGTATTATACTGTAGTATTATATTATCTTTGCGAATACGAAGTAAGCGTTCAAGGACAAGACAACTGGCAAATAACGTCTCTGAGTACCTACATGATACGATTCCTCGCTCAAATTGCCATATGATTTAGTATCTAGGCAAACTACTAGATGGCGTTAGAAAACCACAGTCTCGGGCTATTAAAGAGTCACTGGTGCTGCCGCCTGTTAAAAATATGGAGAAAGAAAAAATAGCCCGACCAATAGCCCGACTTATGGAGGTGACATTTCTTTGTATGGGATTGGGTATCTGTACTGTAGTATTATATTATCTTTGGTATTATTATGTTTGATAGAATTGAATTTAAGTATTTTTATATTATTTCGTTTACTGATGGTATTTATATAAGAGACTTGAGAACTTTTAGACTAATTCAGTATACATATACGAGTAATTAGCTACCTATTTACTTTAGTAAGTACCTAACCATTAAGTTCACAATGTTCAAACTGCTTACAAAGGAACCTATTACTAACTCAAGAAACAAATAGTAAATCTGTTCAAACAAACATTGATAACGACGAAGCACAAACCACTTTTGCTTTGGTTCTTTTTTTTTTTTTTGATAGAGCTACCTATGTAAGTAGGTACTTAGATGTCGGCATTACCATTTTACCTAAGAAAAGACTCACACAGTGGTCATGCTCTCTCCAGAGGCTCGCTGCCATGCACATTGCACAACGAGCCTCTAGAGGGAACCCTCTTACCCTCTCCATGTGATGGTGGTGACCACCGAAGTGGTTTTAATGAGTTAAGATTTTTAAATTCGCCATCCTTATCCCCAAAAGTCAGGATTTTTGAAGGGCTGGCTATAAACCTCAACTGTCACTATTTACTACGAGTATATTATCTACAAAGATACTTTTTTTTTTGTTTTATTATTATACGAAAATTTTCTTTTGATAGGCTGTGATGCGACAGTGAACACGTTTTCTATTTAAATGTTGCAATCGACACTGCGCCCGAGTCACTTGCATGGTTGCGCCGCCGGCCGGCAGCTGCACTGGCCTGTGACCGGCATTCCAAATTCAAAATGCTTTTAGATTCCTTATTTGGGAATGTACACACGGTGTGTAATAAGAATTTGAAGTTGAGTTTAAGTTGTCAATCTCTTAAAGCCTAAAAGTCGTTTAAACTTTGGTATAAAAGTAGAATTTGCCAAATACTTATCTTCAAAGTATGTACTTAATTTAGAATTCAAGGTCTCTCACCAAATCCTATGCTCTACAAATTGATACAAAGTAGTTCTTTGTACCTAAATGTGGGTAATTAATTTAAATAAATCGAAGCCGGAAGAACTCTTGACGTCATTTATTATTTAATTCCGCAGATGCAATGTTTACTATCACTTAACCAAAGGTCATATAAGAGGTGTTAAATATGAGAAAAGGAAAGTACTCGTAATTCGCGTTAACTGTGTTGTTTTGCAACGAAAGTACCGCCAACGTTTGCCAAGTTAATGTAAACTTAAATGGATTGTTTCTACAATTGCTTCTCTAGGAATAAAGTTATGCAATGGTCCAGATTTTTCTAGCTGTTTAGCTAGATATAAGATTAGCTAGCGCACGTGTTAGCGTAACAATACTGAAGAGAAAGTCCGGCCAGGAAATATTAGCGGCTATAAAACGCTAGGTTGTGCGTTCGTGTATTGTTTATTTTTCGCTGCAGGTAGATTATCTAGGTAACCTGTATAATCTTCTATTGTTATACATATTTTTTTAAAGAAATATGTTTAGAATGGTTTCTGAATTTAGTATAAGTATCTGCAGCAGGCAAAAGTAGAGTTTATCAAATACTCAACCTAAAATTCTTAATTCAAAGAAATAAACAACTTTTAACTAAAAAATTATACCAACTTCCAAAGCAAAACACTACAAAGCGAAAAATAATGTTCTTTTCCGAAGTCGGAATCTTTGGTACCTACCTATTGTTTTTCGTCTTTCGACATCCCCTTTTTGGTAAGTTGATTAGAAATCAGTGGGCAGGGCCGCCGAAGAACGTGTTAAACTCTGCCTTGGTGTCAAATTTTAAAAGGTTTTCAGGCTAGACAAATACTCAATTTCTTAATTCAAAAATTTGGAACTTATGTCTATCCAACTTTAAGAGTCTGCTGAGCGTTCTAGTCTGTATTCATATCATGATACATTTAATCAGACAAGTCAGTTTAATAAGTTTACATAACCAAGTTGATAAAGTGTAGGTAGAAGTGTTGATAAGTGTAGGTCTATGCATAATGCAATAGATCTTAACAGACACAAATGGGTTAGTATCTGTCACTTCTACTTTTCACTTACTCGATAGAATAGAACCCTTATATAAGAAGTATATTTAATTAGTCGTGAAATCAGAACTTGTTTGAGTAAATGCTGTTGTACATTGATTGACATTATTGCCGGTAAGTAAGTAATTGGCCAATGCCATAAGTAATTAATTTATTGTAAGTAAATAAAATATCGGTTAATTAGTAAGCAACAACAAGCTTATCTTTGTTATTAGGTAGATCTTTATCTGCACCTAAATATTTAGTTTTTCTTTCGAAACTATTATGCGCTATAGTATGCTTTCTGAAATTGCAAAATTTTGGTTCATTTATTTCACGTAATATCTATTGTAGGTCTACATGAATTTCAATACTTTCAAGGCCCTGAAGATGCAGAATACTGAACCAAACACGTACTTAACTGCTTACGAAGTTCAATCGATCGATTTATCAATTCGCCGAATATTGCCAAAATTGCAAACTCAAGGCTCAAGGTTCCATCAAAAGACACGCAATCATGAACAACAAGATAACACGCAGGTTTAAAATAAAGGCTTTTAGAAAACTAACTGCTTTTATAAAACTAGCTTTTCCCGCGGCTTCATTCCCGAGTCCCGTAGTCATTCCTACGGGACAAGTTTTTGTCTCCGGAATAAAATAAAGCCTACCAGTGCCATACCACAGATAATATAATACTAACATAGCCATACCTACAAGCACCGAGTGAGTCCCAATCCATAGGATCTGTGGCACGGCGATAGTTTTTACCCGACTGCAAGGAAGGGTTATGTTTTGCTTATAGTGAAGAAACTATTTTTGACTCATCTATTCTTCTTTTTGTTCCCTTTAATGTAATTTAAATTAAAATTTCATTATAATATGATTAATATTTTGCATTTATTTTTATTTTTAAGATACAACAAATAAAAATAAAATACTTACCGTATTTTATTTTTACTTGGTGGATCTTAAATTTGATTGTGATTTTAATTCAATTTATTGTTGAAATTTCTCACTATATGTATGTTATAATGTAAACCGGATGAGCGGAAATACCTAATACAAGCAATTTTTTGCTTAAAAGGTAATTCCTATCATTATATTGTTATTTATATAAGTTGTGGAAATAAAAGTTTTATTTTTCTCTTTGTTTGGTTAGTTAGAATTTTGTAATGGCTCATAAATTAAGTTAATTAGAATGAAGATTATTTTGCAAATTGCTTCGCTTTTGCGATATTCTTATGTTTATGAATTTTATTACTTAACAAGTCAGTGTTCACCTTCACGTGTCTATAAAAGCCCCAAAATAAGCCTTCGAACATCAAAATGCTATAATATGAAAATTATCATGTAGATCGTGATTTTCCACATTGCCTGCTGAACATCTCCAGTTCCGGGATAATCCTTATGCATGCCATGTCATGCTAAGGAGTTTCTCTTGAGTCGGCATGTCATTGAATAATAACTCATAGGTACATAATATATCTGTGAGTGGCATGGTGAAAGGTTTGGTCAGTCCGCAAGGTTCGTAATGGAGCTGGCTATCCAGGGGCACCGGACGTTGGTACTACGTCTTTTTAATGGTAAATAAAGGTACCTACATATATTAATTATCGCCACCTCTTCTTAATATTCGTTGTCTTCATTACTGAAGGTCGTGCCCGTCTTGGAAAGCTTTCACGGAGTTATTGACGAGCTTCTTCCAAGCCACCCTGTCTTCGGCTCTTCTCAGGGCAATGGTCACCGTGTGTCCAGTAATCACCCTGATCTGGTCTGACCACCGGGTGGGTGGTCGTCCGCGTGGCCTTTTCCCATCCACTTTTCTCACAACAACCAGTTTTTCCAGGTTACCTGGCTGTCTCCGGGCAATGTGACCAAAGTAATTTTGGACTCTTTGGTAGCAGATCATAGATAATCTGGTTTTGATGTTTAACTGGTCAAGAATGGACTTATTTGTGCGTTTTGCTGTCCATGATATGCGCAACAGTCTCCTCCAGCACCACATCTCGAAAGCCTCCATCGCCGCCTGCCTTCCTAAATTATATTGAACATTATCTACATAAATTTAAAATTACCCTTTAGGCACACCATACTTACTTATTATTATTATTTTATATACCTATACTAAAATATAAAAAATGAACATTAAAAAAAACCCCGATTCATTTATAATTCATGCTACATAATTTATCTAGTAGTAGACACGCTTCGATCGGCAATCTCTTGAAGACTGTACCTAATTATGACACGATATCTTGCGAAAACACCCCGATTAAAACAGTTAAACGCACAAAACTTTAGAACGGCAAAACCGATTTTCATCAAATATAACCATGGACACGCTGGATAAAGTCACTTATCAAACAAAAAGAAACGAAATGAAAATCGGTTCATCTCTTTAGGAGCTATGATGCCACAAACAGATACACAAACACCCCTCTTTTTCCGTCGGGGGATAAAAAGGTCTTTGCCCAGAACAGAATGAAGATACAATGAAAACAATTCTATTGGTCACTTGGGTATTGCTGACCGGTATTTCAGAGAAAGGTAATGGTAGATAGCCCCATAAATTATAGGAGAATGATGGCAGAGACCTTCGATCAATAATACACGAATAAAATGTATAATAATAATAAATATAAGTACCGTACTACAAGTATGTGCCCGACCCAGTTCTCGAAAATGGCAATATCACATTGTACTGGGATCAGTCCATCATCACTGACAGGACTATTGTAGCCAATAAGCCTGATATAGTGGTGGTGGACCAAATCGAGAGGCGTGCAATGATTGTTGACATAACTGTCCCGCATGACGGGAACCTCGTGAAAGCCGAGAAAGATAAGCAAATCAAGTATCTTGACTTGGCTCGCGAGGTTGTCGACATGTGGGATGTGGACACAGCGATCATTGTACCGATTGTCGTGTCAGCCAATGGCTTAATAGCCACGAGCCTCGACCAACATCTTAGGAGGCTCTCCTTAGGCGGCTGGGTCAAGGGCCTGATCCAGAAAGCAGTACTGCTGGACACGGCTCGCATTGTTAGGAGGTTCCTCTCTCTGGAGCCCTGACCGCCGGTAGCTTGGACCCTGTTCCCGATACCGGTGGGCATCTATTTTCTATATTTTTAAATGTTTTTTTAATTTTATGTTTTTTAAAAATATTTAAAAATTTAGTTAATAAGAAAAGAAATTAAATAAAGGAATATAAGTATTAAAAAAAAACTTTTTACAGAAAATACAACCGACTTCCAAATAAAAAAACAAAAAGTGAAAAATAACTTCTATTTCGGAAGTCGGTGTTCTTGTTTTATTTTCTTCGTTTTTTGACACCGACTTCCGAAATTGAAGTTATTTTTCACTTTTTTGTTTTTTTATTTGGAAGTCGGTTGTATTTTTTGTAAAAAGTTTTTTATTTTTCACTTTTTAGTTGTGCAACACATACCTCGTATCCCTTTAGAGCGTACTAGTGTGATGTTATGTTATGAAATGGATGGAAACAATAAACATAAATGCGATTGCAGCTATCCCGAGTGATTTGCCGTCATTTATTGAAGAGTTCTGATGTGTATCTCCGAAGTTCTTTATCAAATCTTGATGAAAATTAAATGGGACCACATGACAAACACCAGCAAAAAAAAAGAATAATCAAAATCGGTTCACCCAGTAACAAGTTCTGAGGTAACACACATAAAAAAAAATACAGTCGAATTGAGAACCTCCTCCTTTTTTTGAAGTCGGTTAAAAATAGACCCATTGATTAAAATTGTACAAATGGAAGAAAGCCGTGTTCGCTGAAGCCTGTACTGTATTGTATGATTGTATCATCTATTAAATACATTTTTTATTTCATTGTTTATCAAATAGGCTCTTTATTAGACATATCATCACGTAATACTAGTTTGTCGTAAAAACATTAAAGTATTTGTTTGAACGTATTTATTTCATCAACAAATAATACAATGTGGAATTGAGCAGATACAATTATTCTTGAAATCTTCGACCGAGGCTTATGAAAGGCTTGGAGTGCAGTTATATACTAAACTAGAGGACGCCTCGCGGTTTCACCCGCGTAGTTCCCGTTCCCGTGGGAATACAGGGATAAAAAGTAGCCTATGTCACCCGGGGATAGAGTAGCTTCCCAACGGTGAAAGAATTTTTGAAATCGGTCCAGTAGTTTTGGAGCCTATTCGGTACAAACAAACAAAAAAATCTTTCCTCTTTATAATATTGTTATACTAAATATCTATTCAGCTGGTACTGATCAGTGCTTGCCCAGTCCCAAGGAAGATGGTAAATACGATAAATCACATGATATAGGTAGGTATACCTACACTAAAGGTAAATAGGTATTTTCCTATGTAATATAGTACCACACTGAAATCCTAGCTATGGTTATAGATCTTATCTTATTTATCACTCCTCGGTGAATACCGTGAATACAATTAACTATGATTGTCTGAATCAAACAAATATTAGATGAATATATGCACACTTGTTAACTACGTAAGACAAGTATCTATGTATGTAGTTTCCCATGATTTGAGCATGTCTTCAGTCAAGTAGGTCCTTATAAAATAATATATGTAAAGCCGTGTTAGTGCTACACCTACAATCAAGGGCGGACCCAGGATTTTTTTCTGGGAGGGGCACAAGGGGCGGACGGGCAAAAAGATCAACAATAACTGTTAGAAATAAACTTGAAGTATCATACTACTTAAAGTTTATTTCTATGAGTTCAAGTATGTTTAGTAAAGACAGTTTTCTTTTATGTTTCCTACTAAAGATGTCTAGCAATTCATTAGCGTCCATTTTTGTCGCAACGTCTTGATGGATATGCATTAAAGCCAATCCATTCAAACGCTCTTCTGTCATGCTGTTGCGAAGATTGATATGACTTTAATCGGCGTAAGTTGGAGAAAGATCGCTCGCCAGTGCTAGTAGTCACTGGAAACGCAATTCCAGCCAGAAAAAGACAAGAGTTTCACTCATGTTCTTTCTGTTATTTTATTCATATATTATAACAACTCTGTTAATTTGATTTGTTTCTTAGTATGTACTGTGATGGAATCTCCACAGTACACATAAATACCGTCTGGGGGGGGGGGGGGCACGTGCCCCCGTGCCCCCCCCCCCCCCCTTAAATCCGCCCTTGCCTACAATCTTTTTTATCATCAAAGTTTAGAGTGGATTTTATTGTTTGCTTTTGCTACGCATCGATAAATCTATTTCTAGCACGACTACTGAAATAATATTGAACCCACTTAATACTGCCTTCCTAATAAAAAAAAACCCGTGCAAGGTTGATCACCTAGGCAGGATATATATTAGGACTAATTAGGATTGCGGTAAATTTATAAATGTGTTACTTACGTATGTGCAACATTCAATTTCCAGAACAAATTTAGAAATTCCCGTACATCGTATAGACAGGATAATACCTATATTGTTGCAGGAACTTATATAATATTATTATTGAATCATATTTATATAATAAATAAACTAGTATGTAGTTACGTACCTACATAGGTAATGTGTACTTACATACTGTTGTGTGTACACAAAGGTAACTACCGAACTAGGTACTTGAATTTTACTTAGTTTGTTTAATCATTTGTTGTAAATGTTTTTGTACTGTGTGTACGTTACTTTTTGAGGAAATTATACTTTTAATATTTCGCATAATATGTGACTATTATAGAGTTATATTATTTTACTAAGTTTACTTTTAAAATAATTATGAAGCTTACAGTTAACATAATTATAATAACTTTTTTCTTTTCCTGTGTTTTTGTTGCACTGTGTAGAGTTTAAACGCATGTTTCATTTTTGTTTGTAGATTAGTGAAAACAATTGTTGGTAGACCAAATAAATAAAATAAAATTAGGTACCTTAATGAGATGTTTCTGCCTCGTCATTTACTTGTGTATATAGTCGTGGGAATTACCTAATTCCTAAACGCAATTCATGAAATGTCGGTGTACATAATCTAACATATCTATTCATATTCATATTCTTTATTGTACACAAAATATACATTTAAAATACATAAGGAAAACTTATGTACACAGGCGAGCTTAACCCATAATTGGGTTCTCTGACAGCAAACCTCAGTGCTAAAGAGAGATTTACAAAATTAGGACTTTTGTTAACAAGCGCACAACAAATATTAAAAACATTTGAAATCTTACTAACTAAATACACTATACAAATACGTGTCGTATCTACCTCAGTACTGTTCTACCTCATCTTTAGGGTATACAGGCTTTTTGATATGCTTAACATAATGTATTTATCTCTCAAACTTTACAATACAGTCAAGTGACGTTATAAAGTGCAGACGACCCACAGATTTTAAACTAAGAACACCGTCAAAGTGGTCAATACAAAAAGCTTTATACCTTGCATCCTTTTCCCAAAGCTTACAAGGTGAAATAGACGTGTCAATGATCCGTGTGGTCAATGGTATTAAAAATAAAATATGCGACTGGCTGATTGAGGTTCCTACTCAAGTTTTTTCTGAACATTGTGGTTTCATAGAAGCTGAGGTTCATGCTGACGTTGAGTGACTGATCGCTAGTCGCTACCGGACACACAGAGTTAAAAAAACAAATCCGTGAGTATCTCGATCATTTGAACTCTTAGACACAATTGTGTCTTGTTAAGAGTAAGGTAATATATATTTTTAATATTTTTATCCGACTCTGGAGGATAATGTTTTTTGAGCTTATGTAAGTATGTATGTATGTCCATTTCTATAGCACGCTCTACAAGCGGCTGGACGGATTATGATTATATGAGGATAATGATTATACGGACATATGACATATGAGGTGTCGTTGGATTCGTCTCAATTGTGGGAGAAACATAGGTTATTTAATTTTTTTAAATAGCGCCCCCTTTAACAAACAACACATTTTTTTTGTCGTTATCCTAACAATTTTTTTTTGTTTTTCCTTTTTATCCTCAATCAGTTTTAAACTTTTAGCGGATAAGTTGACGGTAAGCATTTGCAGGTAGAGCGTGGCTCCAGCGAGCCATCTACTCCGTATTCGTATTTACGTCCACACAGCTGTACTACACAATGTCTTTCCTTTTAAGTCTTTTTCTGTAACTTCTTGTGTTCAGTGCGGCAGCCAGATCGTTAGGGTGCCTTTCCAGTCTTTCCTGGTATCTTTTTGAAATGTTCTTGATCTCGTCCATGACGGTACTCATTGATAACTCTTTGTGTATTTCAGCGTTCGTCACAAACCAGGGAACGCCACTAATTGACCTCAAAATAGCATTCTGCATTCTCTGTATAATGCTAATGCTCGAGTTACAGGCACTGCCCCAAAGTTGAATGCCATAAAGCCACACTGGCTTTAAGATCACTTTATATATTAAAAGTTTGTTGTCGGTACTCAGTTTGCTGTTACGTCCCATGATCCAGTGTAAGTTCTTGTAATGGATATTAAGTTCGTGTCTCTTGGTGTTAAGATGTTTCTTCCACGTCAAACGTCGGTGGAGATGTAACCCTAGGTATTTTACACTGTCGTGGTGAGATAGTGTGACATTATCGAGATGGACAGGTGGACTGTCACCTTTTCGCAGCGTAAATGTGACGTGAACCGATTTGCTTGCGCTCGTCTTTATCCGCCACCTTTGTAGCCATGTGGTTATTTTATCGAGACTCCCTTGCAGCATGTGAGAGGCCATAACGGGATCTGTGTGGCTCGCCAGTATTGCGGTGTCATCAGCAAATGTTGCTGTAGTAACTTCATCAGCCTGTGGAAGATTCGCAATGTACAATGTATACAAAACCGGTCCCAGTACCGACCCTTGCGGTACTCCAGCAGTTATGTTACAGAATCGCGACGTCACATCTGCATCTTTTACTTGGAATATTCTGTCCGACAAATAGGATTTCATTAGTGAGTAGTACTGGTGGGGAAGGTTGATTTTCAGCTTGTATAGCAGACCCTTATGCCAAACTCTATCGAAGGCCTGTTGGATGTCCAGAAAAACTGAGGAGCAGTATAGCTTTTCTTCTAGGTTTTTCCTTATCTTGTCGTAGACCCGATGGACTTGTTCAGTAGTAGAATGCTCCTGTCTGAAGCCAAATTGGTGGTCGGGAATAATTTTCTCATTATTAAGAATCGGTAATATTCTGTACATAAGTAGCTTCTCAAAGACTTTGGAGAGGATTGGCAGAAGGCTTATGGGTCTATATGAAGATACTTCGTTAGGAGGTTTACCCATCTTGTGTATCATTATGATTTGGGATACCTTCCATGCCAGCGGAAAGTATTGGATTCTTAAAATGGCATTAAAAAGTGATGTAAGAAACACAATGGCTTTTTTTGGTAATAGTTTCAGTATTTCTTTGGTGAGGAGATCGTACCCGGGAGCTTTCTTATCATGAAGCTTTGTGATAACCCGCCAGACTTCGCCAGTCGCCAGGGGTGGCGACATTTGAAATTCTTGTTGTAGGACGCTATCGTCTCGTATGTTGATAGCGTCCTAACAATATGGGTATCAAATAAAAGCTACTAAAAAGGTAATTCCAAAAATACAAATATCGTATCATTTTTATGTTCCTATTTTGGCACAAATTCAAGATAAGCTTAACTTTGATAGCAAAATAAATAATGTTTTACCACTTAGCTTATTTGGAAAACTCGTAACTACATTACTAAAACTAAAAAGTCTAAAAAACAACAATTAATAATAAAAACAAAAAACTCGACTGCTAAAAATTTATTAACTGAAAAGAGAAAAATGATTACTAGATATAATTTATACATTAAATATTATGAGATGTAATCGTTTTTAGCAGTCGGGTAATTTTTTGCTTGGATATTATAATCGGTTATAGCGTGAGGATTGACAGGACGGCATGGAAGAAAACTTTATGCGCCGACCCCGTGTACCATGGGACAAGGGCAGGAAGATAAACCCTATACTATTAAAGAAGCAATATTTGTAACCACGATTTCGATAAAATTTGCAATTGTTTTCGGGGCGAAAATTCGATCTAGCTAGGAAAATTCGATCTAGCTAGGAAAATTCGATCTAGCTAGGAAAATTCGATCTACCTAGGAAAATTCGATCTAGCTAGGAAAATTTGATATCTCGAAATAAAAACGCTTGTCTATTTTCACCCGAGCTGAGCTCGGTCGCCCAGGTCTTTTAATAATGTTTTAGTTACATCTTATTAGTTATGGGATACCTAGTTTTTGAAGAAGTCCAAATAAATATTCTAGCTCACTTTACAACTCATGAACGGTCAATAAACCTCTACAGTTTTTCATACCGACGAAACAACATGAAGAAAATATTAGAAAGAACAATAGAAATGTCAGACATTTTAGCTAAATAACTAGTTTGTCATGTAAACGTGACACACATTCGCTGCGGCATCTAACTTATGTATCAGTTCTTGAAATGGCAAATCGATTAATAAGTATCTAATAATACAGTAGCTGGAAAATCGCATGTTCCGTAGCGATAAAAACAGTAATTATTTAGTTTTGTCTGTCTTGTTGTACTTCTGTCTATACTGTGTGAACTTGGCTTTAATTAATCTTTACTTATAGACATGATTCACGTGTGTGAGCGAGTAGGTACCCACATCATCAGCACAGACTGAATTCGCTCACTGCTGAGTCTATGAACTCTCTTTTCTTGTGCTAAATCCCCATGCTCCTATGTCACCCATATCCAGCCTAAATGCATTACATGCGAGATGCAAGACGCGAATGGTTTTGCGTCTATCGTCGTGATTGCTCGATTCTTTGCACTTGCGCAATTAGGCTGCAGGTCCTACCCGTGATGACAACAATGTCATCTCGCCATCTAATAATGGCCCCTGTAACACAGAAATTTCCTAGCATGGGGGCCATTGATCCTGTATTTTGTACGTCACCAATTGTATCCTAAGTTATGTCACCAGTAATTCTGTAATATATGCCAAATAAATTATTACTATTATTATTAGTAGGTATATATATCTCGCCGGTCGACCGATTCCTCTTCTTCCAGCCCTGGGAAGCCGCTCGCCTTAGGTACCGCGCCTTGCCAGCAGGCTTATTACGGAAGAAACACAGCAATCAGCAATTTTCTTCAGAATTACCTACAGTGTAGATGTGGTAGGTCCTACACAGTCGGTTGTTAATCGCTTGCTGTTTGTCAAATGCACCTATTTCTATAAAAAAAACGTCCAAAAACTCTAAAACATCCGTATTTAAGAGCAATTATGCGCAAAAAACGCGATCGTTTTGCTCTTGCAACATAATGAGCCTGCAGGGGTCCAACCCGGTCTATTTGAGTTGTTTAGTTTGTTTTTAACCGACTTCTCAAAAAGGAGGAGGTTCTATGTTCGACTTCAAGTTTGTTTTTTTTTTTTTTTTGTGTATGTTCACCGATTACTCCGTCAATTGTGGACCGATTTTGAAAATTCTTTTTTTGTTTGAAAAAATATGTTCCGAAATTGGTCCCATTTTAATTTGGTGAAGATCTGATGATATAGATATACAACAGAACTCTTCAATAAATAACGGCAAGTCTCTCGGGATTGCTGCAATCGCATGTCTGTTTGTTGTTTATAATATTTCATAACATAACATCACGCCAGTTCGCTCTTAAGGGGTAAGCAGATCTCTCAATTTACCGGTTATGTTCAAGTTTCATGAAATCTATTCTGGCGAATAATTCCCTTACTAACTTGCCTATTAGGTACGTACAACTAAAAAGTGAAAAATAAAAAACTTTTTGCAAAAAAATACTACCGACTTCCAAATACAAAACTACAAAGTGAAAAATAACTTTATTTTTTGAAGTCGGTGTCCATAACGCAAAAAAATGGTACCTACGAAAGACACCAACTTCAAAAAATAAAGTTATTTTTCACTTTGTAGTTTTGTATTTGGAAGTCGGTAGTATTTTTTTGCAAAAAGTTTTTTTATCCGATATCGAATACCTGCGTTCAATTAAATCATTCGGATACCTATCGAACTACGGATGGTTAGATGTAAAATACCCATGTATAACCTAGATCACGACTGATTACTAATTTATAGTTAGTACTTTGCATCCGTTAGGCGTCACGTATCTCCTTAGTTAATTATATTATAATATTTTATGACAACCAATAAATTACAATGGATTATTTTTATGGCAGGTTACAATCCTAACACAATAGGTACAAATAAACATTAATTTTAATATGTCACATGGCGTTAAGCACGTGTCTTGCATGAAACAAGTATTTAATCATGATTTCATGAATGAAAGAACTCATGTCTTGGTCATCATTCATTTCATCATGGCAGTCTTTAACCAAGTAACTGAAGTAACTATAGGTTTATTGGAACCGATAGGTTACTTACCGACATTCCAACGTCATCTTATAATATAATATCTTTACAATGGCTGTACTTATAGTACCATAATAACACTGAACTATTAAATGAACTATCTGTTGCTTGGTTATCTTTCCTAGATCTGCTTGGTGCTCGTAGTCGCAGCGGAAAAATATCTAATATCTTAATTTCAGTTTAGCAGATAGTTAGTGTATGACGTCGTGTAATTGTGTATGGTAACTACAAATTTGTGTATCCAACTATTGGGGAGATAATCAATAAAAACTGTTTCCGCTGGAACTACGTCATCCCAGCGGAACTTTATTTTCCTATGCACGTAGAAGAAAAAAAAAACATGCAATAATTAGTTTGTAACGAGAGGTAAATGTGTATGCTTGAATGAAATTTGTGTGACATAAAACTGCGGCAATAATCAAGTTGCCGCTGCGCTGACGTTTGGCAATTTGATGAAAATCATATAAAACGGCTTAGTGCAGAGTTGATTTTTTTTACGTACGTTGCTTTGAATTTTTGTGTAATGATTGTTAACACAGAATTAGAAAAAAACATACCGTTCAGAAGATATACACGTAAAAGTAAAATAAGGTTATTAGGTCCAAGGACTTAAAATAGGAACACTAGAGCATAACTTATAACTTTTATTTGTATCTTTTAAGGGACTACAATGCCTTGCCAAGTTTCATTTATGTGGTCTTAGTAATTAATGAGCAATGGCATAATTTACTACGGCTTGAGTACTATATTGTGTGACATACGATTGTAGGACTTTTTAATGGAAAAGCAAAATATAACTTATTCCGATGATTAGTTTATTAACGCAACTATTCACATCTAAAATTTCAGCTCAATACACTAAATAATTAAAGAGATATAATAAAAATACCAGAACAACCGCAATACATGGATAAACCGACCAAGTTTGAATGGCTACAAAAAAGCGGCCGTGCAGTATAAAGAGCTAACGTTCTAAAATTTCCAGTATAGCTCGTTATTGTGTTTAATAGTTTCGTACAGGTGCGTACACAATAGTTTAGCAGAAAATGAAACAACTACATTAACTTTGTATTCTTAAAAGTATTTATTAGTTAATGTTAATATTATAATACTTAAAAAAAAACAATATTATTAACAAAGTAATAATAACAGAGATAGGTTCGCAGGGCAGCTTTGTGGTGAGCTGCTGGGCAGTGGCGGCCCCACGGACCAGATCTCCTGGGAGAAGTTTTGTCAGTTGACCCTCATCTTCCGCTTGCCTTTATTGGCCGGCCGGAAAGAACACTGATCGGGAACAGAGCTCCCATCTCTCGTTTGACTTAATTGGTTGGCTTGAATGAAGATTCACAAGAGCAAAAGTGCTCGGTGGGAAGAAATATAATCTTACTGGATGATGCTGGTAGGGATCTTTACCGTATTTCCGGGATTGGACTGATAGCCTTGGTATACCTCTCCACTCCTCAAGCACCTCCAGATATGTTTGCCCCCATGGCGCTACGTCACTCAAGTACTAAAAAGACCCTCGTCCATTAATTGAGTGTGCAAGTCACCCCCTGCCATTTTATAGCCGTGTAATTCAACAGTGGTCAGTCAGGGGCTAATAGTCATTCTATAGTTTTAGGAAATCGATCCACTAAACCTGCCAAACCCATAGCCCAATATCTTTGTCTCCATATTAACAATAGTCCTGCACCAACCGGGGATTGTCCTTGGGTGCTCTTACGTAGTGCATCTACGAATAATCATCGTTTGGTGTCACATATCATGATACATAGTTAACAGGGCCTCTGCGAGTTAGCTTCGGCCCCTGGCACGCCTTTCAAAGGTTCGGGACCCCAGTGTCCCGAGATTGTTAAAAACATTGATATAATGAATCAGTTTTTTTTATTATATATAAATAAAAAATATATTACCTACTGAAGCCCATATAGATTGTAAATCTTAAGTTCTACTATGTAAATTTTAGGAAGTTGGTTGTGACTGATAAACAAAAAAGAAGAGGAAGCGCGTGCTAAGAAAATACCTACCTACTTTAAATTATTCCATAGTATACTGTTAACTTTTTAAATTCGACATTTGAAATGACTACTGGTGTAAGTTTTTTTTTTAATTATTACTTGCTTAATATTAAGGACATAATAATTACCTACAGTAATAACTTTTTGTAATATAAGTACTGGTAAATAAATGCATTTGTTACAGATGCAAATAATTTTGAAAGTTTAAGAAAAAAACTTTGTTACATAAAAATACAACCGACTTACTAATAAAAACACTAAAAAGTGAAAAATTACTTCAATTTAGGCAGTCGGTGTTTCTGTTTTGTTTCTTCGTTTTTTGACACCGACTTCCGAAATTGAAGTTATTTTTCACTTTGTACTGTTTTTATTTGAAAGCCAATTGTATTTTTATGGTAAATAATTTATTGAGCAAGTTCTATAGTAAGGTACCCACAATGCCCAAAGATATGCCGGAATAGATTAACCGAATAAATGACGATGAAAAACCCGAAATGAGAGTGTGCCATGCAATGCAATTGCAGCAATCCCGAGAGATTTGCTGTTGTTTATTTAAGTGTTCTGTTATATATCTCCGAAGTTCTTTATCAGATCTTCACCAAATTTAAATGGGACCAATTCAGGAACCTACTCTTTCAAACAAAAATAATCTTCAAAATCGGTCCACAATTGACTGAGAAATCAGTACATACATATACTGCCAACCATAGAACCTCCTCCTTTTTGGAAAGTCGGTTAAAAATCAAGTGACCTACTATTTTTATCACGAAAATTATTATTTTATTTATTTATTCAGGACCTCCAACGAAAGATGTACACAATGAATCGTCAATATGAAGTAATGACAAGTGCACTCCAAAATTATAAAAAAATAGTATACTAGTATTAGTTAATTGTTCAAAACTTGTGTGCACAGCTGTACCAGTCCAATAATGGTACAACATTGGAAATTTTAGAACGTTAGCTCTTTATACTGCACGGCCGCTTTTTTGTAGCCATTCAAACTTGGTCGGTTTATCCATGTATTGCGGTTGTTCTGGTATTTTTATTATATCTCTTTAATTATTTAGTGTATTGAGCTGAAATTTTAGATGTGAATAGTTGCGTTAATAAACTAATCATCGGAATAAGTTATATTTTGCTTTTCCATTAAAAAGTCCTGCAATCGTATGTCATACAATATAGTACTCAAGCCGTAGTAAATTATGCCATTGCTCATTAATTACTAAGACCACATAAATGAAACTTGGCAAGGCATTGTAGTCCCTTAAAAGATACAAATAAAAGTTATAAGTTATGCTCTAGTGTTCCTATTTTAAGTTCTTGGACCTAATAACCTTATTTTACTTTTACGTGTATATCTTCTGAACGGTATGTTTTTTTCTAATTCTGTGTTAACAATCATTACACACAAATTCAAAGCAACGTACGTAAAAAAATTCAACTCTGCACTAAGCCGTTTTATATGATTTTCATCAAATTGCCAAACGTCAGCGCAGCGGAAACTTGATTATTGCCGCAGTTTTATGTCACACAAATTTCATTCAAGCATACACATTTACCTCTCGTTACAAACTAATTATTTGATGTTTTTTTTTTCTTCTACGTGCATAGGAAAAAAAAAGTTCCGCTGGGATGACGTAGTTCCAGCGGAAACAGTTTTTATTGATTAGCTCCCCAATGGTTGGATACACAAATTTGTAGTTACCATACACAATTACACGACGTCATACACTAACTATCTGCTAAACTGAAATTAAGATATTCGACATTTTTCCGCTGCGGCTACGAACACATCTGCTTGCCAATAGGCAAAGGCCTCCTCCAACCTTTTCCATTCTTTCCTTTCCTTTGTTACTCTCCTCCAATATCAACTTAACATGCGATTAAAAAACTCGGAGCCTAATGCCTAATTGGTATCTATTCACTTATTTACATAAGGATCACAGTAGTTTGGGGGTCGCAGTCGCAGGCCAGGTAACAGTTAAAAGTGAGGGTTATAGGTCGTAGAAGGCTGTGCCTGTTCATTCTTAGATATATGTTACTAGCGGACGCCTCGCGGTTTCACCCGCGTAGTTCAGGGATAACAAGTAGCCCATAGGCATCACCCGGGGATAGTGTAGCTTCCCAAGGGTGAAATAATTTTTGAAATCGGTCCAGTAGTATTTAAGTTTATTCGTTACATACAAAAATACAAATCTTTCCTCTTTATAATATTAATATAGATAGTATATAGATATATAGATTACCTTGGATATGTCTTTGACATTATTTGTATGATTTATAACATATTAAACATAGACGTACTTATAGATTCAAAAAATAATCTCAAGAGTGCAGTTTGCTCGCCCACTTACCGCATTATAAAATTATGACGGTCCTGGGGGGTCGATAATTTTTTTACTTAAAAGGGGATCGCGTATTCGAAAAGATTGAAAAACACTGCTTTACAGAATAGTAATTCGATCATGCCCATCATGTCATGAGTAATTTTTTCTTTCTTTTTCTTAAAAAATAAAAAAAAAATATGATTTGCGCTCTGAAAATGTTAATGATCGAAAACTCGGTTGTCAGAAGAAAGATTAATAAGAACAGATAATAAAAGATAATTATAATTTTTTAGTCTCATCTGTTGCCAAGCTAACTAACTATTTTTATTTAAGTCATCATTTCAGCCGAAAGACGTCCACTGCTGAACATGGGTCTCCCCCATGCGCCGCCACATTAACCGGTCCTGTGCGACTGTCATCCAGTGGATCCCCGCAACCTTCACCAGGTCATCGGTCCACCTAGTGGGAGGACTTCCAATGCAACGTCTTCCGGTTCGCGGTCGCCACTCCAAAACTTTTCTTCCCCAACGACCATCCGTTCTGCAAACAATGTGCCCTGCCCACTGCCACTTAAGTTTGGCAATTCTTCGTGCTATGTCGGTAACCTTGGTTCTCTTGCGGATGTTTTCATTTCTGATTTGATCACGCACGGAAACTCCGAGCATAGCCCTCTCCATTGCCCTTTTGGGTGACTTTAAGCCTTCTGATGACACCTATTGTGAGCGAACACGTTTCGGTACCCATCATCAGCTACCACGCAGCTTCCCGAACGATGCCCAGCCGAGTCAGATTCGACGATTGACCTCTTTCACGAAGTTAGACCTACCTTACTGACCGTTTGTCCCAGGTAGACATAACCTATAAACTTCGAGTATGAAGTCTCCAATCTTGACAGGAGTGGTTGTCACATGGGCATTTAACATGACATTGGTTTTGTCCTTGTTTATTTTAAGACCCACTCTTTCGGAGGCTCTACTGAGGTCATCGAGCATTGTACTGAGGTCCTCCATGGTCTCAGCCATGATCACTATATCAACGGCTAATTGAAGGTGAATGATGTACTCGCCATTGACATTGATGCCTAGCCCCCTCCAGTCTAGAACCTTGAAGACATCCTCCAGTGCAGCAGTGAAAAAGTGCGAGTGTCACACCTCGCTTCACAAGGATAGGTTACGAGGTCTGATCCTGAAGTCGGACTGACATGCTGGCATTTTTGTACAAATACTTCAACACCTCGATGTAGTGGTAGTCGATTTGGCACGTTGGAGAGACTGCAGTACAGCCCAGATCTCGATCGAATCGAAGGCTTTCTCCTAATCAACAAATGCTAAGCAGAGAGGCAGATATGTATGTGGTCCACGGTGCTAAAGCCTTTTCGGAGTCGTTGTTCTTGGCTTTTTCGGGAGGCTAGAAATCGTCAAACCTGCGCGCGAGACGGTTCGTGATGACTCTTGAAAACAACTTATAGACATGGCTAAGAAGTGAGATGGGCCAATAATTCTTCAACCGGGCATTGTCGCCCTTCTTGAAGAAGAGTACCACCACACCCCTGCACCATGCCTGTGGCGTTTTGCCATCGAGTATGACGGCATCAAACAACTTCTGAAGGGCCTTGCGTACCGGTTTTCCACCGGCGTTCAGGTGTTTGGCTGTAAATCCGTCATCACCCGGTGCCTTGTTGTTTTTAAGCTGTTTCAGGGCCATCCTAATCTCGTACAGGCTAACGTCCGGGATGACTTCGGTATAATATCGAGTCAATCTCTTGGTTCATTAGCTAGATTTGCAACGGGTTTACTGGTTGAAATGTTCTGCCCATAGAATCTCTATCTCCCTCAGAAGCTCCGGTTTGGCAGACATGATCCTGCCACTGTCGGTCTTCATTTTCGTGAACTGGCTCAGCCCAATAGCCAGATCTCTTGCAAACACCTTGGAACCTTTATTCCGCTCAATCGCGTCTTTAATACGCTCGGTATTAAAGCGAAAGCGTCGTACAGATAAGATTTTTTTTATTTTATACTTATCTGTCTGACGGGTCTTGAAGAACTTAGACCCAATCGTATGGACAGTTTCCCCGAACCCATCGTTGTATTCATCCACAGGCTCTCGGGATTTCGGCTGGATGGAGCGTAGACTTCATCAGTCGACTTTTCAAAACGAATATTGATCATAGAGACATCATTGAACATTTGCTTCTTGGTTGACAATAGTTGACCTGATAAAGTCGATCACAATTTTAGTTGCACCATCGCGGCTCTGCCTGGACCACTTCCTGTGCCCACACTTTCTGATATATAGGCTCCTTCTCCATAAAACTGGCCAGTATGTGACCCCGGTTGTGCCGAACTGCCGACGTCCTACCCCAAATTGCCCCACTTGCAGCTCATTATTGTCTCGTTTGGCCAGTTTTGCGTTGAAGTCCCTCATGACAAAGGTGAAGTGAGTTTGAAACCATGCATGGCTCTAAAGATATCCTCATACATGGTCACTCGTCGTAGGGGGCATAGACATATATTGTGGATTGGCTTTTAGGGGGTTTTACCATAATCGCCACGGTAGGCAGGCGGGTTGGCGATCGCAGTACAATTGTTACCAAAGCATAGAGAATGCTGCTGCCCATTCTCTGGTAAGCACCCTTAGTCGCCCCATTTGACACCCACGAGAAGATATGAGATGGCGTGGTATTCTTTACGTCCGACACCATACGGAACGTTTATCGAAGTAGGTATAAAAAAAAAACAAGTGCGACATGAAAATGTAAGTTGACATTATAATTTATTGCCGAATATTCTCAGAACTTAATGAAATTAATAAATTCGGAAAAAAATATACTCACGTATAAATAGATACGATACGGATACGGATTTAGGTATACAACCATTAGGAAAAAAACATGTATTATATACGTAAGTGGACACCTCACCTCACCTCATTATACCGAAGCGAAGTAACTAAGTATAATAAATTACGCTAGATGATTTTCCATCTAGATATGAACATATTTGCGGAATAAAACAATAGCTAATTATTAAATTTTGCAGACAACATATTTTATGGGTGTACGATTAACCATCTTAGAACTGCACCAAGATTATTAGCAGGTGCCGACGATTGTTTTTTTCAAGGCAATGTATTTTAGTAACTGATAGTTACAAATTATGAACATAAAAGGACCATCACCTAAGTGCGTTGTTTCTTGTACATAACAAAAATAGTCATGTATGTACGCACCGTGATGAATATAAACATAATTACACTGATTTCACAGTTTCAAGCGCAAACATGTTCAAGAATTTGAACAATAACGTTTTTTGGTGCTTTATTGTAATGTCAAAATATTTGTAGTGGACTCAAAATAGAGCGAACGGTATTATACTCTAAATAGACACCTTAAGGTTGTTAACTTATAGGTAAACAAATTAATTTTGACATGTTTTGGCTATGGTAAACAACTCAAACTAGGCCGTAGATATTGAAAATACAAATAGAAATCCAAGCGATTTAATTTTCACCCAATTGGGTAGCGATACTTGCAGAAATAACTGAAAAAGGCGGCAAAACGTACCGTTGACGTTTGAAAGTGGAAGGTTACCGGCCAGTCTATTAGAGCCCATGATAAGGGCTATTTCAGAAAGTTATGAGAAAACGCAACGATATTCCCAACAACATTTTCATTTTAGAGTATGCTAAGATGGTTTGGCCATGTTGAGAGGATGAATGAAAGGCGACTTACGAAAGGTATTTATAAGGCAGACGTGAATGGAAACGCCGCGGGAGGGGACGCCCTAGAAAGACACACATAGAACTTATTGGTGATGTTCTTCAGAAAGGCCAGGTGAGCAATACTCATAACCGGCGTGCGTGTATTACTAGATGTGTGAACGTGAGTGAAGCAAAAAAAGTATCTAAGGATCGTAACAGATGCCGTTCTGTAGTTTCTGCCTACCTGCATGTGAAAAAGGCCTAAGTTTATGGTAGATATGTATGTATTTTCAGTTCAGTTGCACAATTTTGTAGCTGATTCTACCTTGTTGTAGTTAGCTATCAAAATAATGAATTAGGTTAAACAAAATAATGATCGTCGTTATTCAACGTACATTAACTGAAATCGGTACTAAACTAACAGCAGGTTTCCAATCGTAGTAAACCTAGCCAACAGCCTTGTTATACAACTTGAACTGACGTTGGTCAGTTGGCACGCTAATGTATGATACCTCTTCAGATATGTACGTAGATAGGATCCGAGATAATCACGTACCATTGTGTTCTATGATGCATCCTGAGAAATTTTGTGGTGGACGCAGCAAGGTTCTATATAGTTCTGGCAATACCGGAAGTAACTAGGTAACTATATCTACTTAGACCGCGCTACCCCGAGCAAAACGCCTCTCTATCTGTGTTTCGTGCTGTTTTTAGGAGCTATCTACTCGTTATTTAAAAACGAATATCAACTAATAAAAATACATTGAATTTCTACTTATTATTGATTCCAAAATGGTAGATTTAATTTTTTTTAATGAGGTATATGTTTCACTAATCTCCTTTCAACAAAACCATAAAAATGAGAAATAATGATTGATAGCAGCATCTCCTCGTAAAGTGTTCATCAATTAATGTTTGTACTAACACTAATTTTCTACTTATTATTGATTCCAAAATGGTAGATTTCATTTTTTTAATGAAGTGTATGTTTCACTAATATCCTTTCAACAAAACCATAAAAATGAGAAATAATGATTGATAGCAGCATCTCCTCTTAAAGTGTTCATCAATTAATGTTTGTACTAACACTAATGCATAAATACAATTAAATAACGAACATATTGTAAGATTTTTTTTCAAACGATCAAAATTCGATTTTATAATAAATAGTACATTATGGTACAAGTGTGTAAAGTTGATGATTACCGCTGAGGCGCCATTGAGACCCGAGCCGTTAGGTGAGGGTCTTAAGAGAGCCGAGGACGGTAATCATAAATACACACGTGTATCATACGACGTTTTTCAACACACTTTTGAAGAAAATAATACAAAAAAATCATTTCTAACAGTGAAAACGAGTTGTGAATTTTTATTCGCAATGGCGGGCAAAATTAATCAGTTTTTCTATGCGCGCGCACCTAACAATGGCGATCGGCCATAGACTAAAAATAATGATTTATCTTTTTTTTGGCTTTTCGCGGATAGCGTTTTAGCCACGTACAAAATGGGGAATTTCAAGTGTTCTTTATTACAGATAAAAACAATAGTACATTATGGTACAAGTGTGTAATGTTGGTGATTACCGCTGAGGCGCAATTGAGACCCGAGCCGTTAGGTGAGGGTCTTAAGAGAGCCGAGGACGGTAATCATCAATACACACGTGTATCATACGACGTTTTTCAACACACTTGTGAAGAAAATAATACTAAAAAATCACTTCCAACAGTGAAAACGAGTTGTGAATTTTTTTTCGCAATGGCGGGCAAAATTAATCAGTTTTCCTATGCGCGCGCATCTAACAATGGCGATCGGCCATAGACTAAAAATAATGAGTTATCTTTTTTTTGGCTTTTCGCGGATAGCGTTTTAGCTACGTACAAAATGGGGAATTTCAAGTTTTCTTTAAAACAGATAAAAACAAAAGTTATATTTAAGTGAAAGTTTTATTTATTAAACACGTACAAGTTGAAATTATCTATTTAAATACGAAGTTGCATGAAATGTGTTGCATTTGTACTATTGAGCACGATCTTTTTCCGTCCGAGGTCTTTTTGGGGTTTTGTTGGTAGCAAGCGTTCGAAACGTAGTAAACTGAAGATAGCTAGGAATGGTGAGCCGTTACCAGAGCATGAGTGCGCCCAGGCGTTCGCTGATTACTTCCACTCGGTCTATGGGACGCTGGCGCCGCGATTAGATGCGGCTGCCGCTGGACAGGTGGCGCCCGAGCGCGGCGCCCGGGTTCACGTGGGACAGTTATCCCTCGGAGAGGTGGATACCGCGCTCGCGCGCCTCAAGCCCAAGCGTTCAGTTGGGCCGGACGGGGTGCCACCCTTCATTGTTAGGGATTGCAGGGCAGTACTGGCCCGGCCGCTCATGCATTTATTTAATATATTTTTACGAGAATGCTCGTATCCCGACGGTTGGAAGTTGACTAGGGTTACTCCGGTACCGAAGGGCACTCCAAGCTCGGATGTCAGCGGATATAGACCTGTAGCTGTACTTTCAGTGTTTGCTAAAGTCTTCGAGTCCGCGTTGTGCTCTTGCATCCACTCGCAAGTAGCATCACAGCTCAACGACGCGCAGCATGGTTTCCGTGCGGGCCGCAGCACGAATTCTAACCTAATGTGTTTTTTAAACCAGGCCGCCACAGTGCTGGACTCGGAGTCAGGTGGACAACTGGACGTCGCTTACTTCGACTTCAGGAAGGCATTTGATAGTGTGGACAATGACATCCTTTTGAATAAATTTGCGAGGGTTGGTTTTACCCCAGCCCTCCTAGAGTTTTTTGCTAGCTACTTGGGTAACCGTAAGCAAATTGTGGAATACGCAGGTTACACCTCGGACTCGTATTTCACCCTGACGGGGGTTAGCCAGGGGACAAATTTAGGACCCTTAGAATTTATTTTAATGATTAACGATCTTCCAGAAGTCATTAAAGACGCTGGTTGTTTGTTATTTGCTGACGATCTCAAGTTATTCATGCGGATCACAGACGAGTCACACTGCGGCATGCTTCAGCGAGACATCGATCGGGTGGTAGCATGGAGTGAAGAGAACAAATTAATCTTCAATGTGACGAAGTGTAACATAATGTCCTTCACGCGGGCCGTGGTACCCCGACGTCACGATTATTGCATGGGGGGTCACGTCATACCGCGGGTGCGGTTAGTGCGAGATCTTGGTGTTACCTTTTCCGAGGATCTGTTGTTTCGTACTCATGTGATGCATTTATGTAGAAAAGCCTTCAAAAATCTTGGGTTTGTCATGCGTGAAACCCGTGACTTCACCAATATGGCAGCAGTGAAATCGCTTTATAATGCGTTAGTACGAAGCAACTTGGAAACTAGTGCTATCATCTGGAATCCTTATGAAACGAAGTATTCTACGATGGTGGAAAAAATGCAAAACAAATTTACCCGGTACCTATACTTGAGGCAATTTGGTATTTACCCTTTTTACCCGCTTATGTATCCAACCCTCTTTGTTATAGGGATGGTTGGGTACTATAAGTTGGAGGTAAGGCGCAACCTCGCCCTTGTAAAATATGTCTTCATGGTTTTTCGTGGTATGCTAAATAATCCACAAATATTAGAATCGTTGGGATTGCTCGTTCCAAACAGGAGGCTACGGTTAGGACCGAGAGAAGGGCTGTTTAAAGTCCCGTCAGCACGCACTAACGTGTTAAAGTTTGCACCAGTAACTCGAGCAGTTAGGATACTGAATAGCGTCTCTCTGCGTTTGGACATATTTTCTTGCTCTTTGGCGGAATTCCAGAGGGTGATACTTAGTGTGTTGTCCACTGTGTAACATGTGCCACTACCCAGACCCGTTACTCGGACTGGCAAACTGGCAATGTATGACTACATTAATGTTAGCTTGGGTCTTACCTGTAAAAATAAATGTATGTGTTAATAATAAATAAATAAATAAATCTTTTTTGTATCGAAACTTTTTTAAGAACAAAGCAACTCAACCAATAAATTTAAAAAAAGAACTCTTTATCTCACTTGTGAATAATAGTAATGAAAAAGTCACAGTTTGGTAACAGGTGTCATTATGTGCCTAATTGCGGTGAAATTAGAGCCACTTTATGAGCAAGTGTGTTGAAAAAGTTATATTTAAGTGAAAGTTTTATTTATTAAACACATATAAATTGAAATTATCTAATTAAATACGAAGTTGCATGAAATATGTTGCATTTGTACTATTGAGCACGATCTTTTTTGTATCGAAACTTTTTTAAGAACAAAGCAACTCAAACAATAAATTTTAAAAAAATCTCTTTATCTCACTTGTGAATAATAGTAATGAAAAAGTCACAGTTTGATAACTGGTCTCGTTATGTGCCTAATTGCGGTGCAATTAGAGCCACTTTATGAGCAAGTGTGTTGAAAAGATTTTATTCTAAAATCTGGGCGTAACTCATACGCCACCAGTGTGCCGCTAGGGCACTAGGAATGTTCACGGCGGTGTTTTGGTCAGGGTACGGCCTTAACTAGAATTTATTGGTATGATTTATGTCAACTGAAAAACAAAATTTCTGAATCATTTCTGCCGCTGTTCGTGGGATTTTTTTGGAAAAACAAAATGACAATACAAAAATAAGTAAGTACCAACCTCCCTAACTAGCGCTTTTTTCGTGACAATCGCCCAAATTATACGAAACAAAATTGTTGTAAATATGACATAATTATATGTAAATGTGTCGTAATTACGAAATAATATCTATTAGGTGAATTCATAACCATTATAGTAAACTGAGGCTGTACAGTTTTTTGAATGTCAGTTGACGTCGCCATTAATTTTTATTATGGCTTTACTTGACAAAACGTTTATCTACATTTGGGTTGGTAAGTAGGCGAACACTGCAGTGTTGCAAAAGAACTTGAAATCGTTTGTTTGCTAAGAATTCCTTTAACGTTCATTGCCTGCAGTTTCAACAATGTAATGCAAAAGAATTATTAATTGATTCAGATGCATGCATGTGCAAAACAACTAAATGCTGTTTTAATGTTATAATTAAACGAAAATTGGCGCTCACGCTTGGATCCGACGACCATAAAAAGAATTTATGTCGGTTGGACTAGAACCAAGAGCAATCATAGCTTTTATATATACTTTTGTTTGTTGTATTGAAACTAACAATGAAATTTGATTAACGGGAGTAATTTTGGTGCATTGTAGGCATGAAGGTCGACCGTGCATTTAAAAGTGACATAAATATATGATCAGTCTTCACGTATCTACCTGCCTTCTGAGTTATGAGGGCTTTGCGCCATTTAATTATTCCCATCTATATCAATTATCTGCGAACTTTCTGTAAAATTAATATATGATCTGTATATGTATGCTCCGCCACATAATTTTATTTATTTACTTATTACTAGCTGTGCTGTGCCCGCGGCTTCGCTCCCTTCAACTGCCTTCCCTACCTTACTCACCCTACCTACCCTGCCCTGCCCTACTCTGAACTACCATGATAGAATCCCGATTTTATTTGTTATCGATATCAGTTTTTATTTATTTTTATTTTATCTAGCTCGAAGTAGGACCTCTGTCTGGTACAAAAAGATGCCTTATACTAATGTTTAACAGTCACAAAAATATTACTTCGAGGTCGAGCTAGAAAAAATACAAATAAATAAATACTGATTTCGGTAAAATATTTTTTTTGTGGCTTCTTTATTTTCTCCTTTATTTCCTCCTTCTTCACAATTTTCTCCTAGGATTGCTTTATAAACCTGCAATATGAAGAAAACTCAAATGCTTTTTTTACTGATTATTTTGAGTCTTTTGAGCGGCAAAGTCACGAAAATTAAAGATTTAAAAAAGTAATTAAAAATTAAAAAACCCGACTGGTTGAATAGCTAAAAAGACGTAAACAAGAAGAAAATCATGATGTGCAGTCGAATGATACATATTAGCGAGCTGGCTGACCAAAACCAGATGTATATCCTCAGATGGATGGTTCGGAAGAATAAGTTATTGGGCCCCCACAATATGGCGCCCAAAATCCGGCATTTTCCTATTTTACAATTTTAATGTAGTCAGTGACACTCGCAAGGTTAAGACGAATCGATTGACGTAAGAATCATCAAAATCGGCCAAACGTTTACGCCACATAGGAACAAACACTATTATATATTAGTCTATGGGAACAAATATAGGTATACATAGTTACATACATGGACTCATGAACTGACTGAACAGATTACCCTACTACGATATTCGAAAAAAAAAACATTTTTACAAAATTGACGCTCGGGAGTTCTACTTGTGCATTTGTAATGAACTTATTGAGTAGGAATAGACAATAAAAACTGGATGCCACTTTATCTGGGTGTTTAGAACACAGTGCGGCGCCGGCTCGGGCGGGCGGGCAGCGGCGGCGGCAGCAGTGTCACTGTTATTAGGGTTGTTAACGCCCATTTAATAAATGACGCGAATGTCCGTCGTAAGTCCAACACCTGCATTCTTCCACGCCACTTAAGACTTCTTCAAAATGCAATGTTGTCATAAATATAGAACGACAGACTTTAATACATGGCCTGGCTAGTAGATTGATTCACACAACAAAGTACCATTGTTGGGTGCACCTTCAGTACATCCACAGTAATTCAAATGTAAATAGGAAGCAAGCTACAGACATAAATCTAACTAGATAACGCAAGTCCCTCCATCTGTATGAAAACCAAGCACACAATTTAAAATTTGTAAAAAAAATATAAAATCTTAATACTAAATCAATAAAAAGAATAAAATTAAATGATAAATTACATTGAAAATATAAAATCGCAATTATTAAATATAATAAAGTATCAATCGAAATAAATTAAAACCATAAAATTATCAATTGAAATAAATTTAAAATTAACAATTGAATTAAAATTATAAAATGAACAATTGAAATAGGTTGAAACATTGAGACTTGATGAGTGACAATATGTTAATACTTTTATTTATTTTATTGTTAATAAACGGACCAAGAAAGAGGAAGATTTTTTTACGAAAGACGTTTTAAGGGGAATGCATGGCAATCGCAACTTATACCTTCTGCGTTTGGTGATACACTCTGAATTGTATGTGAGTTCACTGTGTTGTTTAAGTACTATATTCACCAAAAACAGCTGGCGCACATTGAGAACTTCACAAGACTGGTAAAGCAAGTTTGTAGAAAAAGAATGGGTCTGAAAGTGGCCATTTTTAGGATAGCTCGTTGAGCTATCTCTTAGCTCTTTAGAATAGTCTTGGGGAGGTCCCAAGAAGATATACAGTAAGTGAGTAGGGATTGGCAAAGAGAAAAATATACACTGTGTAAGGCAGTGTCAAAAACCTGTCTAATATTCTTAAACTAGTATATCAGCTTATGCATCCTACCACAGACGAGCTTAATGTGCATTTGAAAGTAAGATTCACATCTATAGTGAAACCAAGATATCTTATGTGTTTAACTTGATCCAGTGGTTTACAAGAGCAGATATCATACGCCGAGCAGTCATGCGGAGTGATATTACGTTGTGTGTTAGCAGCAATCGGTTGAAATATGGAAAAGTTGATGTACTTGGTCTTTTCAGTATTAAGCGTGAGCACGTTGTCACCAAGCCATTCGTTTACAATATTGAAACGTTTTGGGCAGCATTAAAGACCTCCCAGATATCAGCAGAGAAGAGGAGGGCAGTGTATGCATACGATATAATTTGGCCTTTGGGCAACTTTAGATGATTAGGTCTGTTAGGTCGTTTATATACACAATAAATAGGGTGGGTCCTAAAATGCTGCCCTGAGGAACACCGTAGTATATAGGTAGGTAAGAACTAATGCTGTGAACAACCCTCACGCACTGGAACCGCTCCGAGAGATAGCTTTCATAAAGTTTGATTTGGGTTCCTCTGACTCTTAATCTCTCTAGCTTCTGTAGAAGGATGGGAACATAGATCGTATCAAATGCCTTGGCTAGATCAAGGAAAATGGAAAGACATTTTTTGCGATTATTACAGGCCCGCTTGCTTTGCTAGAGTTAGTTACGGTTTTGAAAGTCTGCCATAATCACTTGGGTTTTCGTCTAGTTAATTCTATCTGATTCCTCTCGTATGTTATTTTAACTTTCTTTAAGATTTTGGTACAAAAGTTTCTATAGAGGACATAAGTTAGTTTTAGAGTTTGGTTATCAGGTGACTTTTTAGTTTTTTTATGAAGTGTGCCCGTGTTATGCATACATCGGAGAAGACCAGGATTAATCCCGGGTTTTATAATTCTTCGACGTATCAGCACTGTTAATGTTGTTGAATTATTTTGCAAAGCAGTTTCTAAGCTATTTACAAGATGGCTGGTGCAATAATTTGGATCCGTAGACGTTAATTATATATATAATATCAAAGGGTTAGATTGATAAGGGATAAGTCTCGTTTTAGGTTTTCAGAATCAACTTTGGTGACAGTTCTGTCCATACACTTCTATTCTACACTAATATTATAAATAGGAAAGATTTGTATGTTTGTAACGAATAAACACAAAAACTACTGGTACAATTTCAAAAATTATTTCTCCGTTAGAATGCTACATTAACCCTGAGTAACATAGGCTATATTCATTTTTAGAAAAAATAAGAGATTCTTAAGATAATTGCAATGTAACCCAAAGTAGTAAATTTTTTCCTATAAAAATGATGTACTAATACATGATTAAAATACTCTTTATTTCTAATAACTACAAAAATGTCCGCGAGGGAATATATCTAACAATCATAGTTAAGTCACAATAACAGCTTTGGTCTTCTAAAATTTAATTATATCGCCGGTAGAAAAAAAGCTGGTTACATTCGCATCGTAGTATTAATTCTTATTCAAATAAATAGTTTCATCATCAAGGCAATTTCAGCATCAATTTATGTAGCAGACCTTTTAGGTCTGTGAACAAAAAACAACGAATTGGTAGGTAGGGTAGGTAGGTACTGTAGGTAGTAGGGTAGGTATATAGGTACGTAGGGTAGGGTACGTTAGGTAGGGCAGGTTAGGTAAGTTGGTAGGTAGGGTAGGTAGATAGGTAGGTAGTGTAGGCAGGGTAAGCAGGGTAGGTAGAGTAGGCACGGCATTTGTGATTTTTATCTATACTAATATTATAAAGAGGTAAAGTTTGTGAGTCTGTGACGTTGTAAGGGGTAATCTCTGAATCTACTATACCGATTTTGAAAATTCTTTCACCAGTAGATAGCTTCATTATTCCTGAGTGTCATAGGCTATAATGAATTTCCAAAAAAAATATAGATCCTTATGAAAATTGCAATAATGTAACTCAAGGTAGCAAAAAGTTGCCTGTAAAATACATTATTTGGCGTGCGCTGAGGAAACTATTGAAGGTAGATAAAAAAATTGTAGGTAGGTTGGCAGGGTAGGTAGGGTAGACATGGTAGCCAGAGTAGGCAGGTTTTGGGCAGGGTAGCCATGGTAGCCTGGGTAGCTAGAGTAGCCAGGATAGCCATGGTAGCCAGGGTAGGCAGGGTAGGGGCAAGGTAGCCAGGGTAGCCAGGATAGTCAGGGTAGCCATGGTAGCCAGGGTAGCCAGGTTTGGGGCAGGGTAGC
The DNA here is from genome assembly GCA_964057195.1 of Orthosia cruda. Classification (NCBI taxonomy): domain Eukaryota; kingdom Metazoa; phylum Arthropoda; class Insecta; order Lepidoptera; family Noctuidae; genus Orthosia; species Orthosia cruda. The sequence goes on along the minus strand of OZ059830.1, from coordinate 34,193,172 downwards.
CAGGTTTGGGGCAGGGTAGCCAGGATAGCCATGGTAGGCAGGGTAGGTAGGTAGATAGCCAGATGACGAGAGCGATGCCCCGAGGGTCAGCTAGTATTATATATAACTATGAAAGAAGTAACAATGTGATAATATTAGGTAGGCACGTGTACTTTGTCGGCAAATGCCTGATTGTTTATGGTCCATAGAGTAACTAAAATAACTTGCTATTGTTCGTCCAGTTCAGTTAATTAATTAGATAATTAGTTATGTTTTAGGAATTTTAGGTTATTAACAATAAATTGTTTGAAAGCCGAGACAATGTTGCACTGTTGGGTATACAATGTCGATAATTAACAATTACTATACAAATTTGTCTTTATGGCATTTGTTTCAATCACAACAAAATATAGGTGTGCCAGCACCTTTGTTTCATAAGTAGGTAGATATGAAAGAAGAAGAAGAAAGAAAAAGTATTTATTTGTGACCCGCACAGGAGACACGCGAAATAAGCATAAAATTGTAACGTAGTTTTATTTACTCTGTGCATAAAATTAAACAATAGTACAAATAAAAACCCCGTGCGAGACCAAAAAGGCTCCTTTCTCAGCATGTGCAACGATATCCAAAAAAGGAAATAACGCTGCGCTGATATTCTGATAGGGCCCACTGTTGGTGATATAATCCTAGGATCCTGATATCATAAACCTGAAAGTTTGTGAGGATGAATGGATGGATGGATGTTTCTTACTCTTTCACGCAAAACTACTGAACGGATATTGATGAAACTTTACAAAAATACAGCTTATACATCAGAATAAACCATTAGATATAATTTATAAAGATGTAGAAGTAGGTATGTACTAATACAACGCGGGCAGAACCGCGATCGGCCGCTAGTTACTCATAATTCATACATTAAAGTGAAATTGAATGTTACCACAATCAATGAATCCAAAATACACAATGACGAATACGTACGTAATTACACCTCTAAGTTATCCTGTTAGATAAACCTTAAAGGATGATGTATTGCAATATCATAGTATGAATCACCTACAAACGCACGGAAGAATGTTTATGAAATGTAATTTACTATCGTACACATGGATCTATGTACCCAAGTACTAAAACATGTTGTTGACAAGCATGTGCAGACGCAGTGTGTCGCCCGTCACCAAAACACTAGAATTATGTCTTCATCTGTATGCAAACCAGGTGTTCTGTAAGTGGTGCAGTCACAGAGGTCATTGCCGGCTGTACTTGAGTAACGGACCTCCGCCATAGATTACTTAATAGTTCCTACATTTTACGGAAACAATTACCTACATGTATCATGGTTTACGTCAAGATATTAATGTGCTGGAAGTGTTAGATACTAAGGCAATCAAATTATATTACCTGCCCACTTTGTCTCGTTTTCATTGGTGTTAAATAATGCTGTTATTTAATAGTTTTAAAGGGACGTTTCCAGAAAAACTCTTGTTGCATTCGAGAGTGACGATTGCTCAAACGCAACTTTTATGGACGCTCGTCTTCACGAGCGGAGATAATTGTATCTTAAAATGTTGTCAAGTCGTGCACCACGACAACACTATTACTTTTATTTTTGATAGTTTAACATAACTTGATGTAACTCTACTTTCTTAGAACATAAGATCAACTGATAGATACCTGAGAGACAATGAAGTAGATATAAGTTTTTAAACTGTCATGGTCACTAACACTAATATTAACATTATAAGCGGCACAGTGAGTTTCGTTTGTCGAGAACAGAATCGAGTTGTGAGTGACAATGGTAGCGGTACCGAGTGCAAAAAACGAACAAGAAAGAGGGTAGACCGTTTTGTCTCCTCATAAACACCCACCCGCAATGACTTCAGTTTATCCGTGATCATGGTGCTTGTAACAGCACCGAAATATCGGAAACTCGCTACAAACAGTAAACATGGTAAATATCCCGCTTATAATGTTAATATTAATGAAGTAGATATCTAGGAACCTCGACGTATTTTAATTAAATTCATTATGTCAAAAAAGAACTGAATTAATTTAGAATGTCTTTTATTTGTTCGTTTAAGCAATATAGTTGAAACAATGATGACCTTCTAGTGGAGGCGTGTGGCAAATTCTTGACGTCACTCTTAGTTCCTTATATGTCATATAATCATATTTTATGTTTTATTAGGTAGATATCTATCACCCCTTCCCATTTACGTCATATAAGTAGCTAAGTAGGTATACTGCGTTGGTGGCGAATTAAATATTATTAGGTATCATTTTAATATACGTGCTAACAAATTCTTTTCAAATTTTCACAAATCGCCCTCTTCGCTGATCCGTAAAATCACTCTCTTAGCTGATAAAATAATTGTAAGAAACTGATTCACCTGCTATAAACAATGAGAGTACCTTCAGGAGCACCAGCCTACCATTGAACGTAGTTTGTCATTCACAAACTTAGGGAGATCAATGATAAAAGATACCTTGACCTACTTGCCCTCAAAGCGAGACCTTGTAATTGTCGAAAGAAGCGCTTTCGCAAATCATGAGAAGATATTGAAGATGCCAAGGAGGGACGAAGTGGAATAGACAGCTGAAGACGGACTGCCAGCAGTCTAGATAATATGATAATCATGCCAGGGTCATAGATTTTGTGGGATCCCAAGAATGTAGATGCAGGGAACGCCAACTATCACATCGGACAACAACTACCGGCGCCAGAGCAAGTCTGCTGCGCCAAGTATTTATTTATACTCGTATTTAAAACCAATTAGGCGAATCAGTGAACATATAATTTCAAGATGAAAGAGTGGCATGTCTCCTTTGAATTTCATGTAGACACGGTTGTAAATCAAAATGGAATGAACTCGTAAATAAAGCCAATACGCGTCTCGTGACAATCGGTTGTAGAAACATAAAGCAGGGCACGTAATACGCTATTTAATTCATGAGTTCATGACGGTATTTGCCGTGCCGTGTACGAAAGATTGATTGTTTTACTACTGCACTGACGTAGTCAAACAACGCGTTCGAAGCCTAGTGCTCTTAACATTTGCGGTTCAACAAAATTATCCATGAAATAATGCATATAAAACTGTTATTCGGTGGATACATTTCTAATAATGTCAATTTTGTATGATTACCTACTAGAATTACTGTAGAAATATCAAACAAAATTACGCATAACGATACAAATCGTTTGGTAAATAAAGCTAAGTTTTCTTTAAAAACATTAGACATGAAATAAAATCACGCAATCAATCGTTTTCATTTTGTCAAAATATGCTGACTTAATATTTCTGGACACTTGCCGTAATTTCTATATCTAAAGGCCTTGGTTTTTTTTGTAACTAGAAGTGGTTTCCTCGTAGCAATATCGTAGCGGCGTCGTAGCCTTAAGGCGATATATACGCCCCAATGTAACGCAATACTGGCCGTGCGCCCGCTCGATGCCAAAATATCAAAATTGAACCTCATTTTGAACAGTTTTGTTTGCAAAATATTATTTGATTTACATATGCTATGTTAGGTATGAAGAAATTCCAGCCATAAATTTTTCTGTATAAAAGTATTTTTAAACATCCAAGTCATTTTGGAGGAGTTTCCATAAGTTGCGAAAAAATATCGTGTTGTTAAATATTTTTTTAAAGCAAAACTATTAGTTACACAAAAAACCTTGTGTTCAAAATTATGTACATGAATCAATAATATATATATTTTTTCAACACACTTGCTCATAAAGTGGCTCTAATTTCACCGCAATTAGGCACATAATGACACCTGTTATCGAACTGTGACTTTTTCATTACTATTATTCACAAGTGAGATAAAGAGTTTTTTTTTTAATTTTTTGGTTGAGTTGCTTTGTTCTTAAAAAAGTTTCGATACAAAAAAGATCGTGCTCAGTAGTACAAATGCAACACATTTCATGCAACTTCGTATTTAAATAGATAATTTAAACTTGTACGTGTTTAATAAATAAAACTTTCACTTAAATATAACTTTTGTTTTTGTCTGTAATAAATAAAACTTGAAATTCCCCATTTTGTACGTGGCTAAAACGCTATCCGCGAAAAGCCAAAAAAAAGATAACTCATTATTTTTAGTCTGTGGCCGATCGCCATTGTTAGATGCGCGCGCATAGGAAAACTGATTAATTTTGCCCGCCATTGCGAAAAAAAATTCACAACTCGTTTTCACTGTTGGAAATGATTTTTTTGTATTATTTTCTTCACAAGTGTGTTGAAAAACGTCGTATGATACACGTGTGTATTGATGATTACCGTCCTCGGCTCTCTTAAGACCCTCACCTAACGGCTCGGGTCTCAATGGCGCCTCAGCGGTAATCACCAACATAACACACTTGTACCATAATGTACTATTTTCAAACCTTTTAACCTAGCTGTTACTGAGGAGTATGCTTTAGAAAGTTACCGTTTTACGGCACTAAAGCGTATGTAGGCCCTTAACGTAGCGGGCGTCGTGGAAGCGTCGTAGCATAGTTGTATACTAAGGACTAAATAAATCGTACACTCGAATATCAAGAGTTATTTTATTAATTGTATTGAAATATCAACATACTCACTATACCACTTCTTATTTCTTTCTTGTATAATATTTAAATGGCAAATAATGACAATAGTGTGTTTTAAGTCAGATAAGTTTGGTTGAATCAGCTTTTTACCACCTTCTTAGTAACATCAGGTGGAAAGTTATAAAATAATAATAATACCAGATGATGACAATAGTGTGTTTTAAGTCAGATAAGTTTGGTTGAATCAGCTTTTTACCACCTTCTTAGTAACATCAGGTGGAAAGTTATAAAATAATAATAATACCAGCTGATGACAATAGTGTGTTTTAAGTCAGATAAGTTTGGTTGAATCAGCTTTTTACCACTTTCTTAGTAACATCAGGTGGAAATTTATAAAATAATAATAATACCAGATGATGACAATAGTGTGTTTTAAGTCAGATAAGTTTGGTTGAATCAGCTTTTTACCACCTTCTTAGTAACATCAGGTGGAAAGTTATAAAATAATAATAATACCAGATGATGACAATAGTGTGTTTTAAGTCAGATAAGTTTGGTTGAATCAGCTTTTTACCACTTTCTTAGTAACATCAGGTGGAAATTTATAAAATAATAATAATACCAGATGATGACAATAGTGTGTTTTAAGTCAGATAAGTTTGGTTGAATCAGCTTTTTACCACTTTCTTAGTAACATCAGGTGGAAATTTATAAAATAATAATAATACCAGATGATGACAATAGTGTGTTTTAAGTCAGATAAGTTTGGTTGAATCAGCTTTTTACCACCTTCTTAGTAACATCAGGTGGAAAGTTATAAAATAATAATAATACCAGATGATGCGTTATCAAGAGTTGAACGATCGCTTAGGTGGAAAGTTATAAAATAATAATACCAGATAATGCCTTAACAAGAGTTGAACGATCGCTTATAAGTATCTGTCGATAAGTAACTCTCCTCCTCAAGTAAACCTCACTTATTTCATAGAATAAGTTTAGCTTGAATGTATATGGATAATGCATATGGCTAGACCTAGTTTAAGGGATAGAGTCTTTATAATTGTGCTTATAGTGTGACAAATAGAATAATCCCTAAAATCATTACACTAACCGACTCACACTCAATACACGATCAATCTCTCCTTACTCACCACTCATACACTAACACATACATAGGCTCACTCACTCACACATACCCTTACACTCAAATACATTTTCACACCGGCACAAAATTGTATTACTTAACCACCGTTGCGATATACACCCTGGCTGCAGCTATACCTACATGACTAACCGCCCTGTATGGCCTAATCACTGTCTCCTAAGATACAGGACTACCTAGTTTAGGAGACAGGGTTACATGATCAGTGTAGATATCTTTTAATATGTTATTTTGTACATTCTGCTCTTGTGTATCATGAATCTTGTGTGTATCATAATAAAGATTATTAAATCTTAAATGTAAAATTTATAATCTACAATGTATAAAGTGCAATATGTTCTTGTTTTATGAAATAAATATTTTTATTATTATGTCCTTTATTCATGTTTCTTCTTATTAACTAAATTATTAAATATTATAAAATTAAATATTTAAAAATATTAAAAATAGAGGCACACCGGTATCGGAAACAGGGTCCACTGGCGGACAGGGCTCCAGAGAGAGGAACCTCCGAACAATACGAGCCGTGACCAGAAGTACTGCTTTCTGAATCAAGCCCCTGATCCAGCCGCCTAACGAGAGCCTCCTAAGGTGTTGGTCGAGGCTCGTGGCTATTAGGCCATTGGCTGACACGACTACCGGTACAATGATCGCTGTGCCCACATCCCACATGTCGACAACCTCAAGTCAAGATACTTGATTTGCTTATCTTTCTCGGCTTTCACAAGGTTCATGCGGAACAGTTATGTCAACAATCATTGCACGCCTCTCGGTTCGGTCCACCACCACTATATCAGGCTTATTAGCGATAAAAGTCCTGTCAGTGATGATGGACCGATCCCAGTACAATGTCATATTGTCATTTTATTAACCGACTTCCTAAAAAGGAGGAGGTTCTATGTTCGACTTCAAGTTTGTTTTTTTATTATTTTTTGTGTATGTTCACCGATTACTCCGTCAATTGTGGACCGATTTTGAAAATTCTTTTTTTGTTTGAAAAAGTATGTTCCGAAATTGGTCCCATTTTAATTTGGTGAAGATCTGATGAAGAACTTCGGAGATATACAACAGAACTCTTCAATAAATAACGGCAAATCTCTCGGGATTGCTGCAATCGCATGTCTGTTTGTTGTTTATAATATTTCATAACATAACATTACGCCAGTTCGCTCTTAAGGGGTAAGCAGATCTCTCAATTTACCGGTTATGTTCAAGTTTCATGAAATCTATTCTGGCGAAATAGTTCCCTTACTAACTTGCCTATTAGGTACGTTAGGTACGTACAACTGAAAAGTGAAAAACAAAAAAACTTTTTGCAAATAGTTAACTTAATTTTTTTAAGTCGGTGTCTTTCGTAGGTACCATTTTTTTTGCGTTATGGACACCGACTTCAAAAAATTAAGTTATTTTTCACTTTGTAGTTTTGTATTTGGAAGTCGGTAGTATTTTTTTGCAAAAAGTTTTTTTATTATTCTGAGGATATAAACGACTTGTTCAAAGCTTCATTATCGTAATTAATCCATCAGTAACATTATGATCATCTCACAACTAGAACTGTGACAGTGTTGTTAATTACAACATTATACATTCCGGAGAAGATACGTACACCAATAGAGAAACAAAAGAGCCTTATTTCTGTGGACAAAAACTTTTTAAAGCTTCATTATCGTTGTAATTACATAATCCATCGGTATCATTATCACCTCACCACTAAAACTGTGTCAGTGTTGTTAAAAAAATAAAAAATCGGATTATATATAATTTCTATATTTGTCAAACCTCAAAAAGTTAGGTCACCAACCCTGTAATTAAAAGAACATTGATTTTGGAGACCTCCTTGATAATGAAGGCAAACATTGAACGGTCGCTAACGCCAGTATTATATTATCTGTGGCCAAGGCGAGCTAATAACCATGTAACTACAATAGCCGCGTAATAGTAATAACACAATAGAACAAAACCTATTTTCTTTTAGCATGGCGTACCCAAACTGATTTCTGGGACCTTCGCTACTATGCCAATTAACGAATTAAAACAATGCGAAACCGTACGAAGCGTTTCACATAGCGTCATACCATTAAACAATCGGCTTTTATGTCCATTGAGAACTGCTTCATCCTTTACATCGGACACGCCGTAAATAATAAACAATATTGTCATTGTATGTATATTTGGACTTTCAAAAGTAAAACTGGTTAGTGAAAGCGTGGCTTCGCATAGACAAGCGCACAATTTGACCTTGTTCCTCTAATCCATGCAGTGCAACAGGATTCCCACCCACCACCAAGATCGAAGTGTATTATAATAGTCTCTCAAGTGCCCATGAGCATTGGCACTTGTAAAAGGTCGCTAAAGCTATTATTATTGTCTTGAGTAATTTATTTTTATCAATGAGTTTGACACGCGTCACTAGTTGTCACGGTATAATTTTATTTACATAGATTCAATTTGTAATTTAGTGAACCTTATAATGTTAAACAACCGTGAATATTTCTATCAATATTTAAATGCAAACTGGGTAATGCAATGTCAGGATTCACATGACTCTTATCCGGCTGCTGTATCTTACGATTAATCTTTTCGGAAGCCGGTAAAAGACAAATATAATAAACAATTTTCCTAGTGTAATAATTCACGGCCTCCAGTTACATCTCTGGGTCGCCGAAAAAGTGGAGGAATAAAAAAAGATTGATTGAAACCTTGAGCCGCTGGCACAAGGTGAATAAGAACTTAAGAAGACATCGTACTCTTCAAGGCGATATCTTTTTAGTACTAAGTGCTCTACATCCTTATCACTTTACGCATCTTATAGTTCTACAAACCCTTTCCTTCTTCCTGAACTGATCCCGTTTTGTTTGAGAGCCATATTTGGATTAAAGTTGTGATATATTCTACCTTGTTCATTACTGATGCTATCGAAGTCGTAGGCTCCTAAACTGCTGGTATCCGACTTCCGACATACCGACATTTATGGAAACGTTGTTGTAAACGTTGAAAGCCTTACTGAGGATGGTATAGTAGCATCACTAATGATAATTCTATCACAAATAAAATACGTAATCGAAGCCTATGGAAGATTTAATAGGCAGGTACCGGTTGTTACGAAGCGGAAACCTGCAAGTCAACAGGACAGGTCTAAGTGGAAGTTTAAAATAGAACATTGATCTCTATAGTGTGAGTATATAGGGCGCTTTGTTTAGATAGCAACAGAATTTCTGTACAGAGAGTTCTGTGGTTCTGTGGGTTCACTTTCGTAGTTTCGAAGTATACTGTCGTAAGTCTACGGTTTGTTAGTTCGCTATCAAAATCATATGATGAAAAATATCCAATTAGGCTGCTGGGCTCAGATACCTTGAGATGAAATAAACATATGCAGTAACGAAAGTGTACGGAAAGGATCTAAAAAAAGAAAAACGACAGATGGATGAGACAATTTCTGATTGATTCCATAGAGAAACAACAGTTGCAACTATATACGTAGATGCGCAATTCTGTTTTGCAGAATTGCTATTGGAAATTAATAGATAAAGTCACCGCCAGATAACAAACAAATAAAAGTCGTTAACACCTGTCTACCAATGTATTCCGATATTTCGCAACGATACGAAAAAAATCTAAAGGCAGTGTCGCTAACACGATCAAAACAAACGTATCGCGGTAAGGGGCTTCCGTGACCTTTTCACTCATTTAGTATCTCATAAACGCGTGGACCGATTTACATGATTTAAATCCATAAAATGTTGCCACGCTTTCATTTGAGACCAAAATTATCAAAATATCTTTAAACTAAGAACTGTATTCACGAGAACACTGCCGACAAACTGTCATGCAGTTTGGCAAAAGATTTCTTAACTACCCACTCATGTAGCTTTTGTAGAAGAAAATAAAACAAGGTTACGTAAGGTAGGTACAAGTCGGATCAATGACTTTTATATTTTTGATATCAGGCGGAGACCTTATAAGATGATTATCCTTATTATATATTATGAAGTGCAAACATGGAAACACAACCCATTTCCCAAGTCCTAGATCGTTAGACACTTAAAATTCATGATATTCTTGACTTTCCTATACATGCATTGCACTTAATTACCTTCGGAAGTGATTTTCCGTCATATTATAATGGACACGACCGTAATAAAAGCAAGAGCCCTCGCGTATATCAACCGGTTGACTGTGTGTGTTGTATTCAGGAAACCCATGGACCATTTGATAATAAGTATAATGACAATGTTCCGTTGTTAAAGGTATACAAAGGCAAAACACGCTTGAACTGGCTTCGACCGTTAAATACCCACTATTTCTATGTAGGTACTGCAGGTACAATGTACATTGATAAAGTAACAATGCCAATGCATAAGCTACGTTCCTAACTTTTGAGTTATAATGAAATCAAAGTCAACTACTTTTTCGAGATAGTCGTTGATGCTTCAAATTGGCACACTAGGTAGTTAAGATTTTTTTGGGCACGCCACAATTGAAGCGATAAGGCCCCTCTTTTTGGAGTGGTTCGAGAGGCGCCATGGCGTCCTCACCTTCCACCTGACGCAGGTCCTCACCAAACACGGTTGTTTCGGGAGGTTCCTGTTCACGTTCAGGATAAGGTGGGAAGGACCGCCCGGGTGTCACCATTGCGTGGATCGCCCGGAAGACGCGGTGGAGCATACTTTGGAGGAATGCCCCGCTTGGGCGGAGCACCGCCGTGTCCTCGTGGAAGCGATCGGCGGTGGCGACCGGCCCTGGTTCAGGCCATGGTACGGAGTCAGAGGACATGGGAAGCTATCACCTCTTTCTGCGCAGCAGTAAAGCTCGCGAAGGAGGAGGCGGAACGCGTGAGGGAGACTCAACGGAGAAGCCCTCACGCCCCTAGCCACCGCAGGAGACGTCTTGACGTAGGCGCGGGCTTGCGGACGGCGAGTAGCGGGTAGCTCGACGTCCGATAAGGACCAGGCCCGAGTCGACGGCATCCACGCGCGACTCAAAGAGATGTCAGCAAAACTGACGGCGTCCGCTAGGGCCAATGCCTGTCTAGGTCGCGGTTTGAAAAAGAGTTACCGCGGCCTTGGCTTAAGCAACTAAAGGAACACGGGTGAGTTCGTTAGTCAGTAAAAGACTGACACACCCTCCCGCTTCACCCAGAGCGGGAGAAGTCTTGTATGACATGCCACCCAAAAAGAAAAGGTAGTAAACATTTATTCACATTTTCCGTACCTTTCTCACGCCTATCTTCAGCCCTATTTGTGCATGTTATGGGTATTGGTATGGTACGGTAGTTATCACCATACATATTCATGAAGAAAATATAACCTAGAAGTTATTTTGGGTATGGGTGTTTAGTGTCTGTAGTCTAAGGTTCTTTTGGAGCCTTGATGTCTACACAAGTGTCTAATTTAATTTGCAACTGCCTTATAAGTGACCGCTATCAATTTCATATTTTTTTTCTTTTATTGCAGAACTCACACATGGCGAAGAGTTTGGCTACGATGGAAGTATCGGTAAGCAATCAATTAAACTACCTATGTACTTAATAGAAATATGTATATCAAGGCTAGCACAAGCAAAAACCTAGGTGGAATGTACTATTTGCTCTAATAAATCGCAATTGTAGTAGCGATCGCTGTCGTAGAGCGATCGATTTTTTTAACAGCCGATCGTTTTTTTGTCAATATATACCGACTAATGATTTACCAGGTTACCAATACGGCCCAGCATTGTCGTAAATCAATTATTTACTGTGTGTGATCCAATTTAAAAGTTTTATTCGTGTTTCTGCCGTTAAAATGATAGGAAACAAACTTCGTAGGACACCTGTGTAGGCTGTGCCACCACCTGCTAGGTACTATTAATTAGTACAAATCAATTTCCTAGCCCGATTTACGTTATGTAACCAGCAGCTGTGGTAGGTCTGTATACCGGGCAATTAGTGGGACTATAGTTACTATTTGTTATGAGATATTCAATGATATTATGCCACTATAGAGCAGTCTAGTGATCAGGGGCGGTAGCGCCGTATATGCCGTATCAATCACACGGGGTCCCCGGGCCACAGGGGCCCAGGGGGGGCCTTACATGCGTAAGCAAAAAATTACCTAAGAACTTCGATGGGACATGAACGCCTGTCAGACCTGTCACTATTGTCCATAGAGGCAGAAACTTTAGAAAAACTAAAGTCATCATCAGCTATATGATCAGATGATGATGAAATCAGTTTGCCGAAAAAAAAGCAAGGACAGTGTATATTTAATTTGAATAGTTTGTAAAATTTTTGGAAAATGTCACAGATAATTATGATGAATAAATATTTCATTTAATTTTATGCAAACATTTTTTTTTTGTGAGAAATCTTTTCCCTTCATAAGTGCCCCCAAACAAATTTTTATACGGGGCCACGCCAAGGCACGCTACGCACGTGCGCGCTAGCAGTGGCTAGTGATTACCCAGAATTTTTGGAGCCATCACGAAAGTCGTGTCGTTTTTATGGCCTATTGACATACCGTCATAACTCATATTTACACCATTTTGAGCAACCCTATTATTTATCACTGACTCGGAATCTGCCTTCATGTGAGTGTGCACCACAGACTAGGAGAGATACATAGAGCAGTAGGTAGCCTTTGTAGGTTCCAAGGGACGGGTGATATATGATAGCAAATAATGTTAATACCAATCATGCTTGGGATTTCTCTCGGGATAGTCACAAAAAAACCTAGATTGGTGGATTCTACGGACTTTTGGCCCAACTTACTTGTTGCTATTACAAGACTATCAGCATAAACAGAATAATTATATTATGTAACCGGGTTCACATTGTTTCACCTAAAATTAAAACAATATAATTGCATACTTCCACTGTGGTTTTTATGGCGTGCTCGAACTAACTCCAACTAATATTGTTAAATTATTCGTGAATAGAATGCAGTTGACAAGGTCATATTTAATTAACGCTAGGTAATTAAATATGGGAAATTATATGTGCGGCAACAAAAGTTTTCTTTAGCACCTGCAACCTAGCGTCTTTTTTTATATGTGGGCGACGAGTTAATAGAACAGCTTCAATTATATTAATTCATCATCTTTACTACTCCAACAGAATATCAAAAAACCAGCGTCAATTTACGAGCGTAAATTAATATGACTCCGAGCTACCGATAAATATATTTACTTCTGATTTGATAACTCAGCGACTAATGTTGTAAGTGAGCTACTTTATATATTTTAGAGATTCAACATCTGTCTGCTAATAAAATCAAATTCCAGCCTCAAAATTAGCAATCAAAGTTTTTCATTCAACAACTAAATTAATAAATCATATTCTTTTTTCGTGAAAGTTTGCAACACAAGCGCGGGAGTGTAGGTACCTGACGCTCGTTGGGAATCAGAGGGGCGCGACCGGCCATTTGCACCAATGAGCGAGCTCTATTCGGTGCGTGCAGCAACGAGTTCACGTGTATTTGTTTACATTAATGACACGATTAAGGAGTGCTCGTATTCAATTAAATATAAAATAAATGTGAATTAGTCCAAGAGCGAGCGAAGCGAGCTCGGGAGCTTAGGGCACCCCGACACGGATAGGTTAGGTTCGAAGGAGATGACGGGAGCTGAAGTGAGCGAGCAAAGCGAGCGAACTCAGCTCCCGTCATCTCCTTCATGTTAGGTTACTTTAGACCCTGCAGACAGAAATAGGAGCCCTGCGCAGCGGGGCTCCGTCGACTTTGTTTCGTTTCCCCCCCTCCCTTAAAACTTAAATATTTTGTTGCACTCGAAGAATTATTAGATTTACTTTTAGTTAACAGATAGTTATTCAGTAAAACAGTTAAGCTTTAAAGATCTAGCAGTATAGTATAATTCATTTATTTGATGAGCAAATTTAGTGTGCAATTCAGTATTTTTGGTAGTAATTTCGAATATTTTGATTGAAAAAAGGGGAATTACAGTTAAAGTATTAAATACCACCCATATTTTTTGTATGTTCATTTGGGTAGGTATAATAGTCAATTACTTATGGTAACATTATAAATAGATAGGCGAATACATGAAATTATAGCTTTTATTGACCATTATTTGATGACAATAATAAGGAAATTTTATGTTCAAATATAGTAGATTCACTCATCAATTACTTATGCTAAAGTATAAAAATAAAGGTGACTCTATGAAATTAGAGTACGTTGATATTATTTTATAGATGAAGTTGATACACTTATTAGAAGCTAGCAATGAGTAGACATATCACAAATTTAGTTGCTTAAGAATTATCACCATGTTGCGTCATATTAACAGTAGCTTGTTTTACAATATATGGTCGCTTATAAACCATTTATTAGACGCTAAAAGTTTGTCGCTGACCTATTAATTAATTAGACAACTAAATATATTTGCAGACGAGAATGACATTTTAAAGAAGCTGCCTTAATTAGCACCCATTAAATATGCTTGTGTTTATAGAATAGATTACAGATCTAAAAAACCGGGCCGTTAACAGTTTTTATAGATTGAGTTCAGTTTTGTGCTATAAGTAAAAATGCCATAGCATTGCGTGTGCTTTAAAATCGGATATCTAATTGTTTTGAAAGTTATCGCACTGCCGGAATGAAGGCTATACATAAGTTATTTGCGTGTAAAAAATCGTTAAAGAACGGAACACTTTTTGCTGGTACATAACTTGGACTCTACGCAACAAGTGCCGGATAGAAGCAAGAAATTAGATCTTAGAACTTAGGTTCCACAATTTAAAGCTATGTTTTCTTTGTAGGTCCTGAATTCTGGGGCGAGAGATACCGGGAGTGTGCGGGCAAGCACCAGAGCCCCATAAACATCAACGTGCTGCGAGTGAAGCAGGTCACACTACCCGACCTTGTGCTCGTAGGCTTCGATGACTCCATTGATGATGTGCACGTCACCAACAATGGACACACCGGTAAGGTTTCACACATGAAGGTGTTAAGACATATGTACACTTACTCACAACGAAATACGCTATTGTGCTGCTGTTTGTATATGGTTCCCAGCAGTGAATAAGCAAACACTGTACGCTGTGGATGTCGTACAAGGCAAGGCTATTAATGTCAGCACCACAAAAGCACATAGCTTAGTTTGAGGAATTAATGGATCAAGTGCATGGAGAAGCTCAGCACCACATCATATTACCGTGGAGGATCCAAAGCAGAATGTTTATTTGAAATTGTTTATTTGTTTTGCAATGGCCAGTTATAGCCAGATTGATATTATACACAGTCTAGATATCTACATCGTATCCAGTGGCGGCGACCTTCCTACCGTGAGCTCTCTGACGTGAGTAGCAAATACAAATATGGATTTGAAAACCCGGTCATACCGCGTGATCATCATAGCCAGATTATAATGATGTGACGTCTGCAACCTAATTGCGTATCTAAGTGAATTCGGCAAGGTTTGACCCCATCAAAGAGTATGACAAAGACCTACTCTTTAAATAATTAGGTATTGCCAAAAAAAAATTGAGGCTTTCATTGGTGAAGAAGTAAATATCTAAAAAAAAATTGGACTCTTACGAAAAGAGTACTTTTCGAATGAGTCCAATAATATTTGGCAATACCTGCCTAATTATTATTTTTTGCCTTGCCAAATTCATTAGGCTGCTGTTTTGGTGTTTTCGTATCTACTCATGGTGGCAGGTGGCGTGCCGCTAAACCCACTTTTAAATGACTTTTATTATGTATGACTTAACATCCTATGGGCGATGGAATCATGCTTTTTGTTGCATAACTGATGAATTGGATATCAAATCTATTGTGATGTAAATCATCTGATAGCAATTTACTGCGATCTCGTTTATTGGAAGTACGTACAGCCTATCACAGTTCACTACAAACATTCAGGGTAGCCAATCTTTGCTGTGGCGGTAGTCAGCACAGCTGGAAACGTTTTCGCTGCTTTAACCCATAAAAGAAGCTGCTGCTGAGCTCATGTTGCTGGATTCGATTCTCAGATCGAGTAGTGTTAAGGGACATGCAGCCGTATTGCGTAAGTGAATACGTCAACGCAAAAGTTTGACCGCTATCCAATCGACCTATCACACAGACGGAAATCCACATCACAACTTCACATGTGATTAGTCGATTGATGGCTTCAAAACGCTTTGCCTTGCCGAATTTACTTACACAAATAGGCTGCTGCAATTTCTAAATGGCGAGTTGAAGCCTAATTGCGCAAGTAAATATAAAGATTTGGTGTATGTTTGTATTTGGGTTGGTTGGCGCAACGTTGTACAAAATTGTTTGGATTGATCGAGCAAAACCAGCAATATTCATGAGTTTTCATTTGTATGTCGGTTTTACGTTACAATTTACGTAAACTGTATTTATGTAACAATCTATTTGAAAAGTAGTAAACACTGTTCTACATTTCCTATTCCTTTGTTTAATGCATGCCGTGGCAGCCTTTAATTAAGGCTACACTATAAAATGTAATAATATGAGTGCTTCAACATGTATTTTTTGGTGTATGCTTTGTTGGTTGTCCTTAATTAAATAAATAAAATAAAATAAATAAATAAGTGAATTCGGCTAGGCAAAGGGTTTAACCGCCATCAATCGACCAATTACATGCGATGAAAGACGCGATGTGGATTTCCGTCTGTGCTTTGCCTTGCCGAATTCACTTGCGCAATTAGGCTGCCGTAGTCTGAATTTGTGGCCGGTGGTTGGGAATAGACTCGCTCACCCTATAGGGTACCTACATGGTACGGTGCAAAAGCCATATTGGCGAAATAATGTATGGTATTTTGTTTAACACCTTGCCCCACACTAGGAATTTCTTCCTGTATCTGTATCGTGGGTGCGTTTACAAACATATAAACTCACATACACAACACCCAGAGCCGGCACAACTATCTGTAGGTCATACAAATATTTGTTCCGTGCGGGAATCGAACCCGCGACACGCAGCGAAGCAGTCAATCGCTCAACCACTGCGCCAACCGTGCGCCAAAACTACTTACTTACTTTACAAGACTTCTGCTTAACCCTTTCACTTAAACAATATAACATAACCCCTATATTGTAACCAATTAACCAGAATTTTTATTTCACAACAATATGTTTTCGATAGAGCAGAGATAAGCAAACTTATTGCAGGTTTAGGACGATTTCTCTCAATTGATTTCTATTGTAATTTTTTATTAGGTTTTTTATACCTATTGATTTTAAAATTAGCGTGTAAATAGTATCATTGATAATAGATAAGCAAAGTTCACGCCTATCACGGTTCGAGTTTGAACAGGTCAGGGTTCGAAACAACTTTACGAAACTTCTTTTAGAGCAAACAAATGTCTTTATGTAGGTACCTACTTGAATACCTACTACATCAGTAGTTAAACGCTATCACGAAGTTATGGAGACGACATACATAGGTAAGATCACGTATGTATTCGCTGATAGGGTACCTAAGGCTTACAGGGCCTATCGGCAACCTATATTAGGAAACCCAACAAATTATTGGCCAACCTGGGAATCAAACTCGGACATCCAACAGTCACGCTTTCGACATGTCTATAATACTCGTAGATTGCAGCTGTAAACGATTAACAAAAACGAAACTAAAAGTACATATATATATATACATATTTGCCTAGCCTTTTCCCAACTATATTGGGGTCGGCTTCCAGTCTAACCGTATTTAGCCGAGTACTAGTGTTTTACATGGAGTGACTGCCTATCTGACCCCCACAACCCAGTAACTGGGAAACACGGTACCTCTTGGCAAGACAGGTGTCAGATCTCAAGCTTCTGACTACCCGTAACGACTGTCAAAGATTTTCAAATAACAGCCGGGACCAACGGCTTAACGTGCTTTCCTAGGCACGGAAGATACTCCTTGACCTCGTCAAGCGTTGCTAAAAATTGATGATCGACCAGTGCGGCTGTTATTATTTAGCCACGAGCTCCTCGAAACTCAATAAACATTTTTTTTCCCCACAGTTTTGATTGAGGTTAAGAACGAGCCTCATCCTCGAGTGAGAGGAGGCCCTCTGGACGGTGACTACATATTCAGTCAAATGCACTTCCACTGGGGGGACAATGACACCTTCGGCTCCGAAGATAAGATTAACCATAGGAGGTGAGATCATTATTTACAAACAACATTAACAGATCACCTGTTCCGAAAAACCAGTCCTTCACAAACAAGGATAGATTGTAATTTGCGCAATATATTGAGGAAAATATTATTTTAATGCCTTGTACAAATAAATAGACGGTGGTACCTACATATTTTTTTGCATTGCATCGTGAATTTGTAATTTTGAAGATATTGCACTCCATTTTGTAGTGCATTTCAAGGTAGGTTGTGTGTAAGTCGTGTTATTGACTTTTGTCCATGCATCTTTCCAGTTTCCCAATGGAGCTGCACATGGTGTTCTTCAAAGAGGAGTACCAGACATCCACTGAAGCTGTGAAACATTCAGACGGACTGACAGTGCTCGCATTCTTTTATGAGGTTCGTTTAACACAAACTACTTCCCCATTTCGTACTTATTTTTAGGTCGATCAGGAGAGTAAATAGCTCAAAAGCTTAGCAAAAATTTCTAGCATATTATTCTAATTCATCATGTAGGATATCTTGACATCCTTATCAGCAAAAATTTCAATCTCAATACTGTTCATGCAGTGCAGCTCTGTGCATCATAGGTGCTAATGCTAAAGCCACTTTAAAACAATACTCTACGGCGCACAGCAATCCCGTGAGTTTACTAATAGAAGCAAGTTATCGCAGCATTCACATCCAAATTAATAGCATTGATCGATAGTAGTACGCTAGCTGCCAAAAGTGATAATATGACAACGGCCAGATAAGTATAGGTAATGTATTTCATGTCTAATGCATCACGTTTGGCAATCTACCGCACGTCCGGCTCTTTTGCATTCAACAAATCAATAAAAACAAAAAACCCGACTTCTGCCAGCGCTGACAAACGAATTTTGGTCGATTTTTAAGTTTCCGTACCCAAATGGTAAAAACGGGATCCATTAATTACTAAGACGGGACCCAGGCTGTATCTCATGAACCGTGGTAGCTAGACAGTTGAAATTTTCACAGATGATGTATTTCTATTGCCGCTATAACAACAAATACTGAAAACAGAATAAAATAAACATTTCAGTGGGGTGTGTGTGTGATCAACAAACGTGTTTTTTTTTACTATCAAATTTACGCTTATCTTGAATTTGTGCCAAAATAGGAACATAAAGTGTTACAGTATACATATTTTTATAAGCTTTCATTTGGTATACATATTGCTAGGATAAAGAAATAAAAAATATCATCCCCTTTTTTTAAGGGGGCGCTATTTTTTAAAATTATATGTCACTCCTCTCCCTCAGCCAATGTCACCACTCCCACAATTGAGACGAATCCAATGACACCTCGTTATGTGATAATCCGTCAAGGCGTTTGGGCTGTAGAGCGTGCCATAGAAATGGGCAGTGACATACATACATAACCCTCCTGCAGTCGGGTAAAAATTAGCTTCTATGAATAGTCACGTCTGCCCACGGCTGGGCCTCCTCTTCGAGAGGGAGTGGGCCGTAACATAGCATACCTTCGGGCCTAGTGCGGATTGATGATGCCATACAGGTCTTCGAACTTTCGGTTTTAGAACAAGCCAGTTCCTTAAGGATGTTTTCGATCAACGTTTCTAATACAAAATAAGATCCCTACGAGTCATGAATTCATTGTTTCCGCTGATTAGGAACGTGCTAAAAATAACACTGCAGTTCTCTTTTGCACTTTTTGTGGACCTACTTTTAGCCGCAGCTCGTTCAACCGTAGTTTCAGAATAGAACATACCTAATCACTTTCGGACGCTAACCTAACCGTGACTTCCGAATCCGAAGTCACGGTCAATGTTGGAAAGTGAATGAGAGTAACGTTGCGGTAGATTTGTTTCGAGCCCTAAATCCTACTGATTTGGAACATCAGTGTGTTTTTTTGGTGTGTTGACAATACGGGCGACACGGTTGGTGCAGTGGTTAAGCGATCTGCTGCTACGCTGCGTGTCGCGGGTTTGATTCCCGCACGGAGCAAATATAGCCTACAGATAGCTGGTCTGGTTGTTAGTAGTATGTGATTTATACCTGCGTTTGCAAATGCACCTACGATACGGGAAAAATTATAGAGAGAGAAAAGTTAAAAAAAAACTGCATTGTTTTAATGGTAGAGTAGGTTAGGCAGTTGTACTACTATAGGTACCTACGTAGTTGCCGGATGCTGGTATTGTCTTTAAGATTTGGACAAGCGTAAGCGTAGTTTTTGCAATTTAATTTGATGAGACAATATGAACCTTGGGCGGCAGATTACCGTCACCAAGCATCACAATTGAAAATTCGTCTCACCTTGATAGGAAAACAACGCTTAATTTACCTTAATACTACAACAAGATACGCTTAAGAAATGCATCTGAAATCTATTTTCGAAATGCGAACTGGCTAATCAAAAAATCTCAACAACAAATAAACGCTGGAGAAGGGTACAAACTGGACATTTGGCAGTTGTGTTAGTGCTAGTGTTTACATGGAGCGACTGCCTATCTGACCCCCACAACTCAGTAACTGGGTAACACGGTACCCCTTGGCAAGATTGGTGTCAGATCTCAAGCTTCTGACTACCCGTAACGACTGTCAAAGATCTTTAAATGACAGCCGGGACCAACGGCTTAACGTGCTTTCCGAAGGCACGGGGGAAACTCGGTATGTTGAAATGGTCACCCATCCACGGACCGACCTCGTCAAGCGTTGCTTAACCTTGATGATCGACCAGTGTGGCTGTTATTGAATGAAATGAAATACATGAAATCTGTCAATGAAAAAAAAACTACACATTTGGCAGTTGTGTTGGCTTTCACAAAGACATCTGCAACCCGCTTCTAAAGGGTCAGGGGTAAAATGGGAAACCTCATTTGAAGGAAAGATGTTTACGGCCACAGTCGCGGGCACGGCTAGATTTTATAAACTACAAACGCACAAATTAACTGTAAAATTCAACCATTCCAGTTGGACCGTCACCAGCATCCAGCCTATGACGAGATCACATCAGCACTGGTCAACGTCACGGAGCCTCACACCAGCGTGGTCATGAGCCACCCGTTCTCGTTCCTCAACATCTTGCCATACGACCTGAAGAGATACTTCACCTACAAGGGTTCTTTGACCACGCCACCTTGTTCCGAAGTCGTCATCTGGCTTGACTTTGAGCAACCCATCAGGCTAACTCATGAACAGGTAAAACTGCCTGAATTTTATTGGCTTGTCGTTGTCTCTTTAGAAGACCATAGTTGTTAATGTTACCTAAACATTATCTATAAGAAATTCTAAAGACTCTTCATTAAGTTTGATGATAATTATTTACTTCAGTATGAGCAGTTTCTTCAGTATTAAAATCACCTGCCAAATAAATTCTATGGAATGGTTTTGCTACCATTGTTAAAGACAAAGACTTATATTGAGCCCATCAAATTATCACTACACCCATTGCTCTGTTTAATAGGTCCATGAATAGGATCATTATTTTCTATAGAGTGGCAATGCAATTGCAGATATTACCCCTACGGGCGCAAATAGTGAAGCAATTTACATTAGAAAAGGCCTAACTCTATACAACTGCACACTTTGATAATCGGCAATTTATTCAGCATTCATGGGTAGACTGAGGCGTAATTGTCACTATATGTGCAAACATAGACACACAGGCGTGCACATGGCACATAGTAATTACACACGTTTTGTGTTCACAGATAGAGGCATTCAGAGAGATAAGATCTTCACATGGAAAGATCACACACAACTTCAGGCCGATACAGCCAATCGGTGACCGAGTGGTGTTCTACAATATTGACAGCAACTACTATGTCTACAATGAAATCGAAGATCATGAAGAAACCACAACTCTAAGACCGTCAAGGAGAAAAAAGGGTCGCAGCAATGCTCATTGTATAGTTCCTACGGTGTATGCAATCAGTTTTACTCTAATGATGTTGTTCAGCTTGTGATAATCTTTAAAGACCTTTGTTTACTCAGCTACATATGGTTTTTATTTTGTTATTGTTAGAATTTGTATGTAATAGACTAGTTGGATTTTGTTACTAAACAATGTTACTAATTTAATATCTATTGCATGTAAGTGTCTAATGTATGAGGATGAACTGCGCTTTAAGAAAAAATATTACTATTATAATTTATAATAATTAATAATGAACTAAGTACTCTGCAAAGTATATTAATGTAAAATGTAAGTACATGCATGCTTACACTTTTTTTAGATGGTTTATTGTGTAGATGTGTGCGGGTAGCTACTCTGTTGTCATCTTTATGCTACCCAGATTAGGAGCACCATTAATTTGTTAGTGAATTGTGAATGACGTGAAAAAGTTATTGGCCAGTCATCATTAACACTTAAGTAGTACACATTGGGTTGATTTAATATGGAATATCTTCAACTTTTGGCTGCCAAGTAAATTGTTGGTACCCAGAATACAGGACATACCTTATCCCCTAGTTTTAGTATAACTATACACCATTAGAGAAATTTTAATATAAATTTTGATGACTGAGATAGTTAATTTTGTTTCTAACAAGGAATATACAAATGTACACTATTTATTGTATTCTGTGATATTAAACTAATTGCTAGTGTGAAATTAAAAGTTCTGTGCAATAAATTTCACTTATAAAATTCATCAAGCTGTTTTATTTATGTTCAAAACATTTGTCTCAACCTACAAAAACTTGTCTACTCTAACGTAATTCATTTTTCAGCCGAAAAAGGCTCCCCCAGGCGTCGCCACATTGACCAATCCCGTGCGTCTCGCATCCAGCGCCTTCCCGCAACCTTAACCATGTCTTCGGTTCACCTAGTGGGGGGCCTTCCAGAATATCGTCTTCCGGTTCGCGATCGCCATTCCAGAACTTTTTGGCCCCATCGGCCATCCGTTCTGCGAGCAATGTGCCCTGCCCACTGCCACTTAAGTTTAGCAATTCTTCGGGCTATGTCGGTAACTTTTCCTGCGGATATCCTCATTTCTGACGTGATCACGCAAGGAAACTCCGAGCATAATCCTCTCCATTGCCCTTTGGGTGACTTTAAGCTTTCTGATAAGGTCCAATGTGAGCGACCACGTCTCGGTCCCATAGGTGATCACTGGCAACACGCACTGGTCATAGACTTTTGTCTTGAGACACTCTTTTTCGAAGTTAGACCTTCCCAACTGGGTCGTTTGTCTCAGGTAGACATATTCGTCTACAACTTCGAGTGTAGTCTCCGACTATGATTGGAGTGGGTGTTACATGGGCATTCACCATGACCTTGGATTTGTCCATGTTGATTTTAAGACCCACTCTTTCGGAAGCTCTACTGAGGTCATCGTGCATTGTACTGAGGCTCTCCATGGTCTCAGCCATGACCACTATATCGTCATCAAACCGAAGGCGAGTGATGTACTCGCCATTAACGTTGATGCCGAGCCCCCTCCAGTCCAGAATCTTGGAAGACATCCTCCAGCGCAGCAGTGAACAGTTTCGGAGAAATGACGTTTCCCTGTCTCACGCCGCGCCGGAGAAGAATTAGTTTCGAGGTCTGATCCTGAAGACGGACTGCCATGGTGGCGTTTTTGTCCAAACACTTCAACACCTCAATGTACCGGTAATCGATCTGGCACCTTTGGAGAGACTGCAGTACAGTCCAAGTCTCGATCGAATCGAAGGCTTCCTCGTAGTCCACAAACGCTAAACAGAGAGGCAGGTTATACTCTTCGGTCTTCTGTATAACCTGCCGCAGCGTATTTATGTGGTCTACGGTGCTAAAGCCTTTTCGAAATCCGGCTTGTTCGGGAGGCTGGAAATCATCAAACCTGCGCGCGAGACGATTCGCGATGACTCTTGAAAACAAATTGTGGTCATGGCTAAGAAGTGAGATGGGCCTATAGTTCTTCAGCCGGGCATTGTCGCCATTCTTGAAGAAGAGTACCACCACACTCCCGCACCATGACTGTGGCGTTTTGACCTCGAGTATGACGGAATTAAACAGCTTCTGAAGGGCCTTAAGGACCGGTTTTCCACCCGCCTTCAGGAGTTCGGCCGTGATTCCGTCATCACCCAGCACCTTGTTGTTTTTAAGCTGTTTCAGAGCCATCCTAATCTCGTACAGGCTGACGTCCGGAATATCTTCGGTATAGTGTTGGGTCAATCTAGTTCTTGGGCCGTTTGCTAGAGTCGCAACGGGCTTGCTGATTGATGTGTACCAGTGCCCATAGAATGTCTCGATCTTCCTCAGAAGCTCCGGTTTGGCGGATACGATCCTGCCATCATCGGTATTCAAAAACGTGAGCTGACTCTGCCCAATAGCCAGATCCCTTGAAAAAAACCTTGGTGCCTTTATTTCGCTCAATCGCGTCTTTAATACGCTCGGTATTAAAGCGACGGAGGTCTCTTTCAAGGATTTAGTGATCTGTCTATTAAGCTGCCGGTATTTGCACGCCTCATCTGAAGACTGCAGGATCATCTCAGGCCTCTCCTTCTTAACTTGAGAGTAAGATCAGAGAGCTTCTTTTTTTTTTGTACGATGGGACTTGAAAGACTTAGACCTGACCATATGGACAGGTTTTTTATTTTGTTTTTTTTATATCCTATAGGCACGCGCTTGACCACTATCTTATCTGATGGTAAGCGATGACGAACAACTTCCACGTACCCATCGCTGTATTCGTCCACGGAGCTCCCATGGGCACTCGAAACCCTGGACCTTGACCTGGGTCTGTGCTGGACGGAGCGTGGATTTCATCAGTCGAGACCTTTCAAGCTTAATATTAATGTTCAATGTGCCTCTTACCATGCGGTGATCGCTCCCAGTTTTCACCGAATTGATCACATCATCGAATATTTGCTTCCTGGTTGACATGACAAAGTCGAACTCATTTTTTGTTGCACCATCTCTGCCAGGTCCACTTCCTGTGTTCACGCTTTCTGAAGGAGTTCATCATAAACCCTCCTTCTCCATAACACTGGCCAGTAGATGAGCCGGTGGGTCTGTCGTCCAACTCCAAATTGCTGCAATTGCAACTCATCGTCGTCTCGTTTGCCCAGTTTCACGTTGAAGTCCCCCATGACAATCGTGAAGTGAGTTTTGAAGCCATGCATGGCTCTAGAAATATCCTCATACATGGTCTCCACCTCGTCGTCGGGTAACTAACGTAATAGTGATATTATTTTAATTCAAAAACTAATAGAATGTTTTTTTTTTTTTATACACTATAGGCTCGCTCTTGACCACTATCTCACCTGATGGTAAGCGATGATGTGGTTGACGGTGAATCACGGTTCCCTAGAAAAAACCTATTCACTCTTGACTTAAAGACCCCTAGATTGTAGCTGTCGGGAAACACAGACTCCGGCAGGGAGTTCCACTCCTTAGCTATACGCACAATAAAAGTGTTACCAAAACGTTTTGTGCGAATGGGTGGGATGTCTACCATGTACCGATGGCGCATCGCCGTACGTCGTACGTATTAGAATGTAGAATTAAAAAGAAATATTGTTCCTTATTACTTTTACTTACACAAAACTTACAAAAATATATTGATCATACTTCACCTAAATGTACATTATATACAAATAATTTCAATCATCTTCAGTAGCTCTATTATCAGTCATGGTGACCATGGCTCCTAAATTATCTTCATTGCCCTGTTTTAGCCTCTCCCAAATTAATTCTGCTATTGCCTTTTGTGTTCTTCTCTCCAGTTTCTCTAACTTCTTTGCTACATCTCTTTTGAGATCCCAGTCTGGTTTTCTTGGTGCTAAGCTTGAAATATCCAGGTCTTGTAAAACTATCTGTAATTTCAGATATAAAGTCCATTAGTTATTACACAAGTATTTCTAAGAAAATGTTTCACATATAGATAAATATCATTTCATCTCTGGGATGGATCTGTCAAATAACGGCTTGATGCTCTTAAGGCAAGAGGTTCATCAGCAATGAGGCTCTAGTCAAGTCAAACCTCCAGAATCTTGATCATGGACGCTATCTTGCCAGCCTGTCGGTTTTTTATCAGTTACATTTTAGGGAGTGTGCGGAAAAATCTCATGGTTTAATTCCACCTAGCCCGTTCCATCATAAGACTACAAGAGGTAAGGCGATAGTGGTCAAACGTGAGCCAATCATATTTTCTCTGTTCTGTATTTGATATTTATTAGTATATTATTTTATTATATATTATTTCATGATAGTTTTTGTACACTGACAACCCTATGTCTACCTCCTCTCGTTCAGTCCATCCAAAGGTTGTCTGTAAGAGATTGCCCTGTGCGATAAGACCGCCCATTGTACACTTATCTTTATAAATGTTTTGTTCTGTAATTATTTAAGTGGTGTACAATAAAGTATATAATTAATAAATAAATAAATAAACAAAGTCACTTGCCCCTGTCCCTATGTATGCTTAGATCTTTAAAACTACGTAACGGTTTGTGATGCGGTTTTTTTTAATAGATAGAGTGATTCAAGAGGAAGGTTTATACGTATAATACACGCGGGCGAAGCCGCTGGCAGAAGCTAGTTCAAAATAAAATTAAGTTTTAATTAACTAGTAGGAGTAAAGTTCTTTGGAATAGAACTTAAAATTTAATTTATCCACCAACAGATAAATTATACACACTTCAATAAAGAAGTACTATTCTGCCATACATATTTCCAAGCAGCATTGGTATGATTTAAATGGAATGGTAAGTAAGGGTGCCAGTGAAATTACAGGCATATGAGATATATTTACCAGAAAGTATTTGCAATGCCTATTGTGTGACAGATGCCTGTAAGCAGCACTGACTGATATTATAGTACGGTGCCTGCTGTCAGACTAGGGCCTCTGTCCATTCCTCATCCATTGTTTGTGATCCAATAATTTTAAAAATAAACATTGGCCCGCTTGCACCTCCCTGGGTTAACTAACTACCCATGAGTTGCTACCTAACTCGGCCAATAATGTAAGACATATTTGTTATCTAATACGTTTAAACAAGCAATTCTTGTATATTATACTAGCTGACCCGGCAAACTTTGTTTTGCCATAAAAACACCAAACACTTATATATCCTAGCTACCCTACCTAAAAATAGATAGTAGCCGATTCTCAGACCTACTGAGTATGCATATAAATTTCATAAAAAACGGTCCAGCCTTTTCGGAGGAGTATGGTAACTAACATTGTGACACAAGAATTTTATATATAAGATAATCTGAATCTCAGAAACAGCTCCAACGAATTTCATGAAATTTTGTATGCAGGAGGTTTTGGGGGCGATAAATTGATCTAGCTAGGTTAAATTTTCAGAAAACAATGTTTTCTCTATTTTCACTCGAGCAGAGCTCAGTCACTCAGGTACTTTAATCTTATGTTAGCAACTACATAACTGATTTAAGTTTTTGGCGCAAGTATTGCTATTTCATATAACACCTGCATTCTTTATAAGGAAACATGGAGTGACATGTTGAGTAGGATAGTTTTTACAAATTACCTTCTCTTTTCCTGCTTCAAGTAAATCCTTAACCTCAGCCTCAACGGCAGCAGGTACAGCATCCTCTAGTTTGGCCTCTTGGAGAGATTCATCCTGTGGCTTATAACTTCTGAACTTTGGTCTGTAATCACAAAAATATTTATGTAGTTCAAAGCATGTAGTTTAAATCACTTAGCATGACCCATCTGTGTTGACAGGAGAATAATTTCTAGCGTAGAACTAAATATTTAAAATAATTTATATTAGCAGATAACGCCATCAAATGCCAAGGTCCAATGCCAATGAGAACAAAATAGGAACAACTTGGAGCTATGCTCTCTATAATTTATATATAGGTTCATAAACAATGTGGAACTTCTTGTTTTGAAGAGGTCTATTATTATTTATAAACTTAAATGAGTAATTTAAAGAGATACAATAATTATTTGTTTGTGATAGGTAATCGTTGTAACTACTGACACTACCAGAAAATTATGTCACTGTTAGCAAGCTACATGAATGCCGAGTTTGATAGGATATAATTTTTGGTATAATTGACTTCACGTGGACAAAGTCGCGGGTAGAAGCTAGACTTAGCTTAACTGACTAACCCTTAAAATGAATCAAGACAGACTGCAAAACTAAACCAATTTGATTATAATTTCACTTCACATATCACAAACAAAACATAACCTCAATACTTTTTCAACTTGAATTGAACGATACTCACTTGGGAAGTGGTACAAATTCACTGGGCGTTTCATTCGTAGAACTTTCACTAATAGGATTTTTGCGCTTAAGGTTTTTAAGTCTTTCTTTCCTCTTCAGAGCTTGTTCTTCTAAACTACCAACACCTTCCGCTGTATCCATGATAACCATAACGCAACTGAAGAAACATTAATATTACAACGTATTAGAGAAAACAGGCAATGTTAAAATGCCAGCATTGCCTTTGGAATAATTTGGGCTCTTTTACTCATTTATTGATATAGTTATCTTCAGTAACTTCTCGACGCTGACTTCCTGACTTGTTTATGATATTGACGTTTCACTTTTAGCACAGACTACTAGAGATTTTTTTTTTTTTTTTTTTCTTCTTTTGCAACCGAGCCGATGCCGACTATTCTGCCAGTGTCATGTAGAGACGACAGCACAATGACGCGAGCCGTCGAATTGAGCTATTCTTTCGGTGTCATGTGGAGTCGACAGCACAGTGAGTCGAGCCGTCGAACTTTGTTTATTCTTCCAGTGTCATGTAGAGGCGACAGCGCGGTGAGATGAGCCGACGAACTTTGTGGTAGATAACAAAGATAGACATTGATAAAAAAAAATAAAAAAAAAGTAACTACATTTTGATGCCATTGTCAATTATAAATTTTGAAAGGAGTTTGATAACTTTAAGAGAGAAATTTGCTAAAAGGGAATGGAAGTTGATAGGGAGGGGGATTTTAATGTTGGGAAGCATATGATACAAGTCAAAGGAGTGGGAATACGAAGGACATGAAAAAAAGATATGGTCTAATGTACCATCATCAAGGCCGCACTCACACAAGGAAGAGTCACGAACACGGATCTTATTTAGGAATACTGGACTACAGCAGTGACTGAGTCTCAGCCTACACAAGGATGAAACAGCTCTTCTAGACATTTTAGGGCATTTGAAAAACCAAGGTTTCCGCTGGATGTCAGGTTGAATGTTGGCATAATATGCCCCTTTGAGTTTCGAGCTTGCTTGCCACTCCGCTGACCACGAGCTGAATAATTTAAGTTTGGTGTCTGAGCGCAAGTCGTAACTATGAAGCAGATAGTGTTTTCTATCCACAGGTTTGGATGTAGCAAATTTTGCCAGAGAGTCAGCACACTCGTTGCCACATATACCCGAATGGCTGGGAACCCAAACTATTTCAATGTTTAAACCTTTGTTGTGACAAGAGAAGAGTAAATTACGTATATCTACAATAATCTTGCTGTGAATTTTAGATTTTAATTGATTTTGTCCTAGAGCCTGGATGCTACTATGCGAATCTGAAAAAATAACCGAATTTTGGATATTGTGCGATAATATAAAATTGATGGCTTCTAGGATACCGATGCATTCCCCTGTAAAAACTGAAGATTCTGGCGGACATTGGAATAAAAGAGCTATTTTAGAGTTCTGGAAGTATGTTGAAACACCTGTACACCCCGTTGATGATAATTTAGATGCATCCGTATAGAACAAATTCCAACCCTTCCAGTATCTCTGAATAGCCCGAGCAAACTCTGCTTTTACGTCTTGGGAGTTTTTAGTGATACCAAGGCCCAAGACGATCTTTGGCTTGAAATGGACCACCTCATATGCGGAAGCAAATACTGGAAGAGAAGGGTATTGACAAACAGGCGAAGAGAGTTGTTTAAGCTCCCTGTACCTATTCATCAATGGAATACATTTATTATTCCAGTAAGAAGAGACATTAAAAGAAAGGTTGATTTGCTCCAAAATGGGAAGTAAGGGATGGGATGAGAGGGAGAAAACTTTTGACAAGAAACGATCTGCTAAGTATTGTCTACGAAGGGTAAGGGGAGGATCTGCACATTCAACCTGGAGAGCGTTAATGGGGGAAGATATCATGGCGCCAATAACTATTCTAAGGCATTTGGCCTGGACTGCATCGAATTTACGTAGGGCTTCTTTATTACATGGCTCAATTAAGTAGCTACAGTAATCCAACACACTTCTAACCAGAGCATTGTATACCAGTTTTAAGGTGTATGGGTGAGCCCCCCACCAGACACCTGCCAGAGCCTTAAGAATCGAAACTGAGCGCTCACATTTTTTAACTGTATTATTAATGTGGTCCACACCTGACAATTTAGAATCCAGGATAACTCCCAGAAACCTAGCCTGTTCTTTGACTGGTATAACTTGGCCATCTATATTAATGTCAAGTTGAGGGATAATACGTCTGCGAGTAAACACAACTGATGTACTTTTTGGAGCACTTAAAGATAACCCATGATCTAACAGCCATTGGTTTAATGAGGACAAAGAGAGATTCATAGATTGAGCAGCATCCAAGATGGAATTGCCACAGACCAATAACGCAATATCATCAGCATACTGAAGGATTTTACAATTAAGATTTAAACAGGAAGGTAAATTGCAGGTATAAATATTGTATAAAGGGGGACTAAGAACGGATCCCTGAGGAAGGCCCCGCCAAGCTAATCTTGGTGCAGACTCCTCCCCAGGAATTCTTAATTTAAGACTACGGTCTAAAAAGATATTTGATATGGTCTGACGAATTTTAGGCGGGATTCCCAGCTCTTTCATTTTCTGCCCAAGAACAGGGATGAGGACAGAATCATATGCAGCTGAAATGTCTAAGAAAACGGCTATCACAGACTCATTCCTACTAAGGGCCAACCGGATCTCTGATGTGAGGGTACCCACACTATCAGCTGTACCCAGACTTTTCCTAAAGCCAAATTGAGATGTTGGTAGCAATTTCCTGCTCTCCACAAACCATTCCAGACGGTTTTTAATAAGGTGTTCCAAGAGTTTAATGAGTATGGACGATAGAGCAATTGGTCTGTAGGAACAATGATCACTAGGATCTTTACCAGGTTTTAATATTGGAATAATAATTTGAACCTTCCAATCAGGAGGAATATATCCAGAGGAAAAGCAGTAATTGGCCAAGTCCAGGTAATACTGGTGGGTCTTATCTCCAGCTTTGGTTATGAAGGAATATGGGAATCCATCCACCCCAGGGGCAGAGTCCCTAACATGGGCAAGGACTGACTTAAGTTCCTCCAATGTAAATGGTCTGTCCAAAGGATCATCTGATGCTGTTTGGTGGTTCATTGAGACACATTCATATTTACCAGGAACATAAGCTGGGGCTAATTTAGAAAAAAACTGGTGACTAAGCTCATCAGACATTATGCTCCCAGAGGTAGGCCTCAAATTATTCCTAAAGGATTTCAACCTACGCCATACTACTGAAACTGGAGTGGATGGACTCAGTGAATCACAATACCTACGCCAACTATCTCTTTTTTTTTTTAAGTAATTTTCTGGACTTAGCCAATATATGCTGAAAAGCTATGATGTTCTCCAGGTTCATATTTAAGTTAAAATTCATTTCGGCCTCATTCCTAGCTTTGATCACAGCAGAACATTCCCTATCCCACCATGGCGGAGATGGGATTTTGCCCTTTGGCAGTTTTTTGGAAGGGAAGGAATCATCCGCTGTAGCAGATATTATGTTGGAGAATGACAAAAAGCATTCCTGAGCATTTTCATCATTAATGGAAGGAAGAGAGGAGACGCGCAAATCTATAATTTTTGAGTAAAGGTCCCAATCAACTGAGTTCAGTTGATATTTTAAAAGAGGAGTAGAGATTCTATCAGGGATAATTTTGGAAGGTATTTCCACCATGATGAGATAGTGATCACTCCCATAGGTCATATTCAAGCGACTCCAATTAAAAAGGCTGGCTATATTAGATGAACTTCCCCTTCACCTTCTTCCACTGAAGAAGGTGAAGGGGGAGCATTGTGAATATAATTCATTATAGATGTCAATTTGTTGGCAACGTGGTCAGGTAGTGAATGAGCAGGGTTTGCTAATATAGCCATTAGCATACTGGATATAATATTTAAAATACTTTCTGAAGAAATAGGACTGTTAGTACTTGCCCGAGGGTAAGCACCACCATTTTGGACAGGAGTGAATGAATAGTCTTGAATAAGGGCTTGGTGAGCTTGCTTATCATAACTAGGTGACAGGGGGGCATGGGATTTTGGTTTGATTAATACAGTTTTGCGGTGTGATTTTGGACTTTGGGGAGTTGATCTGGGGAACAGAAGAGGACTGGCTATAGGTTTGGTTTTTGGAGATGATCTAATTACAATACAATCAATCAATCAATCATACAATCTTGAAACTTGTGGGAATACCTGACTTGCTTCTGCATAAGAGATTGATTTCTCAGCCATCAGTGCTTTTATTCCTTTTTGCCGACCCAACTCCGGGCAAGACTTGTCGGTGGCATAGTGACTTCCAGAGCAGGAAACACAAAAGCCAAATTCAGTGGGGACTTGGCAGCCATCACCTAGGTGGTCTTCACCACATTTAAAACAGCGTGGTTGTGAGCGACATACAGTGCGTGTGTGACCAAAACGACAACAGTTGAAACATTGAATAGTTGGGTACATATACTTTTCAACTGGGAGAGTAGAGTAGAAGCAATAAACACGATTTGGCAAAACTTGGCCATCAAAGGTAAGAATGACGGTTTGAGTGGGCTTCCACTCAGTAACGCTCGGAGAACTCACCTTTCGGTTCATTCTCCTGGCCTTAATAACTGGACCGCATCCAGTGGGAACCCTGATATTTTCAATGACCTCTTCTTCTGTCCACTCAATAGGTACGTCTCTGACGAGACCCATGCGCGTAACGTTATATATAGGGATAGAAGTAATGTATCCATGGGATGTCAGTATTGGGCTTATTAGAAAACTGTTCGCATCCAGGTGAGTCTTAAAACTTACTGCGAGTCTATTTCGCCCCAAACGTTTCAAGCTTCCGAGAATAACATTAGCAAAGTTATTATTTGTGAGGAACATACCAAACTTAACAGGATGTAAAACAGTGCCAGAGGTCTGTCCATCTTTTAGGGACACGTGAACTACATATGGTGCGTTATCTCTTGAGTTGTATGTGTGTCTGCCTATCGTATGCTTGGATTGTTTCGGAGGATTGATGGGAGTAGCGGGGGGCGAGCATGCGGGTCTTTTTCTTTGCGCAGATTCGGAGTCCTTAGCGTTATCAATTTTGTCATCGGGGAGAGTAATGGTTAGAATCGGACTGTAATCAAAGGGATCGGGAGGGTCAGGGGGTTTCTTGTTATCCATGACGGATACCGGTTAAAAAAATTAAATTTATTAAAGAAATAGGTTCATACAAACCCTGGATGTTAGAACACAAACACCAAGAAAAATCTTGTTTGAAATTCACACTAATAAAAACACTTAACTCAAGAAAACTCGTAATACCAATAAAACTAACTGCTAACCCAACAACACTACCAAAGAAAGACTAAAATTATCAACTCTATAGTGAAAAACTCTTAAAATCAAAATAAGACTAAAAAAAATTTGCCGCCATAAGTTGACTTGACAATGACATCTCCCCGACTACTAGAGATACTAGGTACGTATACTTTTAGTTTGATTTGATGACATTGACAATATGAAAGAAAATGTTGCAACATTTCACAACACTAACATCTGTGGTCCGTTCAATCTCACACAATATAAGGGAGTTTTTGGCGGGCTTTTTTCGGGTGATGTTCAGCGGCTGTTAATATTATTTGCAGATTGATTCCTAGTGGTTATTGTGATATAAATTTCGTGTAGTTTTGTGTCTCAATTGTCAATATGTGGACATCAATGACAGAAGTGATCTCGGGATAGTGGAGCGGAGAATTTTATTGTAAGCGGAGGTAGTAGGTAGTCAATACGACTACCTCCGCAGAAGCTTACTGGGAACAACTGGGAAGCCTGACTCGATATCATTTGCTGCCAAATACTCCAAAAAACATTAGAATATGTTACATCCGCATTCTAATGCATAATAAAGAATATTAAAACCCATTTATACGTGGCTAAAGGGTCCTAGCAACCAGACCATAAAATGTATATAAAAAAAAAACTATATAAGTGCTTATAATAGTTCTAACACACGTCCGGATTTGGTCCGGCAGGACTAACTCCGCCCACAAATC
Source organism: Orthosia cruda (assembly GCA_964057195.1). Taxonomy (NCBI): domain Eukaryota; kingdom Metazoa; phylum Arthropoda; class Insecta; order Lepidoptera; family Noctuidae; genus Orthosia; species Orthosia cruda. The sequence continues at coordinate 34,159,205 of OZ059830.1, read as the reverse complement.
CTTTCTCGCTTACACACGCTTGTGTTGACCGAGACGGAATCAATTAATAATAATAATGTCCGGCGGACCACTCTACACACGCTCGGATATGGTCCGGGCCGGACTAACTCCGCCCACAAATCCGTGGTCCAGCCGGACCAAATCCAAACGTGTGTAAGCACTATTATAGTGCTTACCTCAGACTAATAATAACTTTAAACCTAGGTTTATTCGTCTGAGGTGTTTACACACGTTCGGATTTGGTCCGGCCGGACCACGAATTTGTGGGCGGAGTTATTACGGCCCGGACCATATCCGAGCGTGTGTAGCGTGGTCCGCCGGACATTATTATTATTAATTGAGTCTTTAGCGATGAGACGCAGGTTGGTGGATATAATAATGACTCCAGATTGTAGAAAATAATAAGGGCTTTATTTTTCGTTGCACACACTTATATACTATTTTACACTTATACTCTAACCAATGAAAATACAGAAACGATTTACAAATATAAAAATAAAATCTTAACCAATAGAGTTGCATAATTCTTGTGACCAATAGGGTTGAAGCATAGTTCGGTGTTTGTTCCGTTCGTTTAGGCGCGTATCCTACGAGGCATTCTGCGCACTAAAGTTATAAATATAGGTGGCGCGTTGATTCGGCCTTTTCCTCGAGCGGCCGTTGCGCAAGACAGACGTGTCTGGCGCGACGGTTGTTCGTGTCCTATTTCTTTACAAATGAGTTCCTTCGGGATCTCAGATGAGTTCTTTTTAGAACTGGTGATAGTCAAAACGTATAATAAAAAAGGTTCTTTTTAGAACTGCTTGCTTCAATATTTCTGGTAGACAGTGTCAAAACGTACTGTGATCAAAAGTTCTTTTCAGAGCTACTTGTTTCAATGTTTCGAATAAACAGAGTGTCAAAACGTGGGTTGTTGAGTTGTGGCTACAGTACTCCCCTTCAAGCGAAGCGTACCGGCAGCTTGATGGTGCGGCCTATTTGTGTTGTTTTGGTCACGGCGGGCTGTAGCGGCATGTTGGCAGCAGGTACCTCTGTTGCTTGCTTGGTAACGGTTGGCTCGGTATTGGTGTTGGTTTCTTTGGTAATGGTAACGGTACTGTTTCTTGATGTGGTAATATTGGTTGGTGGTAAGGTATCTTCTGTGATGACATATGCAGGCTTCAATCGGTCGATAGAAATGTTAATTTGCCGATCTGGTAGTTGGATGAGATACACTTTATCTGTTCGGCTTATAACTCGATAGGGGCCTTCATATGGAGTTTGAAGTGGTTTTTTTACTGCATCAGTTCTGACAAAAACGTGACTGCACGTGGGCAATTCTTGATGCACGAACATGTGTCTGTTATTGCTGTGATGCTCGGTTACAGCTTGCGGCTTGTTTGCTTGAATAATACCACGCAGTTTCTCAACGTAGGTATAATCCATAGCAGGTGTGCAGGTACTTGTATTGAAAAAATCGCCAGGTAGGCGTAGGTTGTAACCATAGGTAAGTTCGGCGGCGCTCACGCCGGTGTCTGTGCGTAGAGCGGCTCGTAATCCAAGTAGCACGGTAGGCAATTCGTCGATCCATGTGCTTGAGTCGGTGATTTTCGCGCGCAACGCAGTTTTAAGAGAGCGATGCCACCGTTCGACGATACCGTTGCTTTGAGGGTGATAAGCTGTTGTTCGATTTTTCTTGATTCCCATTTGTTTCATTAGGTTTTGGAATAGTTGACTCTCGAATTGGCGTCCTTGATCGCTTGTTAGTGTTGTAGGGCATCCAAATCTTGCTATCCAGTGTTGGTAGACGATATCGGCTATTCGAACAGCTGATATTTCGTCGGTAGGGATTGCTTCAGGCCACTTAGTTAATCGGTCGATCATTGTTACTAAGTAACGGTGACCTTGAGCTGTTGTAGGTAGCGGTCCAACGATGTCAACGTGTAGATGTTGAAAACGCTCACTTGGTGGGAATGATGCTATGTTCGAGAATGTGTGTCGTTGTATCTTGCTTTTCTGGCAATGTATGCAGGATCGAGTCCAAAGGTTGATGTCTGCGTTCATTGATGGCCAAAAGAATTTTTGGGTTGTAAGTTTACGAGTCGTGCGCGTACCTGGGTGACTGATATTGTGCACGCTGTTAAAAACTTCTTGTCGATATTGTATGGGTATATAAGGTCGTAAATATTGGGTGGATGTTTCGCAGTATAACTCTACGTCGGTGTTGGGTATAATTACTTTCTTTAGAATTATGTTTTCTTGTAATAGCAATTGTTCAATGGTGCTATCCTTTTGTTGTGCGCTGGCTATTTCGGTGAAGTTGATACCAGATGGGCAAGTAATTGTTTCTATGCGGCTGAGGGTGTCGGCGACGATGTTTTGTTTACCGCTTACGTGCCTTATGTCCGTGGTGAATTCGCTGATAAACAAAAGTTGTCTCGTTCGCCTTTGTGTTTCCGAGTTTGAATGAGTCTTCGACATTACATATGTTAGCGGCTTGTGGTCCGTGAATACGATAAGATGGCGTCCTTCAAATATTTTGCGGAAATGTTTGACTGCCATGTAGATTGCAAGTAACTCACGATCGAAAGTAGAATATTTCTTTTGTGCGTCGGTGAATTTCTTGGAATAGTATCCGAGCGGTTGCCATGCTTCGTTGATGTATTGTTGCAATACGGCTCCAACTGAGTTATCGGATGCGTCACAAAATAAGGCGAGTGTTGCATGATGCGATGGGTGAGCTAGTAGAGCTGCGTTAATGATGCTAGCTTTACATTGTTCGAACGCTTGGGTTGCTTCGTCGGTCCACGTGATCTGAGTTTTGTCTCTCTTCTTGATATTATGTAGGTATGCGTTTAATGGTGCTTGTAGAGATGCGGCGTTAGGTATGTGATCGCGATAAAAATTGATCATACCGAGAAATCTTCTTAGCTCTTCGATTGTGGTCGGCTTGGGATAGTTGATAATAACATCAATTTTATGATCCGGAGGTTTGATGCCTTCTGTTGATACGGTGTATCCTAGGAATTGGACTTCTGGTTTGCCTAGGTTGCATTTAACGGGGTTAATCGTGATACCGTTATCTTCTAACCTCTTTAGCACGATGTGAAGGTGTTCTCGGTGTTGAGCTTCGTTTTCTGATGCAAGTAACAAATCATCGATGAACGGGAAAACGAAATCTAATCCTCGTAGCACTTCATGGATGTATCGTTGAAACGTTTGTCCCGCGTTTTTCAAACCAGGGCACATACGAGGAAATTCGAATAATCCCATTGGTGTGATGATTGCTGTCTTCTCAATGTCTTCTTCTCTTACGTTCAGTTGTTGGTAGGCACGATTGAGGTCTATTGTAGAGAAGATAGTTTTACCAGATAGATGATGCGTGAAGTCTTTGATTCGTGGAACGGGGTAGCGATCTGGTATGGTAATGGAGTTGAGTCGGCGATAATCACCACAAACTCTAATATCGCCATTCTTCTTGGGTACGATATGTAGAGGTGATGACCATGGGCTTTTACTGGGTCTGCATAGTCCTTGTTCAATCATGTTTTCGAATTCTCGCTTGACTGTTTCGAAACGATGCGGTGGGATTGGTCGGGCGCGGCAATATAACGGTTGACCACGTGTTTCGATGAAATGTTGAACGTTGATGTCGGAGTTTAATTTCATCGATGTTAACCGTGTTATGTTGGGATATTGAGCTAGGATGTCGTGGTATGATTGCGACATGTCAATGCTGCGTACGGTAGGCGTGTTTGATACTCGTATTGGGGCATTTACCTTTAAGCTCGTGACACCGTCGATGAGTTTTCGGTTTTTCAGGTCGACGATGAGTTGATGATGCTTGAGGAAGTCTGCTCCGAGTATTGGCTTCGAAACGTCAGCTACAATGAATTTCCATTTGTAGCGGCGTCGTAGGTTGAAGTCGAGCGATAGCGTTTTCTCGCCATACGTAGCTATTGTTGTGTTGTTAGCTGCGTATAATTGAAATGGTAACGGCGTTGTTACTTGACCCTTTCTTCTTGGTAGCACGGATATGTTAGCTCCAGTGTCGACTAAGAATGATAGTTTCGAGTTTCTATCGGTGATGTATAGGCGGTGAGATTTATCTTGAACGCCGGTGTCCGCCTCTGCCAACGTCCTGTTTAGTTTTCCGCATTTTGTTTTACGAATGGGCAAGGTGACGTGCAGCGTCTAGCTTGCTCTTTAAATCGTCTGTGATAATAACAGAATGGTGTTGGCGATTCTGCTCGATTACGTGATCTTGAGGCGTAACGGTTCCGAGAAGGGTAGCGGCTGCGGCGATAATTGTTGGTATTTTGCGGTCTTGCTTTGAGCTCAGCTATTTCTAGCGACAGCTTTCTTAGCTCATTCAATATGAACTGCGTATCTGCTAGCGGTGTTGATGGTGTAGGTACAGCGGTTGACTGCACGGCTGCGATTTCTGTTGATGTAGTCTGCTCCATCATTTTGTCAGCCAGTAGCGCCAGTTCTTCGAGTGCTGTCTTTGTGCTGAATTGTTCACTTACTGCGAGGACTGAGCGGACGTGTGGTGGAAGGTGATTTGTCCACATGAGATGCAGCGTGGAGTCGGGAACTTTGTCTCTGGCAAGATTTCTCATGCGGCGGAGTAGTTGGGTGGGTTTCTGATCGCCGAGTTCCATCTCGGACAACAGTTTTTGGAATTGGCGGCTGTCAGATTCTTCGTAGGCAGATATTAGTCTTTCTTTGATGGCTTTGTACTGGTCCTTCTCTGGTGGATTGTAGAGTAAATCCGTGATCTGCTCGATGTCTTGTCGCTCTAGCTGTGCTATAACCATCTGAGCGAGTTGAGACTGGTTTTTCTTGAGGTCGTTCGTTGCGGCTTCGAAGCTAATGAACCAGAGTCGTGGTCGATCGCGCCAGAATGGTGGGATGCGCATGGTGAGGGAGATACCAGCAGCTTCAGCTTTTGTGATGGTGTGTGATGTCGCTGAGCTTGATTGTTCTTCTGTTGGGCAGGTATTCGGCATCTTGAAATGGGTACAGTCGAGGTTATTCGCCAAATTATTCTTCAGTTATGTTCTGGTTCGGATGTGCTCTGTCCGGGTATGTTCTGCTCGGGTGTGTTCTGTCCGGGGTCACCACTTTAGCGATGGGACGCAGGTTGGTGGATATAATAATGACTCCAGATTGTAGAAAATAATAAGGGCTTTATTTTTCGTTGCACACACTTATATACTATTTTACACTTATACTCTAACCAATGAAAATACAGAAACGATTTACAAATATAAAAATAAAATCTTAACCAATAGAGTTGCATAATTCTTGTGACCAATAGGGTTGAAGCATAGTTCGGTGTTTGTTCCGTTCGTTTAGGCGCGTATCCTACGAGGCATTCTGCGCACTAAAGTTATAAATATAGGTGGCGCGTTGATTCGGCCTTTTCCTCGAGCGGCCGTTGCGCAAGACAGACGTGTCTGGCGCGACGGTTGTTCGTGTCCTATTTCTTTACAAATGAGTTCCTTCGGGATCTCAGATGAGTTCTTTTTAGAACTGGTGATAGTCAAAACGTATAATAAAAAAGGTTCTTTTTAGAACTGCTTGCTTCAATATTTCTGGTAGACAGTGTCAAAACGTACTGTGATCAAAAGTTCTTTTCAGAGCTACTTGTTTCAATGTTTCGAATAAACAGAGTGTCAAAACGTGGGTTGTTGAGTTGTGGCTACAAGTCCGTCTCGCTCCACACAAGCGTGTGTAAGCGAGAAAGGATTTGTGGGCGGAGTTAGTCCGGCCGGACCAAATCCTGACGTGTGTTAGCACTATTACACTACACGGTATTCAGGACCCTTAACTCTAATTTAGGGTGGTGAGGGTGTAATAAATGTTAGTAATTTAGGATCCCCAATATAGCGACCGTAGCATTCAGGTATAGTTCTCGCCAAACTCCTTGGCCGCCCTGAAGTTGGCTTTCCGATGCGCAAGGCACGTATCGGTGCTTTTTTTGTATGAGCGCAGCCATTGTAGCCAATATCAGGGCGGCCAAGAAGTTTGGCGAGAACTATATACGATATTCTGGGCTCTGAATAGCGTGTAGTGTAATAAGTAAACGTAGTGTTACATACTCTTTGGTAATAAGCATTTTACTTATAACCTCTCAGCCGTCCAACCCGGGGGGCCCCAGACGCCGTGCCGACGTTTCCCCCGCCCATCCGACAAGCCCCCCGGCGCCATTTTTCGCGATCGCCCCGGTCTCAGAAAAACGCCGATTTATCGGAACTTTTGTATGGAAACCATGTATGAATGTTATGTTGTTAGAATTGTTATGAAATAAGCTATCAGATTTCATAGGGATTTACCCAGTTTTACCTTGTAATTTATTTGTAAATATTGTTTAAAGTCAGTGTAAGGGAAATTTTCTCAGGTTTGTGTACACAAATAAAAAAATAAACCATTATTTCACAATGTTTTTATTTTATTAACACCAATACACCCTATTCCACAAGAATCAATAAAAATATCACACCTCCCCATACATTTTATTCATCCAGTGATTTTGGATATATAGTCTGAAATCTATATATCCAAAATCACTGCTTTGTTTAAAATCAACTTTTGCCCGATTGATCCCCGGGTTCCATCCGTCCGGATTTGTCCGGACATTTGGTGTCCTGTTGCGAATAAAACGAATTGACAGTAGTTTTTATCAAACAGCTTTGCATCATTGACGAGTGACGACTATGCCTTTGCCATTCATATGATTGAGTCATTACTTAGGCCAAAAAAACATTTTTCCCCATTATTTTATGGAAATGGCCGGCATTTTTTTCGAAAAGTCCATTTTCCAAATTCCATTTTCAAAGGGTTCAGCCCTGGTCTAATGCCTAATGGTTTTATTATACCATACGGTATCCAATCGGTTCTTGCCATATAAAAGCAGCAAAACATTTAACCATAGACGTTACAGACTATTTAATTTATGATGTAAATTAGGCGGGAATCACAAATAAAAAAGTATTCTTCTGATTCTTGCTCGTTGTAGTAATCAAGTCTCGTCTGTTGATAAATGAAATAATGATAACCTTTTTCAAAGTGATAAAGCAATCATATTGTATATCAGCAAACCAGCAGTCGATGGATGGTGCGAGGAATGCTTGGGAGCAAGTTAAAAAGCGGGCATGTTTTCTTTTTTTATTAATGTTATTCATGTTGAGTTATCAATTTGAGAAAAAGGTACAACAGCCTAAAGCAACAAATAAGTTTCTACCTAATATCCCATTCAATGTTACATTTAATTAATTCCTTTATTTATATATTCCTAACATTTCAATCCAATAATTATTTCTTACACTCCATAGCTATGGGGAACATAAGATAGAGCAGGAGTTTCATTATACAGTACTACATTTTCCAAGTAAGTAATAAAATAATTTTTCTTACCCCACCATCTATGTAAAAACGTACCTATATGAAACAATCTATGCAGAATATTCATCAACATTTGCCCGAGAATCCATTTTCAATCCACAAGTTTTGGATTTGGCCATCCACACCCACTAGAATTAAACTTCTGTTTATCTATGTTTATGAATATGATATATCTCTATATATATTTCTTTGCGTAAGCTAGTATGGCGGTATGATTTACCCATAATAAGGTTGTTTCGTTAAATTAAGCTGTGTGTAGTTTTTTGTTGTAAAGGTGTTGTAAAAGAAACTCATAATATAAATATGTGAATTATAATATATTTACACATTGTCTTATAAGAGGTACTTACTTACAATAATGTATGACTCTATTACATTCTTAACCGACGACAAGAAAACGGTACAATTCATTATTAACTTAAATTTGTCAATTAAACTAATTAACTCAAGGTTTATTAGTAAAGCTATCAGTATTAGTGTAGAGAGAATAGCTACTCTACTGGTAGGTAATGGATCGTATCTACTGGACTAATTTAAACCTGCATGTCACTCCAATAATTCAATTGAAGCAGTGGAAGGACTTTTAAAGTAGATCAATTTTATCTTTATGTCCTACAGTACTACTATGATCATGTAAAAAACTAGTTATAAGATAGAACACAATACAAAATAATTAAATTATTAATATATATATATATATTATTCATTTAATTATAATAATAAAATGATTAATAAAATAATAATTAAATGATTAATATATATATATATATTATTCATTTAATTATAATAATAAAATGATTAATAAAATAATAATTAAATGATTAATATATATATATATATATATTATTCATTTAATTATAATAATAAAATGATTAATATATATATATATATTATTCATTTAATTATAATAATAAAATGATTAATAAAATAATAATTAAATGATTAATATATATATATATATTATTCATTTAATTATAATAATAAAATGATTAATATATATTATTCATTTAATTATTTTGTTTGCCGTCTTATGTAAGAATTATAAGATTTGTATCTCGTTCTTACTCATACACTTATCAATATTATCTTAACTAGTAACTTCCTACTTATAAGTGTTATCAAGCTAGACTTATTAAATAATTGCAAATTACGTAATCACGTACGTACCTACTTAGCTTAGCTGCATTTTCAATAATAAATTCGATCAAAATCCAATTGAAAAATAATTGCAATATTGACAAAATATATATATCTACTGTTGCGAGTAATGAATATGCCGTTGGCTAAAAGAGTCAAAACAGACAGCTCGTGGTAAGGTAAGCGACAGGGTATCGGTTAACTACCCATCTTCAGCCTATTGTATCTCTTCAGTCAGCAGCTGGATCCGATTTCTGTATTTTGAGCAAATCTGGTGCTAAAGAAATAATTACTTATGTTATAATGAAGCAACTATTCTACTCTGTGTGTGTTCCTTCGTTTGTATGTATTTATAAGCTGCGTCATTATTATTACATTACTTTCATTTCATCTTTCTCTTAATTATACTACTTATGGCAGTTCATACAATATATTAAAGTAAAATAAATAATTATCTAAAACTATTATAAAACAGTTTTGGAAAATGGAGACAGGGGCGTGCTGTAGTTATTTTATCTGTAAATACATGTAAGTAATGTATCAGTATTTCTTTGGTTATTTGTATGTTTACAGGTAAGTAAAATAAATTGATTGTTTAAAGTAAAGTTAAAAAAATATTCTGACCCCATTTTTGTAATACTTATGAATACCATGTTGGTTTAAAAGTAATTGCAATGGATATAATTTTGAACTATTTGAATTATCGAACAAAAAGTACTCATTATTTTTACGCCATTGATTATTTACAGTGGTCTTACATGTCTCCTACTGTCATAGTGTAACCTATTAGAAATATTGTTGTTTACCAATACTCCATGGTTTAAAGACAAAACCTTCGATACAATATTTAAATCTTCTTGATTCCTTCCATTTAAACCATTCTGAACTAACAATTGTTTTAATTCTGCATCTACATTGTACTGGTTTTGTGCATTTATCGGGAAGAAACGATTCGTATGAGTTGGGTTGAAAGTGTTAAATGCATTGAAATTTTGATTTTGATTGTTTAATCCAAAGTTACCGACTCCGCTATCGTGACGGAAAACTCGATGGTTTTGTTTTTGTTGACCAAACTGGTCAGGTCTTACTTGATTAAAATTTGTTGCTTGCTGAAAGTTCTGACCAGGGTTGGGATGTAGAAAATTACTTATTCCCTGAGGCAAATGATTTTCCTGTAACGGAAACTGATCGGGCTGCTGACTGTGTAAATGAATAAGAAAATCGACAGCCTCACGATTAGGCAATTGTTGATTTGTTACAGTGCTGGTCGCTTCTAAAGGTACACTGGGCTGAATTGATACGCCATTATTTGATCTTATTGGCCCATTGTGGTTTATGAACTGGTTCTGAGGAATATTTTTCTGTACTTGAAAATTATTTACAGAGCCTTGTGCTTGAAACTTCTGGGTATTTGAAAGAAGTTGCTGCCGCTGTTGTTCCTTTTGTTGAAAGAAATATTGCTGTTTCCTTAGTAATTCCTCTTGTTGTCTTTGTTGCTGTTGTAAAAATCGTAGTTGCTCTTCAAGGATTCTTTGCTTTTCTTCGAGCTGTCTCTGTAATACTAAATGTTGGTTTATGTACTCCGATTGGGGTATTTGATTTAAACCTACGCTTGGAATTATTTGGCTTATGGATTGAGATTGTAAAACTCCAGGTTGTATATTCGTAGCGGGTAGTGGTCTCATAAAGTGTTGTTGATTATTTGTTTGCTGATAAAGTGGTATGACTTTTTTCGGTAGGCCTTGTGGATCTTGATGAACTGTAAACGCCGCAACTAAGGGAGCTTGATATACTTGTACGTCACGTTTATCAACTTCTTCAATGTTTTCTCCGTCATCATTGTGGGTTGGTTTCGGAGTAGTGGTCGTAGTTGTAGTCGTAGTGGTCGTGGTGGTTGTAGTAATTTTGGGCTTTACTGGTATGGGTTTCTTAGTACTGACAGAACTTTCTGTGCTCAATTTCGAGGGACTGGCTATACTTCTTGTTTGCACGAAATTGGTGTCGCTCTCCCTTGTTTGATATATTTCGGGAAATGGTGCTGACGTAGGTAGAGTCGCTGTTACCTGACTTTCGACATTACCTGTAGTTGTGCTCAAAATAGATATATTGCTATCTACTATCGCAGGTGTGTTTGTACTGTTACTAGAAAAAGCAGATTGTCCATTAACGATGAATGAGTGAATCTGTATTCCGTCTTTGTCCGTCTGAGCTTCGGGATCAGCTTCGCCGGTTGTATAGGCATCTGCATCTAATCCAGTGGTACCATCGAGTTCCGATCCTGTTGTTGAGTCTTCAAGATCACTAAGAGCTTTAAGTAAAGCTTTTCTGATGTAAGGATCCAATCGCACAGACGGTTTAGGCTCAATAGTATTCAACTTGTCATTGTAACTATCAGTAGTACCAGTAGTAGTAGTATCTTCAGCCAACCCCAATGAAAATAGAGAAAGGAGCATCAACGCCAACATCTGAAAAGTAAAACATAAAATTATTGTAATTTTCAAAAACATGTTGCCTAGTATCGTCACTTCTTGGATTTAATAGATACCTATATCTGCAAAGCAAAGCTCTGTGTTTAGGAAGTCTCCAATCCCGCGCGTTCAATACGTGAGTACGATAGCTATTGATACTTCCACATTTCCACATCTTACGTTTTTACACAGTAGTGTTCGGTTACATTGTTGTTGTGATGTGATTGTGATGTTGAACAATGGCTGTTTTCTTTTAGATTGATTACACAACGTGAATACTATCATGTGACGTAGTTCGGTGATACCAATGTATGACTCCATGGTGTCTCATTTATTGAGACCTAAAAATTATAACATGACGATGCAATGCAGGTCGAGGTTGTTGTGAATTCTATTTAACTACTGTTAAGGTGATATATACGCCCCAATGTAACGCAGTACTGGCCGTGCGCCCGCTCGGTGCCAAAATATCAAAATTGAACCTCCTTTTGAACAGTTTTGTTTACAAAATATTATTTGATTTACATATGCTATGTTAGGTATGAAGAAATGCCAGCCATCAATTTTTCTGTATAAAAATATTTTTAAACATCCAAGTCGTTTAGGAGGAGTTTCCAAAAGTTGCGAAAAAATATCGTGTTGTTAATTATTTATTTTAAAGCAAAACTATTAGTTACACTAAAAAACCTTGTGTTCAAAATTATGTACATGAATCAATAATAAATATATATTTTTTTTATAACTTTTAACCTAGCTGTTACTGAGGAGTATATACTCCTCAGTAACAGCTAGGTTAAAAGTTACCGTTTATGCTTTAGAAAGTTACCGTTTTACGGCACTAAAGCGTATGTAGGCCCTTAAGAATCATAAAAATCGCTTAATAACTTATCAGTTTAGGTATGTTAGTAAGCGTATTTAAAACAAATGTTCAATAAAAATTACATTAATTAAAAGAGTTTTGACATTGATTGATTAATCCTTTTGTTGTTTCTATCACGTTATGCGTGCTTAGTCAAGTTAAACATAAAGCAATAGTGTTGCTTATGCGTGACCCCTGGAATATGCAAACATGCGTCGATACATTCATCATTCATCATCAGCCGATAATTAATCTTATTGTAATGTTTCTATTGTGCCGCAAGTGTTGAAGTTTACGCACTCGTACCTATATGGAAGGGAGCGTGATATTTTAATTTGCACTTACGAACTTTGTTCATAGTAGGTAGACACGGTCAAAATAACTGGTTACTTTGAGCTGTCAATGTCACTCTGACGTTCGACTCTCGCTGTTGGGGAGGCGAACGCGGGCCGCTGCGCGGAAGTGGGGTCGTTTGACATTTCGAGTGCCCATTTATTTTGACCGAGTAGTAGGTTGAAATTGTTATGGAGTTAAGAGTCGAGCCTGAAAATTAAGGCAAAAGAGTTTTCCATAGACCTACAGTTAGTTACACATCAAAGCATAATTATGATGACATGGTCACAATCATTAGAATTAATACTTGTTTCGGGCTATTTTCCATGTGTATTTTTTTTGTTCTCGTGATCATGGCGCTTGTAACGGTGCCGAAATATCGAGCTCTCAACCAAAAACAAAATATACATAGTAAATATCCCGAAACAAATATTAATTCTAATAATTATGATGATCTTCCAATTTCTAACTTATGTTGTAAGTACCTAAGTTTAATAAAAGTACCCGACCGAGCTCTGCTCGGGTGAAAATAGAGAAAACGACGTTTTCTAAAAATGAAACCTAGCTAGATCGATTTATCGCCCCGAAACCGCCTGCACACTAAATTTCATGAAAATCGTTGGAGCCGTTTCCGAGATTCAGATTATTTATATATATTGTACCTATTTTCTATTCCTTCTTCTTGCCTATTTATTATGTTTGTGTACATTAATGGATAAATAAACAAACAAATAAATATATATATACCTATATATAAATACATATATTCAAGAATTGCTCGTTTAAAGGTATTAGATAAATATACTTAGTATGATTTAAGTCAGGTTCCACTTGTACCTACAACTAAAGCAATTTGATTTTATTACCAACGTAGAGAATAAGATTAATCGACGGCATATATAAGAAGTTACGTTATAATTTCACCGAAATTGACAAGCCATTATTACATCAAGACATGATTTTTGCATACAGTTACGTAATGATAACTATTAAGTAATATGTGATACATGACATAGAAATGCATGTTTTTCTAGACGATTTTTTGTGAGCTTCCGCAGTAGGTAAAAGATCTCTATCATTTTCCAGCCAATTACTTTCGAAGAGGGTCACGAGAGGCTGCAACTTGCAGTACACAATGAGAGCTACCTATTGTTTCAGTGTATCAAGTGACTTATTCACTTAGTAGGTAATCTGCATATTCAACTTCTGAATATTTTATATCTTGTCACAGAGACAAAAGAACGCAAAAAACGACACGGAACCCATTACAAAAATTTGCAATCCGTTTCTTATATACGTAAACGGAAATGCAGAGAAAAAATAAATCAAATAGGTATGCTAACCAATTTCAAAAGTTCTCACAGTACAAATTGCTCTCATTAGATCAGTGCATATACGACGCGATGGAATGGGAATGGTAGATAAAGGTCCTGCCGTCTGTGAACTATAGAAAGTTAGACCACTCAACCAAAGGTCAATATATGTACCATTGTTTTGTTTGTAGCTCGAGCTAGTGATTGCAATTAGTTTATATATATCTTTCTCATATACCTTTCGATCGGCTTCTCAAGCTATTAGCAGATGTGTGTGATGTCTTCTGTCTGTGTTCATCTGCGATATTGGCGCTTCGAGTACGGTCATCCAGTGAGGGCCGACCCTCTACTTGCTACTTGACTAAATCAGGGTATGTCCCATACGTGCTGTCTTTACAGTCGAAGATGTTCGAGAGGTCTTCTTGAATGGAGTTAATTTTGAGGTAGTCATGTAATTCAGTTATTTTGGTAAACCATGGAGCATTTGATACGGTTAGTTTATATATGAATAGTTCGTTTATGGCCACTTAGTAGCTTTTTAATTTATCGTAGAAATTGATGACCAATTGCAAAAGTTATGTGGCGTCCGAATCATCACTTTCACCGGACATAAATTCACGGAGAGAATTCTCTCGGCGAATGTCAAATTCAATAACGTACCTTTGGCACACCTACACATGCGCATGCGACGGTGACATAAGCCTGGGACCCAACGACACGCGCTTCTCGCGCATAGGTACTAACATATTATGATATTACATACTTCTATCTAAATATGTGGGCAAAGTTCCAATACTTGCTGTAAAACAGATTGGTTAAATAATACAATCAGCAAACGTAAACTGACTTTGCAAGTTTAAAGTATAGTACCAGGGCGACCGAACTCTGCTCGGAAGAAAATAGAGAAAACGACGTTTTCTAAAATTCAATCCTCGCGAAATCGATTTATCGCCCCCGAGAGGCTCTGCATACTAATTTTCATGAAAATCTTTGTAGCCGTTTCCGAAATTCAGATATTATAATACATATATACAAGAATTGCTCGTTTAATGGTTTTATATATATATAATACCATTAAATATATATATCTATCTAATATATATATATATATATATATATATATATTAGATAGATAGGTGTATTATAAGATCCTCTATCATCTTGTTCATATGACAAAAGCGACTAACTAATTGAATTTCTCAGTACTTAAATATTTGTTTTTGCAAATCTCCCACGTTAAACGAATTTGCAAGTTTTGTTATTATATGGTGATAAAGATAGCCTTATTAAATAAGTAACTTGCTTTCCTCGAATTGTTTGTTGCTGAAAAAGGTTAAAACAGGTATTGGGTACCTACTATATATGTAAACAAACAGTAATATATTGCTGAGTCAGTGAGTTGGGGACAGGATAAGCTTTCGTTTTTTTTCTTTGTATGTAGTGATGTAATGTATGTATCTATTTATTAGAACCTTGGTACTAACTGTTATGTCATCGCAACACGCTAAGTGGCAATAAAAATCATTGGCGTTTCTGATCTTTAAAATTGGAAAAATCTTGTCCATACCACTCTACAGTACGATTATATATATTTTTCCTGTTTTCAATTTTATTAGGTATACATACTGCCTAACCATTTTTTTTAAATAATTTTATTTATTTATTTAGGTACCTAGTTACTAGCTGTTGCCTGCGAATTCGGCCGCAACAAAAACTAAAAATAACTTACTTCTTATAACATCAGCTCTATGGCAATGCATTTCAGTGAAAGTCAAATCAAAATCGATCCATGCATTTCGTAGATTACCCGACACATACAGACAGACATATAAATTAAAAAAAAACACATTTCCAAAAAAAACTATTATTTTGATATTTCAAACAGAAACTTCAATTTTATTTATTTGTATGGATATTTTTATTAAAATAAGAGTATATAAAAATTTGGGCATTTCTGAACGATGAATAAATGGTATTGTTGTTATAAAACAATCTACCTACGCCTTGATATTATATCAACAGAACATGCAAACTAATTTTGAGTTGATTTGATTCACACACCCAGATAAATAACAAGTTTTGATAGTAATTTACCCTCTTACATAGTAATAAGTTAGACATAATACTTCCTATCTACTGTTTGATATAACATTATTTGTACAACTATGACAAATATCTTCCTAATTACTCTCAAACAATCCGGATGCGAATATCGTCGGAAGCAATTTAGAATTAGAGTGGTTTCACACGCGTTTTATGTCCGCAAGTCCGCAGCGACTACGAAATCTAATTCAGGTGACCTCATGCATTTCTAATGTGGTTCACTCGGTTAACTTCTATCAGATGGAGTGATAGTTGTAAAGATGAAAAGTTGAGGTAATCAATCATCATGTTTATTATATACTTTATTGTACACCACAAATAAACACACAGGACCAACGTTCAAATATATAAGTGTACAATGGGCGGTTTTATCGCACTAGGCAATCTCTTACAGACAACCTTTGGATGGACTGAATGATAGGAGAAGAATTTACTGAAGGCTGTCAGTGTACAAAATATTAAAAATAATATTACTTAGACTTAATAACATACAATACATACATACAATATTACTTAATATACTAATACATATCAAATATATAACAGAGAAAGGAGAAGAATAAAAATTATAGTGAAAGGTAATGCTCCTTCACCATTTTCTTGAACGTTGGCAGTGTTTAAGCACGTCTCACTTCAATAGGTAATACATTCCACAACCGAGCTGCTTGAATCGTGAAAGATTTGTCAAAGAAGGAAGTGGAATGCATACAAATACTTAATTTTAGATTTTCTGATGTCAAGGACCTAGAATGGGTGTCACAGAGGAACTGAAAGCGTTCTTTGAGATAAAAAGGAGTAAAAGGATTAAATAGCACATTATAAAGCAAAGAAAGCATATGGGCATTCCGGCGAAGGCAAATAGGAAGCCATTTAAGCTTAGTACGAAATTCGGAAACGTGATCATACTTGCGCAAGCCAAATATGAACCTGATACAGAGATTTTGAAGTCTCTCAAGCTTGTCCAATTGGTCTTGGGTGAGATCAAGATATCTGGCGTCAGCATAGTCTAGAATAGGTAGAAGAAGAGATTGTGCTATCGCAATTTTAGTGGTGATGGGAAGAAAATTATGAAGACGTCTCAGGGAACCCGCAGACGCAAATAGTTTTTGACTGACTTCCTGCAGTTGTTTGGTCCAGGAAAGGGTGCTGTCGATATAAATCCCCAAGTTCTTTACAATATGATTTATAGGAATAATAGTATTATTGAAAGAAACCTGGGGAAGTATCGACCAATCGATCCTAGAGACAGTCCGGGAACTACCAACAACCGTTACCTGAGTCTTCGTTGGGTTGATCTTCAACCCGAAATCAGTGCTCCAGTCACCTATTCGAGCCAGGTCTGTATTAATTGTCTCAATGGCATTAGATAACTCTCCGAGAGGGGCTTGGGTATAAATTTGGAGATCATCAGCATATTGGTGGTAGAAAGAAGAAAGTCGTTGAGTGATAGCATTAATAAAGAGTGCGAAGAGAAATGGAGATAAAACGCCACCCTGCGGCAAACCGGCAGAGGTATGATACCAAGAGGAGAAAGATTCATCAGTGCAAATACGCTGCCGACGGCCAAACAGGTAACTATGAAACAAGTCAATTCCCGGAGGAGATATGTTAAAAGAGCATAGGACGCCAAGCAAAATGTCGAATTCAACAGTATTGAAGGCATGGCTAAAGTCAAGCAGAGCAAGTAATGTTAACTTCCCCATATCCATGCCTGACCTAATATCATCCGTGATGTGCACAAGTGCTGAGGTAGTGCTGTGGCCACGTCGAAAACCAGATTGGAAAGGGTTTAAAAGATTGTGTTTGGAAAGGAATGTGTTAAGCTGATGATGAACAAGCTTTTCAAGGACTTTGGATAGGAAAGGAAGAATAGAAATGGGTCGATAGTCAGAGAATGATGCAGGATGTGATTTTTTGGGTAAAGGAATAATTTGGGCATCTTTCCAGGCTTGTGGGAAGACACCACTGGAAATAGAGAAGTTGAGGATGTAAAGAATGACAGGAAGAATGTTATCAAGGATGGGGATGATCATCTTACGGCTGACACAGTCACTACCAACAGCGTTGGATGTAATCGAAACAATAGTCTTTTTAACATCACAAGCAGTGAATTGACTTATGACAAAAGAGGAATAATCAGGTATCGGAAGATTTGAAAGATAGTAGAAGAAGCATTTAAATCGAAATATACGTCAGCCGAACAAAGGCCTGCCCCAACAGAAGCACTATCAACATCGACCGGCCCCTCAAGTTAAAGCAAATGTTAAACCTAAAAAAAACATTAGTTTAAAGGTAGTATTTTTTTGAAAAAGTTTTTTATTTTCTCTTTTTAGTAATAGGCAAGTTGTTTAGTAAGGTACCTATAACGCCAGAATAGATTACCCGAATATCATGAAACTTGAATATAACCGGTGCAATGAGAGATCTGCGTACCCCTTAAGAGCGTACTGGCGTGATGTTATGTTATGAAATGGTATAAAAAATAAACAGACATGCGATTGCAGCATTCCCGAGAGATTTGTCGTAATTTATTGAAGAGTTCTGTTGTATATCTTCGAAGATCTTCATCACATAAGATATTCAACAAATTAAAATGGGACCATTTGAAAACATACTTTTTCAAACAAACAAAGAATTTTCAAAATCGGTCCAACATTGACGGAGATATGGGTGAACAAAAACAAAACAAACTAACATAATGTCGACCATAAAACCTCCTCCTTTTTCGTAAGTTGGTTAAAACATAGGGTAGTTCTTGTGTTTATAAGTACTTACGAGTATAAGCTTTACGTAATAAAAATATAATGTAGGTACCTAATTACAAAGAAGCTTTTGAAACAAGTTTATATTATATTATTTTATTTTAATTATTGTGAATGTGAAGACTATGTGGATCATTTTTTTTATTTAAATTTTATCTTAGTTTTTAATCATGGTCTGGCAGTTTGGGTAGTTTATGCGGCCTACCCGAATGTCCTTGCTTTGGTATTGTTCGTCGATTCGTTGACCTCCTTAAATTCTGAGTTGAGCTGCTCGGTTATTGACAAATGCGTGCACTGACTGGACAGGTCCACTCAATCTGCCTGGTTCTTTCCTCAAAAGACCATTTCAGACATTAGTCTACATGGTCTTCACATGATCTAACCAAGATTTTGTCTGGACTTTAAAAGAGACTGTGACCTCTGAGTTTGTTTCGGCCTTTCTTCTCAGAGTAGTCAGATAGGAAACGCCGACCTCATCTAGTTTAAAAAAAATATGTTCGACATGTAAAAGTGTTTGAACAAACCAACTTACAGAAATAAAATCATTTATCATTTATCAAGTAGGTACTTTACCAATTTGCTGGTTCGATAATAAAGCTTTTTGCGAACCTCTACAAAAGCTTTTGCAAGTAATTACATAATATATTATGTTTGTTGCTGGTAAAAACAGCCCGGAGCAACTTTAAATGATGCGCCTTTTATTCGGTATCAAAGGTCGGACGTGAAGTCGTGAACACTTCTTATGTCAAAACAACGTCGTCAATACATTTCTCTTGATGCAGTCACGTATGAAATCTCTATAATGTCGACTGATAAAGTACTTACTACAAGCCGTGTTCAATTACAGCCTGATCTACAGTATTGAAGAAATCAATAAACTGTTCTTGGAAAAGTTGTTGAAGCGGTTGCCTACTTTCTTATTACGAGGTACTAAGAGGAAAACTGTTTGAGTACGTTTTTTCCATATAAACGTAAAGCATGACGTTATATAATATGGTTTACAAGTCAAAGTTTACCTACATTACATAAGAAAGTAACTAAGTGCGAGGAGCAGTATCGCCTATCGGTGAAACCTCCTAGTCGACTTGAAATCGTGTGCTTGACCCGCCGGAGCTACCTTGCTAGCAAAAGCTACCGATGAATATCTAAACATACCCTACCTTATGGGTAGGTACCCGCTGTATACTTTCTTCTTGTTTACGCACATCTTTCATTGTTTGTCATTCAAAAGAATCACCTTATCAAGATAAATGAAGAGAGTCATCATGTCAAAATCACAGTCTTAAATGTTAATAAGTTTTGTCAGAAGTCATGAAGACAAAGCATTAATATTTAACTTTCCCTTTTAATAATAGTTTTAAAGATCTTCTTTAATATAAGTAATGGCTAACGATTTAGCCCATTAACGAAAACTGAGAAGATGGTATGTTGATGTGCAGAGGTCACTGACATTCCGGTAAACATAAATAAATATGTACTCAATCTCCGCAGTAACCATCACGTGTGACTGACCGGTCCCAGATTGTCGTTTGTTTTTGTCGAGTTCCTCCTACGTGATGCACTCAGTTAGTGTGGGAACTGACACACCGAAGCCGGTTCTAACTTACAGAAATAGGTGTTATTTTATTTTCCCCATAAACAAGTCAACAACACTGTTAAAGCACAATGGCACGTAATTATATAAGGCGCTATTGTCAACAAATATGAAATTCGCTTTCTATGGTTGGCAAATATTACTCTGTTACATCAAAGGATTTGGTATTCGTCGTGCACGTATCGATTATTATGTATTGACGACGTATTCATCTCATCGGAGCTTTGAATGCTCGACCTCTTAAGCTGTTGAATGAGCTGGACTGGATTTCCTCTTACAATGTATAAATTGACACTAATCATTAGTTACACGGCTTTGTAATGTCTATTTGAATGTGCGAAGCGACGTGTTATATCTTCATTAAGGCTGTTAAATACCATGAGGGCATACTGTTGAGGTTGGGTTAAAAGCACAAAACCTTGACACACTTACAAAATTAGAACACTGGTCTCATAATTATATCTTCTCTATTTCTCATTATAAATTTTTCAGTCGATAAACGATGAAATCCGTTCCAAGATGGATCGGCATTCAATACAAATCTTTCATTTTAGTTTCTGACACTCTAACATCGGCACAAACCATTAAAATCACAATAAAAGCTTTACTTCTATTAGATTTAAAATTCTCACTTTTAATTAACCACCGCCGGAATAAGAGGGGTGTTATAAGTTTGACGTGTGTTGCAGTGTATCTGTGTGTCTGTCTGTGGCATCATAGCGTCCAAACGGGTGAACCGAATTTGTTTTTTTTTTTAATCGAGAGTGTTCTTAGCTATGTTTGAATTAAATCGGTTCAGCCGTTCAAAAGTTATGGGCGTTTTACTGTTTGAATCGGGGTGTTTTCGCAAGATATCGTGTCGTAATTATGTGTTCTATAGATTGCCGATCGGAGCGTGTCTTCTATATACTAGATAAATTATGTAGCATGAAATAAAAATGTGTGTTTAATACATCTTTTGAATCCGCCACAGGAATTTAAACCTAAGATGGAAGAATTTGTCACCAATAAAACCTGCTTGTTTTATCACAAAAAACGCAATAGATATCTTTATTGACCTGCCTACTCAGCTAATAAAACATTAATAAATTATTATTGAATGCATCCAAAACATCGAAATCACTATGGTATGTTAATTAATTCCAATATGTTGATATCAAAGTAAACACATAGGTACTATACATTGCGTAACTCATAAGTCTTGTACTTGTACCACTAAATATTCTACTTCTACAATTGTCTCCATTTTTTGTTTTTGTAGAACAAAACTATGCACCGAAACTATCACAGTCCTTATATGCGATGATGTTGCGGTATTCGAACAGTACCTAATGATCAATTGTACAATGTTGGTCATATCGTGTTCGTTTATTACAGTTATCGATTACAGGGAAACGACCTGCGGCTTAAACCAATTATTCTCTAGGCGTCGGCGAGTATTGTGCAAGTAAATAACATGCTCGAAGCACTGATAATTATCATAAGAGTAGTGACCGCCAGAGCTCTGCGTGACACCCGCCTCTGATGCTATTATTTCCGAAACAAGAACAATTATTCTTTATTGCCGTAACGGCCTACGATTTGATTTATCATTGCGCAACGCTACACGTGTATTGTTCTGAAACAATTCCATATTACAAACTAATTTCACAAATTGCTACCTGTGTTACATTGTTAATGTAAGTATATTAATTTATTATTCAAGATAGTCTTTTGTGGAGAAAGTCGCTAAGCTAATAGATATTTTTATTGTATGTACAGAATATTTATTAATATCAGCTATGTAGGTATTCATTAGGGGAAAGCTTAGAAATTCAGATATATTTAAGTACCTATTAAATGAAACAACAGATAATATTAATAGTATATTATGCAATTATTGAATAAATGGACGGATTTAAAGCGAGGGCCATAGATGAATCACGAGCAAGTGAAGGATTCTAATAACTGAATCACGACCGTAGAGAGTCGACGAGTGGTGATTTCATGATGATTGAATCACGAACATAGCGAGTGAATTGATTGTGATTGAATCACGAGCATAGTGAGTGATTCAAGTGTTAGAATCCTGAGCGACGCGAGTAATTCATGGCCCTCGATATAGGTGAAGCCGTTTTATTCAAGAGATGCATACTATACTTTATACAAAGACTACGAGAAAAAGAAAGATTTAAGCGAAAAGCACAAGGAGTTTGTATGTCGAGTATTCTTTGCGCAAGGAGGTTGTATAGCATTGAGATGGAGGTCGAATATATTGGTGTATTCTTAATACAAACACCAAAATATTGATTAAAAGTGTTTTTTATTCACTGTTTTCAGATAATAAAATAAGCTTTTTAAAGGGAAATGGTATAAGTTATATTTAGGTCTAGTAGGTATCATATATATCAGTCAAAAGCATGTAGTTTGCAGCATTGCAATTTTATTCCACTTGGATATATTTATTATTTACCTATTCAATAAAGCAAAAAAAAAAACGAATACCGAAAACCTCTTTAAACCGCCTCCGAAGCCAAGTTGGTCGCTGCAGGCACAACTTAGTTAGATGTGGGTACTCCAATCACCCGCAGTGCGATTGCGGAGCTATGTCCTAAACAATGCCCCACCTCCTATCGTGCTCTCTGTGCAACAACACCTGCACCCTGAAGGACTTTTGTGAGGCAAATGAAAACGCTGCCGTGGCTGAATTCTGGTCAAAACGTATATAATTGAGGAATCATTGAGACGACGAAGAAGAAGAATTATGTATTGGTAAACAAAACGTTTGAAAACAGCCTTTGTTTACTGCAAAAGCACGCGGAAACATTTTCTCATTCAACTTTGCTTTCGAACCTTTATGACAAGTCATAAAACAAAATGTGCCATATTGAACGCGGTTTGGTAATAATGTTTCTATCCGTACAATGTGCTTACATTCCGACACAGCAGAATTCCGGATTTCCCGGCATACAACATATATACAGCAAGCGCATTCTGTTTATCTTGAGTTATTGAAACTACTTTCATAGAAATATTTTTAATTAGCCATGCTTTTTAGATGAATCTGCTGGATATGACGTGTAATCTTTCGGTTGGTATAATCACTATTGCATATTCAAAATTAACTAAATATTTGTATTGCTAAAAGAGCATTTTTAATATGTTTTTATTGTTAATATTAATAGGCCATAAGCTACCGTGCGAAATTGATTACAAAATGCTTCGGCGTTTGTGGTGTGGTGTACCTACCACAAAGTATTCAATTTTCTATTTCGTTACTTAGACCAAATCTGATAGTCTGTTTTCCTACTTTATTTCAATCATTTTATTCGGTTTTGTGTATTTAATGACAAACTATATGTATGAAAGAGGGTTTCCGCTTATTCCAAAGTAAAAATGTTTTTTGTCCATCTAGGTTTTAGGACCACAAACCGTCGTGGACTAGAATTCCTAGAGAAGGTAGAACTTATACATAAATGTCATACTTTAGAACATTCAATCCATGAGCCATTTCCAATGGCAGCATGAAGCAGTTCCAGTTCATAATATGCTGATCGAGCTAGGTAAGGGCCTGGTTATGCTTATATATTACATAGATGCCTGCATATATCAAGTTCTCAATAATAACTTAATGACGCCGCTGGATCAGTCGGATACGTATTTTAATATCTCTAAGCAGACTACAACATAGTAGTTACTACGTATTAGTATAATAATGTCTTGGGAACCTAGAAGTTAGGTCTTTGCTGTATTTATCGGTCTAACAATATACGGCAATGCGAGTCGGTAGCTTACTACAACGATAGGTTTCTCTTTCGCCGTAACTTATCGTAAATTTACATAAATAATCATTAACAGATGTGCCTCGGGCAACGTGCGTTATGTGTGTTCACGAAATTTCTTGCGAAATGTGTTATACAAGTTTCTCAAGCCAAGTTTCTTGCAAACTCCAAACATTTATTAATATTTTCCGCTAAAATCATAATATGCCCATTATGTTTATCTACAAAGGTGCATTGTTGTTGCAATATTACCGTATTCTTGAAAGAAAGTTTGCTTAGTTTGTATGGTGGTTCGCGTTCAGGCACTTGGACGGATCTTTTGTTTTCTTGACAAAGTATGAATGCAGGCTACGTCGCCGTCGTCGGCTCAGTTCGTGAGTCTGCAACACTCTCCCTCCGTGACTCGCGATGCATGCACTCGGTGCAATGTAAGATGGCATGTGATTTTAAAATGTTGATATTCATCCGTGTAACAACACAAAATCAGTGGTTTGTTTGTATAATCTCTGGGAAAAATATGATGGGAACTCATCCTCTTGTTGATTTACGATGTGTGATATTACGAGCTGTCTATTACGCTTGGAACGTTTTTTTTCATAATTAAAATAGTCTTTACATCATTGTTTCAGTATGATAGATCCTTTTCTGGATATGGAACAGTCGTGACATTTGGCACTTATTTATAGGTGCAGCACACAATCTTCCATGACATTTTTTATGCACTCATCTACTGGGTTGAAACAAACAATACTGACCTCGTTCTAACTGACCCAAATATAAGATTGTAAGTGTAACTTGCAAATTCAATCATCTACTTAAATTAGATGGTAGTTATCTCTGTGCCGTACCGTGTTATTGTAAACATGCTGGTTGTAGCAAACAAAACATATCTGTAATGCAATATAAGGAAGTTAATCCAATAACATGTTCAAAATTGCTATACATAAAAGCATAACTGAGTGACTAATGTGGTTCACAAACCTGTCATTATGCGGATATTAAGATAAGTTACACGCAATCTGCAATGTTACGACTATGTTCGAATTAAGCATTCATAAGTTGTGAAGTTCGTGAACTGTAAAGTAGGTAAGAATTAATTTATTCAATGTTTTTGCTTTTAATTATTTAATAACTAGACGATACAGCAGCAGCAGCTGGGCCGTTAATGGGGTGTGTTGCATAACTATAATATAAGCACAGTAGTTAACTATATGGGCTTTATGGGAACACGATTTTAATTAAGTTCGAATATTCAACTGTCAATATTAAATTTGAGTAACGATCATCGTGTTTCCAATGAATAGAAAATGCCTAATATTGCATACCATTTGAATTTTGCTACAAACTTGTAAATAAATCGAGAAGATGGTCAAATATATATGGGAGCAACTGGGTAGCGAGATAGCGATCAATCGCGTAGGCTGGACGACTGTAGGGTACCTACTGAACTGATTCCCTGAATTCTTATGCCACTAGAACCTATTCGTATGATAACCAGAAGGTTCGAAACACGATGATCATTCGATATTCGCAGACGACCTCTCGAAAATGCTACATTTGTTTTCAATTAACTTTCTTTTAAATGAAATACCCGCATTGACAAACTAACGTCATTAAACGCCAGTGAAAGTTTACGTCATCACAACGCGCAGAATTTGCGCAAATTACCTAGTCTTGTGTTGTGTCTGGTGTTCGTACGTCGCAAGAGAAATGAGATTCTTCGCTAATGCTGTGGAAAGGGCTATTTAAATACACACGTTAAGTAAACACCTCTTTTAAATGTTTTGTTGTTGCGAGAAAACCGCGCGTATACGAATTATTCATCATGGAATCTGCTGAGAAATAAGCATGTTGTGTAATATTTTGCAAGATACTACAATACCAAAGTAAACTACCGCTTACAATTTTACAATTACTCTTGAAATACACTACGATGTAATCCAAGGCATTTAAAGTTGCGTTTTTTAATTGATGCTGTTTTTAAAATAACGGGGCACGATTGTTGCAGTTTATCGAAATAATTGTGTTTAAATAATTATGCTTGTGTTTTTTAATAAGCAGTAAGAAAAATGCTACGCAGTGAGTATAAAATGTGGCTGATTCGTGGAAGCAATTGCTCATTAATCGGACAACGTCAGGTGTAATATTTTAATATTACAAGCTTTTAACTAACTTGCAATGTATCACCATCATCATATCAGCCGAAAGACGTCCACTGCTGGACATAGGTCTCCCCCAAGCGTCGCCACGTTGACCGGTCCTGTGCGTCTCGCTACCAGCGGATCCCCGCAACCTACACCAGGTCGTTGGGCCACCTGGTGGGAGGCCTTTCATCGCAACGTCTTCCAGTTCGCGGTCGCCACTCCAAAACCTTTCTACCCCATCGGCCATCCGTTCTGCTAGTAATGTGCCCTGCCCACTCCCTGTCAACTTAAGTTTGGCAATTCTTCGGGCTATGTCGGTAACCCTGGTTCTCTTGCGGATCTCTACATTTCTGATTCGACCACGCAAGGAAACGCCGAGCATAGCGCTCTCCATTGCCCTTTGAGTGACTGTAAGCTTTCTGATAACGCCCATTGTAAGAGAGACAGTTGTTGTCTCAGAGCCATATGTCATCACTGGCAACAAACACTGATCATAGACTTTTGTCTTGAGACACTGTGGTAAGTTGGACGAGAAGATACAGCGCAACTTTCCAAACGCTGCCCAGCCGAGTCGGATTCGACGGTTGATCACTTTTTCAAAGTTGGGCCAACCAAGGTGATTTTGAATGCCCATGTTCACCCACTCCTATCAAGGTCGGAGTGTAGAGCTCGAAGTTGTGGGCGACTATGTCTACCTGGGACAAACGATCCAATTGGGTAGGGCCACAGTATAAATATACCAAACAGTATAGAAACTACCTACAAACGCTGTTTGATATATTTATACTGTGGCCCTACCAAATTGGATCGTTTGTCCCAGGTAGACATAGTCGCCCACAACTTCGAGAGTAGAGTCTCCGACCTTGATAGGAGTGGGTGAACATGGGCATTCACCATCACCCATCGTCTTCAAGGTTCTGGACTGGAGAGGGCTAGGTATCAACACCTAGCCCTCTCCAGTCCAGAACCTTGAAGACATCCTCCAGTGCAGCGGTAAACAGCTTCGGAGATATGACGTCTCCCTGTCTCACACCCCGCTGCAGAAGGATGGGTTCCGAGGTCTGATCCTGAAGTCGAACTGACATGGTGGCGTTTTTGTATAAACACTTCAACACTTCGATGTACCGGTAGACAATTTGGCTTTCTCGTAGCCCATAAATGCTAAACAGAGAGGCAGGCTGTACTCTTCGGTCTTCTGTATAACCTGCCGCAGCGTATGTATGTGGACTACGCGCCTGCGCGCGAGACGATTCGTGATGACTCTTGAAAACAGCTTGTCGACATGGCTAAGAAGTGAGATGGGCCTATAGTTCTTCAGTAGGGCATTGTCACCCTTCTTGAAGAAGAATACCACCATACCCCTGCACCATGCCTGTGGCGTTTTCCCCTCGAGTATGACGGAATCAAACAGCTTCTGAAGGGCCTCGCCTTCAGGAGTTCGGCCGTAATTCCGTCATCACCGTCGGTGCCTTGTTGTTCTTAAGCTGTTTCAGAGCCATCCTAATCTCATACAGGCTGACGTCCGTAATGTCTTCGGTGTAGTGTCGGGTCAATCTAGCTCTAGGTTCATTGGCTAGATTCGCGACGGGTTTACTGGTTGACGTGTACAACTGCCCATAGAATCTCTCGATCTCCCTCAGAAGCTCCGGTTTGGCGGACACGATCCTGCCATCATCGGTCTTCAGTCTTTAGATAGATCTCTTGCAAAGACCTTTTTTTATGGGTAGGAAATCATCCAATGACTTCTCCCGCTCTGGGTGAAGCGGAAGGGCGTGTCCGACTTTTACTGACTAAAACCCACCCATGTTCCTTCAGTAGCTTGTGCCAGGGCCGCGGTAACTCTCTTTCAAATTTGGAGCCCTTATTCCGTTCAATCGCATCTTTAATACTTTCGGTATTAAAGCGGCGGAGGTCGCTTTTCAAGTACTTTGAGATCCGTCTATTTAGCTGCCGGTATTTCAACGCATCGTCTGAAGACTGCAAGATCATCTCACGCCTCTCCTTCATAAGCTTGAGAGTAGGATCAGAGAGCTTTGTGTTCCTATGTGTATGACGGGTTTTGAACAACTTAGACCCGACCGTATGGACTGCTTCTATGAACCCATCGCTGTATTCGTCCACGGAGCTCCCTAGGCACTCTAAACGAGTCGAATTCGAGCTGAAAGCTATCGGGGTTTTGGACCTGGATCTGTGCTGGACGGAGCGTGGACTTCATCAGTCGAGGCCTCTTGCCATGCGGTGATCGCTCCCGGTTTTCACCGAATTGATCACAGAGACATCATCGAACATTTGCTTCTTGGTTGACATGATGAAGTCAATCTCGTTTTTAGTTGCAGCATCGGGGCTTTGCCAGGTCCACTTCCTGTGCTCACGCTTTCTGAAGAAGGAGTTCATCATGTAGAGGCCCTCCTTCTCCATAAAACTGGCCAGTAGGTGACCCCGGTGGTTCCGACGTCCAACTCCAAATTGCCCCACTTGCAGCTCATCCTCGTCTCGTTTGCCCAGTTTCGCGTTAAAGTCCCCCATGACAACGGTGAAGTGAGTTTTGAAACCATGTATGGCTCTAGAGATATCCTCATACATGGCATCTACCTCGTTGTCGGGGTGTGCTGAAGTCGGCGCGTAGACCTGTATGACCTTCAGCGAATATCTTGCGGATATTCTGAGTATAAGGTACGCCACCCTGGTCGATACACTCTCGATCTTCACCACGTTGTTCACAAGGGACTTGTGGACAATAAACCCGACACCACCCTGGGACTGCCGGTCACCCTCTCGGAAAAAGAGCAGGTTACCGGATTTGAAGATTATCGCGTCCTCCCCCTCTCTTCGGACTTCAGATAACCCTATAATACTCCATCGTAATCTGCTCAATTCTTCCTCGAGTTCGGCCATCTTCTCGTCGGCCCGGAGTGTTCGCGTGTTACATGTTCCCAGGTCCAGTCGTCGGTGTTTATTGGGGTAGCCGGGTCCCGGGATTATGGCAACCTCCCCCCGGTTGCCATAATCGCCTCGCTTGGCAGGCGGGTTGGCGGTCGCAGTTTGTTGTTAAAGTGCACAGAGAACGCTGCTGCCCATTCTCTGGTGTGTCCCTTAGTCGCCTTTTACGACATCCACGGGCAGATATGGGATGGTGAAATTCTTTACGTCCATCACCATATGGTACACTTGCAATGTATGTATGTAAGTGTGTTCGGGTCAAATCATGCAACTGAATTTTAAGCAGTTATCCTCCACCGAATAAGATTAAATTTTCATGTATTCATTTAGTCTTGATATAATATATATATAATATATGAAGACTAAATTAATAGACGGTGACAGAATATATTATTCATTAAAAACTCTTTTTTTAAACACCATATTTTTTCGTATTCTTCTCAGGAAACCATTTCATTTGATACGAATATCATGGCAGTGCACCAAAAACACCTATACCGCCATCTTGGGCCGTCCGCCATATTGAATTTAGAATGATGTCACTTAGCTAACTATGCATTGTATAGATACTAAACCCATTCCTACAAAATATCTTTTTTTGCTGGTTGTCTGCAGTTAAAAATAGGTGAAGAGAAATAAACTAATGATGTGTTAGGAAACAGAATAAATTATGTGTTATGATTACTTATGATGCGGAAACTAGCATAAGTAATCCTCACAACGTCTCGGATTGAAATATCTGGGAAGCCAACAGCATAATGAGCGCGAGTCTTTCTTCGCATTACTTTTTGTGTTAATTTCCTTCTATGCGTAATATCTGCATTACCTATTAGGATTTACAAATAAGTATCTCTATACGCATTAACCTGTATAACAGAGATAATCAAGGGCGGACCTAGGATTTTTTTCTGGGAGGGGCACGAGGGGCGGACGGGCAAAAAAGATCAACAATAACTGTTAGAAATAAACTTGTTATAAGTATCATACTTCAAGTTACTTAGAAGCAAATCAAATTTAACACACTTGAACTTGTAGAAATAAATACAAGTTCAAGTGTGTATAGGAAGGTTTATGAAAGACAAGAGTTTCACTCATGTTCCTCCTGTTATATTATTCATATATTTTAACATCTCTGAAAATTTGATTTGCTTCTAAGTATGTACTGTGATGGAATGTCTACAGTACACAAAAATACAGTCTGGGAGGGGCACATGCCCTCGTGCCCCCCTTTAAATCCGCCCTTGGAGATAATAATATGCATAGTAAAAAGTATATGAGACATCCATGTGTTGGACTGTTGGTATGCTGAAGTCTGATGTATTGAGCCTTAAACCTATAGGCTAAATATACACTAGTGTAGTGTATATAAATATATCTAGGCATATTGATTAAAACAACACATACGGTACCTGGTGTTTATCTAATTCAATCAACAAAAAAAAAATCTCTGCAAACCAACCAAGAACTTTCTTGATAAAAATCGCATCGCAAATATCTATTGTAAAACATTTCATCACCGTTCGCTTTTTCAATTACATAATTCATTTTTCGTAATATTACACTGCAGAGATGACTACCGTTAGAATTAGAACCGTAAAACGAAAGCTCCTTTGCCGAATGCGGCGCGGTCACTCAACGCGCTTACAACTTGCTGCGTAATCTTCTCATCAATGAACAACATTCCTCACACGTGCACAATTCGCGTAAAATATTTCTGAAACACCGTGGGAAAGGTAATGGAGATATTTCAAAAAATAAGTAGTACAATACAACTGATATCCATAGCTTGCGACACTTCATTAATTAAGATTAAGACCTAGTTATGAATGAGCATTGTTTTGCGTCCTAGAATTGTTTACAACCTTCTTGTTACACCGTATCTGGTGAGATGTGCAATATTTTGTTAGTGCGTACGTGTCAGCTACTCATTGTCTCTATGTTACGGTCTAATTAATCCCGATAGAGCGATAACAGTCAACGGTACCTACATTGAAAACCATGTCGGATTTGAGTTTATAATTCGTGTGAAATATTTTTGACCTTACCATATTTTTTAAGAACATTTAACAAACTGAGAACAATATATATCTTCTATGCAATATGTTGTCTTTTTGTGTTTGACTGTAACTTATTAAATCTGCAAATCGTGCACATATAGCATATATTATAAAGCTTTTGGACAACAATCCATAATTCATGAAAGAACTCGCTTATTTCAAAAAGCTAATTTGTCAGGGGTCACTTTCCTTGGCACTAGACAGCGGAATAAACAATTCTAAATTTATTTAGATTTGTTTATTAGACCAGTATGATAATGAAATTGGTGCTAAATTAAGAAATATTTTAGCGTAGAGCCTCAAAGCCTTTGTATTTTATGTTAATCAAAGGATTTGTTACGTAAAGTCGAAATAAACTTTCTATTCGGCAATCAATTTATTTAATTACTCTATGTCGCACTGTCATTCAAATCTTGGTAGTATTGTCTGTTTGTTCAAAACTTCGCGGTACATTTGAATAATTCTTTGAAAGTTTTTGCATGCAGCAATCATTTCCGCATAATCTTTTCAATATAAATTTAGTATTCCCACCGTCATCATTGACGAATACTTCATTTGTCAATAAAATGTTTGTTTTGCAAACTTCACTAAGCCCTTTGTTAAAATTACTTTAAACTATTTAAACACTGTGCAATGACTGTTGAATCGTGACATTTTAATTTAGTTTTTAACTAGCTCTATTATACATAATTTTGTTTTCATTATACGTAAACATCTCGTCCTTGCACTATTGTGACATTAGATTTTTCAATAATTTAAAAATGTCATCGTGTTTTTGTTAATGACCCCAAAGATATGTATATATATGTCGAGATCTGAAGCAAGTCTTATTTTTTTCATCACACTTGCACGTAAAAAGTATCTAAACATACAGGTTAACTTGGCCGTAATGCCCCATATAAAACCCTCGGGCTTTCTTTTTGCCATGAAACCCTAGGGCGGTAAGTAATATTTTTTTTATTTTATGCCACAGCACACAGGTCATGCAAGTTATTTATTTATTTATTTAATACTTCATGCACACAAATGTACAGAGGCGGACTTAATGCCTTAGGCATTTTCTACCAGTCGACCTTCAAGTTCAAGCAAGGAGTATACACGCAATTGAAAAATTGTCTTAAAATGTTATCTAATCAGGAATTTCTTTGCAATCTCGCTAAATGTTACTTAAATACTCAACTAATGTTCTTAATAATCGATTTTAATAGTTATAGTATGAAAACGTCGAAATTATTTAATTCTTTTTACACTCCGTCATGGCTGTATACCTACGTAAGTATTTGCCCTTAAAGTTTCTGAACGAAACACTGTATAATCTGTGGTGTGGGCAAAAATTCGCCAACCGCTTAAAAAAAAGTTCACGTATTTCGTAATAACAGCTGTGCTGACTTGTGTATTAAAGCTATAATTTATAATTATTACTCGCAGATGTGATGAAAAACATTGTGTGTATCACGGGCGGTACGGGAATTACGAACCTCGACTCAAAAAGCCTACTAGAGACTCGATCGTAATTCCTTCCATACCGCCCTTAATACACAATGTACTATTTTATCAGGTTTGCTTTTTAATTTGCATATTGTATAGCAATGTAAAAATAGGATGATAAGTTTGATTGAGCATGCACAATATGCACAGTCAGTCATTCTTCAAATAAAAAACTCAGTTACATAGAGCAAGCAAAAGTCTTGTTTCAATTCTTTGATGAACATGTAAAGTAGTATTTCTGACTGCACACTTCTTTTTTTAGGGTTCCGTAGTCAACAAGGAACCCTTATAGTTTCGCCATGTCTGTCTGTCCGTCCGCAGTTTAGCTCAGAGACTCTAAGTACTAGAGCTATACTTTGGCATGGATATACATACTCGTATTATCACTCCGACAATGTGATATAAAAGGGGTGCTTATGTGGGGATGTTTTTTATCTTCTGTCCCATTGTGTGGGATATCGTTAGATAGGCCATTCAAAAATATTACGGGTCTGTGAAAACCATTTTTCGATTCAGGAATCCGTTTGCGTAAAATTAAGCTTTAAATTGCTCATTTTTGTTAGAGTCAAGTGTCCCCCTCCCTGCCAGCTCAATGGTTGCTTTTGAATATGTGAAAAAAATCACGGCAGTAGTATATATAAATAAATTAAAAGGAAAACTAAAAAAAAACAACAAAACAACAAAAGCTAAAAAAAAAGAAATGCAGGCTACTAAGCTGCTTTAAAAGTTTTCGAGTAATAGTAATATAACAAGTACTTCGTAAAGTAAAAATTTTGTGCAAATTCCATTGAAAAATTACTTATACAACATTCTTAGCTGTGTAAAACAGGTACCTAGTAAATATAAGTTTATGAACCATTAAAAAATGTACAAAAATAAAATCATAACATTCTTAATAATTATGATTTCTAAATTAATCATGTTTACGCTCGAATAACGCATTGGAGTGTGTGGCGGTGTTTGGCGTGAGCCACCGAAACCATTTAAATATACATGAAACAACAAAAAGCCCTCTTCGTAGTCCGCGTTATTGTGCAACTACAGAACCCTTACAGCGCGTGGCCCGACACGCACTTGGCCGGTTTTTTCATTTATAGCATCAAAACATTTATTTAAAACGAAAACAAAACGAGTGTAACTAAAGCTCGTTGGCAACGCTGACAGTTCGCGTGTTTGAAATCACAAGTGGTATGATGTCATGAAATTTATTGCCGTCTAAGTATTATCTAAGCCAAAGAGATCACACAATCTTTCTCTTCCTCATAGCTATAGACCAGTGATGTCATGTAGCATTTAAATGTAAGATAGATCCTCGTAACAAATACAATTAGTAGGCGTTCTTATAATAGACGTACTTTACTAAACCACCCACGTTCAGCATTACAATTTGAACAGGCACTAACTCCGCCCTTGTGTATGTTACTCCAAATATCACATCCACATTAGCGAATGCACATTGTTATATAATTCAAAATTATACAATGGGTGAACGACTAGAGTGTTCAAACTGATTTTTAGAATAAGCGATCGCCTAGAGCCGATGTGTAACGTATTTGTGCTGCCAGTAAAGGTCATGCCCGCAATCAAGGGAAACAATACGCAGACGTGGATCTAATGTAGGGTACACATCATTTGTCAAAATCAGGAGAGTTGGATGTGTATTCTTATTATTTTGACGTTATTTATCTGTAATCAATCAATGAAAGTCATGCAGTGTCGCGACCCGAAAGGAATTCATATCGATCACAATAACCACTATCAAAAGGTAGGTATGTCATAGGTATGTAGAAACAGATAGCTTACTTGCAACCTTTGATATGTGACATAAAGTCCATAGTAGTAACCAAACTTTATGGACCATCAATATATTGATTTGTAATCTATACTAATATTATAAAGCTGAAGAGTTTGTTTGTTTGTTTGTTAGAACGCGCTAATCTCAGAAACTACTGGTTGGAATTGAAAAATTATTTTTGTGTTGGATAGTCCATTTATTGAGGAAGGTTATAGGCTATATAACATCACGCTACGACCAACAGGAGCAGAGCATAAATGAATAATGTTGCAAAAACGGGCAAAATTATTCCTTTTTGAGAGCTTTCGTTGCGTGCGCTGCGTAAACGGTTTAATTACACAACAATCATGTATGTAGAGTAGGTAGGGTTGATGGGTAGGTAGGTAGCCAGTTGACGGGAGCGAAGCCGCGTGGGACAGCTAGTAAACTAATAAAGTTAAGATGATACGAGTAAAGTATCTACCTGCAAAGTTGAATCTCCACAGAATTGCAACATACCTAACCAAAAATCTATAGATTGCTAACTGAAACCTTTTACATTATTCAATATTAAGAAATATTGATGAATAATATCGTAACTCATTAAAACAAATTACACAAGAAAACTGCGATAAATTAGTGGAAAATATTAGATTAAGGCAATATAGATTTTATCTTTAACATCATAATTCGCCATAGATCGCAGTATATGTGGTAATCTCGGCTACGAGAAATTATTCAACAATGATCCATAACGTTACAATGACTAATTAAAAGAATTGTGTAAAATAACACTTAGAAATTACGAACAAAGTAAGTATCAAGAAAGATTATGTGAATTATTGCTTAGAGTTGTTATCTATTAGCTTTCACTGTCCCACGGTCAAAAGTAAAGAGTGAACAACGGGCATTGTGATGATTCAGCTTATCGGACAGATCTTAGTTGACTCGAAATATGAATTCCTTATAGATGTAGTCTGACACGATAGAAATCAAGTTCTTTTACAACTTTCTTCCCCAAAAAATTTCATTTTTCATATTCTCTTATACTTAATCTACTTACCTACCTACCTATACTAGAAGTCTAGACAAGTGACATTCTATCATCGAATGCGTCGAGATAGCGATTGGTAAAATGTTTGGGACTGCCAAGAACTATTAAAATGTCACGAAAGTAATCTCTTTCATTTTAGCATTTCGACTCGGTAGTCGAAATACTAAAAGCTGATGATAGCGGTCTATCGGTCATAGAATGACAACCTTACGCTGGGGCAAAACACCGTTGCCGCGACAAATCGCGGCTCGATGCACAGAGCACCGGCAGGATCTCATGGCGACATGGAGAGGGCGACTGTCGCGAAGCAACCCAGCGCTGGCCAAACCGCAATTGCGGCGATAAGGCATCTCTTTGAAAAATAATTTGATAGGCGCCACGGTGTCCTCAACTTTTGCCTGACGCAGGTCCTCATCGGACACGGCTGTTACGGGCGGTTCAGAATAAGGAGGGAGGAAACACCGGGTTGTCACCATTGTGTGGATCGCTCGGAGAATACGGTGTTCTCGTGGAGGCGATCGGCGTTGGCGACCTTTCGTGTCAGTCCCTGGTCCAGGGCATGGTACGGAGCGAGAGGGCATGGGAACCTGTTACCGCCTTCTGTGAAGCAGTAATGCTCGTGAAGGAGGAGGCGGAACGCGTGAGGGTGACGCGACGGATGCCCTCGAGCCCCTAAGCCACCGCAGAAGACGCCCTGGGCGTCGGGAGTGGCAGGCCCATTCCCTGCCACCGTAGGCGTATGCTTGCGGACGGTGAGTAATGGGTATCTCGCCGTCCGATAAAGACCAGGGCCGAGTCGACGGCATGTAGTGTTCCACGCGCGCATCAAAGAGATGTCAGCAAAAACTGATCCCAGATCGGGCGAAGTCATTTGTACCTATAGTTTTCGGTGTTTCGACGCCGACTTCGGAAAAGAAAGTTATTTTTCACTTTGTAGTGCTTTTTTTGGAAGCCAGTTGTTTTTTTTGTTAAATAGTTTTTTTATTTATCACTTTTTTGTTTTGATAGGTACCTCCGTATATAGGTAGCCAAAATAAATCTCATGACGATTCCAATAAGCGCAAACACGACTAAGATACATTGTTTTATTTTGGAGTTCCAGTGCCTAAATGCCGGCTTCATCATCAGATCAGTAGATGGTACCATTTTCATCAGTAGGTACTATTTATTTATAACTATTTATTTCATCATAGTCGTTTAACTATTCGAGATATCGTAGACCCGTGACATACTTAGCATTACGGAGTTTTACCATTGACCATCTATGGTCTTCTTCACCAGTTCCACTTCACCATATAATACTTTCTGAGTGCAAATTATTGCATTGTTGATGAAAATGCCAAAATCGATATATGTATGCCTATAATATTTGAGGAGTTTCCTCGATTTCACCAAGATACTGACCTGACCTGATGACTATGGAACCAAATGGGAAGTATACCCTTTCAAACAAAATAAAAATGTTTCAAATCGGTACAGGCGTCTTTGAGTAATCGGTGTATATACTCGTACATTTAAAAAAAAATACCAATCGAATTGAGAATCTCCCTCCTTTTTGGGCAGTCTGTTAAAAAGGATATCATTGCAATTTAGCACTGTTTTAAAACCTCTTACGATTTCGACTTAATTTGCAAATACATAAGACAGAGTCCTTACAGGATTATCGTACTTAATGGTTGTACGCTAGACAACGCGGTGCTGCAATGTAGTTATAGTGCTCGCCAAACTTCTAGTCCGCCCTGAAGTTGGCTTTCCGATGCGCAAGGCACGAACCAGTGCTGTTATTGTATGAGATTTATCCATTGTAATCAACTTCAGGGCGGCCAAGAAGTTTGGCGAGAACTTTTTTGTGTGTCTACGCCTGGTAGACGCTGCGTAGGCCGCGTAGACCCATTGTCGTTTTCATATTACGGAGTGTTTTTTCATTAAAGTATTTACATAGTTTCATTTTCTTATTAAATTTATAATATGAATTCAATAATTAGTTACCCGAACATTTCCTATATTACAGTTACACGCAAAGAAACTCAATAACGATAATTCAATATACATAAGTTTCAGGTTCGGTTAAATTGAATCACATTTCAATAGTTGAACCGATTCCGTATAATCTGCTCGTTTTTGACCTTTTCTAAGTACTTTATGATCTTGTTAAAAAAAATGTAGAGTACCCTTGAGAAATCAAAGCGGATACATTGATTTTAACATGGTTTTTAATAATATAATTTAGTATTTTAACGCATAAACCAAATATCACCGTATTATTTATCAGGCGTATTGATACCTATCGTGCGTTTCGTAATCTGGATTGGATTATATCAAAATAATGATGAATATTTAAATCACGCAATATTTTCGAATTCGAAATATTTTGTGAAAAACGCATAAAATGTTAATTTAAGTATCGTGGTTTATGACATGTTAGGCACATCTGTTAGACTGTTACACATAAACTTCATCGTTACCTCATTAACTATGTTTGCTTGATGCTTGCTAATTGGCATTTGTTGGTGTTTGCGTATAATTGTCAGCTTAGGACAGTTTTATTTAAATCTGAAAGTAATTACTCTTGTGACCTTTATTAAAACCACACTGTATCTATTATTTGATGATTTAAAGATGATATCTTCATAACTTCTATCTCTTCAGCTTATCACGACTTAACTAGCTGCAAGCTTAAACACAAATTCCATCATATCTACCTACTTCATAAAATAATATTTAAACGAAGCAACTTTATTTCTTTATTCTTTTTTTCCGTTCGCATACTGCACTTAGACCACAAGATTAATTCAACTTTAGCGTGAAATGCCATCTTAACAGCCAGTTAAACAGCAGTTCGGACAAGTGGAAAGT
This sequence comes from Orthosia cruda, assembly GCA_964057195.1. NCBI lineage: Eukaryota > Metazoa > Arthropoda > Insecta > Lepidoptera > Noctuidae > Orthosia > Orthosia cruda. The sequence goes on along the minus strand of OZ059830.1, from coordinate 34,121,173 downwards.
TTATCATAAACAAAAGCTGCGCGTCTCGAGTCACGGCACCAGTCATTTGTCGGAGACCCGGAGTTCTCGCTCGAGTCTCGGCCTAGACGTAAGAACTGGAAATGATGTAAAATGATTCAAAATTTCACCAATAAGCGGCTGCAGTCGTAACACGTGTGACTCTGGCTCGGCAACGAATGATGAATCCTTAATAGCCATCATTCTCTTCCAACGATTCATGTAAACGAGCGCACCGCATCATCACGCACCAGTTGCGTCATCAGGGGAAAGTGCATTGATGAATTTATTGTTTAAATATTATATTTAAATAAATTCACACGCTGCTGTATGTGGAAGATTCTAGACGGTAACGCCTAATTTGAGTTAATATGCTTTATTATTCACAGTCGAGAGAGTAAACTTGATTTTAACAGCTTTTAATCTGCACGCTCTGCTGGTGGGCTATTCCAGCGCTGATATAAATTAAAGGTATCTTAAGGAAGTAAAAAAATATCATACTACATTAAGCTCTATTACAGAAGATCATTCTGTACTGTACTTAGTAATCTTAGTATCAATCAAATGTCTAATAATAATAGTGGATTGAGAGAAAGGACTGTTAAGTCTGGAATTTGCAATATGTCCTATTCTACCTACCAACCTACTTACAGTAATTTTATCGTCTTCTAAAGTAGGTATATAACCATTTAAGGAATTTACTATTATTGTATGTTTGAAACCATACAGTAGATAATTAAATAACTGAGTGGCTTTAAATATTTAAAACTTTGAAACTGTTGCACGTGGAAAATAAACGTAAACAATTCAGAGAATTCAGAACTCAAACAAGTCAGAGTTTACTTCAAATTTGTTCAAGTATCATAAATATTCAAACGGTGCTAGCGACGCATGTAAATTTCCGCATTACAGTCTACTTTAAACGCATTGAAGAGAGCTTGCATAGGGACGCAGTCATTTACATGACAGATGACCATCTACGTACAGAAAGAGATAAAGACGGTACACGTAACTACAGCTTCATTTTTATACGAACTCAGTCGTTAGTTAATCGCAATGTAGCTTTTACTTGACATGAAGAATAATAGAAAATCGTGCCGTGCAATATGGTGATGGTTTATTATAAATGTTCATATTAAAGAACATCAATATGATTTTCACATTTTAGTGAAAACAATTTATTTATGAGTGCAAGTGGTTACGTAATTTATGTTAAATGAATTGACGGAGACTTTCAATTTGCGGAATATTTTACTAAGGAGGTAAGAGTGCGATTAAACAAACATTTTAAAGAGAAAATAATTACTTCTTGAATAAAATATCTTATATTCGACGCACTTTCGTATTTAATACGCTGGAATTTGGAACAAAGCATTTTCACCTAAAAACAATCACTAAAATCATCTATCACTCACAATGAAAAAGAGAAAATTAAGACCAATGATGGGCTTATTGAAATAGCAAAAAGAAGCAAATCCAAAACCTTACAAAAACTCCTTCATGCATAAAAATTCACGCATTCACACAAAGTTCACGCACAATTACGCCTAACTCGAAAATCACAGTTAACGTATAATAAATGAACACCGGTACTCACTGGGCGCATCTTGCCGGCTCTCGAGGAACACTTGTAGCACTATGTTACAGCAACGTGTGTGTCGTGCTCGACGGCAAGGAGGTTGTCGCACGTGTGTATGCGGCCCGGTATCTGCGTGTACTGCGCCTGCGTGAGAACACCGCGCTCAGACGACCACCGCTGATGTTGCGCCCGCGCAGCGCCCAAACAGCCTCTGATTGTATATAATATGGCATCCGATACACACAAGGATGTTGTCACTGACCATTATGCACATATGGGCCAACAGTAAGCATCGTATCAATGGAGCAATGGAAGTAAAAGAGTTGGTAAACATTATCTTTGGGTTAAGTTGATCGTTTATCAATAATTCACTACCTACTTGTTTGATGAGGAGTAATGTGTTAGTCGCTTGAAGCTATGCGTGGTAACAATTTCCTAGAGTCAAATGTTTAGAATAGTAGTTATCCACACGAGTACCTAGTGATTAGCCCACGGCCTACGATCAACATAGTAACCTATTACCCTCACTTGAATCTTGCAACTTTCATGGGAAAATTAGTAGCTAACAGCAAAAAGCAAGTAGGTAGCTGCTTATTTCGTAGTTCCCAGATTATCTTGGATAATAATTTAATTGCCGAAAAACATTCGTCTGTCTTGGTATACATCAGAAAATGAGGTACGTCCGTATAATTATCTTACCTCAAAATTAGTTTGGGTAACTGGACTTCCCTACGTTGTTAACCTTCGGGACCATGGGTTACCAATTGCAAATCTTCAGTCGCGCTGTTCCAAATCTGAGATCTGTAATCTATGTTCACAAAAAACCTATTAAAGCTTTGACTCACTTTTAAAGCATCCTTACGGTAAACATGTGCACTTATCGTGTGTACATCACACGATGAGTCTGCATAACGAAATAGGCGATCCGCTGAATAGCAATTAGGTAGAGCATGGCATCAACACTGGTTCATCTCACCGATTGCACAATATCTGGATCCTAAACTGCATAAATGTTAGGTAAACACTGCAGCAACCGCTTACACTTCCGCATTAAATGAATATATTGTACCCAACTTAGAATAACTATTGCTAACAAATTCTTTACACATTTTCGTTTATTTTTTGCTTCAAACCAATTTTGCAAAACTGGGTTTTATAGACCCATCTGCTATTCCAATGTGATCGCGATGTCCCTGTCCTGTACATGAACTATATGCTAGCATGCTCCAAGTACCTACACATGCGGTCACCCAGTGCTATCTTTAGATCATCGGTCGATTGTGGTTTGTTTGCATATACCTGCGACTTCCTTCCTGCGACCTGAGAAACCCCACAAGAAAAAGTCTAGCGGGGTCAAATCGCATGACTTTGGTGGCCAATTCATATCACCCCTGCGAGAGATAACCTTAACCTCAAATCGCTCATGCAGAAGTTTTATCATTTGAACGTGCTGTTCAATCGTGTAACTTGCCATGGTGGTTTGGCTTATGTAACTGAATAATAAACAAAAGATTTGATAGATGTCACCAAAACAAAATGGCCACACGGGCCGCCAAAATCTACCCGCGCCAACTGAATTATTTTAATAAATTATTCTTTGACATAGAGCAGCCTTTCCCAAAGTGGGCGATAACGCCCCCTTGTGCGCGCTGCAGGCCTAAAGAGGGGCGGTAAGAGACCCAAAAAAAATGGGGGCACAACGCCCCCATTTTTGTAGAGGCTTGAGGGGTGATTTGTAATTTCATTTAGCTAGGAGGCATCTTAAACACCGACTGCATGAGCTCTCGACTCTCAACTACAGCTTGTGAACATCAACTAATATTAGATAAGAGATTGCTCAAACTCGGTTCGATATTTCTCTCCGCGTAGTTCATATATCTGTCCTGTTTTATTGTATACCTATATAAAACAAAAATCATGTCAATCGGTCGCTCCGTTTCGAAATGAAAGTAGACACAAACAAACAATTAAAAAGGCAACAGACATACTTTCGCATTTTAATAGTTATCAGTACTCCTAGATAGGTAATTTTCGTAGATAGTAGACCACTGGCAATCAGGTTTTAACGAGTTTTTGTTTTGAATAAAAGATACTCTGTTTGAATACTATAAAGTTGCGTTTCAATAATCATTCTCATTGGCATGTGTAGCCCGTAAGAGTTAACTTGAGACCAGAGGCCTTAGTGCGAGTTTTTACTCACGCACGTTAACGTAAACATCATTTTGTATTGAAACTGGATAAGCGCCGTCTGGTGACGGTAAGGAGAAACCACTTTTTTTTGTATACATTTTGATATAACGTAAACGATCTCTACGTTATCACAAGTGAGCGTGAGTAAAAACTTGCACTAAGGCCTCTGAGCGCCGTTGTGTATCACCTACTGCGCTCAGGTTTCAAATTAACTCTCGCGAATTATAGTACAAGTAACTCGTTTAGAATTAATGTTTGATCTCCGCTAATATAGCTCACAATAATTGATTAATTTAATTTGAAGTTATAGTGGTTTTTAAGTAGGCGAAAAAATGGGGGCGCTAAAAAAAATATAATTCTCAAAGTGGGCAGTAGACAAAATAAGTTTGGGAACCCCTGACATAGAGCAAGTGTGGTGGCCATAGAGCTAGTTCTTTATTTGTAACAAACAACACAAGATCTGCTATGTTGAGGAACTAATGAATGCCACTACTGACGCTGCTATTAACGAGGCCACCTACAAGGCCTAAATATTCATACAAGTTAATCATCGACTCGAAAGAAGAGGAAGATATTTCTTTGTTTTTTTCTTCGGTCCTGTTAATTCAGTGTGTAAAAGCATGAACACGTACTAGATTATTACGACTAACCACCTGTAAATCTTAAGTGCAAACAAAAGCACAAATCTACGCAATCCTCGTCAAGTGAATTCGGCGCGCCTATGTAACATTGTTAATGCATTTTCTCGTGTAACACCACTGAACACTACGAAGACAGTGTTAAAGATGTGTGACTAATACGAATAAAATGAGTGTGAAGCTAAATTATGTCAAATGCGAAATACACATGCTTAGTTAGTCAGTTATTATAAGTAAGTAGGTACAAAAACAACAATAAAGCATGTAGTATTTTTCGACTGCACTTAATGCTTTTATGAGAATAATGAACTTCGCACCGATCGTACCTAACTGAAAGCTAGAAAGTGGTTTTGAACAGCCCTTGTTACTTCCCAGCTTTCATGCCCTATTGAGTATCTCTATCTTCACCAAGTGCCGTTTTTAGGTTCTGTGAATCTTCAGTGAAATTTTGTTTAAAAGCCCAAAATTGATAAAAATCTATTACATCAGCTGAATCTTTTTTGTGTTTGATAATAATAAATCGACCAACTTAAATGCTTTCTCCGCAGCAAAATGCAAAACGAATATATAAATATTATTATTTATATATTCGCTACAACAGCAGTACATAAATAAATTCAGAATTATTACTTTTTATTTCTGTCATGTCGATTACATTTTAATTTTACGAGAAAAATGATGGAATAAAATGTTAGTTGTATTTATTCGGGGTCAAAGCGCAGCGACCGGGGGCGAGGCGCGGCGGCCGCAGGTTCGCGATGTATGGACTTTCTTTTCCGTAACCTTATACCGGGTCCACAAACACAAGCGGGGCGAGAGCGGTTTACGCGACAATCGAGATTTGTTTGAAAGTTCTAGCGGTGAGAAAGGATCGCATATTTTTGATCTAGAGTCGGAAGTGATTCTGGTCCTATTAACATGTCTCCGACGATTGGTGACCAGTTCTCGGAACGATGATATAATTTGTAGGAATGTTGAAATCGCTCTTTACAATTCTCAGCCAAAACATATGAAATTAAATTAAACAAGCTCTCGTTGCATAAATTATGCAACGCGTGCTTGAGTTATGAGGTACATTATTTTGACAAGATTTTTTTCAACAAGTGATTGTAACTGTCACATATTTATTAATACCGAAAATAATTTATGCGGGTGTTCTATTCCATGTATTAAGGAGCGCTATGATTGGACGCTTTCTGCACTACTCTCGGTCACCCTTATTTTAGTACCACATACCTGTCGGAGCTATAAAGTCTGAACGGTCAGATTATACAGCCCGAAGACGTGATATATCCGTTCTTGCAGAGCGGAACAATTAATTTCCTTAAATAATTGCCGGTTACATCAGCCTTATCAGAACCGGTATGCTTATTGAGATTAATGTTCTAATCTAACGTAGCTACCTAACTCTTGCTAGGATCAAACTACTAAGCAACATCTGATACTTTATGATCTTTCCTCTGATCTGATCATCTGATTCTTTTCTGATTAATTTCGTTGCGGGATCCAAGACAGTTAAATTCATTCTCCGGGACTTCGTTGAGCTTTATTGCCTCGGTGCTTTTCTGGTGGTCGCCACTGTTGATTCTGGCTTTCAGGAGTTGCAGTGGTTTGGGAATAGTGCGGTGGGATACTAAGCAGCATCTGCATGGGCGCCGGCAGGACTATTCTCAGAGGGGTGCATCTTCAGAACCCCGCCTCGAATAGTTTTCTTTTGTATAGAAAGTAACTTTATCGTCTTGAATCATAGAAATATGATGTGGATGTGGGGAAGAGCGACCGTAGCAAGCTCGAATATTTTTGTTATGACAGGTTTTCTAATATGAGGCTTTTTGATATTTTTCAATGTTTTTGAATATTTTATTGGATGCCAGGGGGCAATTGTACCTCCTGGCTTTCCCCCCCTCCCGACGGCCATGGACAGCTATTTAGTAGGTACGTAGTTAATAAAAATCACTAATTGACTATATTTACACAAAAAAAATATAGAGTTAGCACTACCCTACCTGATACCAAATTTAAGTGACAGTTTATATTTATTGAAATTCCTTCAAAGCTAGATATTATGTGGATAACTGGATAAATCTAATATTCAGTGTAAAATTATTATTTTTATGTGAGTGTCCGATTCCAAAAACCATAAATTATTACTTACATTTTTTGTCATTTACATAATTTTTGAAAGTAACTATGAATAATAGTATTTAGGCACCTACATGTGATTTTGTTAAGATTTAATACAAACACTACTTATTAAAATTATAATTTATTTACATGGTTTAATGATATTTATTAGAAATTTAAACTTAAAACGTACACATACGAACACAGGGAACTCATTCAGGGAACTCATTCACTCCTCTTCTCAGGGGACAGATTACACGAATACACACTAATGACTTAGGTAATCTAAGGTAACCTTTACCAGACGAAGACGATGTTTGGCGAGTTCTTCAACTCCCGTCTCCAACTACTGAATGTTAGACTTCTGCCTGATTCCATCCAGCAAAAATCTTTCAGGCAAGACAATCATTTTATTCAAAAAACCTGCAGAAATTGACATAAGATGTTTGTGATTACATAATTGAAAGACATCATAGATTTTTTCAGGCAAAGCTTAAAATCCATTGTTTCCTTGGGTAGAAACTTAGAGAGAGTTTATTTGACATAAAGTTTCGTCACATCACAATAATAAGAAGTAGGCACCAATCAACGCATGACAAATTGAAGTGTAAAATTCTTTGGTAACTCACGTTCCTGTCAATGGAGATATCACATAACAATTAATCATATATTTGATGGGCCGCCTCTAAATATGATTGGTCTCTAGTGTAAAAAAAAAATTACAGAAATCTTCGCTTTGACAGATAAAAGCCTAGTTTAAATGTTAACTTTACTAATTAATATACAAAGCTAAGATATTAAATGATATGTTGGACGGAGAGTGTTGTTTATTTATAGCTAATGTCTCCAATAAACATATCGTTTTATGCAATGATATTCAAATAAACAGATATGTTATGAGCGCGCGCATTGTGAAGACTCGAATAGGTCACAATTGTGACCTTTTAGTCTTTAGTTTATGTCACGCATGGCGAAGAGCGATAGGCTTTGTTGAAACAAAAACAAAATAAAAAAAATGCCATGGTGTGTATTTGTAATTTATTTATTTATTGATTAAAATAAAGATTTTTTAATGTCAGATGAATGAAAAGTGTGTTGTGTGCTGCCGCTGCTGCGCACACTTTTTCAATTGTTTTCTGAGTGTATAACGTATCTGTTTATTTGAATATCATTGGTTTTATGTCTTATTTCGATGCCATTAGTTAAGCTGATAATTGATGGCGTCTCAATTTATCGTGGGCCGAAATGCATTAAATTAGAGACTAGGTATATGCCTTAATATCTTTAAAATTATTAGTTAGGAATTAGTCGGCATTTGCAACAAAAAGTTGTTATTTGGTATCTGATCCTTAAGTTTTTTCTCGCGTTAATTAAAGTGGCTTAACTTAATTTGAAATTTATTGGACAACTATTATAACAATATTATTTACCTGCATTTTGTTTAGATAAGTATAATGTCCTTGAATCTTGTCTTAACACATAGGTGATAAATTAAAAGAAATAATTTACCAACGGACAATATTTATGAATGAATTCTTGGTCGATTCATTATTTTCTTTTGTTGTAAACACACCTGACAGAGGAGTCGGTGTTTTTACAGTTTTATTGTAATTTCGTCATAGTACGAGGCTTTCTCCGGGTGTGTCATTTACATACATGCGCATATTTCTGTTTGCTTACAGATTTCACCATAAGTCGCACGTACCCACGCGAGACCCGCCGTCTCGATGGTATAAGAACAATTAGATACTCATCAATGAACTGTTTACATTGCAATTAGCACCACGTAGTACTCGACACAATAAGGCTTGCGAAATATTAATAATATCTAATGCCCGAAGGGCTATTGGTATTCCGATTGCAATGTAATAATATGTGTGTCAAGCTTAGGTGTATGTCTTGCAAAGTGTTGTGTTATGATATATGAGCTAATGATAAGCGTTAAGATAAACTAACGGCTAATTTAATATCATGATCAATTTAACCTTAATAATTTTATTAGGGAGTTAGTACACAATATCTATTATATTTCAATGTACTAGGCATGTTGTAACGGTTAAGTCTAGCAAACAAAAATAACACGATTGAGCAGCATAGTAATAAAAACTTCAGCAAAGAAAATTAACTGCTGTCATCACTTTTTGACTTATGGTCGGTTTCTGAATTAAGTATGTGTAGTTAGAACGTGCTAATTTTGATAGTTTTTCTGTCGAAAGTCGAGTTTGACAAATACTCAAGTTCATATTTCTTCATTCAGAAATCGGGGCATTGAAATAACTTATAATGCATTGCAGCTCTACTTAGTCATAATCATTCATAACAAAGTAATTGTGTAGTTTGCCTACTTGTTAAAATTATGCGTGAATTCGTAATATTAACAATAAAGTATGTAATAACACTTTACCTACATACCAAGAGATAAAACACGAAATGCTTGAGAATGAGATGACTGCTCATCGTTACCGCATTGAATGTGATGTTACAAGCTAATAAATGAGCATACTTCCAGAATTTACTCTTTTTTTTCTCCTTTTAGCATTTTTCAGCGTTCCAGATGTATTATTATTATGTATCTCAACCATACCAGTCTATTAATGAAAACGAGCCCTGGAACCTGTTTTTCTACTTTAGTCTACCTTTGTAGAATCTTATGCGACTTAGTTAATAAATTGATGAATAGATTTAATGCACTATCCATTACATTGAATGCAATGAAGAAGAGTTCCTAAAAGGCGGTTTCCACTTCACCTCAAAACTACCGTAATGGACACCTGCATCTTACCGACTCTCACATACGACTGCCAAACTTGGACATACATCACCAAAATAAAAACTAAACTAGCGGTTTGTTAGAAAGCAAAGGAAAGAAGTATATTGAAAATAAGGGAAATACATAAAATAAGAAGCGCAAACATAAGAGGAAAGACAAAACTCACAGATGATCTGCATTACGCTTTAACACTAAAATGGCGATGCAGGCAGGGCACCTAGAAACAAAAGATGGACTCTAGAAACCTAAAGATGGGAAGGAATATACAGGGTGTTTGGAAGGGAGCTGTACATACGCCTAGGGTAGAAACTAGGGATAGTCTGCTACCTACCCCCGCCCATTATATTGACCTTGGCCTCAAGGTTTTTTTTTAATTTATTATTATTTTTTATTTGACTTTTTTATGATTTTTTGACTAAAACTACCTGTAGCTCAAAATCTATCCATGGGACCGGTCGGCTAATGGTCTTGTTTTAATCGTTAGAGTCTTAGGGTCCTGCAAAATTTATTTTACACCAGAAAATTGTGGAGAAGAAAAGTTATGGGGCCTGAAGTACCGTAGTAAGGTAAAGAAATAATTTTAAGGGCAACTTTCTATGGGGTTTAAAAAAAAACTAACAGGGTTGGAGTTCTTCTGATTTTTTTAAAACATCCTCAGTCCATGCCCTTTCTAACGATATGCTAAAAGTGTAATTATCACTTTTAGTTTTAAAGTTATTAATTAATTTCCGCAACTAGGGCACTTTTACCACCACGAGTCGACATTTGTAAGACAAATGTAATTTCCAGAATTTAAACCTAGTTAGTGGTTACACACAGTGGTTTTAACTTAGTTAGTGGTTAGGCACAGAGGTTTTCAACGAAGGTTCTCCGTGAACGTATGGGCAGGCGTCATCGGTAATCGGTTGATAGGGCCGCACTTTTTGCCAGACAACCTAAACGGGCAAAACTACTTAGATTTCCTCGAAAACGATTTGCCTGATTTAGCGGAAGAAGTGTTTGACGAAGATCGGCCCATAGTCTTCCAGCACGACGGCTGTCCTGCTCATTGGAGCCTAGCAGTGAGGGAGCTTCTGGACAACTGCTTTCCTAATTCTTGGATTGGTCGGGGTGGGCCAATTCCCTGGCCCCCAAGGTCGCCTGACCTTACCCCACTCGACTTCTACGTCTGGGGAAGGGCGAAAGAGTTGGTGTACGCAGAAGAAGTACCAACAAGGGAGGTTCTAATTAACAGGATCCACGCCGCATTCGATACAATGCGCGAGGAACTGCTGCTTAGAACGGTGACCGTGGAGATGAGGAAGAGGTGCCGAGCATGTTTACAGGTCAATGGTCATCAATTTGAACAAAATTTGTAATTAATTAAAATTAGTAATTAATTAAAATTTGTAATTTAATGACATTAGTCATTACCAAATTTTTTGTTTCATTTGCCATCCTTTTACGATCGAACACATTTAATTTTCATTAGTTGAAATTTTTGCTTGAAGTGCCCTAGTTGCGGAAATTAATTAATAACTTTAAAACTAAAAGTGATAATTACACTTTTAGCATATCGTTAGAAAGGGCATGGACTGAGGATGTTTTAAAAAAATCAGAAGAACTCCAACCCTGTTAGTTTTTTTTTAAACCCCATAGAAAGTTGCCCTTAAAATTATTTCTTTACCTTACTACGGTACTTCAGGCCCCATAACTTTTCTTCTCCACAATTTTCTGGTGTAAAATAATTTTTTGCAGGACCCTAAGACTCTAACGATTAAAACAAAACCATTAGCCGACCGGTCCCATGGATAGATTTTGAGCTACAGGTAGTTTTAGTCAAAAAATCATAAAAAAGTCAAATAAAAAATAATAATAAATTAAAAAAAAACCTTGAGGCCAAGGTCAATATAATGGGCGGGGGTAGGTAGCAGACTATCCCTAGTTTCTACCCTAGGCGTATGTACAGCTCCCTTCCAAACACCCTGTATACTAATTGGTGATAAAAGAAGCAGAGGAGGTCCAAAGAACAGATGGATTAATGAAATAATAGTCATACAGGTAAATAATAGCAAAAAAAAGCAAGGAATAGAGATAATTGCAGTAAACTGGAGGAGATTTTTACCCAGACCGGGGTTCCAGCACCAGACAACTCAGGCATTTATAATTTATTTAAGATTATAAGTGAAATATGTTAATGTAATTTTTTTAAGGTGTTGGAAAGAAATGTGTTTAATTATTATATATTTATCCATTACATTATGGTGTAAAAATTCTTTAAGCATCATCACAGTCATTAATATGTAGTAATACTAGAAATAAAGATAAGTTAGATCAACCATCTTGTAGATTAGCCAAAGTACACACTTCTTTCATGTTGTACTGTGTTAAATTCTATAACAAAATTACCTTGTGATATATAAAAACTAAATAAAAGAAAATTTAAAACTTTTGTTAAAAGCACACTGTGTAGACAAGATATTAAAAATAAGATGATAATATTCAAGATTAGAATGCTTGGCAACATGCTGGTCCTGCTCCATAGGACAATCTTTAGTGTAGACAAAATCAAACTGGGTAATCTATATATTCATAATTATAGTATTTTTTATTTTATTTCTTTCTTCTCTTTTCGTCTTGTACACTGTTCCGTTGTTGTTGAATTAGGTCATTTACCTGTTTGTATTATTTGTAAATATGTGAGAACCATGTTCCTATTTATCAAATGAATGAATTTACCTGTTAGTGTTTGTAATACTTTATATCTATACGTAGTATAATAGTGTTAGTCTGGGTGTACCTATCGTCCTCACATATATTTATTTATTTACTCAAAACATACAATATCCATACAGGCTAGACCCAATGCGATAATTTAGTACCCTTACAAATTAAATAGTTACACTGCTTGTACCATAAAAAAATCTATAGGTATATGAATTAATGTATGTACGTAAAACACTTTTTTTTTTAAAGAGTACTTGTGGCGTTTCTTGTCCTTTCTTTTCCATAACAAGCATCTTTTCCGAATGGACGGTAGAATCAATTATTATTCCTTATAAATTTATATTTTTGACGTTCAAAAGTGCCGCTTAGTGGCCTAATTGAAATAAAGAAATTTGACTTTGACTTTATTTATTTGAAATCTTCTTATCTGTATAGCATTCTTGTTGCATAAAATATGTATATTTATCTTTTTATATTTATTAGTATTTATTTAGTTTTAATTGTTATGATATGTATTCTTATATGTATGTAATTTACAATATAACAAATAAAATATACTGACATACCTATACAGTATATTTTATTTGTTATATTGTAAATTACATAACTCTGAATTGTTTTATGTCTTTATTTTTCCCCTCCACACACAATGTCTACATCTCTTTTTTAACATATTCCTTTCGCAGGTATGCTGGAAGAGATTTCATTAGAAATAAGCATCACCTCTGTACCTTTTTTCTTTTCCTTCTTCTTGTCCTTGTATTATGTGTGTGTACAAAAATTGATAAATAAATAAATAAATAGATTACCTATTACAGATGTAAGCAGAAATGGTAGTAAACAACCTACCTATTTATTTATTAAATATCTACCGACAATTCCACACAGGTGGATCACCAAATATAGTGGGTATATAAGTATGCATTAAAGTCAGTATCATGAACCTGTTCTCTGTTGAAAGTTCATCGTAATACAATGGGTGCATCTGCAGTTGTATAAGCGGCGCGTGGGCCAATGAAATATCTTGTGTAAGAGTTTTATTGCATTCAAAATTGTCTATTAATAGACTTCACAATGTATAATCTAAGTACATATCAACTGAGATCAAGGACAAGTTCGAGACATTATTGGTTTGTTGTTTGTTTTGATAATTATTGTTGTCACTTGGGTCCAAAGCACTAACCCTCAGTTTCCCACCTTAAATTATCGGAGAATTAATGTGACAAATTGTCAAGCACGCGTTATCTGCTGTGATTGGTTGAATGAATTTTCAACAGCCAATCACAGAAGATAACGCGTGTTTGACAATTTGTCACATTAATTCTCCGATAATTTTAAGGTGGGAAACTCAGGGTAGGTGTGTGAACATCGTTCTATTTTCCATCAATCGTTGAATGATGTTCGATGATCGTCGAATGATGTTTTGATGTTTTATTTGTGGTGGAAGGCCCATGTCTGAAAGTCTCAGCTATAGTGTAATTAAATTATACTTTGACTTTAAAAAGTAGGTAGCTAATGTCGCATTGAGCAATCTCTAGTAATGGTGTCACTAAATCAACAGCGGAAAAATGTATCCAACCTGTTAGTCCCATTAGTATATCTTATTTCCACTAAGAAGGGCTATTAAATGGTTAAATAAAAATGTGGATACAGGTTTAAATGTTGGTATTTTAGTTTGTAAGTGATGATATGGCGGGCATCCGCTGGGTGCGAGACGCACTATGTTCTGCAGTGGACGTCTTTCGGTAAATTAATGATAATTATGACGATATCACAAGAAAACACTTTATTATAGTCATTTTAAAACACTTTATTCATTCATTCTTTCACAGTGCAGAGTTCATTTACCTACAAATTAAAATACGACAAAAATTCGTGAAATAGTCATTTTCTTAAGTAAAGTTATAACAATTTGCGGTTTTTAATTATGTTTTACCAACTTGGTACTTCTTTAAATTTATTTTTTAAAACATGAAATTCTGAAACAGTTTTTATCGAAGAAAAGAGCAATTAGGATTCAAGATTTATTTTGATCCAGATTGAAGATTAAATCAGAAAGGGTGAAGTAATTACTGTTAATTATTACAATAGTAACACATTATGATTAGTGCTGGTTTCAAGATAAAATTAGATACAGTTAAGGAGGACAAGGTAAAAATTCATTTAAAGATGAATACTGTTAACAAATTTATTTATTGAATGTTCGTGCTAGCTAAGCTTAATTATATGGTAATATAATCATTACGGTGGGATGATGATACTTATAGTAACTGAGACATTTACGACCAGACAACACATTCTTTACAGTTATATTTACTATCTTTAGACATTTATTTTTATTAGACAAGGTTGTATTTTTGTCATTATATTTTTATTGGTTGGCACTAATATTAATTTTATTATGTTAAATGCCCAATCTCACATCAAATTCAAAACGAACGAGTAAAGAATAAATTAAAATTGAAATTTTTCGTCTTTATAAACTCACTAGCTGTCCCACGCGGCACGCAAGGCAAGCTCTCAAAAAGGAATATTTTTTCCCGTTTTGGCAACATTTTTCAATTATGCTCCGCTCCTATAGGTCGTAGCGTGATGTTATATACTCTATAACCTTCCTCGATAAATGGACTATCCAACACAAACATATTTTTCAATTCCAACCAGTAGTTCCTGAGATTAGCGCGTTCAAACAAACAAACAAACTCTTCAGCTTTATAATATTAGTATAGATGACGCGTTCAATGTACCACGGGCATCATCATCTGCATAGATACTGATCTGTGTTCCCAACACGTGTGGGAAAATCGATATTCTTGAGTTTTCATTCTCATGTTGGATGTCATCAACATTATCATAAGTACTCGTATTATAAGCCTTTTCCCTTCTCGGTATTCAGATTGGCTATCTCCGACAGGGCGACAAGCAGGGCATTGCAGGGTTATCATGCCAAAATAAAAATCTCTGTCTGAGTTGGTATATTTATCGTTAGGGTGTTCTCTACGTGAAATTCTTCTAAATATCTATTGAGCATTGGTCAGGGGTGCTACGTAAAGTAGCTGCGCTAGGTTGTTCCTCGCGTATTTGCCTCGCAACGGAGCTCCATGACCCTGCCTTCCCCAGAGAGACTCCCACGTCTCGTGATGCTTTCGGACGCTCTCTGCTGAGTCAAGACGATGCGCCTGCGAAACCATAAAGGGAATATTACGAAAAATTTTGTTTTAAAATAAAATACAACCGACTTCCAAATAAAAACATTACAAAGTGAAAAATAACTTCATTTTCGGAAGTCGGTGTTCCTGCAGCCTAAGTGCGCAAGTGAATTCGGCAAGGCAAAGGGTTTGATCGCCATCAATCGATCAATCACATGCGATATGAAAGACGCGATATGGATTTCCGGTCGATTGATGACGTTCAAACCCTTTGCCTTACCGAATTCACTTGCGCAATTAGGATGCTGGTTTTGTTACCGACTTTCGAAATTGAAGTTATTTTCACTTTGTACCTGGTGTTTTTATTGGGAAGTCGGATGTATTGTTTTGTAAAAAGTTTTTATGTTTCACTTTTTGCTTTTTAACCGACTTCCCAAAAAGGAGGAGGTTCTATGTTCGACATTATGTTTGTTTTTTTTTTGTGTATGTTCACCGATATCTCCGTCAATTGTCGACCGATTTTGAAAATACTTTTTTTGGTTGAAAAATTATGTTCCGAAATTGGTCCCATTTTAATTTGGTGAAGATCTGATGAAGAACTTTGGAGATATACAACAGAACTCTTCAATTAATAACGGCAAATCTCTCGGGATTGCTGCAATCGCATGTCTGTTTGTTGTTTATACCATTTCATAACATAACATCACGGCAGTTTGCTCTTAAGGTGTACGCAGGTCTCTCATTTCACCGGTTATGTTCAAGTTTCATGAAATCTATTCTGGCGTTATAGTTACCTTACTAACTTGCCTATTAGGTAGGTACAACTAAAAAGTGAAAAATAAAAAAACGTTTTGCAAAAAAATACTACCGACTTCCAAATACAAAACTACAAAGTGAAAAATAACTTTATTTTTTGAAGTCGGTGTCTTTCGTAGGTACCAATTTTTTTGCGTTATGGAGTTTTTTTATGGTACATAATGAGCAAGTTCTATAGAGAGGTAACAATGATGACCAAAGTTATGCCAGAAATCAGGATAGATTACCCAAATAACATAAAACTTGAACATCACCGATGAAATGAGAGTGTATCATAGTGAACTGTACACATCTGCGTACGCCTTTAAAGCATATCGGCGTGATGTTATGTTATAAAATGGCGTAAACAAGAAACAGACATGCGATTGCAGCAAACACGAGATATTTGCCATTGTTTATTGAAGAGTTCTGTTGTATATCTCCGTAGTTCTTCATAAGATCTTCACCAAATTTAAATGGGACCAATTCGAGCACATATTCTTTAAAAAACAGGAATTTTCAAAATCGGTCCACAATTGACGGCGAAATTGGTGAACATACACAGAACAAACAATACAGCCGAACATAGAACCCCCTCCTTTTTGGAAAGTCCGTTTAATGATTCCCTAATGCAACACTACGGGATTTAAAATCACGCTTTTGGGTTTATATAAAAGTGTGTGTGTATGTATTATCTTACCTCTTGTTGAATACACTTCACTTTCATCTGATTCTTTAGTTCTCTCAAGTAGTCCATATTGACCGTTTCGCGCCACCTGTGAAAACCATTGAAGTATGTACTGTGCCCAATTACAACAGCAGACACTTAAAATTGATTAGGTTTTCTTATCAGCTTGAGCCAAAACCGGTCTCCAAAGTTTTTTTTTTATCAATACCGAAGATCAGCATAACTAAAGCCTATTGTGAGGAGGTCACGGTTCAGAGGCAGCATGAAATACATTACCATTTATCTGAATTACGTAGTTACTCATCGATATCTATGCCGAGGTGTCAACGATCATTATCAACAACTGGCACTAAGAAGACGCACGTCACCGGCCTAATGAAAGCCGTTAATCTTGGTGTCGTATGGACCCCAACCAACCGATAGAAAGCCATGATGCAACCTCAGCCTTACCGGATTGGTGACCAAACATTGCCTACCGTTATATGTAACTCGAACCATCGCACCGGAATCGTTCGTAAATATTTATAAGTAAACACGGAATGTTCAAGATCAAACATAAAATTTAAAGTTCATAGCCGGTGCATTTAATGTTATTTTTTTTAATGATGATGGTAATGATATTTTAATATTATTCCTTGTATTGTCATGTGTGAGAAGGGATGAAACGCACGTAACTAAAAAAAAATTGCAAAAAAATATTACTGACTTCCAAATAAAAAACAACAAAATGAAAAATAACTTAGTATTTTTGCATTAAGGACACCGACTTCCAAAAATAAAGTTATTTTCTCATAGTAGTTTTTCTGGAAGTCGATAGTATTTTTTTGCTTATTGCTATTTAGTTGTACCTACCTAATAGGCTAGTTGTTTAGTAAGGTACCTATAACGCCAGAATAGATTTCGCGAATATAATGAAACTTGAACATAACCGGTGAAATGACAAATCTGTGTACCCCTTAAGAGCGTACTGGCGTGATGTGAAATGTGAATGTTATGAAATGGTATAAACAATAAACAAACATGCAATTGCAGCAATCCCGAGAGAATTGCCGTTATTTATTGAAGAGTTCTGTTGTATATCTTCGAAGTCCTTCATCAGATCTTCACCAAATTAAAATGGGACCAGTTTCGGGATTTTCAAAAGCGGTCCACAATTGACGGAGATATCGGTGAACATACATATAAAAAAAAAACAAACAAAGTCGAGCATCGAACCTCCTCATTTTGGGAAGTCGTTTAAAAAGATTTATGAATAAAAATGGATGGAGAGGGAGGGAACGGCCAAAGAAAAGATGGATGAATGATGATGAGGAGTGATATGAAAGAAAAGGGAGTCAGTGATAACGTGATGGGGGACAGGACGGTATGGAAAAAAAAACGTTTTAAGTATATTGCGCCGAACTCAAGTAATATTGGACAAGGGCAAGAAGATGATGATTTAAAAAATGATAAGAATTTATTTAACTTGCTTGCTGATTAGAATTTTATTTTGGAGCGTCTCGTTGACCAGCGGCTACCGTTATAATATATTCAACAAAATAAGCTGAGGTACTATTACTTGTTTTTACTTTTACAGAAAACATGCACTAATTTATACAAAGTACATTACCTAATAAATTGCACTAATCAATACTCATAAAAACCATCAGACACTACACATAAACAGGCAATGGAATTTCCGAATCGCGGCTCATAATTCAATATTACAATATGATTTACGAAAAAAGTGTTACGACATCCGCTGACATTTTACACGCGAATAAATTTACGATTCGGGCAAACGTGTCACGCAACTGTGTAAGTCTTCGGCAAATTACTTACCTACGTTAATAAAAAGACTATAAGCAATGCTTTAGACTTTATGAACTCAGTGGATCTAATCGATTTGTTAAGGGGGTTAGATACCATGAATGATCTTATAAATTGAATTCTATTATTTTCTGTGACCTTGGTTAGTTTATATTATGCTCAGAGTCTTATAGAAGTATCGATGAAAAATGTCAATTCATGCCACGATAGATCATCTCATAGACAATAGATACCTAATCATCACTTGTTTGTAATACTAACAATTGTATTTATTAGTGTGATACGTACTGACACGACTGATCCGCTTGTCTTGTGACATCGCTGGACGGCAGAGTGCGTGCGCCGACGCGACGTCTTCTAGCCAGGAGCGGCACTAGTTCCACTCCACCCGTGACGTGTAATATAGCAGTTTCAGGTGTAGGCTTTTTCTCAGCAACAACTACAGCTTCTTCTCTATCATAACTATCATCAAGTATTAATTTTGTCACTTTATCGCCGTTAGATAATCTTTTAACAAATCTGGTCTTCTTTGGACTCCGTTTGCCTTCTCCATTGGCACCGTAACAAACTTCGTGTCTAACTTTTACGTCTAGACTGAATCGTCTTGGTTCTGGAGATCTTTGCGGACTGCCAGTGTGTTTAATATTTGGTAGCTTTTCAACATGTTGTGGTTTAACATTTTCCTTATTAGGCATGTTATCTTCTCTGAAATCATCGTCTCCCTTTACTTTCGGTAAAGTAAGCGAAGATTTCTCGTTGCGCCTGTTAGCCCCATCCATTTTCGTGAAAATTTCATTATCTGTCCAACCCTGGGGTAAATATTTAAAATATTAATTTCAAATGTCTTTTTAGAATATTTTTACCTTTATTTTAATACGGACCATAGACTTAGAGAAATTTAACCCAACATTTCGGGGGTTCCTCCAGATAGTGCCACCTGGCCCTGGTTTACCCCATGGACCTTCCATGGCATGCTGAAAATATTAAATATTTTATATATTATCTACAATACATTTATGTATTTATATATTGCTTTTACCATTTTGCGTTCGTATTCCAAATTCTTTTTCTTTTCGTCTTTTATGGCTTTCTTTTTTTTCGTAACCATCTCATCTGAAACATTTATGTTTAGTAAGACAAGTCAAATTTAATGATCATAGATCGGAGATCTAGGCATAGACTTCATCATGATATATTCAGATTTATGTAACAAACAAATCTTCAATCTTTATTAATTTAATATGCAAAGGTTTTGCTGAGCGTAGACCTAGAAATATTTATCATAATTTATTATAATGATGTAGGAGTGAAAGCCGATGAGATTATCCTTCAAGTTTCTTATAAACTTTAAAGACAATTTCTTTGTCCGGTCATTTTGAAGTTTTGTCATTTTAAAATGATCAGTGTAATTAACTAAAACTTAGTACTCAGTTTTTACGGACTGTATCTTGAACATTGTATTTCTGTGCATACCTATATTAAAAAGTAAAGTCGACGATTGTGTATCGTACACAAATATGACCCGTATACTGAAGTGGTCCAAGTGCCCATACGTCTGCACTTTGAAGATCCCAATGAAATCGACTGACATTGCAACTAACGTGGCCCTACAGGACCTAATTTATCTAAAACTGTAACTAATCAAACTACCGTTGTTTCAAGGCAGTCCTGTTGTACACGGAAACATACATATGCGGCCGAGACCAACAGCTTAACCAAAAAGCTTAAAAAGTTAACTTGATGGTTAACTCAAAAAGATAAAGAAGAATAGTTTATGTACCTAATATCTGTTTGTAGTTCTGTTGTTCGTGCGGTGACTGTTTGTATCGTATGTCGTTGTCGACGCTCTTGCGCAGCGGTTCGGCGTAGCAAAGCTGCGGATCCTCACGCAGCTTCACCGGCGTCTGTCGCTGTCTGCGTAGAGGAGACGTGTTCCAGCGGCGACAAGCCTCGTATAAAGATACACCCTGGAAATGGACAGATATAACATTATATTGGGTGGAAGGTGAAGAGGGGGCCGAGAGAGAAGTTGCTAAATAAAGCTGTGAAAAAAAAATGCATTTTTTTTAAGTGTTTTGTGTGAACCGGGCAAAGAAAATCTGTATTTTTGTAGCACCATTCGAAAGGCTAAACTGTAAGGATAAAAAAATAATAATATAAGAAATATAAATCCATATTAAAAAATATCTCTAGGACCCGCTTCGTTCCTACTTCCCACTCTATATGATACAGAATAGCAGCTTAGCTCCTCATTCATCAAAATCCAAAACTTTCTTGTCATTTTCATCAAAACGTAACAATACACACATTAGCTATGTTATGTATATTGTGACCTACAAAATCAAAAAGCCTATGTTTAATTAACCATCCCAATCAGCTATGGTGTCGATATTTTGTCAATTAGACTTGATCACCTCGCCATAACAAAGGCAATCAAATGCTTTTTTCATATAGAAAATTGATGGAAATTGGAAACCATGGACAAACAAAATTAACATATTTGATGCCACGATCTACCTGCCAGCCAGCACTAGGTTTTGTAATAAAATCGTGTCGCATAATTATGGCGATTACATTAAGGGAACGCGGACAGCTTTTAAAGAGAGGAAATTACTGATGACGAAAAAACAAAATACCATAAATGTATGTCAACAAATTTCATATCCTTGATACGGCAGATGTAGTCATTCGCACATTTTTTATACATCTTCGTTTCGTAACGTTACGGTGTGGTCCCGCCTTAATAACATTCAAGTAATGAATGACCCTTTACCTTATATAGATTTTTAGCCATCGGTCAATCGCCATATGCAACTATTTTTATGTACCGATTAATTAAGTAACCATATAACCTGTACTATTACTGAGATTAAGAATAGACGTCAATTATCCATGTAACTTATAATAATACGTAAGTACCTATAATTTTCTATGAAATTTGTGAAATTCAGAGCACGTGTGCCAATCATTTGAGGTCACGAAACAAAATAGGTCAATCAAATTGTAATTCTCCTTCACCTTTTGTTTTGAATTATTAGTTTTGCGCCGAACAGAATATTTTATCTGCAACATACTACTTTTGCTTAATTTCAAATGCCTACACAAATCTTGCAATTAATTAAGAAACATTTGTTGACAACATCATAACAATTCGTCACAAGATTAACGAGGCACATTTTACAAATTGCATGTTAGTTCAAAATGTTGAGCGAGTCGAATAATTTGCATTAAGTAAGATTTAAATACAGATCTCATAATCATTAATAGACAAATAATTGTTTCAATTACATACTTGTTTTAATCAGTCAGGCATGCAATTATTATTACAATAAGTTCAGAGATGCTCAACCACTGTTTTCTTGTTTGCAAATGTTGCAACTGGCAACACAATGTTTGCATTTTCTACTTTTCCAGTTACCAGGTACGCAGTACACTTCATCGCTTGCTACGCGCTACGCTACAGAGCATACTACGCGCTACACATCAGAGCTTGTCACGCGTTACGCGCTACGCCGTAGTGCTTAATACGGACTTAATACAGTGCATGCTACGCACTACGCTACGGTGTCTGCTAAGCGCTGCGCTTCAGAGCTTGTTACGTGCTACCGCTACGCTAGTGCTACACGCTACGCAAGTGGTTGATACGCCACATTACTTGCTACGGTATTCGGGACCTTCAGCTAAACCGTAGGGTTCAGATGAGGGATCGGTCGAAACTTATACAGGAATAATACGAATTCAAAACGTATTATTGTACAGTACTGAGATTTATATTTTGTTAAAGCTAGTAAGGTACTCGTAGCATTATAAAAAAACTTGAGGTTGAATACCACTGGCGTGGATGTTAGTTGCTGTAGGCATTGCCATTTCAATGTCGTAGATACTTTCTCTAAACAACTTCGTATGTAATTAAGACGACAAGAACTTATTTGAATAAATTGTTCATCACAAACATTTTTTGGCAAACAGATAGACAATTACGTATATATAAAGATGTTATTAACTCTTAAATGTACACCTACGTGTAATCTATTATTTATCAAACATCAAAGGCTCGAATTACCTATTTCTGTAGTTGGTTTACATATTTATACTAGTATTATTGTTTGTAGCTGATAAATATTGCAATATCGTGCTTGAGCCATCGCAAAACTTTCTAAACTTTTGTTGGACGTATGCCGCTACCAAATTAGGAATAATGTGCTGTAAATAATAGAAACGCCTGTAAAACTAACTTACTATCTCTCATTTCTAACGCTACAGTTTGGCAAATAAATGGTTATTGTAGAGCCTAGAGGTAGACTCATGACGGTAATATATATATATTCTTTTTCTGTATTGATTTTCATTGTTATTTAATGTACCAATAAACTTATTTCTGTAAATATTGCACTTACCCTCAATTCGTCTTCGGGAAAGATTCCTTTGTCTCTGAGATTGGTAAACCGTATGCCTCGAGGGTTTGGAGCGCCGCCGCCCGCTCGTCCCCACGGCTGGTACGTCGCCAGCTCTTCACGAGCCTGTAGTTAGAATGTAATATGGTCCACTTATAATAATGAGCATAGCCACACGCCTTCCCCGAAGGGATAAGCAAAGGTGGACCTGTAGCAAACACACATATCACCAGATAAGTTAAAGTTCGATGTAATACAAGTAGGAGGTGAACCAATTGCCAGCAATCGAGCGCAAGTCTAAAGTCTGGGTTGTTATTGAGGAATATCAGATGAATAAACCCTTTAACACTGCCTGGCCAAGGAATTGAACCCAGAATTTCGCAAAAATAATAATCTATACTAATATTATAAAGCTGAAGAGTTTGTTTGTTTGTTTGGACGAGCTAATCTCAGAAACTACTGGTTGGAATTGAAAATTTATTTTTTTGTTGTGTAGTCCACTTATCGAGGAAGGTTAAGGAAGGCTATATAACATCTCGCTACGACCAATAGGAGCGGAGCATCAATGAAAAATGTTCTAAAAACGGGGTAAATTTATTCTTATTGAGAGCTTCCGTTGCGTGCGCTGCGTAAACGATTAAAGTTACGCAACAATCATGTAAGTAGGGTAGGTAGGGTAGATGGGTAGGTAGCCAGTTGACGGGAGCGAAGCTGCGTGTGACAGCTAGTATTTTATAAAAAGTCAATGGTAGAGCGGCTTTCCTTTATGGTATTTTGAAGACAGATTTTGAAGGTAGATTAATACCTACCAAAAAAAATACTACAACTTTATTGTAAAGTAAAGCACGGACTGCTTTACTTTACAATAAAGTTGTAGTATTTTTTTTTCGCTATAATCAATGTGAGAATTGACCTACATTCTACCAATGCGCATTAATTATCTTACGTATTTTTATAATGTCTTAAAGATGCCTATAGGATCTGAACTCTATAACCTTTCGATCAATCACGTAAGCCTTTAAGCTATTGTCGCTTTACCATTAATAGTAGGTATTTGAGACATTATAAATATCATTAATATGTTATTATGAAGAGGTTGGGGCCACACCTTCTATTTCATCAGTCATGTGGGAGGCTTAGATATAAATCTTATGGTGTAGTGTCATCATTGTTACCGCACTATCGTGTTACTTGAGAACCTTCTCCATAGAAACATTTCCAACAAAAATGTTTGGATTTGTCAACCATTTTATTAATTACTTCGTTGGATTCGTCTAGACAATTGGTACTTAACACAGCATGGCATTAGTTAGAGATTTTATCGTACCAAATTATATTGTGTAACTATTAAGGGCAAAGATCAAAAGCATAGAAGGTTAGCCGAGTAACGAGTGCGTTTGTTAAATGAGCCTATTATAACGTACAGTAAGTAGTTGGTAGGTACATAATATTTACTTGCAACCGAACTCTGTTATACACAGATATAAATCTAACTAGATGACGCGATTGTATGTACTTTGCGTGTCATAAAAAAGAGTCAGAACACTCAAATTGTCGTAATTTGAGCTTTTCATTTAGCATTATTTGATTTAAAATCCACCGAAATCTAGAAAAATGCCTTATTATGACATATTGAGCTGTAAAGACTGTATACAAAAGTTGGTCGAGGCATTTGAAATGTTTTCTTTCATTGGTCAGTAAATTTGTTTTTAAATTGTGTGTGAAAAAGTGGCACGCTTGGTTTTCATACATATTGAGGGACTTGCGTTATCTAGTCAGATTTATATCTGTACTGTTAATCTTCTCATAAGTACTTATAGAAAGGTGTAATTTTAGTGCTGATTGCTTTCCTGTATTGTATTTTGAATTTATTTAAGCAATAATTTATCAATTACAGAAATATGCCTTTCAGTTGCTAAAAGTAGGGTACCTCCTATTAGAACTAACTGCCAATTATCTTCACAATAGAAAATAACTAATAAGTTCAAACCATTTATCGTAAACGTTTTCGGACGCAAGTTTTTTTAAATAAACACCTACAATCTACCTGGCAGTTAGCTACTGTCATCCGCACAACAATAATTAACAAAACAACAACACTTTTGTCTTGAGCCTGGTTTAGTGTATGGAGCTTCAATAGAATACGAGGCCTGCTTATACTGTAGTAGTACCTGTTCTTACAGTGTGAAAATTAAGGTCAAAGCTGATGATCCCTAGCATTTGGCGGAATGATAGCTCAATTCAACCAAATTTTTTACGGTGTTTTTACTGAATATCCCAGCAGTTCTTGTTACTATTGTAGTTAGCACTGACGTGACGACTGTACCTACTTATAACTATAATTACGCCCTAGATCTGGTAGGTACTCATAAGTTAGTAAGGAATTCAGGATTACCTTCCGCTGTTGTTCGTAATGTTCCCGTGCCTTCCGCTCCCTCTTCTCGCGCGCGATGCGCTCGCCCTCCGCCCTCGTCTGCTCAGCACGCCGTCTCTCCCGCGCTCGGCGTCGGAGTGACCCTGACGTCGGGACGCTAAGCCTCCTATACACCAAAGTTTTGTTTAGACTGGCCTGTCAACCGCTAAAACCTGCCCAAACTTTTGGTAACACTACTTACGACGTATTTGGAACCTCAAAATCTCTCATGTCTTCCAATTTATTCAGTCACGAAGAGATTTGTACGGTATGTTATTGTTAATTTGTATTTTGACTGGTCGCTTATTAGTTTGGAAAGTCTATTAGTTTACCGGCTCAGGTGAAATTATAATTGTTTAAGAATATTTTGATTCATCATTAAAACCAATAGCAAATTGCACGTTGTATGCAATAGTTATTTATTTCACAGTGATTTTCACGTTGCTATTATTTCCAAATTATAAAATCGATCCGTTACGCAGAATTATCAAACACTGTGTATGTTTGCCATTACGTATTCTGTATAATTCCTTATATTTAGAAAGCACAACTTTTGTCTACAGACCATAAAACGATATCTTACCTACGCAATCTTCGAGAGTGCAAAGCAAACATTTAAACTATGTTTTCACTAAACCCAACAACTAATATCGTATCACATAACTGAGCACGCAACAGATTCTGAGAAGTATGAACGCGGGTAGGAATGTGCACACACTGAAGGTGATCATTTCAGTTGTTCGGTAGTCACTGAGCGGCTTTCCGCCAACCACTGAAAGCCTGAAACCGTCTCGCGAAGTCGTCGCCGTTTCAAATGAAACTGTGCACAGTCGTGAACGTTTCCATTGAGTTATGGTATCACTGCGTGATAAGAATAAATTATGATGACAATTTTTCAGTCTGAAATTGTTTGCGAAATTTATTTTCTTTTGTTGTATAATGTTTGATGTTTAAAATAGAACACAATCAATATGCATTGACAAAAGACGAATACCTAAAAAAACTATTTTGATCAATAAGCTGTAGGCATTTATTAAGGTAAATTATTATATTATTAGCTTTATTTTAGGGACCTACAGGCTACATCTCTACGTAACCTTTCGGGCATTTCCGGGCATGCAGGGCAAATCATAAAAGCAGTTTTCAGTAACAATAAATGCAGTTCTGTCAAATTTGTACGATAAATGACGATGAATACTTCTATTAACGACTAACATGGTCATATAAAATTCAACTGTAATTGTCTTGCTACATGCAATGTTCGTCACGGTTTAAATTATTCAGACTTGACGTGCTTCTTAACGTCCGTCAGCCAACTATGACAGCTGTAGGGCTCTGGAAATGAAGTTGGAACGATTTCATTTCTTACAACTACTTTCGAATGTAATTTTTTTTAGTAAATTCGTAAAGGCTGCTCTAGATGTTATAAAGCACTTTGTAACTACATTAATTTTTAAAGTGTATGCGTAACTGTCTTGGTTTGCCTATATGGAGAATAAAAAATCAACGTAGACTATGTATACCTAGGACGTACGTTTCCGCATAGACAAATATAATAACATCAGCAAAATCAGCGAACTGATGAAAGACTCACAGAAAGTTATTGTTTCATTTATTTTCAAGTTGCTGTTAAAACAATACCCTTTTAAAAAAGCACTATTTAAATGTTTTCTACAATCCACTTACCTTAATAAATACAGGTATTGCAATCTTTATATAAAAGCTTAACTACCACGTGTATAGGCTACAACACGTATCCACATAGGCGTATAGAATATTACTGATTCTTGATAGGATTTGAGTTTTGACTAAAATATTTTTGCAAATCACCAGTTGTGATTAAGCGCTTTGTTGTGCCCTAAACCACTTCTTATAAATAGGCTTTAAGTAGGTCGTTCCTTTGTTAATATTTCTATTGGCAAATGATTTTTAAACATGAAAAGCTTTTTAACGACTTGTAGGTACTATCCAAAAATCAGACGCAAACTAAGCCAAGACTGGCGACTTGGAATGAAGTAGAAGTGATCAAAACACGAGAAACATTATACATGGCCTTCGCAAAAAGTAAGCGAAACAAAGATATTAATATGGCTACTTATCGTTAATCAATATGAAAACGTCAGAAAACCTATGCGAATTCAGCAAATTTACATATCGCGACATCACGTTTGTCTCCTATGTCTGATATACGAGCAATAAATATTTCCTCGACAGTAATCAAATTCTGCGAAGTTAAGGCGCACGGCAAAAAATACTTGCAAACACCGGTAAAGTGCGAGTCGGACTCGCGCACGAAGGACCATTATCGCAAAAAACAGCAAAAAGGTCACGTTTGTTGTAAAGGAGCCCCACTTAAATATTAATTTTATTTTGTTTTTAGTATCTGTTGATATAGCGGCAACAGAAATACATCATCTGTGAAAATTTCAACTGTGTAGCTATCACGGTTCATGAGATACAGCCTGGTGACAGACTGACAGACAGACGGACCGCGGAGTCTTAGTAACAAGTGCGAGTCGAACTCGTGCACCGTGCACGAAGGGTTCCGTATCATTATCGCAAAAAACGGCAAAAGAATCACGTTTGTTATATGGGAGCGCCACTTAAATATTAATTAGATTCTGTTTTTAGTATCTTTTGTTATAGCGGCAACAGAAATACATCATCTGTGAAAATTTCAACTGTCTAGCTATCACGGTTCATGAGATACAGCCTGGTGACAGACTGACAGACAGACGGACCGCGGAGTCTTAGTAACAAGTGCGAGTCGAACCCGTGCACGAAGGGTTCCGTATCATTATCGCAAAAAACGGCGAAAAAAAACACGTTTGTTGTATAGGAGCCCCATTTATATATTAATTTTATTGTTTTAGTATTTGTTGTTATAACGGCAACAAAAATACATCATCTGTGAAAATTTCAACTGTCTAGTTATCACGGTTCATGAGATACAGCCTGGTGACAGACGGACCGCGAAGTCTTAGTAATAGGGTCCCGTTTTTACTCTTTGGGTACGGAACCCTAAAAGTAACAGGCGTACAGCACGAACTATCCCCATGCTAGTCGTTATCTTATAATCGAGCAAAAAATAGTTCGATTTACATACTAACTACACTTGCTTGATCCATTAAGAACGTCGATACTTAGTAATTAACTCACCACAATTCAGGGTGTCCTACCAATCGAAGAGTTGCTCGAATTGCATCTTTATCACGTTTCAATAAGGTTTATTATGAATGTTACTACAGCAACTTTTCGCCACGTATTATTGTGGTACTTTGTATAGTGCAGTAGGTCGTATACATTTTTCATGTCATTTTTGAGCTGGCATTCGGCTCGTCCTGTCGGTACCGGGCGCGGGTGGATCGATTGCCGCAACACGCGGCCACGAGTCCTATTGCATTCATTCATATAGTACATACAATAGCTTGCAGGCAAGACTGGGTGCCACGAAAATGGGTCACCAATAATTTGTCTGTTATACTCCGCTGATCATTTTACGACTTTGTCAAGGACGCCTGAGGTATTAACATTTGCGTGTGTCCTTGTGAGTATCGATGTTCGTAATGTCTCGAAGGGTAAATTGTAAACAAAAGTTTTGTACAGTAGGTACAAAACTTTTGTGTTCTGTGTTATTTGCAAAATGTAATGATATTAGTGGGTTTTTTTTTAAATCTCGACGGTTTTAATATTTGATAAAAACATTCTAAATAAAAGCTTTGTACAGAACCATTGAATTAAAGATTTGCTGCCATCAAGATTTGTAATTTTTTTATAAATATTGCTATGGATATCTTTAAGGGTGTGGTAAAATTGAATTGAAATAAAACAGTATTTTGTAACTAATGTTTATATTAAAAATTATTCATGATTTACCATTTTACAGAATAATAATATTTACAAACGTATGTCCTATGAAAGTATGTCTACATACATATAAATAAACTTCATTGACTCCCATTTTTTAACATTTTTAATGTACAAAAAAACATACACCTCCATCTCCATTTATTGGTTGGCTGACGCAACGACCAAGTTTGAAATAAGTTCGTCCATGACAGTGCGTTTCCTATAGACACGCAATTATTAGAATGGCTTGCATTTCCACGCTGTGGTTCCGCTTAAAAAGCATTTCCACGACAATTACAAGTGATAACGAGTTGCGTGTGAATCTATATTTAAAACGAGTTTTCACACACAAATTAATAATTTGGTGCGGTTACTAATCGTATTTTGGACGGCATAAACGCACAAAGGAAATGCATGCTTCATTTAACCGGAAATAACGCTTAATTGCTTTTCTGCAACTGCTGGAGCCGTTTCTTAGACAGTTCGTTTTTGTCGTAACTTTTTCATATAATTTCAGTCGTTATGTCAGCCTTACACTATATTATTTTATTAATGACTAATATTTTGTTAAATATTATTAATTTCAAGAAAAAAGTTTTAAGAATACTGCGCTTATGGTGCATAATTTTTGCGGTACTCTGATACTTCATTTGTCTATATAAACCTCTGTTACATTGAATATATATAGTTGTTAGTATTATTTACAGTTGTAACGTACTAATTGGCTAACCGATGTTTACATTCTGCCTCAATACGTAGTGCGGCCTCGTAAAATACTTACAATTTAATACTAGGTCAGAATATATCATACACCTCTAGTATGTAACGTGTACTCTAAAGAAATTGAGGTAATTGGTTTTGAAGATAAAACACGGGTAACTTATCCAATGACTCTCAGTATTTACACATCATAAAATACATACAGTAAGAAACAAACGAACACCAACTTAGAAATCCAAAGTGTAAGCAATTTTGTGATGATCGTCGATAGCATATTTGTGCAGAACACAGGTACTTTCTATGTATACCTACATAAAGATTGCACGATACAAAACAACAGTTGAGCATATTCATATAACAGTACACATATGTACAGCGTACAGTATTTGGTAACGAGTAGTCAATACACGTCCCTGGCAGCGATAGTCCTAGATACTTCTTGGTGTCACAAAACTCACAGAAAATTATCTTAAAATAAATCAGGTCACACAAGTGAAGGACACAAAGTACAAATATTTATATAATATCAATACTAATAAAATATATATATTTTAACATTATGTAATATATAATTACTTGACAATCAGTTCTACTGATTACAACAATATAACACAAATCTACATAGTGTTTTATAAGGTATGTAGGTAGAAATTATTATGTTTATTTTATCAGGGCACATGGTATAGCTTGACGTATAATATCTACGATATATGTCGCCACATTGGCTCAAAAATCACTCACGTACACAACGTCCACTCGCGACACCGATCACTCATACAATACTAAAAAATAAAATGTCCATCGCCTCCATATATCCCTTGCAAAAAGGTATCCAGAATTCCGTCGGTCTCGCGCATAAACCTTTAAGTGAAATCAAAGGAGGCGCTCGACAAGGAAAATGAACTGTTCCAAAGTACTTTTAGGCTCAAGTCAACGTGAACGAAAAACTACTTCGACGATCGGTTTCGATGCCTCAACTCGGAGGCGTTGGAACTGTGGATGCCTTTCATGGAACATGTAGAGTTATTTTGGTGTGGTGTGTTAGTGTTAGCTGGCGGCTGGTGGCTGGTGCTACTTGATCCTGTTGAGCACCAGGTCGGCGCTGACCACCAGCCCCTTCTGGTAGGGCGAGTCGGCCAGCTCGGCGGCCAGGCGCGCGGCCTCGGCGCCGTGCTTGCGCGCCAGGAAGCGCGTCTGCTCCAGGCCGCGCGACTTGTGCACCAGCTCGTACGCCTTCTGCACGTCGCCCGGCTCTTGGAACCGCCTCATTATCATCGGATTCAGTTCGGGATACTGGAAGGGAACGGAACACATTCAATCTAGTGCAAACATTGCTATCGCAACAAATAATAAACTAAAATTTTACAAATTAATTGGCACAACCACGGTCACCGTAAATTAATTTGTAAAAATACCCGACTACAGGCAAAATTTGAATAGTCACATAAATATTTCTGAAAAATAAATGATTTGGATCGACAAGTTTTGTATAGAAAATAAATATTAGAATTATGACCTAATTCAAAATTTCCGTGTTTTATGACCTTGCTATATAAATTGACCTTGAAAAGCCTACTCTAAAACACTGTGGTGAAAAAAAAACCTGCCAAGTGCGAATCGGACTCAAAAATATCACGTTTGTTGTATGGGAGCCCCACTTAAATATTTATTATATTCTGTTTTTACAACAGAAATACATCATCTGTGAAAATTTCAACTGTATAACTGTCACGGTACATGAGATACAGCCTGGTGACAGACAGACAGACGTACCGCGGAGTCTTAGTAATAGGGCCCCGTTTTTACCCTTTGGGTACGGAACCCTAAAAAGTCGAAATATGATTAAGAAAGTGGCAGCCTATACGGTCAACGGTCACTTTAGTCCTAAATAATATACTTTTTTGAAACTTGTTGTATTTTCAATGAAGACCTAACACAAATGGCATTTTTTGATTTAGGCCTAAGAATACTGGACATGCAAAATAGTTATTATGTTTTTTGCGGATAAAATTACCCAGTATTTTTATTTTCAGTTCTAAAAAATAACCTGTCTAACAAATTTTTCTAAAATCGTCTTGGACGTTTCATAATAGATGCATGACCTAGCCAGACCGAGAATAGAAATAAAGCTTCAAAACACTTTCATAACTTTCATTTTTATTATTTTTACTACGAAGTCTGACGTGCGAATAAAGAATTTCATCTCCACATCGTACTCGACACTTCATTCACCGTGGTATTATGCATTTTTTTTCATTTTTTTGTATGTTAGCACCTTTTTTCCAAATACCCACATGTAAAATTAAATCATTTAATTGTGATTTTGTGTGTTGTGCTGTGTCTTATGTGCGAAAAAAAAACTAATAAGTTATCTAACTCATTCTCAACCGGCAATCGTAGTGGTTTAGACGTGTACATTTTTGCAGTATGGTTGCAAATGGGTCTACTGTGACCCAACGCGTGTATTGCGAAAACGAATATTTTTGCGCAAGTGTGTGTTTGCACGCCCGCTATGGCCGCGAGTATGTAAAGTTGGGGGTAGGGCAACCGGTTCCACATAATTTAGTCGAATTTAAACACGCTCACATCTCGCACCGAGAAATTCTAAATATTTATGCATGTCGACCTAAGATAATTTGGAATTAGGTATGTGGGTCAAGTACTCGTATAAGACAAGTTATTTAAAAACTTTTACAACAGCTTTGGTATATTTAAAAGCCCTAAATTTTTAGTAACTGACGAAGTTGTCTTATCCATATATTATATTGATACAAATTCTAAATTAAGGTTAAACTAGTCGACGGCACGAACTATTTTGTGCGCGAGGTTAAAATGCATGCTATCTCATCCCACAACACGTGCGAAATATATAGATGCTGTGATGAGCAGTAAGAAGCTAGTTCGCGTACGAATTAGCACTTGTGCAATCTTTTATCGAAATGGATGATGATTTAGGACGAAAACGAGCGCGCGAAATTTTATAAACAGACCTTTGGGAGTCTAGATTTCATGAAAAAACTACTAAACTACAAAATAAAATTATTTGCATTGTTGAATTACTAATCTATCCCTGTATGGAGGCCGTTTTTTAATTTTCCTTCTTCTTATGGTATTTATTTGCGCCCAAAGATACGTTAAAATTAGTGTTGAAATATGGAACTTTCGACGCTCATAACTTTCAAATATTTTATTTTTTTATTTTTTCGGTTCCATACAGGGCTAGATAATGATGAGACAAATTGATATCTTCTTTATTTTGAAAGTACACAAGTAATCTCTAGACTACGTTTGTATGGAAGAATTTTTGACTTGTGTACCCTTAAGCGACAATTAACAGGTTTTTAACATTTATTTATTTAAACTTTATGTACAATGGTGATACATAGGCGGACTTAATGCAGCAAGGCATTCTCTACCAGTCAACATTAGTGGTACTTATAGTTTGTACGTGTATCCAAGTCGAATGCCAGTATTCCCACACAGGTAGAATTTGTATGGCCTAGTTGGTTGTTCCAAGTCTGGCTGTTTGTGAGACACACGAGATTTTTTTTTTGTATGCAACATTTCGTCTATCCCTAAACCATCTACGAATGGCTGAGATACATCTAATGTTAATTAACTACATTTTGTTAAAACATTTTTTTAATTTTTAAGATACCACATGCACAATGAGCTCTTTTCCGTCTCCCTTTTGTATTTGTATATAGGTTTGTTTTTTATCATATTCAATTGTATATATGTAAATAAAGTATAATCAGTACAGTCAAAAGATACAACATTGTAAGGGCAATGCTATACCTGCTTTGTCATACAAAAATAATTAACGTCAAAATGACCTCCAAAAACTTGTTAGAAAAACAAATCCAACATACTTTTTCGCAGGCAAACAGTACGGGTGCGGTCGCGAGTCCTAGCTTGAGGTCAGCGGCGGTGGGCTTGCCCATGGCCTGCGCCGACGACACGAAGTCCAGCAGATCGTCCACCAACTGGAAGGACAGGCCCAGGTTGCGGCCATACTGGAACGCTAGCTCACACGTGCTTTCATCTGCGCCGCTTAGGAGAGCGACCTGGAAATAAAGAAGATTTAAGTATTTTGTTGTGGTAAATCAGCGGTGTTTGCAGCAGCTGAGAGATAACAAAATAAGTTATTTACAGATCTCTCCGGTTTGGTAGATGAACATTAAAAGTTTGAAATCGATAGGCTTGGAGCGTTGGGGAGTTGTATTTAGGATCAGAGTTTTTTGTAACTTCGTATTGAATATTAGCGTAATAAAGTGCCCAGATGAAGCCTCGCAGAAATTTGATTCGAAATATTTATCAAATTTTACTTCCAAATACATACGTGTTTGTATATATTGTTTTTAGAATGGGAGATACAGACGTAATTTAAATAAATAATAATAATAATAATTAATTACTGTATAATTACGTAGAACCAAAATATAGTTAAAATTTAAAGTGGTTCATTATGCGTTATATTTTTGATGTACGATCTTATATTGCGCAAACAATTATACAAATACATAGCTTAAGTAGCTTATTAAAAGTAAAAACAAAACTAAAATTATTAAATTCATATTTGATAATAAATGTTATTTATCAAAAAATTGCTTCCTTAATTTGGTTATATTGTACTGAGTCACGAAACTAGGTAGTAAGTACTACTCTTACTGCTTATACAACAAAACAGTAGTTAACGGGCGCAATAATTTCTAAAGTCTGCATTCAAATCACATCGTCACTTGTGTAGCAAACGAGGCTTGCTTCCTTATAACTTGTAGTAAGCATAATTCCGTAATTAAAATAACGAGACACAAGACACGGATCTTATTGGTGATGTTCTTCTGAAATACCAGTAGTGCAGTACTCATAACCGGCATTTGTGTGTTTCGACTAGATTTATGAACATATATAATATCAAAAGGATTGTGTTTGTGAATTTGTGGTCGTGAAAGCTAAAAGGGTCCAGTTCTCGGCGTTAAGTTGCCGAGATTTGATCAGTTTTATAAAGTTGCCCTAATACAAACACAAAGTACAGTTTCAACTTAAAAGCTCTTATAAAAAAAATATCCATAAAAAAAAAACATTATTTTCAATTGACTTTTCTAGATACCGAATCTAGATTTAACTCAATACCCCACTACTGGACCCTTTTTGGACGCCCATAATTTATTCATTTTAAATATCGCTGCATAGGCAGGAGCCTTTTTGATATGGCACGGGGATTTTTTTATTTTCTCTTATGTGTTTCTCCTGTGCAAGTCATAAATGAAACATTTTTCTTTCTTTCTTTTCTATCACATGGGACTTAAAAACATAACTTGCGAAAAGTGTACTATAGAGAATACAGGCCAGTGGGGGTGCCCATAAGCTCTTAGAGCAAGGTTAGTTTTAGTGTGCGTAAGGGACAGATGTATATGACTTGTATATATCTGTCCCTTTTTCAGACGTCATGGTACGGGGGCTGGTGTTATTTTTGAGTATATAAATATTGTAGCAGGTGGCGTTCTGTAGTTTCTGCCTACCTCCATGGGAAAACAAGGCGTTAGTGTATGTATGTATGACAAAATGAGAATATTACCGCTTTGACTGAGTTGGCGATGAGAGAGGCTGTCTTCCGGTAAGTCTTGGTGAGGTAATGCGCGAACCGTTCGTTCTCCGTCTCCTTGCTGCCCAGCTGCATGAACTCGCCCTGAACGAGGTCTGTAACCACCTGGAAGAAATAAATAAATAAATATTTATTGGTCCAAAAATATACCAATAATTCTGCCTAGGCTTTTTCCAACTATGTCGGGGTCGAGCCAGTCTAAGCAGAATACCAGTGTTTGTCCATAAATATACATTAACTAATAAAGCAAGACATCACATAAGTAACTGGCTAAAACAGAAAAAGGAAACTTTGCTTGCTTTGCTACTTCTACATGGTTCCAAACCAATTTATTGCTCTCATTGCTTGGACCAGCAAAAGTTGTCTCCTAAGCAGGTTTAGCTGTGACGGACAAGGTCGTTCAGTATCCATTAGTTACTGCATTTCACAGATGCGCGGGAGTCTTATGGCGGTGTTAATTATGAAAAAAAAAATGATTAAGAAATATTCTAAAAATAAGTTATTTGTAAGGACATACAAACTTAACTCTAAAGTCCTTGTAAGGGCAGTAAATGTTAAAAAACAAACATGTCATATATAATTAATATCTTGACATGTATGTATAATTAATTGCGTTCTTTTTGCAGAAAGACTATAAAAAAGATACTTTGATAATAATTACTTTATAACAATAAAAACTACCATCATCATTACTGAAGTTATTCCCTTGGGTAAGTATTAAGATAATTACAAGGACCTAGGTCGTCGTGTTTCTTGGTTGTTCCCCCATCAACCACGATGAATAGATTTTTTTCAGGCAGTCAAGGAGAATGAAATGTGATGTATGGTGTTGTTGTATGTACAATTATAGGGATATTATATTGATTGATTGATAAATACATTATTCTGGTTTTTAAATACAAAAATATTTACCTAGTCTCTGAATTATGAACTACTATTACTTTTCCTTGAATTTGAAATAATTTTATTATATTTTTATGCACCATGTTACAATATTTAACGATAAGAATTATAGGTCCCATTAAATAGATCCATACTAATATAATAATTGCGAAAGACTTTGTCTGTCTGTCTGTTACCTTTTCACGCATAAAGCGCTGAAACGATTTAGATGAAATTTGGTACGGAGATAATTTGTGACACTGGTAAGGACATTTGAAAGTTCTTATCCCGGCAATCATCCTTTGGGGGGTGGACAGCAGGTAGAAGTTTGTATGGTAAACTAATAATTTCTTTTTTATATAATATTCATATATAGTACTAATGCTACGCAGACGAAGTCACGGGCAACAGCTGGTTGATTATATTTATGAAATGAATCGTATAATATACCTAAATGGGTAACCTGATTGGGAAGTAGTATTTTTACTTTAAAGTTAAATTCACGTAAGCATTTGATATTTGGGACATACTTACGAGTATACATAATTGCGAGTAAATACTTCACTTTATTTTATACAATAATTTAGTTATTATCATATATTACGCGATTTCGACATTCACGAAATTTATTTAAACGATAATAGCGCTCATTAGAGGGTACTTCAATAGTGTCATCATTCAAAATTCAAATGCTATCATAATTCAAGAACTCAACATTCAAATACGAAGGCCATCCTGCAAAAATAAATATTTCGAAACAGTGATTTAAAATTTCCAAAATGCTTAATCAAACAGTATATTTGTTTTTTTTTTGTATTCAACAGTTTTTAGTATAAATTGAGGTCTAATAGATCTTAGCACTTATATTTACTACAAC
Source organism: Orthosia cruda (assembly GCA_964057195.1). NCBI lineage: Eukaryota > Metazoa > Arthropoda > Insecta > Lepidoptera > Noctuidae > Orthosia > Orthosia cruda. The sequence continues at coordinate 34,083,985 of OZ059830.1, read as the reverse complement.
GTAGGTACACTTCTTAGAATATTATGGATCTCGAGAGTAATAGCCATATTTTGTACAGACATCATAAAACTCTTCAATGAGATTTTAGTTGAATACTTTTTGTACAATAGAATTAAATACAAAATAATATTCATTCAACACAATAATTATTCTTGCATCACACATAATTAGTGTTACTTACGCTGCTGATTGGAACAATACAAATCATTGAAACATATGGCACAGCGTTATTACCATCGCACCGAGAAGGCCGACAGGATGAATCGTTTTAATGAATATTCTAACCGAACATTCGACCCCAATTGGGTACGCGTGAGCGCACGAACACTCAAAAGGTTGTATTAAAGTAATGGTTACTTGTGCTACTACTTGAGTGTGAATAGGAGTACCTCAATTGATGAAACGCAATACTAATGTTAGATGTAAACATTTTATCTCATAAAGCATAAAATCGTTTGCGTTAAGTATTAAAAATTTATTAGGTATGTCCCATCACTAATCGTCTTGGTATAACTTATAAAGTAGGCTGGAACTAATTTGGTAATCAAGAATTAGGTTCGGCAAAGGCATAAATGAAAGACTTGTTTGGTACATTAGTTTCAGTATTCAGTGTCAATATCTGGGGTCTCTCAACTCTCCAAACTATTTGTTCTCCTATGGCGTTTGTTCTTCTTCAATTTTGTTCTTTAGTTTCACTGACTGACTTGTCAGATAATACCTTTTGTTTTGAAGGTACTGCACTGAAAAGACTACTGCATAAAAAACTATATTTTGATCAACATTATCATTAATTTTTCACCAATGTCTAGATGACATCTAATCCTTTTCAATGGGCTGTCCTGGTCTTATAATCTATTGTTTTATTTAATTGTCAGCGTCACATTTTTTATTAGCAACAGAATTCTGAGACATTAACGAAATGACAATACTGTGTCAGTTATACAGATTCTATCATAGATACAAAATAGGCCATACGGTGAAGAACTTATTTTTACCAAAACTGTATTTAATTTTGGTTAAGCTTCCCTATTTGAACATTAGCGGTTACTATGTAAATGCTGGGTACCAACTGTTATAGTAAAATAATAGGTATCATATAAGATTCCTTGAACACTAGTGCAGCGTCACTTGAATATTAATTAGATCATTATGACTTGCGTAAGAGCTGTATTATGGTACTGTTAAGGTTCCCCTAGTCGACGGCACGAACTATTTTGTGTGCGAGGTTAAAATGCATGCCATCTCATCCGACAACACGTGCGAAAGAGATAGATGCTGTGATGATCAATAAGAAGCTAGTTCGCGTACGAATTAGCACTTTTGCAAATTTGTATCGAAATGGATGATAATTTAGGACGAAAACGAGCGCGCGAAATTTTATTAACAGACCTTTGGGAGTCTAGATAATATGAAAAAACGACTAAATGTCTATTTTCAAAATAAAATTAGTTTGTTGAATTACTAATCTATCCCTGTATGGATGGTTTTGCAATTTTCCTTCTTATGGTATTTATTTCTGTCCAAAGATATCATATAAGATGCGTTAAAATTAGTGTTGAAATATGGAACTTTCGACGCCTTTCAAATATTGTATTTTATTACTTTTTTGTTTCCATACAGGGCTAGATAATGATGAGAAACATTGACATAATTTTTTATTTTGAACGTACATCGTCAGACAGTGGAGTAATCGCCAGACTACGTTTGTATGGAAGTATGATCGACTAGTGTAACCTTAAGTACAGATAACGTCATATTGTACAAATACTATGTATTGGTCATACGGTGATCGATGGTCGGTGCATCCGCAATATGCAATATTCGTTTATTACGAAAACGGACTTAACACTGAATTTAGAGAAACCCACACTGGATCCGTAAACAAACTACTCATGAAAAAAGTATTATGTCATATGCCAGTGCAAACGTCAAAGCATAATATTATTATTGTCATTTCGTTTGGTAATAGAGGGAATTCTATTTGCATCTTTCACTTAATTCATAAGTAGTAAAGGATGTCTACTGATATTCCAAAGAAATATTAGTTGCCAGAGATTTTCGAAATTGCCCTGTGGTGTCTCTTCCAGATATTTGGCAAGCCGACCTAGTCCATAAAGTGCTCTATAAAACAGTCACCCACTGACTCAGATGGGCTATCGTTGCCAAACCTCGTTTAAGTAGGAGCCTCGCGAATTTTTATAGGGGGTAATGTGCGATAATGAAGTAGTTACCTGGCTGAGCACGAGTGTGACGTCATCGCTGCGCAAGCGAGCTATCATCATCGAAGCCACGGCGAGGATGAAGTCGCCGGCCATCGCCACCTGGAAACAATTTAATGAACATGTTAGTCACTGATAATATTTATTTATGTACACACAAAACACTTCACAGATAAAAAAAATACAGATAGAAGAGCACAAAGGTACTGCTTATTTCAATAGAAATTTCTTCCAGCAGACCTGCGACAGGAAAGTTGGATGATAGACTAAGACACAGTGTGTAGAAAGAAATAAGGAAACTTAAAATAGACTATTAAAACTTAACTAATTATATATAAATTACACATATACCTTAACTTTATATTATATAGTAGATAAAAATGCATACACATAATAAATAAATTATAAGATGGTGGATAGGTAATGTTCTTTGACCTGATAAATAGGTACATCTTCAAAGACATCTCATAATCATTTCAGCCGAAAGACGTCCTTTGCTATACATAGGCCTCCCCCAAAGTTTAGCCACACCGACCGGTCTTGTTCGTCTCGCATTCAGCGAATGCCCAAGAGACATAATATACAAGGAGAAAATATAACATTTCATCTAGATGGCACTGGCATTTCCTGAGATCGCAAGATTACTAAAGAATCACTGATATGAACTCATAGGTCAAGGATTCTTAAGTCTAGACATCGTGGTGCTGATTAATGAGTATAAACAAGGTAGTTTTATCTGACATTCAGGTTACTTTTTTAAATAATAATGATGCATTATTATCAGCGTCATTTTGACATAGACCTCTTCTTTTTTTACTTGTAGGTAGTTATATTTGGAACATTGACAAAACAAAACCGATCAATCAATCAACTCAGCCTATCGCAGTTCTAGCCAGTAAAGGCTCTCTTGCGCCACAATACTGCTGTACGCACGCTTAATTAATAATAATTTTAACTATATCTACACACGTCGCGTGAGTATCGTTTAAAACGTACGTGAGCAGGGGAAAGTGAGTGACATTATCGCTTATAGCATGTATATTAATTATAATATTACTGCAACGCACGCAGAGAAAATCTACTGCTTGGGAAAACTTTTGTTGGCTTACGAGTTTTAGCAGTTTATTTACGCCTAACAGTCAAACAATTTATTGAGAAATCAATTATATTAAGTTGACAATGAACTGTAAATTTGAGCACCTAACAACAATAATTTTACAGGTTTTCCTACTCGAACGAGTAAACTGTACATTGTTAATCTAATAATATTGTGTAGGTTTTCCTTTATACCAGTTAATACTCGTATCCTCTTGTGATAAGAGTATGAATAAATACTATATTTTGAAGAGTGATTCACATATCAAACGAAATGATGTTACGTCGTTATTACGTGAATACATCATCTAGTCATCAATCTAGTATTTTTTTATTGTGGAGCATGTGAAAATCAAGGTTAAATTATTAAGTAATCCGTGCTGCAGTGATGAATGCAAAACAAAAAGTCCAAAACAACAGTTGCGTTTCGGTGACGAACGAGCACTCAAAACAACGAATAGAGCAGCAAAACATTATTATTGGCTACAAGCCCATCCAAGCACAGCTGCTGTAAATAACATAGATTGTAATAAATGTATCGATGGCGCTCATTTCTCCAGTTGTTGGCAAGAATGTCGAGAAAGTTGTGATGCGGTGTTCGGTCGCATACTAATAATGGACGCGCGGACGTTTCGCCGGTGCGGTGCGGCGCGCGGCTGCTTCCGAGTGTGGGCGCGGGGACGTCGCGAGGCGGCCGGGGACGGGGGCCCGACCACAACCGCCTCTCATTATACCACTGGACACTTGTTAGCCTACATCCAGTAGTAAGGCTTAATCGGTTTACTCGCTATAAGGGACGATTCGATAACAAGTGTATTCGATACAACTAATATTAGAAACATCACATAAGATGGATATTACGCACTCAACATTGACTACTTTTCACTTTAATCCAACAATTACAGTAAACTGGCTCATTACGGCTGAACAGTATAATTATGTTGATTAATAATAGCAACTAGCAAGCACAGACTTCGGTTTGGCTTATGCGAATTTCTTTTCTAATGATTGGTTATTAAAAACGTAGTAATATTACTTTACGATCGTATAACATAGGATCATAAGCTTGTGAAACCGACAACGGCCACTAAAGTTTTATCATTATTAATTAAAAAATAGTTTTGATTGATTAGAATTTTATCGGAATAAAATACGTCAGTCTGTGATCAATGGTTGAAATAAACCATATCATATCCTGTCAACGTCTGATTAGCAGACACAATAGAAATTACCATTGTCTTTCGCCGCTACGGTGACAGATAAGGGGATAAACTTTACTGACACTTGCGAATGTGCAACTAGCTTCATTTTTGCTTGTTTTTTTTTGCTAACAATTCAAAAGTACCTACCAAACAAATTAATGATACGATTCCAATAGATTAGAATTGCTTAGTCTTGTAAGTTGGTTCGAAAAAATACTACTAAAAACTGTAGGTAATATTAAAAAATTACCTAGTACCGGGCAAAATGTTTGTTTACGGAATCAAGTCGTTTTTCAGGCAGGCCTATGTTGGCATAATTATAACTGGCGCATGTCCTTGACCACCCGTGAATTCGTCGCACAAGAGCTCATTGCCATCTAAGTGGAGGAAATAAAAAAAATGTGAAAGTGGTCGTACGATGACGCGATGCGTATTTCCATAAGGTGGTATGAATGAAGGCATCCGGCGATGGGTCCGGTTTGAAGTCGATGACACACAAATACTACAATCAATGTTAGTTAATTAAATATCGATATAATTAGGTACCCACCACTATTTGTACTGTACTGACAACCGCACGTGACTGAATTAATGTGGTAGGTATAAATTCGTCTAGTTCTATGTCCAAAACGTATGTTTTTCAGAGCTGCATTTTTTCAGATACAGTATCTAGACATACGGTCTATTGGAAAGACTGATGTAATCACACGTAACTCGTCTATTTTTACAAGGTTTTATTTAGTTTCACCTGTCCCGGTTTATGTGTGTAATCAAAACATGCAAGTCAAATTTAGCCCACTTCCCGGTGTTCAATTGAGATGAAAATTTTCCCTCACGTTTTTGTTTCTCGGTACAAAACAATTTTTAATATACAAGTAAAATTGACACATTTTTATTTCGTGCGTTTTAAACTACATAATTTATCTAGTAGTAGACACGCTTCGATCGACAATCTATCGAATTGTGACACGATATCTTGCGAAAATACCCCGATTCAAACAGTAAAACGCCTAAATCTTTTGAACGGCCGAACGGATTTTTATCAAACATAGCTAAGAACACTGTCGATAAAGTCACATTTCAAACAAAACTAAATCAATATCGGTTCATTCGTTAAGCAACTATGATGCCACAGATAGATACACAAACACACAGATACACACTTCAAACATATAACACCCCTCTTTTTCCATCGGGGTTTAAAAAGCTTGTTTTTAATACAAATATTCTTTTTACCGAATATAATCAAAAAAATATGTATGTATGTAAACCCTTCGATAAAATTGCAGAATCATTGTATTGGGTACCATTCAAATGATAGCCGGAATTTTCACCTTTTACGTGCACACCCATGCACCATGGAATGTTGGCAGTAATTTTACGTAATACCAAGGTGTGACACGGAGATAACTTTGTTGCTCGGAAAGGGGGCTAACCGTTCAGGCTTTCAAACTTGAATTACAGTAATTATCACTAGAAACGTAACCGTTGCTACACAAGTTATCATATGATGTCCCACATTTTATAATTTATAATGTCTAAATGTCAATTTTTTATCCTCAGAAATATAACTGAAAAGTTACGAAACGATCAAGATGCAGTCAGTGATGTGATTGAATTTTTTTACCAGTTTGATTTGCTAGTTGGTTGCAGTGTCATTGCACATAGGTATTTTTGAGTTTTGATATTGAGCGCAAATCTGCTTCTCATCGGACTACACAACTCCGATTTGGATATTAGATTGGCTACTAAAATAGGACTAGTTTATACGCTATATGGTTTTATAATAAATGATGTAAAGTGTAGATCAGTAACATAATCAACGGGACTACATACGGGAGTGGCCGCGCGTATCGTACGCGCTTGGTTGCGCAAATTGGTGCACGCGTTAGCACACTTTCTGTACGCTAACCGGGCTAAAAACGCATCCGTTACGAGCGCCGTACACAGGCCGGACCGGCACTGCTGCGCCGGCGATACATTCGCGATGTGTCATGACACTCACATCCGTGAACCAGTTTCATGTTTCATTAATTACAGGAAAATATTCACTAACTCGTAATTCTTTATAACGTGACTGAACATTAAAGATTTAGAAAACCGCAATGGGTACGCGCAAAAAGCAACTGCCTCACTAGTTCTTTTGAACGTTTTAATATACGTGCATGTTCGATAAACACATCGCACACCGTATTTCCTAAGAAAATGATTGGCATGTACATTGTATTCAAATTTACTATAGATATGTACAAAAATATATGCAACTCCCATGATAAGAGTGAAAGACTTTCACAAGAACGCGTTGAAAGTCTGCCCAACGTGAGCCACATGAATAATTTACCAGAAAAATCTCTACGATTTCACGCCAACTTAATTCCGAATGCGTTGTAGTTTCTATTCTGTAATTCATTTACACCCATACATTGTAATGCAAGTTCGCACCTCTCTTGAATCACTAAACCATTGAACCGAGCACTTGATATTGTTCTCAGGTTCCTGAAAGTACGAGATGCAAGTGATAAAGAGCCAGTGGTGTAATGAGTGCTTTCAAGCTCAAATTTCCAGGGCCGTATGTAAAATGATTAATATGATAGTAAGTTAAGTCCCTTTTCAAGGCGATTTGGTGTCAGTCACCCCGGCAGCAACAACCGTTTTCCTTATTGAGAGAAACAAATAAAATGAAGTCATTTACTTCGCGCTGAAAAAGTTTCCGCTTTTTCATAACACGTAATTGAAGCGGTCCATGTAAGGGGCATCATCCAGCAGGTATACCTCGACAGATAAGGTAAAAACTAGTTTCATCGATATTTATTGCACGCGGAACTTGACGCCATGGGGGTATGGTAGGTAATTTACTTATTTTTTGTAGGATAGCAATTGTCCTGCAAGAGTGTCGAAGGCCGTCATCAGAGCCTGTCGGATAATTACGACATTATTTCTTGAAGCGGATCTCGTATAACTAGATGCATGCAGTCGGCTGCATTTCGCAAGATAGCCTTGACAGTGGCAGGTGGTGGTGGCGACGGCGGCCGGCGGCGGTCGGAAGGTGAATGTGGCGGGATGTGTGTCACGCGGCCGGCCTTGACTCCCCCCTCATCCTCTACAACACCAGCCACAAGGAGATCGGGTACCGAAACAGCCACGCCGCGCGACAACCCGTAACACGCTCTATCCGTTTTGTACCATTCAGCTGAAATTAATAAATGCGCCTCTAAAGACATCGAAGTTCTCAAAGATTCATGAAACAAAAATCATACTCGTACCTAAGTATATTGTATGACAGATTAGGCTGAGAGTGATATCATTGCGCCCAGAAGGTTGTAGTTAGTTCGTGTATAATATTATACAAAACTGAAACCCATAAACGACGTAAATGAACTGTAAATTCTCATATTATGAGCTCAAAGCATAATAACATACAACGAGTTATGATTAAGATAAATCTAAGTTAGTACTACCAATCAATGTGATCGATACACGTTCGTGTAACAAGTGATCGAGGTATTTCGTATCAAGTGAGTGGAAGGTCCATGGATTGCGACACCGGCGGCCATCTAGTGGTCGTGGCGATTAGTGGTCGCGAGTGGGCCATCGTTTCAACACACCGGATTGTGGGCACGTGTATCCGTCAAAAACCGGTTTTTGTAATAATGGCTAAGTGCGTAATCTGCGTGTCATCAACCGTCATTTCTAAAGGATGTGACAATTCACCGTTGCTAAAAGTTATGAGACTTCCATCATCTCTGCATAAACTCAATAACAGGGCGTGCACATTTTACTCCAGAAATCTACCTATGCATTGGAATGGGCAATTAACTTCACTTTTGGACTGACCTTCACTTCTTGACAGTTTAAAATAACCTGTAATAATTTAATTGAAATATATCATTTGAGTTAATTATAGAATTCCCATAAGAGACATTTTACACGATTCTTTACAAAATCCAAATCTTTTTAATAGGTCCTTGATACACCGGTTCAATCTGGCATTCCGTTGTACCCAACACTCGAGTGCATTTGCTAATTCCACTTAGGCAGCGTGTACTACACAACTCTTCCTACGTATATACTGTCAATAAACCAAAGTAAACTCGACGCTCAGAGATATGGGGACAAACGCTGTGACCTTGACTCAGTGCCACCAAGGCTGTTGGCTCTCGTAGCCGGGCTATACTTGTTTGAAAATAAATCTATCAAAGAAAAATTGCATCATTCTTTTCTCTAGTATCTTGCTGCCTTTTAATTATGTTGGCTTGAAATATTGGACTTGTCTAAACCTCGATATAAAGGTCTAATCACTTGTCCGTTGGGTTGGTAGCGCGGGCCGCGACGGGCGGCGTGGTCGCGCGTCCGACCTACATCCCCCCGCGCCTACTTACTCCCCGCAAACTACAGTTACAAAGACCAGTTTTTACTTTACACTTTAAGACACGTGGTAGGTAACTTAAGGAAAGTGTTGGACGATTTTGCTTTCATCGAATCATTCGGTCATAATATGAATTGATAGAAAGTAATAGTTCACAGACTTCATAGCCTTCTGAATCATATGAATTAATAATAATATAGTAGATATAAAAACAAGTCTCATACAAGTCGTCTAGACTGCGTTTGACCGCGTAACGTATGTAAATAGTGTAGTGAGTGAGCGTTGTCAATGCAGGTGCGCTGCGCTATACGAAAGACATCAACGCGTGTCCTGCGATATGATTGTATTTTTAACCAACTAAAATACATAATTCACACAAATACTTCTATAGATTATTCATTAATTTGTGTCTGTCAATACCACAATAAAATTTAATTTCGAAGATGACATTCACATATTGCTACATTCTTCTTCTTGTGTTTATATGTGAAAATTTACATTTTCAAATCAATGCCTAGAAAATACAACATAAATAAAAAGAATTGGACAGCTACATATTGAACATCTTCTCATTGAGAAATATCAACTGGTATCAACCTTACAACACTGTAGGTATATGGGGAAATTTCTCGACACAAATGTAGAGACAAAACACAAAAAAAAATTACATAATTGACCTGACCTTACAAAGGCAATAAGAAATTGGGGATATAAAAACTTGCATGAAAACATTGTTTTATTTAAAACTTGATTATGGAAAAGACGTGTCAATTTTACCATGTTAAAAGTGTTGTGTTGTGATTCGTCGTCGGAGAATTACTTGCCCATTTCCCTGTTGGTTTAATTAAAAAGTTATCATTAAATTCGTGACATTTTAGTAAGTGTTGTCATTATGTTGGAAGATCATTTCCTCACTTACTTCCTTAACAATTTACCAGACAAAGTGACGACAGAGATATAAAAACATTTTTATATTTTTTCAATCTACTTTATCCCACTTTTCCCAATAGCCTTCCACTGTTCCAGATGTGTTATGATTTCCGACTAATCCGTCATATTCAATTCTACGAACATTTGATTCGCAATTTGTTTTAACATTTTTCAATGGATGAAAACAATCTTGCACAATCTGTTTATATTGAATTGCTAATCAATCAATTGACCCCGAAACATCGGGTTTTATACAATTACTCTGTGTGAAGAGTCAGAGTATTGATTTTGGCATAAAGACTACGTACACAGAAAATATTCGTCTGAACAAAGACATGTTGATTCAAACTTAATGACGGTTGTGAAGTTCGCTTTTTGCTGCCAAGTATAACTACCTCGTTGTCACAAGATTTTGCTACTGTACATGAGTGTTCCGAGCAGCCATTAGGTTTGTTTCTACCTGTACCTCTGTTTCCGCAAATAAACACTTAAGAAATGGGTGTTGCTGCAACACACCATCGTTTATTCCTTAGTGCTCTTTATTGTCAAGTTTGCTATTAGCCTATTTTCCATCTTTAAAAACACACAAAGCCTTTAAACTCTTACAGAAGCCATTAATCGCCTCACACATTATAAGTAATTATAGAACAGTACTGCGTATGCGTAATGCATGAAAACCTTTACACGGTTCAAAAACCTGGTTTTATTTTTTTTATAATATGAGAAATTGCTCCGGTAATACTTTTTGACATGCGATGATTTACAAGTACAACTTCATTTAAAACTTTAAATTAAGGCGCTACCCCGAGCAAAACGCCGCGCTAGCCGTTTTTCGTGCAGTTTTTTGGAGCTATCTACTCGTTATTTAAAATGAAATATCAACTAATAAAAATACATTAAATTTCTACATATTATTGATTCCAAAATTGTAGAAGTCTTTTTTTTTTAAATGTAGTATATGTTTCACTAATCTCCTTCCAACAAAACCATAAAAGTAAGAAATAATGATTGATAGCATGCATCTCCTCGTAAAGTGTTCATTAATATTTGTTTGTACTAACACTAATGGATAGACAATTTGATAACGAACATTTTGGTAGATTTATTTTTTTCAAAAGACCAATATTCGATTTTATAAAGAAGTTATTCTAAAATCTGGGCGTATTCACTACTGTAATTCATGCGCCACGAGTGCCGCTAGGCCAATAGGAATGCTCAAATCTCATGCTGATTTTTTGGTCAGGGTACGGCCTTAAGTAATACCACCTTCAGTATTGATTGGTAAGATCATTAAATTATTTTGCTTACAAATCGATTACGATGTTGACGTCCTTAGATTAGCTATACTTAGCAGACGATTCACTATTTTTATTAGATATACTCTCGTAACTACTACAATTATGGGCAGTTTATATCATAATTTTACGATGTAACATAATTTATGTGGATTTCGTATCTAATAAATGTATTATACCTTCTATCTTGTTGGTATAGTGATCGCAAGTGCTACTTCTGAGAATGTGGATCTCATTTCCAATCTCAGTTCAGGCAATTGTATCAATTTCTTCCATTACGAATTGCTCAAAAGCTGACCAGCAACAATCAGCAATCATCGCCCGATCTAACGCTTTATGTCATAAAAGTCGGAATTACCTACAGTGTAGGTATGGTAGGTCCTACACAATCGTTTACTAATCGCTCGCTATTTGTCAAATGCACTTATTTAAAAAAAAAACCGCCAATATCTCAAAAACTTGTGTATTAAAGAACAATTATTGCGTAAAAATCACTATGGTTTTGCTTTTGCACGGTACGTTAAAAACCTGCAGGTTCACGGCAATACGCTCTCCCTGTATTAAATTACACACTAACAGATAATATAATACTAGCATACAGAAGCCTCATCGAAGAAAAAAAAACAAAGAAACCATGCCACGTAACTAGCGTTTTTCATCTGATTATACCGATTATTTTTTGTAAATCGATCGCGTTCGGTTCCGTTTCACGGCGATAGATAGATCACCATCTAATAATCAATGGATATCGATAGATAAATCAAATAATCAGTATAGTATTTCGGGACAGTTTCTTTGTATGGCACGAGACCCCACAAGCATAGCAGGCGAAATATGGGTGCACCTATGCCCTTATCATTCGGCGAAATCAAGCGTGATGTTCTGTTACTATTCCTACTATACGTAAGAGTGAGCTAAAGCCTCCGTTTTGTCCAGGGTTCAGACATCAATCGACAAATTAACACACAAACACTCTCCATCTCCATACAATATCGTCCGTTATATTTTTTACTCGCACATTCATCGGGGACATTTTATATTCACATTAAAACAATAATTATGTTAAATGCTTCGCGTTGAAGAGTTCAAAGTGATTTCGTATTACAGTAAGTGAAAGGTTTTGTTGTTCGAAATAAATAACAAGGTCTCCGAACTTTTATGGGGAATTTCTTTATCCTCGAAGTCATTTCTAGAGGAGACTCGGTTCAAAAATTATACTTGTGACATTTTGAATTAAAGATCAATCAATTCGCCTAGCCGTTTTCCGACTTTGTTGGGGTGGGCTGCCTGTCTAACTGGATACCAATATTTTACTTGGATCAATTGACTATTTGACTTCTACAACCCAGTAGCTAGTGTAGGCGATTCCTCTTGGAAAGACTTCAGTCCAAATATTTGACTTAAAGCTCATTTCAAAAAAAGAAAGTAGGAAGGTACTTATGTTCATGGAAAAGCCTTATTTTTTCGTTTTCCTCATTGCAAGGCACCGCTTTGTGAGAGGAACATTGTGTGCCCATTAGCGATGCCAATAAAACACGCGGCCAGTTTCTTTTGCAGTTTGCACATTATACTATGGGCAATTTCTAGTTTCACACAGACGGAATGCAGCTTGACCTACGTAAACCTTAGGGAAACTGGATTTTCACATTGATAGTCTCAATTACGTACGCATTAGAGATTATGATTGTATTTCATGTTACAAGGGCGAGATTGTATGTATGTTCGTACAGGTATTTTTAATCAGATAGGCGTTTTCAATTTTATTTGCATGATCTGTTATTTTTACTTTTTACCTTTTTTTCTAACATCCATCAGAAAGTTTGATCAATTCTCAATAATCGTAAAAACTGAATTCATTTAGTTTCGATAAAGGAGAGAATGTTACGCGAGCGTACATCGGAACACCTGACATCCGTTCGTGTTGATAGATGACGCAGCCTCGCGTCCCTCACCCCGCACCTACTCCCGCGGTGAAAGCTACCAGAGACCCCGCGCGCCCCAAAGCCGGGTCCACACAAGTCCTTCCAACAACAACATTGAACTAATCGATTCATATTTAGAAAGCATTCCAATTTTAAACTTTGACCTCGGCGCTTTACTTAATCTATCTACTTGAGAATTTCTTAATCAAAAGTGATATTTATTTAATTACTTATGAATAGAAATTAACTTTGACCTCGGCGGTCTTCTTGAATTCCATTAATAAACCTAAAGGTGTAGCAAAAGCTTTGAATTCTTTTATATTATGAAAATGCCTTACAAATCCATTGGGTGTGCTTTGAATTGAACGCATGATGCGTTAAAATTCCATACAAATGGATTTATTGTGATTATTATACTCCAAATCCAGCGATACCAAATATGGTAATGTCAGACAGTCAATAACAAGCGGTGTTGCATCAGACGGACTTGGGCGCAGCAGGTAAGATTACAGAGACAGGTGTCACAGGTGTCGACGCCGACTCACGACAAATCGATGGAATCTTACAATCATACCACGAAGGGGCCCTACGCTTTTTTATCTTATAAATTGTCACGCTAGCAGTGGGATACCATAGGTAAGGTATTACCCAGACGTTTTGGTATGTCTAATATTTTTACATAAATTCCGTGCGCGTACGCTCTGCATTTAAACTCGTCGTTCCATAGCACCGCTCAGACAAGGTGAACAATAAGGTCCGCGACATATTCTGAACAATGGTCGCAGATACGATAGGAATCGGAAATTCGCTACTGACGTTGTTGAGGACTCCTATCTATTGTCGTACAACACTATACAATACCATTCTTTTATAGAGCAGGAATACATACATATTTGAAACGCACCGCGGTTGCAGCGGTCGTTGACCGAATAAGGACCTTTGTAGTATAGATATTCGATTGCATAATGGTCTTAAATCCTTAATCGTAATATCCATTGACGCACAGAGGCCGCAATCAAACGAATTATCAGAGATTTTGTCTACGTTACATCAATGTAAATATTCCACATCCGTGCACAGCAACAAGCTCGTAAATGAGTTAAATACAAACAGACGCGCCCTGTTACCATGATACCATATTTACACAAAACGTATGTATACATACGTATATGGTAGGTAGGTTCAGGCGGTACTCGCACCAACATTTGGGTGTTTGAATTATATAACTCAAATACAGGTTATTAGATCCCAAATTAGTATTAGCGAACTGTGACAACATCCGCCAGGCCAGAGCCCAACTGCCCACCTAGCAAGACTACGGGTTAAATGAACAAGATTTTTACAAATTATTTTCAACAGAGACATATTTTAGAACATTGGTTAGAAGAAATTTTGTATAAATTAAATTATAAACAAACTATTATTGGAAAACTTTTATAACTTGGAAATTTCAAACCGATGCAATACTAATATACATACATAAACACACGCCTTTTTCTCATGGGGGTAGGCAGAAACTACAGTACGCCACCTGCTACGATCCTTACATACTTCTTTTGCTTCACTCACATTCATACATCTAGTCATACACACACGCCGGTTATGAGTACTGCGCACCTGGCCTTTAGTCCCGTGTGGTATCTGGGCCGTAGAATTACACCATCCCATCTCATCCCGTGGGTGTCGTAAAAGGCGACTAAGGGAATATATGCCAGAGGACACTTCTGTTTCCTTCTGTGCGGTGCTAACATCTCGCCCCCAAGCTAAGGTCGCCGTGCCGAGAGCTGCATGGCTAGGGGAGAGCCTAAGTCGCAAGCGTGCCTGTTGTCTCTCTACAAGCGGGGCTCTGTAGAGCGTGGACATAGTTTCCCTTACTATTCGTGGGAACAAAATGAGCAATACTAATATGATATTAAATTATACACATTAGGCAGTCTATTCCATCATTCATCTAATATATCACAATAATGAATTCGATTATAAAATGCGTGAATAAAAGGCAAAGGTCGTGGCGACCTAAATTGCACAACACTCAACGTGTTTAATGGGACAGTCTCGCCATCACGCCATTAGATGAAGAACACAACGTACGATCAAATGCATTGTCGATTCATAAAACGTTTCACACTGAAGATTACACCGCCGGAAGATGTAATCGCAGGATAGGCATTAGTTCGTGAAGGACGAACGCAAACGCAAACTGCTTACAAGTAGATATAAAACAAACAGATAACGAATTAAGTACAATGCAATAAAAGCATTCAGCACCCGTACCTAAGACGAGATTCGTACCAATAACTAAATGGAGTTAAATGCTTTGTTCTACACTAATTTCTATTCAAAACACATCGATTCTTTGTTAAGACATCTCGACGATAAGGAACTATTTAGGAATATATTTCTATAATATAAAGATTTCAAACCGTAGTACGAAATTCAAAACCTATCCTAAATATTGGTTGTTCTGTTGTGACAATTCTTACGAAAATTGCCTTGACCAATCTAACAATCATAATAGCTTTAACAAATATATTTATTTAAAGAGGGAAATATTACACAATCATCGTGTCACAAACGTCCATCGACGCGCAGAGCTTCTGTTTACGGTCATTCAATACTATGAATACACAAACCATGATAAGAATGATTTGAGGCAGTTATCTGATAACGTTCAACAATGTAATTAATAAACATAATATGTAATAAGATAAAAATATGGAGACTAATAGAACTGAAGATTTATTTGGGTCATGTAGGTTTATGATACTGAATTTATACGGATAAAAAAACTTTTTGCAAAAAAATACTACCGACTTCCTACAAAACTACAAAGTGAAAAATAACTTAATTTTTTGAAGTCGGTGTCTTTCGTAGGTAGCATTTTTTTCGCTTTTTAGTTGTACCTACCTAATAGGCAAGTTAGTAAGGGAACTATTTCGCCAGAATAGATTTCATGAAACTTGAACATAACCGGTGAAATGAGAGATCTGCTTACCCCTTAAGAGCGAACTGGCGTGATGTTATGTTATGAAATGTTATAAACAACAAACAGACATGCGATTGCAGCAATCCCGAGAGATTTGCCGTTATTTATTGAAGAGTTATGTTGTATATCTCCAAAGTTCTTCATCAGATCTTCACCAATTTCGGAACATAATTTATCAAACAAAAAAAGAATTTTCAAAATCGGTCCACAATTGACGGAGATATCGGTGAACAAAAACAAAAAAAAAACAAACGTAAAGTCGAACATAGAACCTCCTCCTTTTTGGGAAGTCGGTTAATAAATTATAAAATACTAGCTGACCCCCGCGGCTTCGCTCCCGTCAAAATTATAGCCTATGTTACTCGGGAATAATGTAGCTTTCCATAGATGAAAGAATTTTCGAAATCGGTCCAGCAGTTTCGGAGCCTATTCGGTACAAACAAACATACAAACAAACAAAAAAATCTTTCCTCTTTATAATATTGATATAGATGTTTGATTGTCAATATCTAATTATAAATGTAAAATACTACGAGTCATCAAAAAAAGCCGACATCAACTTTTTATTGGTATGTTGAGGCCGCGAGGTACTTTCACCGAGGTTCGCTCGCCTTTTGGCCCAGTGCGAGTAGGTGAGGCTTGTGAGCTTGTCTGACACAGACACCAGCCGCTAACAACACGACTACTACGCGACTGATAACTTAAGCTACGTCTCACTCATTCATAAAGTGAAAGAAAAGAATAGCCGTACACGTGATAGCAATCATTTATTTTGATTGTCCCGGCGACTGTCTCGGACTACTTCCCACAGATTATACTTATATTATTTATGTTTAGGGCAACAACCTGGACTTGGTGAAGTTTATTAACTTTGGTAAAACACGAAGTGGGTCAAGTCGAGAACAGGTTTACTTAAGTGTGTAGGTATATTCATTGAATTATAAAACAGGTGATGATCTAAACATAGAAACCAAACTTGAATAACGTTAAATATTGTACTGCGGTTCCGTAGATACTTAATTGAAATTAGATCATCTTAGATTCTATACTGAACCATTAAATAACTAAGCCTCGATTTTATAAATGAAAATTAGACGTTGGAATGAATTTTGTAAACGAGATATTGAATAATTATTACAAGCAGGTCATCCCAAAACCAGCTTTCTATAGTCACGTTGAAAACGAAATTGAATATGACGAACGTGTATCTCCGAAGTTCAATATTTGCACAACAAATGGGTAAATAATGTGTGCCGACTTAAAGCTTAAACTAATATTGTTAAGACAACACGCGTTTAATTTTTTTCGCCGGTATTTCGATCCTAAAACTATGCTATTATTAATGGTTCAATGAAAATAGGCGACAACGTAGAATGTTAAAATTCAGGTATTTGTTGAAAGTTAGGTTATGATTTTGACCTTGACTATATCTGTTAATATATGCGTGAGTGGTTTCAAGAATATGATTTAATGGAATGCGTAACAGATAGCGTGAATCGTGATCTTAACCCAGATTTGGCTAACAAGCAGCAAACCAAAACACAATTCGCCCAATCAAGGCGCTCGATTACTTTACATACAGTACAGCTAGTTAAAAATGGCCGTTGGTAAATATGTAGGCATTTTTGCGTGCCGTTTAAGCATTGATTTATAATGACGCACGTAATCGATCAGAAATTCGGCACCGCCTTAGCAACAGACATAATGACAGACGAGCCACAGCCGCTCCTTATTGTATGTACTTAGCCCATTTGCACTTTCCATTCGGCTCGTGATCGAGAGGACACGGTACACATATTAATCACTGTTTGGTTTATCCCAATACAATAGGCTACCCACAAACATAGAGCAGAACTAGTGCTACTTATTCGTTCTATTTACAGTATCGCACACAATGACAAGGTTATACGTTAGGTACTTCAAATTGGCATGCACAGGACTGTCAAGCATTAAAATAATCGTCTTAATAATCATTGATTGTGTATTCGCATCACGCCTGGAATTTCCTGATGATTTGGATTCTAAAGTCTTGATAAAATACAAAAACGATGTCTCCTTTAAAACTGTTTTGGTAACGATTTTGGATTTGGCTGTTTTGGTAACGAAATTTGGCTGCTATTTGGGTCAGGACCAAATTTTTGACGTAATCGCACAACGGAAAATGTGTCACACTGTAAAATAAATGTAGCCCTATATTATTATTAGGGGGTGTATAAATAGTTGTAAGATTTTCGGTAGATAAGCTTACCTACCTAAATTTGGGTAGGTAAGCTTACCTACCTAAATTTAGGTATAACATGTAGGTAACATTTTCCGTTGTGCGATTGTGTCAAAAATTTGATCCTAACCCATTTAGGCTTTCGTCACATTTTTAAACATTTAGCGTTACGTTTAAAGTTAGAATTTATTCTAAACATATCTGAATAACAATGTTTATTTCGCAAATAAAATAAAACATGCCTGTAAAGTATGTACGGAACCACAAATATGATTGATGGGGTAAGTACTCCCATACTAATTAGGTTGATTTAAAAGTGCACACGTATTTACGAGAGAATTTGCGTCAATATACAAAAGATAACCACATCGATCGATGTCATAAGACGATCATTCCCATAAATATCGATTCATTCGTATTCTGTGGAAACTATTCTGAAGACATAGACCTACGTGCTATTTGTATCAACTGACGCACATTTATAGATTAAGATTCCACTGCTTAAATCGGCAGGTACTTATATTTTTATTTTTGATTAAATTTTATTTTCATGCATGTTACTTGATAGTAGAATAGATTTTGTAGGGTTGCCTGGCTGATATCTAGCTGCAATTACCATAATTAAATAAATTGTAATTTATGTTTGATAGTTAACCCCAGATATTATAAGCTTTTCAAGAGAATCAAAACGTCATTTGAAAGAAAGTGATGTAGAAATAGGAAAAAAGGTTGCCAGTTCTTAGTTAGCAGCAATCTTCGGGTTACCAGTTTACCATTTTTTTTAATTCTGGTATAATTCTAGTATTCGCTAATTCTAGTAAGGCGAAGTTTAAAAAAAAAGAAAACAAAATTACTACAGATTTTAGCACTGGGATCTCGTACGTGTATCTAATAGATACATAAAAAGATCAACGTTGGACACCGATAAATGCCGTTATCTTCACCTAAGGACACGTGTGTAGCTTTAAAACGCCTTCTGAGAAATATCCTCAACACATTGAAACAATATTTACTGCACAGTTCAGAAGACATACTGAAGTTGAATGTCACGGAGAAAACGCATTGTAAAGGAAAATCCACCGTCGTCGTTGACGTTTATTACGTTTATTGTAAAACAGTATATTCAATTAAATTAACCCTATAGGATAAGATATAATAATAATAATAACCTAATATGTTATTTAATGAGCGCTTTTGTCTATGATATTGAATTTCCATGAGAAAATCGAATAAGAATGCTGTTCGTAAAATCCACACTTATTAAGACATTAAAAGTGTACTTGAAACTACTTTTTGATTATTTTGAATTCTCATGAGATAAAGATGTTAATCGAATTAAAACAAGTACATCACTATTGTACTACTTAAACCTGGGAACAAGACGCAAGTTTCTTACTGGCAGGTTATACGGCATTAAAAGTTAAGAAATAGATAAAAAGGTATTTAGCCTCTTTACACACAGCCAGCGTATCTGGCACAATCTTAGTACAACGTTGGCAATACCGATGTAAAAATTTTAAAAAAAAAATTACCTTCTTGTGATTCCAGAGCACGTTGACGGAGGGTTTCCCGCGGCGGAAGTCACTCTGGTCAATGACGTCATCGTGTATGAGCGACGCCGAGTGGATCATCTCGCTGATCATCGCCACTTGTCGCTGTGACTGCTGCAATGCACTGCACCACAATATTGCACGTGAACACATTGGATTAAACATACCATTCAACATATACACAAATATCATGGTGTGATGGATATCTGCCACTAGAATAAGAAAAGGCTTATCAAAAGTCATCACTCCAGATCTCATTAAATTGAGGTGTGGCCGTTCAATGACCGATATGACGATCAGAAAGGCCGTATTATAATGTACAATCTTGACTACTATGCATCCGTGTCATTTCCATTTTATAATGTACAATCTTGACTACTATGCATCCGTGTCATTTCCATTTTATAATGTACAATCTTGACTACTATGCATCCGTGTCATTTCCATTTTATAATGTACAATCTTGACTACTATGCATCCGTGTCATTTCCATTTTATAATGTACAATCTTGACTACTATGCATCCGTGTCATTTCCATTTTATAATGTACAATCTTGACTACTATGCATCCGTGTCATTTCCATTTTATAATGTACAATCTTGACTACTATGCATCCGTGTCATTTCCATTTTATAATGTACAATCTTGACTACTATGCATCCGTGTCATTTCCATTTTATAATGTACAATCTTGACTACTATGCATCCGTGTCATTTCCATTTTATAATGTACAATCTTGACTACTATGCATCCGTGTCATTTCCATTTTATAATGTACAATCTTGACTACTATGCATCCGTGTCATTTCCATTTTTGAAACTAAGTCAAAAGCTCTTGCAAATTTCCTTTATGAAACAATAATGTACCAAGTGAACTCAAACAATGCTTTTACATTGTTTAACGTGGATGATTGAACTGTGGACGGACAGATGTATACCAAACACGTTTTGCTAATAAAAAGCTGATCGTTAAGTTTTTCCAACTAGTTTTACGTGAATGTAATACTTCAGACAATACGTAATGTTTCACGCTCTTCGCAACAGTAGTGACGTGGGATATTATTGGATACCGGACATTATTTTATACTTTGTCGAGAATCAAATATATATAGTTGCAGAAGCTTGCGGTTACGGACTTGAGTCTGTATTGGTAAAGAGAAATCTAGGTTTTGATTGAAAGTTTATTCAGTACATTTAGCTTTAACAATTGAACTATGCAATTTCATTTATTTTAGGTGTATTGGTTCCTTCATTTTATACAAATATAAAATAGCTATCTTGAATTCGTCGAAACCTAGTATGACCAAAGAATTTCAAACTCTACCTTCTTTGGACGTCGAAAACCCTATTAGTTTTATTTATGATGCGATTTGAACTCGATTGTATTGGAAACTTAACATAACTAACTTCTTTGGCGACTCTAATATTCTATTCATTTGCACAAAATTATGAAAAAATACAGTTTATCTGTTATTCTTGTGTAACTCTTTTTCTAAACAGTGCTAAGCAAATAAATTATTTGATTTCTATATTTATTCGCCGATCAAAGATAATACGAAATAAAATAATACACAGTAGCAAATAGTACAAAAAGTGATGCCTATTGCTTTCGTGATTACGAGTGAAACAGGAGCATTGCACCGATAGCCATGAATGCACTCCAAACCGGTCAATTACATATGTTAAAACTACTCAAGCAAGATTTGGTTACAACATTTACTTACACACATTAACTGACATGGAACTAGTGTAAATTTTAACTTACATACAATATTGCTCTTTGTCTTGTGATATATTGTAATGAACAGCTGCCTGTTTCTAAGAGTATGCTGTTCTTAGCTGTTATATTTGGTGTAAGTAATTCACTTATTCATCATCATCATCATCATCATCATCATCATCATCATCATCAACAGTATTTTAATGTTCCCACTGCTGGAACACAGGTCGCCTCTCTGTGAGAGGGAATGGACCGTAATCCACCACGCAGGTCCATTGCACGTTGGTGGTTGTCACATATTTCCGAATTTTTGGTTTCCTGACGATGTTTTCCTTCACCGTTTTGAGAGCAGTGGTGATACAAATTCGCTTGTTCATTTCAATTTAAAATAGCCACGTATAACCCTGTTAAAGTGTTCTTTCATAGATTGTATTTAAAATGGAACGAGGTAACCAAGTAACCAGACTGGAATTGGGTGATAGCTAACGGATGCAGTGACAAAACTTTTTTATTAATTGAACTTGGCAATAATGTCTAAAAGCAATTATGGATATATCCGAGACCATACACAACAAAAGTTGCATACTATACCATACAGCAATCCCTACCTTTCGCTGGTTCTTTCCGCATTTAACCTGCTAATGGTTTTAAACGTGAATTTATAAATACGTAAAGATTGTGATATTTAAAGTTATAATGGGTTAGGAAAATAATAAAGACGGCTATTGCATCAATAAGTTAGAAAAGCCTTGGTTAGCGGTTCGGTTGCGCTTGCGCTTACCTCGCGATGTGCGAGATAGTTCGTCTGAAGGTTTCCAAAGACGTGTGTTTGATAACACGCCTTCACCTACCCATATTCTACCTACTACAAACTAAGAGATTCCAAGAAAAAAAAATTGTATTGGGTAGTATTTTTAATTTGTGTATAGGTATCTTGTAATAATTACATCTTTTAGCTAGATCACGGTCACCTACTCTAAATATTCGGTAAATCAAACGACCAGTAGTCTGCGTTGTGTTTAAACTTTTAAAATATTCTCAACATGTAAGGGCGGATAACAGCGAACTACGGGAGCACGTGAACCCAATGCCTGAATAGGACATTTACTATTCATTTATTGTAATTATTTGAACTGAATGCAAAAAAAGGACTGTTTTTAGAAGTCCAGATTTTCCTCAAGATACCTAGAAATGTATCCTACGTCTCCACATCACGACTCATATGAGAGAGACAAAGGAAATCTGAATATTTTAACCGATTTAAAGAAACCGCAAGATAAGGGTCTTAATTCCACGCGGTCGTTTATTTTTATTTCATTCACAAGTACCTAACCACGTTCTGCATCAATTTGTTTGAATTTAAGCTTAATCCCTAATGAATAAATAAAATAGCACGTTTGTTTTCAAGAACAATAAAGTTCGAGCCTATTATTATGCAATTACAATGTTACTGATTAGAATACTACACGAAGAATCGGACTAATTGTTATGCTAATGAGAATCTACTACGTTTTAATCTTCTTCAGTATTATATCTGACCGTTGAGTACGACCTTCGATATAATGCAATAAATGGTCTCGCGATGTGTGACGACATAAAGACCTTTGAAAAATCGTTTGTTCAAGGTCCTCGGCGAGACATTGAACTATGGAGCGTACGGTCTGATGACCGAACGCAATCCCAAAGTGTTGGCAAACAGATACTGTGAGGCAACAAGTTCAATGAATTAAGCGAAAGGCTCGGAAATAAAAGTTTGGCTATTAGTCTCGGTCCGACTTCCACTTTACAAACAATGTTTCACTTCGTCTTGTTTAGCGTTTCTAATATAGAACAAGACTTCATAGAGTTTTTCAGATCGTTTACGTCTGTCAGCGGCTGAACATACATCTGCCCTTTTTTAACAACTCGTACGCACGTGATGAAGATAATTTAGGCAGAATCTGGTATTATAATATTTGGTTATAGATAAAAACTACTTTTTTGTAATATCACACTAATATTATAAGGGCGAAAGTTTGTTAGTGTGTTTGTTACTTCTTCACGCCAGAATGGCTGAACATTAGAGATTTAGATACATTAGAGTAGATTATAGTCATGAATACGACAAAGGATACTTTTTATCCCGGGAATATGTTCCCTCTATGGGAAAATTTTCGATTTTGACGCGGGCGATGCCGCTGGCATAAGCTAGTTCATTCATATTAACACTACCACTGTATTTCCTCACAACTTTGGTAATGTCAATTATACTGTGGATGTCTTCTGCACTTACATTTCTAAGTCCATCTTTCAAGGTTATATTTGTACACAAAAAAAATAGATGGCTAAGTTCTCTATGGAATAAATTCGAAGCAAAACCTGATAAAGCATTGTTTACGCTCATAATGCTTGTGGTTATTATGACAAAGAAGCATTGTGGGTTGACCCCAGACTTTTCTAACTTTCTTTACTTTCTTACCACTACGCGTGTTCGTGATGCAGCACATTGTTTCATAAAAGAATTTATTTAGCAGTAGCATAAAAATAATTTTAACAAAGATAGAGAACTGATGAAATGATAATACATTTTAAGTCTTTTATTTACTGGGACGACTGGCTGTCACGTATTTTTGCAGCTATGAAACAGCACCAAGGTCATTGTCCTTAAAATAATATAGAAACACGTCTGCAAGCCTTGACTCACAGTCCTGAATAAGATAAATGAATACATACTTCAAGATCTCATAAGTTACAACACGGCAGGCCCAGAAAGATATAACGGGGTTAACTAGACTCCTTTTTAAAAGATTGCCCTGCAGTCGAGATGTGGAAAGACGGAAGGGAGGGAGTCCTTTGCCTTCCAATGGGACAACACAGGCTTTTTATAATAATTAGTAACGTACCTGTTTTCTCCATAGACGTGGTAGTTGACGGCTCTCGCCATAAGTATCGCGACCATCGGCCTGAGGGCCTTGCCCTGGCCATCGAAGTAGTATGTGGCTATGGTGTTCAGTTCTGGTTGGTTGGTATTACGCTCCAGCTCCTGTCGGACAGAGGGGCTACAGTCGAGTTGGGATCACATCTAATTCAAATTCAAGATGTTATTTCCACAAAGGCTTAAATGGACACTTATAAAAAAAACGCTGGGAGCTAGTGTACGGTTCGAAATTGAGAAGAACTGGTGAGAAACTCCTCCATCTAACAAAATTACCAAAATTGTAAGAAAATATTTGAACAAGAGAGCGCATACTACATTTGGAAAAGCAAACCAATTCATTCGTCAAAATAGTTGATGCTGTCTTAACATATTTCATTCAGTATCTGTAAGAAAAGTTAATAGATCTTTTCCAGTAGTGGATTTATAACGGAAGCAATAAAGTTTTAATGAAATCATGTCTCACATTTCGTATGGGACTCAATTTTATAACAAGATCACATCACTGATTCAAAGATAAGCGAATAACTGCCCATCGTGTGACGCATTACGATGCGCAACATTATTTTCCGTTAGCGGGGCCATTAGGTGATACAACGCATCATCATCATGGACTTAGGCCTCCTCTCTGTGAGAGGGAATGGGCCGTAATCCACCACGGACCCAGCGCGGGTTGGTGGATATCACAATGTCTTCGAATTATTGGCTCTTAGACATGCCGGTTTCCTCACGATATGTTTTCTTTCACCGTTTTGAGAGCAGTGGTGATGAAATAATTAATACAAAGTAAAGCGCCTGCCTGGGATGGAACTTACGACCCACAACTTGTAAGTAGCGGCCGATACCACTGGGCCACCACTGCTCATACCACTGGGCACATACAAGGCATACTGATATGAAATATGTCTCGCATAACGGCTTATCTACAATGGAGTCCGTCGATTGTATATTAAGCCGATTGTAGATAACATCTCTTGGTTAAAATATGAACTATCGTGTTTTATACAAGATAACCGATTGAACCAGCATGGCAGCAGTGTGCATTGAAACTGATATAATACAGATTACGATAATTTCTTACATAAATTCTACACTTTCTTGGAGCTAATATTAGATTTCAAGAAACCGTATAGTATTGACAATTTCACTATGTAGGCAAACGCGTCATCTGATTAAGTGAGACATTTCTCTTTCACTTTCTATATTCACTAAATATTATAGGCTTGCTAAGAAGCGCACATTCATACATTCCGACTATGTCCTAACTGAAATAATAAGTCATAATTACTCGTGCTACGCTTTCGTAGCACTTGCTACGAAGTTTTTAAGTACATTCCAATGGCCATTCATTTAGTATTTGTGTCATATTTTATCTGACAATCGCTCTATTTTCTTATCAGTAATCTTTTAAAATATGTACTTAGATGGTTAAAAACTTAATTGTATTATTTCGTATAGTAGGTAGAATTTACAAGAATAAAGCTGGACTCACACATTCTGAATTCCTCTCTGAATTCAGAGTCGGAATTCATAATCTGAATGCCGGCAGTGAGTAAATCATAATGTGTGTGGGGCTTAATGAAATTGTATGCATTGTAGGGCTTTCTTAATTAATAATATGAATTGCGAGTCTGGATTCAGAGAGGAAATTCAGAATGTGTGTGAGGCCTAAGATTATAGCGGAATCTTGCCGTATGAAATGCATACCGTCTGTTTGAGAATTTTTGTTAGGGTTATTCTGATAATCGATTTTTAAGGTGTTTGCGTACAAAGGAGATATATACCTCCAAAATAAATATGTAATTGTATGGATTATAAAAGGCGTGTTTGTCGGTACTTTTCTCAGAGAAGTCGGCTCGGGAATAGCGAACTCACCATCATCAGTTTAAATTTTTTTTAAATATTGGAACTATATAAATATAATTTATCAACTCTCATATCGTAATATTCGAATTATAAACTTCAAAACCAGTTTATATTGACATACTTTATAAACAAAATACCGAAATTTAAAAATAAAATCTTATCATAACACTTTTTCTCTAACAAAATAATGCTATAAAACATTCTTTTTTCTTTTATACAGGGCAAATCCATTAAGATAATATCACCAAGGAGTTGCCATCAATTATTTTTTTGTAATGGAAAGCTTATGCGGGGCGCCCCATTTTTATAGTATATATACCTATTTTACAAAGTTTTGATTCCAATTTTTAATTGGTCTGTGGCAACGCCCGCTTTAGCGCATGCGCAGTTAATGCGGTGAAGTGCTGGGTATTGGCGCCATTCATACGTTTTGCTGTACTAAATTTCATGAGTTTTGTAATTCTTGCTTAAAAATGTATGATATCAGTGAATGTGAAGAAAATTTGACTCCGCCCGATATTTTATTTAGATGCGGCGACGGAAATTACTCACAATATATTAGCAGCAAAGTCGATAAAATTCTATGATAAATTCTATGACAACTTTATGGCATGGAAAATGCAAAAAAAAGGGTATTTAGTTTCAATCCCAGTTTAGGTTCAATCCCAATGTATAAGTGTAGATAAAGTAGTATATGAAACTGCACATAACTAGGTATTAAAACATTCGTGTGATATTATTCAAGCTCGGCTCGGTTTTTAAACACATACTCATTGTTTTAATACCCCTTATTATGCAACAGTTTCATAAACTACTATTTTATCACTATCATTTGTCAATACCAACATTATAAGTAATACGTTTTTTGATATGACTGCATAGCTTGCAAATGCAACCATTAAACCTAATAAGTTCCTAATACGAGTGACAATCTACGAAGACGAATTTGACAGCTATAAAAATACGTTATTTTATGTAAAAGTTGAACTTGACGCTTACGAATGATACGCGTTGTTATAGTGTATGGGTAACAAAGTAGTTAATTAGGATGATGATTTTGATTTTTCGTAGACGTTCATACAAAGTTATCGCGGCATGTAAAATGAGAAAAGTCATCGGACATGTTATTTGTCACGATTATAGCTAAAGGTAAATATTACAAAAATAAAACATCAAAATATCTGGAAAACATAATGAAAACCTATGCGATGCTTCGCCGTAATCTAGTCATTAGAAACACTTTAGTTACATAGTTATAGTCAATTCACGACATTACAAAAATGAAACATCAAATACCTGGAAAACATAATGAGAACCTAAGCGTTGCGTCAACGTAATCTAGTCATTAGAAACACTTTAGTTACATAGTTATAGTGAATTCACGACATTACAAAAATGAAAAATCAAATACCTGGAAAACAAAATGAGAACCTTTGCGTTGCTTCAACGTAATCTAGTCATTAGAAACACGTTAGTTAAATAGTTGTAGTGAATTCACGACATTACAAAAATGAAAAATCAAATACCTGGAAAACATAATGAGAACCTTTGCGTTGCTTCAACGTAATCTAGTCATTAGAAACACTTTAGTTACATAGTTATTTATAGTGAATTCACGCTGTTGATTTTATCGGTCGACATGTAGCCAGATTCTTTAACGCTCTGAATAGTAAGTACGACATATATCTTATTACAGCTAATTTAATTATATACAATGTACTGTAAACGCGAACCTTGTGTTTATCCTAATTTGTACACCATGACTGCGTAGAAATACGTAGGTGATAATTATGATAAGCATTTGTAGAGATCGCAAAGGGCAATCTAAATGGTGTTTCAACAGAGATAATTTGCAGCTACCTGAAGGACTCGATGGTTGTTTTCAGCTTGAGTGTGGCAACCACCATCGACTGCACATTGACGCAAGTTTGACGCAAGTGTCCTCTTACTAAAGCGGACAATGCGACTTTGGCCATTGCCTTTTCAATTATGATTGTTGAACATCAATTTCATTGTTTCGCCAACGAAGACCATATGCAAAGTCATATCAATTTAAATTCGGATGACCTATATTTTCAGTAAACGTCTTTTATGAAATACAAACTGCACTTTATAAATGTATAGCAACTTTTGAGTTGGTGTTACGTACTTGTTTTGTAATGATGTAAGTAATAATCGCTGATGTAAGGTCACCGACAATTTCTACGTTTACGATAATGGGCTATATTCATATATTTATATCTACGTAGTAAAATCGCCAGATTAACATAAGAGTTTTGTAAGTTTTACCAAATATTCGTGTAGGCGCACCCAACATTGCCAACTTCCTTAGATAAATAACTAAAGGCGGCGCTTTGGTAACACTGGAAACACTCACGGACATAATAATATGTATTTAAATAGCTTAAGTACCGTACCATATATTAATTTTGCGTAAAACAACAAAATTAAATTAACCAAGCTTATCTAATACGATACCATTAAATTATAATCTAAGGAGATATGATTTTGAATATTTTGCCTCACCCACAGGCCATATATTCAAAATCATATCTCCTCTAAGAATTTCCAACTCTTTTGCAACAATAATCTATTTTGACATTGAGGTTCGTTGGCAAATATTTAAAAAAAAAACAATGAAATGAGACTTTATTAAATTAAGAATAATAATTTAATAGACTGAAATATATGACTTGTAACCGTGTCGTATTAAGTAATTAAGTGTAAGGTTTTGAATATGTTAAACATAGTAGTAAATATTTAATGAATGGATCCTTCAATCACCATACGTTGTTGACCGAACACATTGAAAACGTCACGC
Source organism: Orthosia cruda (assembly GCA_964057195.1). Lineage (NCBI taxonomy): Eukaryota > Metazoa > Arthropoda > Insecta > Lepidoptera > Noctuidae > Orthosia > Orthosia cruda. The sequence goes on along the minus strand of OZ059830.1, from coordinate 34,054,878 downwards.
AGTCAGCCTATTGCAAAACCCGAGAACTGTACCTACGTACCTACGCACTTACACTGAGATTCACCTTCAACCAGTACTGCTGAGTATGCGCAGTAGCATCACGGTTTAGTGACAAAACAAACATATACAAACCCTGGCACAATCAAACATGGTATATTTAATTCTTGTCGAACTCTGCCAAGGCTACAGCAAAACGCTAAACTTCCTAAAACTGAACTTGCAAATTGCCGCAGTCTGGGACAAACTTAACTGGACCGACTAAGCTCCAATTTACATCTGCAAGTAGAGTTGAATTTACTTTGGTCTTATAATATTGCCATTGAACTTCCCATTGCCATGGCAAGCCTTGGAAAATAGCTTTAGAATCATGTAACAGTAATTTGGTGCATTGGAGGAAATATGAAAACTGTATAACAGTGAATTAGTCAAGGCATTAAGTCCGTCTTTGTACTTGTGCACAAAGTTTTATAAATAAATAATAAATTTGGGTAGTAATTGACTTGACCTTCCAACATTATGACGAAAATGTGTATCTAACTCAAATGTGCTCATTCTGTCTCAATAAAATATATGATGAGTATTGACCCGGTCAAGGACAGTCCCATTCTTATTGTTATCAGACAGGTAACCATGTAATTTCATAATGTAAAAAACTTCGACTGCAGAAAACGAATATTTCAGAACTTAACCGGTTTTGAAAATTTTCCGACTCCTACGCTAAAGTCGATAACTTTGGAATATGACCTAGAAAAGTGACGTCACCATCAGCGTCACATTAGGTAGATAACCGTTTAGGATTATCAAATATAAACTTCTAAATACAGGAAGATTTCCAGCCTCTGAAAATGTCTCACCTAGACAGCGTTTTATATGGTAGGTACACACATAAATTGTGTAAATGTGGAGTCAATGTCGCATTTCCACATTACGTTTTTGCTACTCGTAATAACTTGCAGATATGTTTAGAGCACCTCATCATCATCATCATCATTTCAGCCGAAACACGTCCACTGCTGGACATAGGCCTCCCCCAGGCGTCGCCACATTGACCGATCCCGTGCGTCTCGCATCCAGCGCCTTCCCGCAACCTTAACCATTTCATCAGTCCACCTAGTGGGAGGCCTTCCAGCGTATCGTCTTCCGGTTCGCGGTCGCCATTCCAGAACTTTTCAGCCCCATCGGCCATCCGTTCTGCGAGCAATGTGCCCTGCCCACTGCCACTTAGAGCACCTATATTAAGTTAATTTGCACATAAATAAGACAATTCCTATACAGGCCTTGTTACCGGTAAAACCAACAATGATATGTTATTTTCAATTGTATAGGAAATTCCAGGTGTAGTGAGACATTGAATGTAACAGGGACGAATCTAATTAGAGTTATTTCACACATACAATTTATGGTCCAGTAGGTATGACACGTCTAATATTTAAACAGTGTTCTTTTTACCCGACTGCAAGGCAAGCGTTATGTTCTTCGCGCGTATCTTGTATGTATGTAATCTTTATTACAAACCACTAGACGGATTTATATGATTAAGACATGGTTAGATATGTCTTTTACACCCAAGTGTTCTTAGATAAGTGACGTAAAAATGAAACAAGCATGGCGGATTTTGGGCGACAATAGGGCTTCCAATTATTTTTTCTTCGGCACCCATTCGGATATCAAAATGAAGGGTTTTAAGAGGTGGTTACAAAAATATTTACCTACCCCTACCACTTCTGAGAGATGACAGACTGATGAGGCACGTGAGCAAATTCGCAAGAAGTTTGCAGAATCATCACAAAATTGATTGACATCTCTATAACATTGTTTATATGTATGTATGTATCTTTTCTCTATTCATCCTATAATTTAGTTGCACCTGCCTTGTTTTATCTCTGCACCACCCCAAGGTTGACTGGTACAAAATTCCTAAGGCATAAGGAAGTTGTAAGCAAATAAAAAAAGTTAATGTAAAAATAAAAAACCGGACTGCTTAAGAAGCGAAATCAAAAGATGTAAACAAAAAGAAAATCATGCTGTGCAGTTGGAGGATCAGGTGGTCAGCCAGCTCGCGGATATGTATCCTCATATGCATTCCTCATATGTAACATCGTGAGGAAACCTGGACTTATATAGTTAATGTAACTCTGATATAGCCAAGTCAGTCCCAGAGGCCGCTTAATTAACTCTGACACCAGAGGTGGCCACATCCTCACAGGAAAAGAAGAAGACAGCATGATTTTCTTATTGTTTACATCTTTTTAGTTCGCTTCTTAAGCACTCGGGTTTTTTAATAAATTACTTTAGAGATTGTGATACAGCAACACTGACTAACAATGACCAGTTAGCACAACTAACCAAATCATTGGTGTCAAAAACATTTCACATCTCGTGAAACAGCAGCCTTGTAAAGCCGTTTTACATTTTCCTATATTTTAATTGAGTAAAACTACAGCCAGTAACGGAAACGAAGTAATGAGAATACTCGTTAGTTGTTTTTGCGTACCGGGTCTGGAAACAAGGTCAATGTTCAAGTTTAGCGCTGTTCCACGCCACACTTTCCATTTCCCACTCATTGCTCAGCACTGCGAAACCCATTAATTACGAAAATTACTATACTCGGGGCCAAGTCATTTTGCAAATAATGTAAACAAGACGCCAAACAATTTGTGGTAAGTTTGACTAATGTTATAGACTTCTAAAAGTACAGTTTTAACTGCTTAGAACACAATATGAAATAGTGTACTTCAAATTGGGGAAATATAATATAAAACGATCGAATAAAAAATAAATTAGCGACTGATGATGATGACGAGATACTGTTTTTAACCCCCGACGGAAAAAGAGGAGTGTTATAAGTTTGAGGTGTGTTGCTGTGTATCTGTGTGTCTGTCTGTGGCATCATGCCTCAACGGATGAACCGATTTTGATTTAGTTTTTTTTTGTTGGAAAGGTGATTGTGTCGAGAGTGTTCTTAGCTATGTTTGAAAAAAATCGGTTGAGCCGTTCAAAAGTTATGGGCGTTTTACTGTTTGAATCGGGATGTTTTCGCAAGATAAATGTGTCGGGGGTTTTTTTAAATTTTGAAATTTTACTTGTAATAACTTGAGCGGTATGAATTTGAGTAAGCGAAAAATTAAACAAACTAACGACGAATATTTATTAATAATAAAATCCAGAACGAGCTTACAAAAAGTGGGCTGTGATTACATTTCAGATATTAAAATGCTAGCCGTGCGACTAAATTACTAAGTGAGCGACTTGAAATACAGAGAGGGCAACTTCGATATTAAGATAGACGATTTTTCCAAGAGCATGCGAAGCGAGCTCGGGAACTTAGGGCAGAACTTTAGAACTTGTAGACAGAAAAAGGAGGCTCCGTCGATAAACTTTTATTGTCAAATCGCCAAATATTGAAAAAAATGCAAGACGTTAACACTCAAACAAATATTAGGTCGTTCAAATATTATGAAGCTTCTCATTTTGTGTTTTAAGTAACTCAAATTAATGTTTGTAAGTTGCAGTTCAGTTGATTTCTCGTCACTCGCAATGAGTCGCTCACTTATTAATACTCGCGCTATAAAGTAAATTAATTATTTATGGCACTTAAAACTTTAATTTACAGTCACTCGTTTAAATACTATCCTTTCAAATTGTGTTCTTAACAGGTAAAACTTTATAACATTTTCTGGTACTTAAATTAAACTAACCTTTTTCTTAAGGTTTTTAATTCATAATAACATTCCGATTTTAATGGATTTTGCGGATACATGCAAGCTCGTAGAAAACTTGACAGTTCTAATGAATGAAATTCTATGGGTGTACTGTTGCGTAATTTCAAACGGAACGGTTTGGTAAGTTTTCTAACGTAAACAGAAAAGTATCTAAGGCCCAGATCAATAATCGTCGGTCTTTGCGGTAACCTAAAACCTACCGGGCCTTTCTGACATCTTCAGAACACAAATGAACAAGATTTTCTCGCACTTCTCACAAAACTAGTAGAATTATCACTCCTAGTTGAAAGATCTTACCCAAGATGGATTTAAAACTAGAAACCAGCCTATATGGCAAGATACGTGAAGGAAATGATCGTGTAGAAATATACAGCTTGCCAGTACAGCATTCTCTCAGGGACCTCGTTTTAGACGAGTTTTCCAAACAGAAAGTAGGCAAACGAGCACTGGCATCACAAACAGCGATGATACGGTAGGACCGATATCACTAAATCTCATCCATCAACATTCTTTCCAAAACAATTTTTTTTTTTCTATATTTAATGAATTTCCCAACAATTAAATGTCATTACTCATTACAGCATCAGAGTACCTTCATAAGTAAACAACAAAGTTTCTTGAGTAAACAAAATAAACCAGGAAGAGTAATTTCTTCGCAACACCAATGCAGAAGTGGGATATCGAATCGCGAGTCGCTATTGAGTTCGCCAACGTAAATACACTTTGACTTTAGTGCATTGCAACGTTTTGCAACATCGCTTCGTTGTCAAAAGTTCAGTTGAGCAAAATGCGCAACCATACAACACCGAGGTTGCCGGCTTGGGGCACAATGCAGAGGATGTCATTAATTTTGTGTTTATTAACTGCTTTAAGGTCAGTTTCTGCCATTACAGTCTAGCACTTTCATGCTCCAGTGCACATAAAGTCACTAAAAACATGATTTACCTGTGTGACATTTTTGACAAAAGCAAGGCCTTTGCTTGTGAATTTGTGATGCCAGCAATGGCGGTTAATATGGATGATGATTAAATCGACTGAAAATCTTCAACTGAGCGATTCTGCAATGGAAACAAACGTAGGCAACTCGTACAGGTATGTACCGATGTTATATTTCCCAAACAATTCGTAGTGGGGATCTCCGGTTTGAGTCGCAATGCTTTCATTACGACTAGGTTAAGCGCACTGGAATCTAGCAAACTGTGTAATTCCGCGCATAATTCACGTTACGGTTAGCAGTATTGTGTACCACAGATCTCAATTACCGGCGATGCGCGAATTGCACAACCCGAACTGACCAACGTGCTAACTAGAGATGTGTCCCTCACTCATGAGGTGCCTCATTTGAGGTACTCGTGATAGCAAATTGAAAGAGTTACTCGAATTTCAACATTGAACCACCTCACTCGTTCACGCGTCCTCACTTAAAAATTGACATTGACATTATATTCAGGCGAGTACTCGCGACTCGCGAGTGAGTATTGAGTGATTGAGTGAGCTGAGCTTATTAGGTACTCAAAACGAATTCAAAGAGAAAATATTTTTATTAATGCTATTACTTTGAACTCTAAAAACATTGGCATTAGATTGGTATTCAATATTCAAGTGTCATTGATTCGTTTATTTTGGCGGTTTAAAATTTATGAGCGAAAGAAAATGATGTGTGTGAGGGAGACGTAAAAATCGGAATCGTGAGTACTCGTGAGCCGGCTCGCCCGTTCGTCTCGCTTGCCGCTGCACTGCCTCTGACAATCGACTGAGTTCGGCTCGGGCTCGGCTCATGAGGTGAATACGGCGACGTACGATGCCTCGCCTCAAATGAGGGGTACCTCGTGAGTACCTCGCGAGGTAAAATGAGGTGCTCCCTCAACCTCATATAAAAATTATGAGTTACCCATCACTAGTGCTAACACGTCGTGACTTTGACACAATTGTCGATCAATGGACACAGTGCCGAGCAATGGGCTCGTAAACTGTTCCCTTTTTATATCACGGCCTATGATACAATGAATGACACATTGATCAGTCTACTTTTGTCGGTTACTCGTTGTTTATGATAATTATAAAGTCAAACGGATCCTATCTACTGTATTGAAACAGTCACCACATGTGTCATCGCCTGTAATTCTGTATTCTAAGTTGAAGAATGAGGGTTCATTACAAAATATATAAATGTAAAATTTCAAGTATCACAATTATGGTAAGTAATCATTAAATGAAGTATGCGCAATCTTGAAAAATACTATAATGTTGGTGTAAACAATTATGTTAATTGTGTTGGTACTGCATTTCGATGCCCGTTTGGCAAGAACAAAGTTGCGTTCACGAGTCCATTAATCATAAACTTTTTTGGTAATTCTTTTTCGCACAATGGTTATAATTAACTTTGTACGTACGGATCTGATGTCTTCATATATTCCGTTGAGGTCGTCTTCCAGTAGGCGGTAAGGGTCAACAATCTGTGTTCCGTAGTCTGGGAGCGAGCCCGTGCTTGTGCTCTGGAGGCTGGAGGCGAGGCGGCGCACCAAGCCACCTGTGGCAGCCGCACTGAAGCCGCCCGATCCGCATGCGGGCCCGCAAGTTGTGACTCTCTGTAACAAACAAATGTAGTGTCAATACATGAAACGAATAAGTTAGCTACATGGCTAGATATCAATGTCCTAATAAGATTACAAGACCAGTTAGGGAAGGCAGTTTTGGGTCATGAAAGCATTGTGTTAAGAAAGAAATACACAGAAATTTAACTAAACAGCAATTCGAGACACCGGTTATTTCTAGTCTATTTAAGGTAACGCGAGCTCGGTATTCGGTTTGATTTCACGTTCTCTACATTTAAGCCATCTTTGTCATCGGCTGCAGCTCGTTCGAACACCAAGCAGTGGGTGAGTGTCCGACAAGGCACGAAGGGTGCGCCAGGTGCCCTTAGCTAAGTGGTAGCGTCGACGGCGGCAGTGACCGCGATACGCCGGTTTCGCAATTCCGTTTATGCAACTGCAAGCGAGTGCAGTGCGCGCCCGATGGGCTGCGACCGGCCGCGTTGCAAAACCACCACACGTTCAACCGCCGCACGTATGTGCCCGTAAGTACCAACCCATAGATGGACGCCTTTGCGGTTATAAATTAAGAGAAAACAATTAGTTAAACCATACTTTAGACTGCATTACGTCATACAGACCATAAATATCTGTCTGATAGATATCGGTAAGCAGTTGCGTCTTATTGTTCATGACATTTATCTTTTTTGTTCTTCAACAGAGATCTAGACAATTTTATCCATCATTACACCGACCGTGAACCTTTGTAGCTACTTTCATTTTATTGCACAGTTACATAAAAATGAAACTATTAAACACACACTCCACGCGCATATTAATTATGTTCTAGGTACAGTCTGAACAGTATATTTTTTTACGGAATAATGACAGATTACTGGAATTAAAGACATGATAGAGCTATATTTAAGAAACAGCGAATGACTAAGCGTAAATTGAACGTTAATCTCAGAGCCATTCTCCGGTTGCAAGGCTCGTGATGGCGCGGGCACTGGCGGGAGGTAGGATCAATGTTGAAATTTTAAAATCTAATGCATTATTAGTAAACGTACTTTGAGCTGTGAATATACACTTCAAGGTTCTCGTGCTAATATTTATCTTGCCACAGAAGCAACAAAAAGGCGTAGCGGTTTGGTTAATGTCGTCATTTTATAAACTGTCTTTTTTTTAGCACGACTGAGATCATGCGTTTAATCTGGGTTATACTCAAATTAGACTCAATATGGATGTACCTCACAGACATAAATTTAACTAGATGACGCGAGGAGAATTTACGATCAATGATCGAAATCTGAGCTTTTCATTTAGCATTGTCGCCACTGGAAATCCACCGAAATCTAGTAAAATGCCTGTGCATGCCATATTGAGCTGTAAAGAATGTATAGAAAAAGTTGGCCGAGGCATTGGAAATGTTTTCTTTCATTGGTAAGTAAATTTGTTTTTAAATTGTATGTGAAAAAGTGGCACGCTTGGTTTTTGGCACAGATGGAGAGACTTGCGTTATCTAGTTAAAATAAGTTTATGTCTGTGATGTACCTACTAATCTTTTCGGTCTTTCTATCTGCTCAAAACAATCTAGGACATGAAACTAGATAATCTTCAGACTAACGTATGTCGGTAAGCTTTAACATGACGAGTACCCTTGACAAAAGTTTATGTGGAAACAAGGTGAAAACTTCGACCTAGATTTCCACATATTCAAGTTCAAAATATGCGGCCTAAATACCAGCAAATGTAATCCTTATCATTCCCTTGCATCGATTAGAACTTATATAACGCAACACGTAACATGGAATTAAAAATAATACGTATCGTATTAGTGGAGGTGTTTCGACAACATCCTTAATTCGCAGCGACGTTTGATGCGTAGCATAATAATTACTTCCATACGATTTCACACACGTTAGCACGGTAAAAGACGGCTTCATTGAAGATAACAGGGAACTAAGTAATAGACTATATTTAGAAGGGGAAAATATCTTGAATCAGTCAATATTTTGGCATAGGAGCTATTTCATTGGACCTAAGTCCTGTTATAATATCAGATAACATAACAATGTATCCAATACCCTAAACTGAAATTATGTTCGTCATGACTATAGAAAAAAACATGGTTCACTGTTTTACTGGCGAGAATAAATTCAAATGATTTTTCATGACTACTACAACTTAGTATTGCTTAGGAGTACAGTGCTACGCCGTAGCATGCCAACTGAGTAGGCGTAGCAGGCAATTGTGGCAGAAATACATTTTTTTTACTGTTCTTTTTAACCATTCATCATGATCATCATCCACAGCCCCACTTCGCCCACTGCTGAATATAGGCCTCTCTCTTCTTGTACCAATCACCACGTTCCTGTGCCAACCTCATCCAGGTTCTACGCGCAATGGCAACAATGTCATCTGCCCATCTCGCCGCTGGACGACCAATACTTCTTCTTCCAGTCATTGGACGCCATTCAGTCACCAAATTTATTTATAACCATTACTTGTTATAAATTAATGGGTAAAATAATAGTAAAAATAATTCTTAATCATTATAGCCTTTATTTAACAATCTTAAATACAATTTACATTAATTTAAGTTCAATTATATAATTTAACTTAAATAAAAGTAAAAATAACTATAAAACAATAAATATTTTCAAGGAAATTGCAAATACCGCACACGAATTACTACATGCATTTCAGCAAATGCATTTACATACATAAATAATAATTGAAGATTCAGGAAAATACCTAAGCAAAGGTTCCTACAAGACTACGTAATACTTTTTGAAGAAATTCATGCATTTATTCAAAAGCAATTTGGAAGTACATCGTAATAGGTACCTATTATAATATTAAAGTATTTTACTCTTGACCTGCGACCACAAGTAATAAATAAAATTAAATACAATTTATCACAGTAATGGTCATTTCCTACTAAAAATAAATAAAAATCACGATGCCCCCAGTTGACCTTAAGGTAGCTTTCAATTCTTTTCAGGAAGGCGAATCATGTGCGTCACAGTGAATAAATGAGAGTGTACATTAAAAGCCTTGGCAGCGCAGTTGATTCACTGGTGTCCTTCCCCTATTTCACATTACTTATGAACCCGGAACCGAGAATAATTGATACTTTACAAGTCGTTTGCAATTACTAACCGTAGCCGCAAAGCTACCTATTTTCCGTACCTATACGGTTTTACTGATAAATTTTAAGAAACCCTGTTCAATTAAATTGAGTAACTGAACGACAGCGACATTCTTAGTGACGTCAATGCTTACAGAAATGAAGGCGCGAAAAATTCTAAGTATTTTCACACTTATACGTGTAATGTCAATATGTGAACTTCTTTTAATTAATGAGGAAAATGATCATTAAAACGCCTACAGACCTACATCATCGTTTCTGGCAAACTAGACGCCACCCACGCGCGGATCCGCACGCGTCTATTTTGTACTTTTATCTATATAAATTACTAGCGGACGCCTCGCGGTTTCACCCTCGTAGTTCCCGTTCTCGCGGGAATACAGGGATAAAAAGTAGTCTATGTCACTCGGGGATAGTGTAGCTTCCCAAAGGTGAAAGAATTTTTTAAATCGGTCCAGAAGTTTTAAGTTTATTCCTATTAAATACCTCTAGTTTTAGTCTATTTAAACCTAATAAAATAGACTAAAACTAGAGGTACATTGAAAAATTTAATACAAGAATCACGATATCCGCGTTCGATGTAAATGATGAACAACATTGTCGCACGTAAAATTGCATGTGTTACTGGGCGCACATAACAATTAAAACACGCTAGAAAGTGAGCGTTTCGAACACTCTTGCGCATCGATCGGCACAGGTCTTAAAATAGAAGTGAACATCAATTGACACGTACATTAGATTGATATATAGCTGTTATGTTGGCAATCCCACTCATTATGGCGACCAAAAGGGAACGATTAACTAGGTGTGTCCTTTGGATAATATTAAAAGGGCTGATTTTTCAATAGTCAAAATACTCGTACAGCAATATAATTATTTTCAACACACTTGCTCATAAAGTGGCTCTAATTTCACCGCAATTAGGCACATAATGACACCTGTTATCAAACTGTGACTTTTTCATTACTATTATTCACAAGTGAGATAAAGAGTTTTTTTTTATTTTTTATTTATTTATAGTTGCTTTGTTCTTAAAAAAGTTTCGATACAAAAAAGATCGTGCTCAATAGTACAAATGCAACACATTTCATGCAACTTCGTATTTAAATATATAATTTCAACTTGTACGTTTTTAATAAATAAAACTTTCACTTAAATATAACTTTTGTTTTTGTCTGTAATAAAGAAAACTTGAAATTCCCCATTTTGTACGTGGCTAAAACGCTATCCGCGAAAAGCCAAAAAAAGATAACTCATTATTTTTAGTATATGGCCGATCGCCATTGTTAGGAAAACTGATTAATTTTGCCCGCCATTGCGAAAAAATTTTCACGGCTCGTTTTCACTGTTGGAAATGATTTTTAGTATTATTTTCTTCACAAGTGTGTTGAAAAACGTCGTATGATACACGTGTGTATTGATAATTACCGTCCTCGGCTCTCTTAAGACCCTCGCTTAACGGCTCGGGGCTCAATAGCGCCTCAGCGGTAATCACCAACATTACACACTTGTACCATAATGTACTATTTCTGTGATAAAGCTGTTAAACCACCATTGCTATTCCTTAAATATAAGTTATATGATTAATGGTTTATTAGTTCTAATAGCTATTTATGCAACTGTTACGTTATGGACGGTCTTTTAATACGAGTGCCATTTTTCGGTACAAGCGTAGCGCGTACCGAAATAGGTGGGCACGAGTTATTTCTGGTAGTAAATTATTTGTAGCCGCAACTGCTCTATTTGTTATATCTGGTGGAGTATTTTCACGTTTTTCACTTGATTTTGAAGACATTTTTAATAAAATTTGAAATAAAATTCCATTCAGAAAAATTTTCGCGCGTCCACTTTATTTTTTTAATTTATTCTTTATTAGGTATAAGGCAAAGATCTTGTAGCCGCAACAGCCAAATAGTATACGATACTTTTGTTCTAAACTTGTTCCATTTTTAAAAACATCATTTACATTGTCTCGATTTCAAAGTAATATTCTAGGTAACTGGCTGTATGTTCAGAATTATTTCATCACCACTGCTCTCAAAACGGTGAAGGAAAACATCGTGAAGAAACCGGCATGTCTTAGAATCAAAAATTCGAAGACATGTGACATTTCATTTTTTTAAAACCCCCGACTCATTTTATTTCATGCTACATAATTTATCTAGTACAAAGTAGATACGCTTCGATCGGCAATCTATTGAACACGTAATTAACGAAATGACACGATATCTTGCGAAAACACCCTGATTCAAACAGTAAAACGCCCATAACTTTTGAAAAGCTTACCTGATTTTAATCAAACATAGCTAAGAACACTCTCGACAAAATCACTTTACTACACCTGCTAAATCAAAATCGGTTCATCCGTTTAGGAGCCATGATGCCACAGATATACACACAGATACACACGTCAAACTTATAACACCCCTCTTTTTCCGTCGGGGGTTAAAAATGGTGTATCATCAAGTGAATAAATTAATGTTTACCTTATAGCCATGTCATGTGCAGAGTCACAGTATGCTTTTAGAGAAGATTCCTAATTTGTATTCCATGCTGCCCAACACATGCAAAACTATGGTTAAAATGTGCTTGGCCTTATAATTAATTGTCTACTTGTAATCATGTGCTAATAATTGCTCACAAATTTGTAGATGTACGTCCCAAGGACTTTAATGACGGAGATCAGTTCAAATAACAATAAAACAAACACGTGCAAAGAATTTACAAATTATTTGTATTTGTAAATTAATTCAATGTCTGATTTACCTAATCACATAAAGACAATGTTTAGTTTGCTAAGTTTGCTTTAGATACTACATATATTTCATTGAGTAATCTATTGTTTGCATGTAGTGGTATTCTATCTCCTAAAAGGCTGTATACTACGCTGGTGAATCAGCTTGGATACAGCTGCACTGGATCTTGTGGGATCATTGTGTTCCAAATATGAACCAAACTAGGCTAAATTATTCACTTTAATACGATATTCGTGAATTGCTTATATTTTGTTATGCTGAGAAACTGTAACCTTCTCAACAATATCATTAAACCTAGTACTCTTTTCGAAAAAGGTACGCTCGTTTCCACGTTTTTTACACGGGATAATTATTATCATAAGTCGAAAAACTAAAATTATTTATAGTATAGGTAATAAAAGTTCTAATATTATATGCTCGACTTGTTGGGGGCACTGCCGTGCTCCCAGATAAATATCGAAATAACTAATAGATTCCGTTATAATTCATGCATAGAAAAATTACATTATTTAGGTATTATAATGAAACTGTATCTTCACTTATATGAAGTTTCATGAACAAGAGCAAATATAATTATAAATAAATAAACACATACAATACGTATTTTACTTAGTAAAAGCAAATAAAAGGCCTAGGGAAAATGTGAACGTAACTGCGAATGTAAACGCGAGCAAAAGACATCAACGCGTCACCTGCGCAAGAGCAAACTTATCGTGATCCGTAGTGTGTGAATAATTCAGTGTTTAACTTTAAACATGTCGTTATCTAGCCATTTTACACTTGCCACAAACATTATTTACACTTGCCACATGGTTTTTTTTCAACGTATTCTTCAAACGACTAATGACATATCTGTTTGAATGGGATTATCCAAGTCGTGGACGTTTTCTTGACTACAAGATTCGTATCTTCGTAAAACGTCTACTTAATCATCTCTTAACAAATTCACTGGTGCGTGCCACCACCTTCGCCTAGGTCGAAAAGGGTCAATACCATTCTCTATGACAGCTCTAAGCGAAATTACTCCTATGCATGCGATGCTATTACGTAACATGACCGCAATATGTCTAGACATTTGAATTCATGTACTACTGGCATCCTTTGTTCTTCAAAGATTTAGGATCATTTAAGACTATATCAATCCAATGGGTCGAAGTGTCAGAGTTATTTCTCGGTCCCTCCACAAGATATCAATCTCAGCTCATAAAACCGGTTTTTTCACAATATTGTCTCGCAAACTTATAATAAATGAGACCAAAAATATAATAAATAATTTAAACAAATTGGTGATTTTGTTAAGGCAGTTCACAATGAAATTTATTTTTAACATTTTTAATTGGCGCACGAACAAATTAATTGTAACCTTATTTATATTACGTGTCAACAACAATCGACAGTGTTATTGGACACTGTTCTCCTCTGTTGCCGTTGACCTCGGCAGTATGCATGTTATTTAAGTTGGTAAGGTTGGTACCAGCAATAAGTGCAGCCACAGAGTATGGTATACCAAGGTCGTTACTGCACCCACTGGCAGTAATGATGACGGGTGCAATTAGCCTCCACCGGTCTGTGGCGAGAGGCATGCCGGTCGAAGACGCCCCGCCCCGCTAGGTTATGAATCAAGGACGGATTTAACGGGAATAACTAGTTATGAACGCTTCTATTAAAGTATAAGTGTGTACTGTTGGGCTTTGGGATATATTCAAATACTTTACGCCACAAAAAAGTTGGAAGTCGATTGGTCGGGACACGAGAAGTGAAATAAAAATGTATGTTCCATTGAGAAAAAAATTAGAGGATCTTGGGAGAGCTTCAATCAGTGTTTAAGGCTCGTATTCCAGCCGCATTGACTCATGCTCAACTCAAACTCATAATCGGCGGTTGTGATTGGTTGTACTTTAGCACATGATTCTTCAGCTTGATATAATTATGTGTACTCAATAGAGCAAGATCCCAGACGTTACTGAATCTTTCTACAAAAAATGTGTAGTAGATATTGAGTCGTTTTAATATGTATTAAATAGTATTGAACGCGTAGTTAGTTAATACAATAGTCTCAGAGCTGGTAGCCACCTTGAGTGAGGTCCTACTCAGAAGACTGAAATTTGATCACAGTTTCATGAATAGTAGTAAATAATGAAAATAAAAGTCCAAGTTAGCAAGTATGCTTACGGTCAAAGTATTCACTATTCAATAGTGTTAGTATGTTCCACTGATTTTTGTATTGAAAGATTTCGGTAAAGTTTGGGGCGTCTGGGATCTTGGACTTGACCACGTTAATGTAGAAAAAACAAACCAACCAATCACAACTGTCCATTTTGAGTTGAGCATGAGTCAATGCTGCTGGAATACCTGTCTAAGTTTGATAAGCTAAGGTTTTCTTTAAATCTGATAAAGTCCTTAACGATACGTTTTACAAGATTTTGGCCAGCAGGAAAAACGGTAGTTTTATTTATCACAACTTTTCGGAATCAATTATTGTCAATTATGTCAAGAACCATATTGACGACGAAAAAATTCTAGGAGAGCTCCATAAAATAACATCTAAACTTATGAGTTGGTCATTACGGATTTTGTTTTGTTAACAGTTTTTAAAAGAGTCAAAAAGTATTTCAGTTTGAAAAGTTCTGGAATAACGACCGCGAACCGGATGTTGATGGAGTGGGAGGCTTCCAACGTATCGTCACGTTGGAAGCTTCCCACTAGGTGGACCGATGACCTGGTTAAGGTTGCGGGAAGGCGCTGGATGCGAGACCAACGGGATCGGTCAATGTTTGCTACATCGCCTGGGGGAGGCCTATGTCCAGCAGTGGACGTCTTTCGGCTGAAATTATGATGATGTACAGTTTTTAATTTAATACTCCACGAGAACAAACAACGAAATTTTGATTATTGTTCATTATTTACTTAAACGATTTGTTTCAATAGATGTTGCGTCTTAGTTGTTTATTAATTATGTAATAGATACGTCAGATTATGAGTGGATTTGCAACACCAAAATAATTAAAGGTCAATTAATTAGGTAATTTTAATAAATCTACCAATAACAAACGAATGTTGAAGAATAAGATGTACG
The DNA here is from genome assembly GCA_964057195.1 of Orthosia cruda. Taxonomy (NCBI): domain Eukaryota; kingdom Metazoa; phylum Arthropoda; class Insecta; order Lepidoptera; family Noctuidae; genus Orthosia; species Orthosia cruda. Next base: position 34,039,639 of record OZ059830.1, on the reverse strand, counting down.
CATAACATGCTGCAACATAACAAATTATGAAAATCTAATTGGAGGACGCACCAATTATTTTCAAGATTTTCAACCAAAATATTATGGAAAAAATAATCACAATATTCTTAATTTAAATTTATTGCAAATTATTTTCTACTTTTTAGTTTGGTTAGAAAACCAAAGTGTGTGTTTTTTTTTTTAATTTTCTTTATTTTTTTACTTCAATCGCTAATACTGAAGACCATGTTAAGGATAATGTGACAAACTATTTAAATTATTGCATTTTCATCGGTCCTCGATAAGTGTGCAAAGTTTCCTATTAATCCGACGTTTTGAAGGGGGTGAAAATCACGTTCAAAGATTCCGTTACATAGATATATACATGACATACCAAGCTAATAAAAACGTGTTAAAATATTACCATGTCTATAGATTGTCTACGTTAAGATAGATCTAAGATACATAGTGAACGTACGCGAGTGATGTTACAAGAGATTTGTACGTAAACATTGGCAATTTTTTGGCAACTCATACGAAATTAGATGCCCTTGGTAAAAAATAGCATAGATATTCTGTATCTATTATGTCTCTATGTCACAACTCGATCATTTTATAAGTACACGTGCAAGTGCTTTTACAAGTTATTGAAATGTGATCCCAAGCGATAAACCTCAGCTTTACTGCTTATTGATTTGATAACATTATCTAATCTTATTTCCTATTCTAAATAGAATGGCTCGATAAATTGCAGCAATGGCTGCCGATTTATCTAATGAATAATGTTGACCATATTATTTACGTTAAAAATCTTTACTCTATCAACATCACATTCAGCTTCTAAAGAAAAGCAGCCAGCTTTGCAACTTGGTTATGACACAATTTTGAGATGAATTGATGAACGATATTAATTGAGAAGTTTGGATGCAGAATATCAAGGGCTCTTGCCTTGTCTTAGAACGGAGCTAGAAGATCTAACTCAAATTTTCTCAATGTTAATCCAACCTACCTAACGGAACATACACAGTATTTAGACAGCGCAAAGATTACACACACCGACCCTGAGTTTATCTGAAGAATGCCGAGTAGACATGATATGACGATTATAAACTTTCGGACGTAATTGCCTGTCTGTGCTTATAGATTGCAATCATAGCCAAAGTTTGCAACAACGCGACGACGCGGCGACTATACATCAAAATTATCATCCTCTATAGTTGATATCATCTAAACCAGGAAAGTAGTAGTAATTAAAATCAACACTATAATTAAAGTTCTTACTGTTCATTTAAGACAAATCCTTCAGCTTACAAACAGGCTGAGATGGGGTAACCCCAGTAGTAAATGTAGGTAAGTTGGGTAACGGTACTGAATAAATCAGACCTTGTATTCTTACATGTTGTGAAGGGCTTTTAATAAAAAGCAATATATCCTTGAAAACTTGTTACATGTTCGACCAAATACATAGATAGATACTTTTCTAGATAAAAATTCTTGAGTTGATTTCTATAGTGCGTTATTTTCGTTCTATGAATCGCGATTCAATTGCCTATACGAAAACAATGTAACTGGTTACTATTAAGTTTCTCCTCTTCACTGTAATAGCTAAAGGCTGGCATTGGTTTACGATTTCACGGATCCATCGGAAATATCACGGATGTAAATTATAAAGCAACTCCAATTTACACCAGCAAACATTTCAGGCTATCTAGTAAGAAATTTGGGCACGTACACGAGCATACTGAATGTTATTCTGTGTTGTTTTAAAGTTCAGTGATACGTCCATCTTCAAATCAGTTCTCATCGCGCTTTAGCAATTATTCGTATGATATTTTATTGCGAACTTAATGTTTATAAGTTCTTTATATTTGTTTGTTCAGTGTTTGTTATAGTAAACTGTGATTCATTTCTCGGTGTGTAAGTTCTAGTCCGGGTTACTATTAGTCACAAGAATTTACTAAGATAGATTGGTTACCTAGTGCACGTACGCACATTATTATTTCATTTCGATCTACGTGCTTCTAATTTTTTATCCCGATTTATAACAGCCAGTACCGAACTTAGTAACGTGATTGCTGAATGTGGCGATGTGTGGTGTGCCTTACGAGTAGAACTTACTCAATCCATAACTAAGTTAAATACTAGTGTACGAAACATAGTTCTCTTATCAAATATCAACGTCACGTGCGCAAGCTACGGCAATTAATATTGCTTCCAGAGACAACGTTGATGAGTTCATTGTTTGCAAGTGGCGACCGAAACGCTGTTGCTCAATTGTACCAGCCTAAGCATGCAACGCTTGCAAGGACATTTGTTCATCGGTAACCACTTCTGCAAATACCGCTAACCATTTGGCGGTTTAATAATTCACAACCAAGGGAATCAAAATTTAAATGGTGTGTATCATTTAAATAATACATATTAATTTGCGCCTTCAGAATAAGGCCAAGAGCCAACCTCTTTTTAGTGAGCTAAATCATTACAGAAATAATCATTTAAGATATTCACAAGGCCGTGGTCATTGCATGTCACAATCCTAGCCCACGTTCGCAAAGGTCTTTCAAAAAAAAAACTGCGCAACTTGCATTAAAAATTTAAGACGACCGCAGTAAATATGCGTTACCTGAGTTGCGAAAAGAAAAATGGGTTTTTAATTTTGTATTGCAATATTATAACATATTTCACTTGTGTTAAACGTAATGTTCTCGCCCCCTCGTTATCCTCGACAGGCTAGGCAGAGGTATGCGTTACACCCACGGTTGGTGTAAAGTTCCATTCAGCAAGGGCGAATCAATTGCTATTTATCGGACGAGCTTTAAATCAGAATTTTATACAGAAAAATCTTAAATCAAATGACGAAAACGCGATCAATCTTTTGATTCTTGTCTTAAGGAGTTGGGTAGAAACTTTAAGTGGAATTTCAAAACGAAATCATTATCTGTAGAACGGCAATCATGTGGACCAGCTAGATAGTGGTGACGGTTTGATTCTGTGTGTGAATGAGCATTGAATTTGCCGCTCTATGTAAAAACATTTTGCAGATAAGTATGAATCTGTTACAAAATTCAGTCGATGGCAGCAAACATACACTCGGCTTTCTATGCCCTTTTGTATTGTCATCACGTAATTTAGGATTGAAGTAAATGTTGTAAGTCGAAAATAACATATGCTACATCGTGTGTATTGCTGCAAACTCTTATACAATGATGTCGACTGAACAAATAGTTGTGTGTTCCGCATTTCTACTGAGCTTCATTTACGCAGGAGGTTACGTACGGTGCAATTCAGTCGACCTATTCATTTTCCTAATAAACGATTGTAGTGAAAAACCAATTTAAATCCATCTTTGTATAGGGCCTTAGAGTTCTGTAAACTGACTCCGTCTAGAAAACTCTCGTTCAAACATACATCCGTCTACTTTCCTATGCTAGACGAAAAGTTAGAGACACGCAACATCAAAGAAATTGCGTTGAACGATGATGTCTCGCGGCAAACGGGGTCAATGCTCGCCAAATGGACTAGAATAAAAATAAGAAAGGCTATAGCACTCCTTCGACAGGTTACTTACCCAGTTTTCGCGCTATTAAAAATTCAACGAATCGTCACACAACTTTCACTAGCCGTGTGCCAGTGCATGCGTCTAGAGATTGTCATCATAGGTAAAGCTAAAGATACGCGTACGTCAATGCCCAATATGATTTATCCAATCAAGATTTCGGGTATGGTAATTAACTAAATCTACGCGTTTACGACAAAGGCCTGCAAATAGAGTTATGGTATGGATAAAGAAATCGGCCAGTAATTCAATTGCAATTGAAGGAGTAAATGAAATATTAATGCGAATAATAATTGTTGCTTAGAAAGTTCTATACGAGTTGTCGAGATTGTACATTGCATGCTCGCACGCTGCGCGAGAAAGCACGACGGCGCGCGTTCCCAACTAACAAGTACTGTTGATATTTTGATGTTCTGTTAGGACCTTGACGTGGGAATAAGAAGGACACGTACCTATATTATTGAATTTCTGGTGGGACTACATGGATAAGACGGATATTTTAGAGAGCATAGATGCTTTATCGGGAATATTTCCTACTGATTGAATTATCGCATTTGTTTTGAGGCAAAGTTTCTGGAATGTATTACAACATAGTGCTTGACCTAAAACTGTACCATGGAGTACCTATTGCGTCTAATTAGGTCAGGGTTAATTGGCGCAAATGAGATTGGGACTGCTTAAATCGGATTAATGAAGACTGATAACAACGTTTTACATGATTTCACTTTAATAATGAACCTACACACTGATCTAAATGAATCGTTCCTCAAAGAGCAGCAAGTATAATGGTCGAACATCAAAACAATCTCAATAGAATTTATTTCCAAACAGTGCTTTGCTTTGTTTGATGAAAGTAAAAGTCGCCAATATCTTTGCTTACGGTGAAAACCATCCGACAAACCCAACAAACCTGTGCCGCGCGCGAAGCGACCCACTGCTCACAGACTCACGAAGATTTCACTTTTAACATTTCCAATGAATGACCCTACTTTACCACATATATTAACAAGTTATGTTATGGCTTTTAGGACAATTTCTAATTGCTTCTTGTGTCAGAAATTTTCAGAACATATTTTGATTAGATCAGCTGACAAAGAGAGGTTAGATATTCTGTCATGCTGTTATGTAAAAAGAAATAACATTGTTCAATAGTATGACACAAAAAACATTTGTATAAAATGAAAAACCAAATAATCACTCTAATATTATAAAAAAAACCTGCTAAATTAATGGACTAAATACATTAAAAACTGAAATATAAATTGTCTAACCTGACATGTCTTTCCAAATATTCGCAATGGAGATGGTCCGGGAGGTTTGAGTTTCACAAATACAGTTTGCTTTCGAACTTTATGTCCGAATTGACACAATAACTTATCTTGAACACGAGCACAGAGCCTACTCGAACTTAAACACGCCATAGCTACAACTGCAACGAAACGCTTGAAGATATGAACTGCATAACACACACAGCATACAGGCATTCGCCATTTCCCCCCCACTTTTAGACAGCTGATTGTCAAAGTCGCCATGATTTTCAATGTTACCATTGCCGAAATAAAATGGGTGTCAAAGCATAAAAATATTTTTCCCATGAAATGTCAAATCATACAAAATAAACTTACCTGAAAACAGGCCTCAATCGCAATCGCTTTTAGGCTCGCAACGTGTATTTCGGGTAATGCGTTAAGACGGAAACACACTTACGTGTCGTTTCGTATCTTGGCGCGAGATCCACAAATCAATCGAATCTGTTCCAACCTACATCAACTCATAAAACAACAAGTTTTGTAGAATCAACTGCGTCAGAAGACGCCACGACACTTATGTGTATTCCCGTCTAAATTTTTTCTTATTTCGTTCTATTGCAAAAAAGTGCAGTGGCTAGCCCCCACGAAATTAAAAAACGGCGCAAAAAAAAAACAAAATCTTAGTTCATTTTCTCACAAACTTGAATCCTTTTGTTACAAAATATTTTTTGTGAAATTTCCATTATCGTTTCTTCGAAATTGTGTATTGAAAAACTATGCTAAATGGAATCTCGGCTCCATAACACTCCACCTCATGTACTATTAACAAGCACAAGAAATTATAAAGTTCCTTGCTGTGCTCAAGTTGGACAGGCACAAACATAGAAAAATCTGTGAAGCCACTATGTTTCGCCACAAGCCTCCGCAAAATCGACAAAATTAGAGGAAATTCGAAATCGATATTTGGTAACACTGTCCAATACTGTCAGTTGTTTTTTTCCGACCTCAGAAGGCAGTTTTTTTCCTAGCTCAATGGTTTTTCCTCAAATTGGAAAAAAAAATACAATTATTTCACACAAACTTGAGATCTTTTAATTAAATACACAAATAATTACTGGCACGAAAACTAATTCACGTCTAATGTTGCCAGAGGTCTCATTCAAAGGTGCTGTCAATGTCAGACAGCCAATGACTAGTGATGGGCCAACTCGGGATAAACACGACTCGAGTTAAAGTTGAAATTCACATAACTCGAGTTGAACTCGAGTTACGCAACTCGAGTTAGCAGAACGAAACTAAGTTATAATAAATTATTTATTTGTTTAAAACTACTTTTTTACATAATATGTATTTGACAGATAAATTGTATACGTTCCCCGAGAATTGGCACTGGAGATGAGGCACAACACCAAAGGAAAATGAAAAGGGGGGCCTTTGCCCAGGAGTGGGACAATACAGGCTAAGAAAAAATTAAGATTAGTTAACTTATACCGTATTCGCTGGGGGCAAAACTTTTTGTAAACAAACACACGTCAAACGATTATAATCAGACTAATTTTAAAAATACAACCTTATAACGCAAAATGGATACTTTTATAGCACTCTTTAATTCGTTATCATAATAGTTCCGAAATCGTAGCTTTCGAGATTAATCGAGATGCATTTTAATGTTAGTTATTGGCTTTACCTTATTTTTGGTTCAAACTTTAAAAATATTGTTATTGTTGTAAAAAAAGTGAAATATTTAAGGTTGTTCTATGACATATTTTATTTTAGATTTTAGTGATAGCAACTCGAGTTTGGAAGAATATCACTCGAGTCAACTCGAGTTCGATGCAACTCAAGTTAGTAACTCGAGTTGCACATCTCTATCAATGACACAAATTTATAACCTATAAAAATAATTTAAAACTGGTACCTGCTGCACTTATTTGATTCTCGTTGTTGATTTTACTGTTTGTGAAAAAAAACGGCGATATGATACCACGCATTTCTCATGTTGTGCAACTTATGAAGAATGTGGAACGGAATTTATTTCACATGTTTGGATATCCACCCAAAGGTAAATAAAAAATCAAAGTTAAGCACTGTTCTTTTTGCACAAGGCCTAATAACTAGTGATAAATGCGATAAAACCACCTATAGAATATGAAAATTAAACCCTTATTTAATTTGCTCCGCATGATTTAGAAACCTACTTTGACGAAAATCTGAGCAAGTGCTATTTAAAAAGTAGTTTCACAACATCCCTAATATTAATAATAATATAAATGCGAAAGTATCTCTGTCTGTCTGTTACCTTTTTACACTTAAACCGCTCAACTGATTTAGATGAAATTTGGTATGAAAATGGATTGAGACCCGGGGAAGGACATAGGATAGTTTTTATACTGGAAGTCATTGTTAAGGGGGTTGAAGTTTGTATGGTGAACTCATAATTTCTGAAGTAAGGTAGCCTTTACACCTACAATATTATTGTGCAGTATAAAAAATAGGTTATTCAAAGTACTAATGCTAAGCAGACGAAGTCGCCGACAAATGAAAGTTTTGCCTTAAGTTTTAATAAACACATAACCTTTTGTTCTAGAACTAGCATTGGCTTATGTTCACGAGAACCAACCTGCCACTACCCCTAAAAAGTTCTCAATTAAAGACATAGTTGGAGACGGATTCTTATTGGCTGTACCAAAATTCCGTAGAACTATTGAAAAGAAGTTAAAAAGAAAATTTGGTTCCCCTGAATATGTTTGGAAAATGCTTGTACCCAAGAGTTATATCAAAGTCTGTCAAAACTGTGGACATCACCATGAAAAAGGAAGACTATGTGGTAAGTATATGATGTTACTCATTTACTCCAAACATTTGAAATGTTACTAGTACTTATATTGCTATAGATCCACAATCCTTTCCTTTAAAAAACTTTTTAACAAAAAATCAAACCGACTTCCAGAACAAAAATCTACAAAGCAAAAAATAAATTTCTTTTCCGAAGTCGGTGTCTTTTGTGCCTACCCATTCTTTCCCGTTTTTCGACACCGACTTCGGAAAAGAAATTTATTTTTTGCTTTGTAGATTTTTGTTCTGGAAGTCGGTTTGATTTTTTGTTAAAAAGTTTTTATTTTTCTGTTTTTAGTTTTGGTAGGTACCTCCAATTAACATGATTATCATTTATAGCCAAAGTACATCTCATGGCGATTCCAATAAGCCCAAACACGACTAGGATACATTGTTTTATATTAGAGTTCCAGTGCCTACCTTCCGGCTTCATCTTCAGATCAGTTCGAGGGTGTCATTTTCACCAGTAGCATTTATTTATAAGTATTTGCTTCATTATAGTCGGTTAACTATTCGAGATAATTTATGCCCGTAACATATTTAGCATTTAGGAGATCCAGTGGCCATCTGTGGTCTACTTCATCAGTTCCACTTCACCAAATGATACTTTCTGAGTGCAAATGATTGCATTGTTGATGAAAATACCAAAATCACTATATGTTTGCCTATAATATTTGAGGAGATCCCTCGATTTCCCTAGGATCCCATCATCAGATCGTGACTTGATGATTATGGGACCAACTAGGAAGTATACCCTTTCAAACAAAAGAAGAATTTTTGAAATCGGTCCAGGCGTCTTTGAGTAATCGGGGAACATACATAAAAAAAAAAAAAAAAAAAGATTCTGACCAATTGAGAACCTCCTCCTTTTTTTGAAGTCGGTTAAAAATGCAATTCTTGTTCAATTCTTTCCTGTATTTTCACCCGAGCATAGCTCTGTCTCCCAGGTACTAATATATAATGTGTTGTGGTAGCCCAGTGGCTAAGACCTCGCCTCTCATGCTTGAGGTAGTGGGTTCGAATCTGGGCTAGTACCAATGTGCCTTTTTCAATTGATATGTTCTTTCTAAGTTGATCTTGGACAACGGTGAAGGAAAACATTGTGAGGAAACCTGGACTTATAGTGAGTTAATTAAAAGATTGTGCTCCATTCATTGGTGAAATTTGCTGCAACGCGTTCCAGTGCAAGGATAAACTAATAAATAATAATAATAATCGGCCTGGCCAGTCACAAACAGGCCTACAGTTAAATAAAAGAAAACAATTACATTACAATTCTTGAGCTAAGCTGGTAATGAAGTCTAACATTACGAATTCTATAATTTCAGAACATTGCTACTCCAAAATAAAGGCAGAAACAGAAGAAATTCAAACCAAAATAAAGGAAAAGCTTGGTCTGAATCCAGTTGAACATGATGTAGTTGTATTGTATAAAGGAGAAACCCTGCCAGATGAGGTAATAGTCTGTTTTTTTACTATAGAATTGCATATAAGCTGGGTGGAAGGGACCTGATGATAACAATTGGTCACCTCTGTTTATGGACATTTGCACTACCAGGTACCATAAGTGTGTTTCCTACCTTTTATTGTTGAGATACAATAAAAAAAATAATTAAACTGGAAATACAAAGCGATGATGTTGTTAAACAGGTCCGGAGTTTCTTTTACTTTACATTGATCATAATGACCTGTGTCATGTTTGTGATAGTGTGGTTTTCTATTTTGCTTCAAATGCTGTTTTGATTGGTATATACTCAACCGTGGTAATTAGGAAACAATTGATTTTCTATTATTCCAAGATCCCAGGGCCACCAGACATCATAGGGCCACGCGCATGAGACTGAGTGAGACATGTATTAGGATATATTGACTTCTCTCTCTCTCATTCTCTTACAGTTTACTTAAATCAATTTATTATTAATATTAAAAAAAGCAGCCATTTATTGAAAAATCAGGTAAATAACTACAAATTAACTTGTAAAAAAATGCTCATTTAACTACAATAATTCTAGAATTTTATCCTGCAAGCTGTTTTGATAAATTCGAAAAAAAAACAATTTCTTTTTAAAGAAATTTCAGAAAGTCTATAGTGTTAACAAATTTCAATAAATTTGTTAACACTATTATATTATCTGTGACACTATAGAGTTTCTGAAATTTATATATAAGAACAATTTTTTTGAACCTACCACCTAAAATTACATAGACGTCAAGTTTTCTTAAATTTTGTCATTTCTATTTCTGAACGCACGCATAAATAAAATTGTTGCTATTTCGATTTTCCATACAACTTATTTATGGCTTATCGAAAAAATATAAGAAAAACATATGTTGAGGTACTGATGAGGTACTATATTTTAACGAAAAGATGATCTAGTTATAACGCCTACAACTAGGTGAAACCGGTTTGGTCCAGCCATCCTGAAGTCAGAATGGCTGGCCACTTTCCTCGTAATAGTTTTCCCTCTTTAGCGAGGTACTAGTAATTTGATGTCTGGTACCAAATAGTATCAAATAGGTATAAAAGCTTGGCATTGCTCAAACCTCCAAAATCTCTCTTGGTCCAGCCATCCTGGCCATCACTGAAAATTGATTGTCCAAGCAAGCTAGCAGGTAGGCATGTATTCTTAGTACATACTAACACTACTCATTCGTCCAAATTTCCTTTGTCAGAAAATACGTAACGTCTGGTGGCCCTGCGATCTTACTCTATATTGTTTCATACCTGATTTTCAGGTTTCATCACGGTTGGGGGGATAAAAATATACCTAACCAAAATGCAAACCTTTTCATTGTTCATGATAAGTTAAGTCTTGAAAGGTCCTAGTTCATGCTTTAAAATATTTTCATTACAGCCCAAAGAATTCTGGAAAGGCAAGAGAATTATTGAGATGAAAAAGGAAAGGCCACAATGGTTCAGCAAAAATCTTCTTCAAAAGACAACACAGAAGCCATCCAAATCAACTGACATCAAACCTACTGATTTAGCTTAAGAATATGAAAGAAAGTAGTGTTTAATAATGTATTTAGTGTTATTGATTCAATAAATAAAATAGAAAGTACAAAAATAAGTATTTTTAATTATTTGATAAACTATGATAGGTCTTTCTACAGTGCTCTTATTCTTTGAACAGATGCTTATGTTACAAGGCTAAAATATAAACTGTCTAAGCTCCTCCACTTTATATTTCTAATCAAATACTTCAAAAGCATTTGTAATAAGCAATGGAGGTGAATACATGTTTAAATTGGGACAAACTACATAATATTGCATTGAAGTACTCATCATTTAAATATACTTTTTATCTTAATTTTATACAATAATTATATTTTATAATATATTTCACATATTTTGTTATATACAGAATAAAGAAAATTTTTAGCTCATTAAATACATAAATGGTCTAGAGCTTAGTAAATTTGAATATTTTAGATAATGCCCATCCTTTTTAAGTAGGATTTTTAATAATAAACAATAGTCACTTAGCTTAAAACACCATTGTAGTGGAAAATTGGCAGTTTATACTGTTAAATGTCGCTTCTAAATCCACATGGATTTTGGCGGAATATTGTATTCTGAGAACACTAGATTAGAATGTTTTTTTTTTAAATTATCTATAAACTTTGTAAGTAAAACAATAGAACTAATTCAAATAATTAAATAATATTATCAAAGGAATTAGGAACATGGTCAAAATTATCAGTCAGGGAGTCAGGTTCAGATTCACCTACAAAGTGATTTTCAACATGAGACTGGAACTCTGTGAATACAACATCTTTTTGGAATGTTTGTCCACACATTGGGCAAGTTTTATCACAAGCTTCGTCAGTAGTATCCTTTTCACTTTCTTCTAAAATACTTTTTTTATAAGCCGATGTGTTTAATTCACTGAAGTTATTATTATATGTACTGGAATCTGCTGGGGTAGCCCAATTAGCTAGACTGTCACTTGTTTCTATCTCCTTATGCTCTGATGTTACAACTCTGGCATTATTGGCAATGCATGTTGGACACTTGTATCCTTCTGAAAATATCAAAAACATGTTACAATTTCGACGAACTCAAATTTAGGTATCTAGTAGCACACAGCAACATTACGCGTATGCACTTATTGAAATTACAGAGCGCTCGGTTTTATACATCACTGAAATAATATTGGTCATTGATATTATTTTTTAAATTTTATTGAAGTTGATTCAGGAAGGTATCTGTTACAAACCGTCGTCGTCAGTGCTGCCAACTCGTTTAAGCAAAAACACGCTGTTATAATGTTATTATAGCTCTTAACTCTTTAAAAAAGCGCTAGAACGCGCTAAATGGTCACTTTCAAAAAATCGGTCAATTTCGGCGCCAAATTCAAACAAAACGCCCAATAATTTGATACTAGAAATGTATAAACGCATTTTTTTATTTAATCATAATATGTCATATAAAGAGGTGCATACATTATAGTACTTGTTTAGTAATAATAAAATAAAGTTGTAACGTGTTAATGTAATTATTTTATAAAATAAAGGGATTAAACTAATTCATCATCGTCTGATTCTACTACAATTGCTTCTGCCGACAAAATAAGGTTGGCCTTGATCAGTTTTGGACTTGAATTTATATTTATCTGTGGATGAAATTTTCCTCAACACGTCTTTGAGAAATTTATAGTTTGCGTAGTTAGTATTTTTTAAAGAAAGTACAGAGTTTCAAAAAGCGCTAGATTTAGCACTAGGCGCTACAAAGCGCTATTGAACAAAAAAGGGCTGGCGCTGAAAGCGCTAACTTGGCAGCACTGGTCGTCGTAAAAAGTAGGATATTATATTCGACCGACTTCAAAATAAGGAGATGCTCTATCTATTCGACCCGTATGTATCCGCGATTTTCTTGAAAACTACTTATCCGATACTATCGGGATTTTGTCGATAAAATGTATGTGTTTTCAGGAAGTTTTATTGTATAATATATAAGGATCTGATAAAGATCTTCGGAGATAGACAATAGAACTCTTCAATAACAAATGACCAGAATGACCTGCGATCAATGTGATCGTATGTTTATGTTTTGTTTTCACCATACCATAATATAAAATCTCGCTTGTATGTTTTTAGGGGCTAAACAGATGTATTTAGTATACCTACCCAATATGGGGTACCAAAAAAAACTAAAAAGAAAAATATAAACATTCGCGTGTCGAAAAACGAAAAACAATCGGTACCGACACCGACTTCCAAAAAGAAATTTAGTTTTCACTTTGTTGTATTAAGTAGGTATTTTAAAGAAAACGCTACGTAAAATAAGTAGATACCTAAAACGAATAAAATTCCGGTTACAAGGATTAAAAAATTACTTGAACATTTTGCATTACATGACAATTAACACATATAAAATATTATCATCTAAAATTTTGGAGCATTACATAATGAACAGCAGCTAATGAAATACTACCCAAAAGCCAAATGTGACCCATGACGAAAAGATGTAAAATTTTCGTCGGCGCCATCTTGTATTTTGGTTTTGACCCCATATTCTATACAAGCGACCCCAAAAACCATGAAAATGACACCCATGTCGAAACGCGGCCAAATTTTCGTCGGCGCCATCTTGTATTTTGGTTTTAACCCCATATTCGATTTAAGCTACCCCAAAAACCATGACAATGACGAAAAGATGTCAAATTTTTGTCGGCGCCATCTTTTATTTTGGTTTTGACCCCATATTAGATATAAGCGACCCCAAAAACTATGACAATGACACCCATGTCGAAAAGCTGCCAAAGTTTTGTCGGCGCCATCTTGTATTTTGGTTTTGGGGGTCTTTCTTCTTTCTTTTCTTGAGCTTCGATTGCAAAATGTATGAAGAAGTCTGCAAGTGTTTTAATTTTAGCTAATAATTAGAAAATATAATGATTTGGTTAAAAATTAATTAGCTGAACCTGTAAAGGAGTATATATACCGCAATTTCTTATAATTTTGAAGATAAAATATGCTGTAAAATTACCTAAACTGGGACCTATTCGGACCCTACTTTTTAAATATTTTTGTGATTATTGTAATGGGCAAAACGTATTTGTGTAAAAATTTTGTATAATGTCATGCAATTTTTCTGATGCCAATTTGGAGCTGAATATATTATCTTTAAATTAAGACCATGATATCTTCGCATCTGTGATTGCATATACATTAAAATTGTACCTGAAAAGCACTGTTATTTGTAGTAAAATGTAAAAGCGTCCTTAATGGATTTTGTCTAAACACAAAAAAAATAAAGAATATAAATAGAGAACAACAAATGGATCTGTTTTGTACCTTGTAATATAGTTTCAACTCTGGAGATAACCAGTTTCAAGTCATTTTCCTGTTGTGCTAATTCCTTTTTCAAACTCTGCAATTTCTCCGTTTGGCAATGAATTTCTTTTAGAGAATCTGTAGCCGGGTCTTCAATATAATTAAAGCCAATGGAATCAACATTTAAAAGGTCATCATCCATATCCTGCAGTTGTGCCATCTGTTCATATTGATCAACTAATTGAGACTTTTCTTGAATGTAGCTATTTATTAATTTAAGAGATATTTCCTCCAGACTTGACTCAGAATACTTTTCTTGATAATTTGCACTATTTTTTGGAGTGCTGTGAATATACGTATTAGTGCGTAGTAAGGGCTGTTTGTTATAGTCTTTATTTGTAGACTTATCAGGCCCCTTTATGGTGGAAATTTTGTTCCACAAATTTTTATTTTCGCACTGAACCATAAATACATGATGCATAAGTTTAGACTTTTGTTTATTAAGCTCTGCAATTTTTTGATGCAGAACTAGTTTTTCATCTTCTTTTAGTGGGACGTACGGTGAGCACTCATTTGTCTTTACCACATCAAGTTTTAAACGCATATTATCAGTTTCTAATGCGTTTATTCTTCTTTGCAGCAAAAGACATCGATCTCTCATAGCGTGAAGAGCCAATTCATGAACGCTAATATTATTACTATCTCCTTTTAATGTTGTTTGGAAAGTAGAATCATTGTTAAAACTGACTATAGATGAGGACTCCATTTTTTGCTGAGAATCTTTATTTCAGACTTGAGCCATTGTGAAAAATGTGAATAACAAATGTTTTACGGTACTACAATAACGGAATCACGTAAATCTCAATGAATTAGGAGAAAAGATCACAAAAACATTGCAAAAAAATACTACGCGTACAACTTGACTGACACCTGCCTCAATGACACTAATGACAGAGAGGACATTTCTTTTTTAATATATTTGTTCCTAACGGAACAGGCTAAGGTCTGAGACCATGCTGCCTAATCATCAGTTAGTATTTGTATTTGCATTAGAATGCGGATGCAACACATTCTAATGTTTCTTGGAGCATTTGGCAGCAAATTGCATCGAGTCAGTCTTCCCAGTAAGCTTTGCAGAAGTAGTCAATACTACAATAAAATACTCCGCTCCACTATCCCGAGATCGCTTCCTTCAACGTTTTTACATATTGTCCAGTTGCGTAGACAGTTGAGACACAAAACTACACCAATTTTATATCACAATATCCACTATAAATCAATTTGCAAATAATATTAACAGCCGCTGAACTGAACTGCACTCGAAAAAATCCCGCCGAAAAAACCACAGAGAGGATAGCTGCGATTAAGTGTTGCCACCACTCGCCAATTCTATTTACAGTTTATGTTTTCCAGATTAAAATGGATGGCCTGCCAAGTGCCAAACGAACTATATTATGTCAGGTCCACACATAGTGACTCTCCTCTCCGGCGACTCACTAGCTATTTCAAAAATGGAAAGCGGATTTGCCGTTTACAAGCCAATTAAAAATTACGATTAAAGTCGATAATCACTTCAATAAACATAAACATAGGTATAGAAGATAAAATCGAAGAAGTTATGGTGTGTATTGTTTTTTATTTAGCTGACTAAATAAAAACAATTTACACACACATGTTCTGTTTCGGATCATCTACCCATACATCTAGATTGCGACATAGAAGTTGTGAGGCCTAAATTAATGATTGGGGGTGCTGGCCGCAATTCTGTCATTTGGGGTGAAAGAACTCAGTCAGAAACGCAAAGTTATACTAATTTATGTACCAGTAAATTGCGAGACGTTGATTTCCCCCATGAGTTTGAAGGGTGCAGTGTTGGATCATTTTTATGCGCGCTGGATGAGCATAGAGTTGTTCTGGATTATTTGTACGAGCAAATTGTAGAAACCCCATGTGCGGCGGCTAGGCAATCTAAAAGGACATCTGCGGTGGGACCGAGGCGGGGTAGGCGTGTGTGTGGTTGGAATGAGTATGTGAGAGACAGTCACCGCGAGGCCAGGTGTAACTTTCAGACCTGGATTCTGAACAATCGTCCCTCGTCTGGCCCGGTTTATGATGAACTGCATGAGAAGCGAAAAGTCTTTAAAAGTCGACTGAAATTTTGTCAAAACAACGCTGAGCAAATTGTTATGGATAGGTTAGCAGAACAACGAGCTAATAAAAATTTTGGTAAATTTTGGAAGTCCACTGGTAAGTTGGATGCGAAACCTGGCCTCTCTGCGTGTGTGGGAGGGATGAGTGATAAGAGGGAAATTGCGAATATGTTCAAGGAGCATTTCATAGTTCAATCTCCACTCGGTCCCTCAACTTCGGTGAATGATGGTGGGCCCAGCTGTCATGGTGCGAAACCTCTGATACGTTACTCAACCAAGCAAGTACGTAAAATCATAATCCATCTGCCACGGGTCTTGTCTATGTTTTTCACAATGTGTATAAGTCACACGTACCTACCTGATAAACTAATGAAGACCATCGTGGTTCCCATTGTGAAGAACAGGACCAGTGACATCTCGGACAGAGGTAATTATCGTCCCATTTCTCTTGCGACAATAATAGCAAAGGTGTTGGACGCCGACGGTATGCTTGATTCTTGCTTAAGTAATTACATACATCTTCATGATGCACAGTTCGGGTTTCGCCCCGGACTATCAACTGAAAGTGCTATTTTAAGTCTCAAGCATACTGTTCAATATTATATAGATCGCGGGACACCGGTGTACGCATGTTTCCTTGATCTCTCCGAGGCATTCGATCTTGTCTCATACGATGCATTCTGGGGGAAGATGGGAGACAGGGGTGTTCCTATGGAAATATGTGGACTATTTCAGTATTGGTATGGTAATCAGAGCAACCATGTGAAATGGGATGATATAGTCTCTGAGCAGTACAGGTTGGAGTGCGGGGTGAGGCAGGGGGGTCTGACGTCCCCCAGGCTCTTTAACCTGTACGTGGATAACCTCATAGTCACACTCAGCAGCATGCGTGTCAGATGCAGTGTTGATGGGGTTAGAATCAACAGCATCAGTTATGCAGATGACATGGTGCTGCTGGGTCCGTCGGCGGGAGCAATCAGAGAGCTGCTTAAGACGTGTGAAGCCTACGCTGCCGCACATGGCTTAAAATACAATGGAAAGAAATGTGAATACATGGTCTTTGAGGTTGGTGGCAAACGCCGTGGAGAAGGACCAGAGTTGCTCGGTCACCAATTAATAGGGTGTCCACTTTTAAATACCTGGGGCATTTTCTTGCCGCCGACCTCAGGGACGATGTGGACATTGAGAGGGAGCGTAGGGTTCTAGCGGTCCGGAGCAATATCTTGTCCCGTAGATTTGCGCGGTGTACGGACCTAGTTAAAGTAACACTTTTCAAGGCTTATTGCCAATGTCTGTACACGGGCAATCTATGGGTCAATTATACGAAGAGATCGCTGGATGGCCTGCGCGTCCAATATAACAATGCTTTCAGGATGTTGTTGAGACTGCCCCGTTACTGTAGCGCGTCGAAGATGTTTGCGCAAGCCCGTACAGACGGTTTCTACGCTGTTATACGTAAAAAAACAGCGTCGCTACTGAGGAGAGTGAGGGACAGTCAAAACGGCATCCTGAGAACTGTAGCTGAGAGCTTCGGCTCTCCGATTGCGCAGCAGTTTGTGCGGAGGTTGATTGTTACTAACACTAGGTAATAAGATTTTCTATGTTACTAACACTAGGTAATTAGTTTTCTATGTTACCAACAGTCTATGGATTTATGCGTCCGAAATAAAGATATTCTATTCTATGACCTTTTTAGATTGGTTAATATTTATTACTTTGCCTACTGGTGGAATGTTATCCCAACTTTTTTTGGACTTGAAGGGCTGGTTGATTTTCCACACCATTTTACTGCACGAATCGTCATTTTTTTAAAGGCAAACCGTTGATAACTATTTTTTAAACAGAATTAAGACTAGAAATCGCTTGCGTCCCTACAGCTCTAATGTCTGGTCGACACTAAA
This sequence comes from Orthosia cruda, assembly GCA_964057195.1. Classification (NCBI taxonomy): domain Eukaryota; kingdom Metazoa; phylum Arthropoda; class Insecta; order Lepidoptera; family Noctuidae; genus Orthosia; species Orthosia cruda. The sequence continues at coordinate 34,021,692 of OZ059830.1, read as the reverse complement.
GAGATCATACCGTGCACTGCCTTATATCAGCCTAAATAGACTGATGTGTGGTGCGCGTATGTTGTCTTCTATGCGGAATCTATTGGTAGGTAATCTGTGTGCCCTACCCCTATGGATATGTAGAATATGTAGAATTACTACAAAATATTTAAGCCTCTTTTTAAATACACGCCATCTAGTGGTAAACTTTGTAACCCCTAGAGACGTAAAAAAAAGTTGCCAAATGTAAAGCGACCAAAGTCCTCAGTCTTTGACTTGACTTTCTTGATCGATCATTCCCGTACGTCGAAACTCGAATGAATTCACCAATTCCATTCCTAATATTTCGTACATTCAACTACGCTCTGTACGGTAGGGAGATCGTTTAGCAGCCTCAGGAAACTAAAAACCTGGCTAAGAAGCACTATGGGTGAAAATCGCCTCAATGGTCTGGCCATGATGAGTGTGCACAGAAAACTTATTCATGGAAACTTACAAGATAATCATAATAAAGTGAAGAAAAGTTTTCAAAAAACCCTCGAAAGTTATTTTATATAAAATTAACTTAATTAAAAAAAAAATTGTCGACCACTATAATAAAAACTCCCAAATTATTTTATTAATTTTTTCTAATAAATGTAATAACCGATTTATAAGATTTATTTATTCTACAGTCAAGAACTCGTGAAGCTTTACACGTTGGAATCTGTAGCGTCATTATTACAATCGCTGTAAATCTAAGGCTCGTACTACAAGTGAAAAGCTTCATGTGCTCTTGACTTTACCTACAATTCATACTTTTCTCATTCTCCATATCAACTTGGGCCATCGGCTGGCGAATACGTAGTATCTCTAAGTAGTCTGTGGCTGGCGACGCCCTTGCTATATTCAATGGCAGATGTTATTTTGGGCTTCTGTGTCCTATTGAGTGGATTTTGAGGCATTGTTATGATCAAGTTCAATAAAGGGTAATGACCGAGTGTCGCAAACACTACTCCTACGATTTAGTAATGCTCCGATTTCACATAAAACGAAATAAACTAAAAATAATGATTTCAGCGCCATCTAGCGGGAAAAGTGTCGGGAACAGACCGTATCTTTCACCTTAATCCTTACTGTCACAAGACGGTGTTAATCCAGTTTCAATACAAATTTACGTTACGTTAACGCGAATGAGCCTGAGTAAAAACTTACACCAACCCCACTTGTTCCCACAAGTTTTTAATATGGATCAAAAAGGTGTTTGGGTCCAACTAAGGTATGTGAACTAGAATATCTAAACTAGCGAGACGCGGGAGATTTTTTGAATTGTCCAAGCCATTGTCATTGCCAATCGATCTATGGACCATTATAAAATAGGTAAGGCAGGTATAGTTCTTTTATTTGTTTATTTTTTGTTTGCAGATTGGTAATTTTGTGTTGTGTTGTGAGGGTGATAAATAGTTATAATAATTATACTTTGAAATGATCAAGACTTTTAGAGATTAGGGTAATTAAGAGAAAGTAAAATCAGATTAATTTGGTCAATCAATCTGTCTAGCCTTTTTCCAACTATATTGAGTTCCGCTTCCAGTCTAACTGGATTCAGCTGAGTACCAGTGTTTTGTTGTTAATCAAAATCCAGGGTGGGGTGTGGGTTAGATGTATATTCATAAAAAAAACACAAGGCTCATGATTCCAAATAATAATATTCTTATAAAATCAGATATATGCTATTACGCTGAACACTCAAAACGATCTCAAGACATGATTGACATAATCAATTTAAATATAACAAGTGCATTTGATTGAAAATAAAGACTGAACAGAAATATTCTGTTCAGCCAGAATTTAATGAGTTTGTTAACCAAACCTCATTCCAACAGACCCCATCAATCAATTGCACATGCTAAAACCCTTACATCTACACAAACACCTTGCATATCCTATAGTTTTCCAAACATTTCTATTAGCACCCCGTATATAATAAATTTCGACATATCTACTAGCATCCTATATATTATAAACTTCAACATAAATTTCACAAACACCAAATTGCCTTTTAATAACATCATAAACATTAATATAAATTCCCACTTCAACAATATTCTATAAACATAACAACAACAACATTTTAACAACCCTATAATATATCTCCCACTTAAATCATCTAAACTTCAATCTAACATCAGTAAAAACTAATCATCTTTTTTATTATTCCTACTACTCGAAACCACATAACATCCAATATTAAATATCTCAAAAATATACCTATCTGAAAAACATTTATTTAATAACCTATATCTCCTCATCATCATAAATATTATATTCTATATCTCCTACCCAACTTCATCATAACAAAACTCCTACACAACTTCATAATCACAAAACTCCTACTCAACTTCATCATCACAAAACTCCTACTCAACTTTATCATTACAAAACTCCTATTCAATTTTATTATCACAAAACTCCTATTCAACTTCATCAACACAAAACTCCTACTCAACTTTATCATTACAAAACTCCTATTCAATTTCATTATCACAAAACTCCTATTCAACTTCATCAACACAAAACTCCTACTCAACTTCATCATCACAAAACTCCTACTCAACTTCATCATTACAAAACTCCTACTCAACTTCATCATTACAAAACTCCTACTCAACTTCATCATTACAAAACTCCTATTCAACTTCATCAGCACATAACTCCTACTCAACTTTATCATTACAAAATTTCTACTAGACTCATCATATTTTCCTACATAGCATTATTATCAACACAATAACCAAACAAAGGAAAATAAATAACTAACAAGTTAAACCTTCTATCAAAATAAAATTCAGATATAGAAAACTTAAGGTTCCCATATACTTTATGAAAATAATATAAAATTTAATAAAAGTTATGCTTGGTTGAGTTTATTGTTGCCTAATAAATAATGATTCTGAAAAGATTGTATGTATCTCCTTGATGGCAACTTTCCTCTAGTGGTATAGACAGTTACCATTAGTAACGTCATATAAAATATACGATAGTATTCAGTGAACTTTATTTATTTAAAACAAGTAGTAAGAATATCATAAAACTTAACATGGTAGCAGAGCGCGGTTCATCTATTTTGAATACATAATCGAAAATAAAAAGGTAAAGATGACAAACAGAATCGAAAGTTTGAACAAAGAAAATTATGACACATGGGCACTACAGGCCAAAGCCGTCCTAGTAAAAGCAAAACTGTGGAAATACCTAGAACAAGAAATATACTAGAATTTGATTGTAACTTAATGGCAATCAGTGAGTTAATTCTAATAATATCTCCGTCTGAACTCAAGCAAATAAAAAACTGTAAAACAGCTCACGAAATTTGGAAAAAGCTAAACGAAACGCACGCCAGTAAATGTCCCGCAAGGAAAGCAACACTACTAAAGCAACTTATTCTTACGAAATATGTCGGAGGAAACGACATCAGAGAACATTTAAACAACTTTATGGACGTTGTAGACAAACTGGAAGAAATGGATGTCACGGTTCATGAAGATTTATTAAGTATTATGATGCTGTACAGTCTTTCCTTAGAATTTGAAACTTTTAGAGTAGCAATTGAATCCCGTGATTACCTTCCGAAACCGGATGAACTAAAAATAAAAATCATAGAGGAATTCCAAGCGCGGAAAAACACTCAAGGAACCCAGACGAGTACAAGCACAAGCGAACAAGAATCGTTCTATGCCAAGAAAAATTTGTACTGCAAAATATGTAACAAAAAGGGGCATATGACTAAGAACTGCTGGAAAAATTACAAAAATAAGAAAAAGAACAATCCCAACAATAAAGGGAATAAAGATAACCAAAAGGAGTTCAATAGCTTAGCATTATTATCAAAAGATGAAGCATTCCAGATACAATGGATTTTAGACAGTGGATGCACATCCATATGTGCTATAACAAAGAATATTTCAGGGAAATAGAACAAATTAATAAAACACTGAAATTAGCTTCTAAAGATCACAACATAAACATATTGGGAAAAGGAAGAGTTGATCTCTTACTAAATACTAATAAAGAAATATATCTTCACAATACACTGTTCATTCCAGACCTGTGTACTAATCTTCTATCAATTGGGAAGATAACAGATGCTGGTAATACAGTACTCTTCAAAAAGGATGAAGCTACAGTAAAAAATCCAAAATATAGTATTGTGATAAAATCGAAGAGAACTGAAGATGGTCTCTATGCGATTTTTCCCAAGACCGTGATAAACGCAAAAGAAGTCAATTTTGTTAAAAATAATAATATTTCTGAATGGCATTCAAGGCTGGGCCATATGAACTATATGGATATGAAACTAGCACTCAAGAATGAAAGTTTGATTGGATTAGATTTCAAAATAGATGAGCGGCCGGAAGAATGTGAAGTTTGTATTAAAGCCAAAATGAAAGCTATGGTCGGGAAACCAAGAACTGACCCTCGCACTTCTGAACCACTTCAGATTGTACACAGTGATTTGTGTGGCCCGATATCAAAAGCTTCTTGTGCCGGAAACAAATATTTTGTCACATTTATTGACGACTTCACCAGATATAGCCGAGTATTTTGCATAAAGACAAAAAATGAAGTCATAGATATGTTCAAGGTCTATAAAGCTGAAGTAGAGAACTTCATGGAAAAGAAAATTAAATGCCTGCAATCCGCCAACGGCACGGAATATTGTAACAATGAGTTCAACAGTTTGTTAAAAGAAAATAGCATAACCAGAAGATTAACTGCACCCTATACACCGCATCAAAATGGGATTGCGGAAAGGAAAAACAGAATTTTAATCGAAAAAGCAAGGAGCCTAATGATTGAGTCTAACGCACCGATGTATCTGTGGGGCGAAGCCATCTACACAGCAAACTACCTGTCAAACAGAAGTCCTAACAACAGAATTGGAAATGTAACACCATTTGAAAAATGGGTTGGCAGAAAACCATGTGTTGCGCACCTTAATAAATTTGGAGCAAAGGCTTTCGTTCTCTTAAAAGGAAGACAAAACTTAAATAAGTAAGACTCCAGGAATTGCTTTGGCATCAGCCAAAGCAATTCCTGGAGTCTTCATTGGATACTCTGAAATATCCAAGGCTTTCCGGATTTGGGTACCATCAACACAAAAAGTAATGGTAACCAAAAATGTAAATATAATGCAGAAGTTCTACTACGACATAAAGGAAGAAGAGAATCTTAATAAAAATAACAAAGATGAAACAAGAAAAGAAAAAGAATATGTCGAGATTGAATTTCTAGAAGAGAATATAAATAGACAAATACAAGAAAATCCAGAAAGAGAACAAGACATTTGGGCTGAAGCCGAAACGCAAACAGGAACTGATAACAATATAACTTCTGAAGAAAATGAAATTTATGCCGCAGATGAAGAAGAACTACCAATGCCACCACATAATGAAGTGACCGAAGAGCGAACAGAAACCAGAGCTTTGCGAGATCTTTCATTAATACGCAAGCCCATGCGTTTTGATGATTTTGTTATGAACGCTGTGGCAGAGTTGGAAGACAATTATACTGAGCCCAATACATACAAGGAAGCAATGTTATCCGAAAATAGAGAAAAATGGGCAGAAGCTATGCAAAGCGAGATGAATTCACTTCAGAAAAATAATACCTGGGAACTTGCCGCACTACCAAAAGGTAGAAAAGCTTTACCAAGCAAATGGACATACAAGATAAAGAGAAACCCTGATGGAACCATAGAACGTTACAAGGCAATACTTGTCATCAAAGGTTTCTCTCAACGCGAAGGTATCGACTATGATAAAACATTTAGCCCAGTAGCACGACTTACTACTATCAGAGCAATACTGGGAATTGCAGCTAAAGAAAATCTGAATTTACAACAATTTGATGTCACCACTGCATTCCTGAACGGTACAATGGAAGAAGAAATTTATATGGTACCACCAAATGGACTTCATGTACAAAAAGGAAAGGTATGTCGTCTTTTGAAAAGCCTCTACGGGTTAAAACAGGCACCTCGATGCTGGAATGAGTGCATACATACATTTCTGATAGACGTCAAATTTCAGAGAAGTGAAGCAGATCCTTGCTTGTATGTAAGAATCAAGGGAAACTCGAAAGTTATTGAGTACTTTATGTCGATGACAGCTTGGTAGCTTCCAGTGATAGCGCTGGTCAAGAATTTTTAAATGAACTTGAAAGAAACTTCAAGATAACTACGAAACCAGCGTCTTATTTCCTTGGTATGGAAATAGATAGAAACAAAGACGGATCAATAAACTTAAGTCAAAGAGCCTACGCTAAAAAGGTCCTAAAACGATTTGGCATGGGAAATTGCAAACCAGTTACATCTCCGACAGTTAAGGTGCCAAAAATGGACGAGACAAATAAAAATGAAGACATGAAATTGCCATATCGAAACTGTGTCGGAGCACTGGCCGCAACAAGACCAGACATCTGTTATGCAGTGTCTGTCGCATCAAGACATTTAGAATAACCTAGGAAGGAGGATATTGTGGCTGTAAAGCGAATTCTACGCTTTCTTAAAGGAACTCTCGATAGATGTCTAACATTTTATCACTCCAAAGCAGGTGACTTAATGTGCTACTCAGATGCTGATCATGGAGGTGATCCAGAGACTGGGCACTCTACTACGGGCATGGTGTGCCTTTATGACGGCACTGCTATTGCCTGGAAGAGTCAGAAGCAAACCTCAGTTGCTCTGTCAACAACAGAGGCTGAACTTGTAGCAGCAAGCGAAACCACACAAGAAATAGTGTGGTTGAAGAAGCTTTTGGCAGACCTATCTAACAAAGAATTTTTTAAAGTTACACTATGTATTGATAATGAGTCTGCTGTGAAATTTTCATATAATCCAACACACGAGTGTCACCGTCGAACAAAGCATATTAGTTTGAGACACTTCTACATTAGAGAATGTGTATCAAAAGGGGAACTAGTTGTAAAGAAAGTTGCAGCACAAGTGCAACTAGCAGACATGTTTAAAAAACCTCTGTATGGACCAAGATTTAATGACCTGTCTCATGGAATTGGTCTTCGAGCAAATTCTTAAAAGAAGTGTGGGTGAAAAGATTGTATGTATCTCCTTGATGGAAACTTTCCTCTAGTGGTATAGACAGTTACCATTAGTAACGTCATTTAACAATCTTTGTCCTTACCTATTAAAAATATACGATAGTATTCAGTGAACTTTATTTATTTAAAACAAGTAAGTAAGAATATCATAAAACTTAACAGATTCATTTACTATTTACAGTGAACGGAAATAAACATGGAAGCATTACTTCGAAGGAACTAGACGCGCATCTTGACACAAAATCACAAACAAGCTCACACATGGAAACCCCGCCACGGATTCGCCAAACTAGCCAAAGTACACAAACAATATTATTACAACCCATGCACAGTTTAAAATAGACCTTATTAACTGACAGTTTGGGTTTAAATTACCATCTAACGTATAGGCCGCTAACGACATTTCTACGACGCCACTGCGTCCACCATTCACGTCGCCCGGGATGTTTTATGCAATATGGTGCAACGCAATTATTAATTATGATAGTGATGGTATTAAAATAATCTGATGGAAAATATAGAAGCATAAAAAAACGTGTGTCGTCAGGGGACCACAGTTAGGAAGGAATTTCCTTCTCACGTATGATTTAAACACAAACAATTTTTTTTATTTTTTCCGTCTTGGATTATTTTAACCTCACAAACGACTTTAGCACCCTCAAAAATTAAATCCATAATGTAAAATATAAAAGTTTTCGCAGCCACCATCTTTGATTTATATTTAATCCAAATTTGAAAGAAAAAATAGCATAGAAGTATGAACGCTTTTTCGCGTGATGATTTCTACCAGTCAACTTCTACCGCAATTCATGTTATAGAACCATATATTATTGTATTAAAAAAATATCTTTTGGGAACGACCAAAAAGATAAAGATACAGCAACGATATCTATTTACTCCATGCTATTAAGGAACTTTTATGTACCAACAATAACTTAGTATATTTTGCATAGTGCCGTCCCCATAAAAAAAAGGCGTGTATTCTATCTTAGATTGTAATCAATATTAAATTTGTCATTATTGTCAGGTAGAAAAGTAAATTGTTTGGTTGGCATAACATCATCCCCATTTCGTGGTGTACTTAATTTTTAATAGAACTATAAATAATAGCGATGTATTTACACGTGAAAACTAATTCCAACATTCTTGTTATGCAAATGTGATTTATTTATGCACCACTTCACTGCACAAGAAAGCATTTTTAAATATTTAACACGCGATAAACGATAAATATTAGTCGACCGCCGCTGTTGCCTACTGCGGACGAACTAAAAGCGTGATTGGCATAATCGGTAAGCCCCGCCCACCGCGGCACAATGTGCGTTGGGTCATTTTTTAAAGCTAGGAATGCTTCCATGTTTATTTCCATTCAATTACTATTTACGTCACATACCCTTAAATGGATCATAATTTGGCACCCCATTAATTATTTTAAAATTCTGCTAAAAACAGAAAAATTAAACTAACCAACAGTTTTATTGATATCCAGACCCCATAAGTTTACATTACAACTCATATTCAATATTTTTTCTTATTCATACAAAAAATACACACCCTATCAAAAACTTACATGTTAAATAATAACCCAAACCCACATATCGATCGAAAAACACTCATTATTACACTTAAGCCACTGATTTTATACGTGTATGTTCATAAAAACACAAGACTCATGAGTCCAAATAATAATATTCTTATAAAATCAGGTATGTGCTATTACGCTGAACACTCAAAACGATCTCCAGACATGATTGACATAATCAGTCACAATTTAAATTTATCAAGTGCATTTGACTGAAAAAAATTTGATAACCAAACCTCATTCCAACATGTTTTACATGGAGCGACTGCCTATCTGACCTCCACAACCCAGTAACTGGGTAACACGGTACCCCTTGGCTAGACTGGTGTCAGATCTCAAGCTTCTGAGTACTCGTAACGACTGTCAAAGATCTTCAAATGACAGCCGGGACCAACGGCTTAACGTGCTTTCCGAGGCACGGAGGAAACTCGGTATATTAAAAATGGTCACTCATCCACGGACCGACCTCGTCAAGCGTTGCTTAACCTTGATGCTCTACCAGTGCGGCTGTTCTTATTTAGCCAAGAGCTTAATTCACGAGAATAATTCAAGAGAATAATTAGGTCAATTCTCTTATATATAGTTCAACTCATCTTTGCGCGCGGCACTGATGATAAAGCTAGTGATAAAGCTAGTGTGGGTGGTTGTTTGCTCGGACGACGCTTGCCGCGTCACTGCTACACAAATGCATCTTACTTCTTACAAATATTATAAAGATAGTCATCATCAACATAACTTTAAATCGCTGCCAATAGCCAGAGCCACATCCTTACACTGTTTTTAAAGTTGTCAGAGAGTCACCTGCGATTACAGCAGCTGCGTGTGTATCTAGCATTACTTGGCGTACAATTTTTTACGTTTTTCTTTAGCTAAGGTTATGCTTAGGACTGCATCTCATTTAAACCAATTTATTTTTCTAATGGGGAGGAGATACCTACTCAACCTGGATAGAACATGATAGTGGATTCCTCGTTGTCAACCAGCAAAACCCGCTAAAATGTCTCTAAAAAGTACTCAGTGATATCTATGGTATTGTTTTGTTTTTTGTGCGCGCACACTGACTTGATTTGATATCTTTGTTTGTCTCGTATGCTCTTGCTCTACTCCTCACTCATAGTAGAGGGAAAAAAAGGCGGGAAACGGTTGAAGTGGAAAGGCGCGTTTTTTAATTTATTATTTTGTAATTCAACTTCTCGTGTTTATTGTAATTTAATTCTGTAAATATTCGTACTATTAGGTCTTATTTGGTGTATATATATATTTTTGTGTAATTGAAGACAAAAAAATGGGGAAAAAGAGGCGGAGGAAGGATGAGCTGGAAATTCCTCCGGATCTGAAACAGCATTTGCAGGAATCTTCAGACTCTGACACGGCGGAGTCCACGGTATCGACGGCATACTCGGTTACTAAATTTAAAGATGCCAATGATAAGGAACCTAAGGACAATAAATATGCCATATATAAGGTAAAGGGGTATACGCGTAAGTACAGTGAAGATACGAAGCAGGCAGAGTTAATCGTTTTTCTTAGTCATATGGACGAGAATAAGTTTTTCAACGACAAAGATCGTATGGCCCTTTCCAAGGGCATACGAGAACATGGAGTGTCTGGTGTGATGCACTTGCGCACAATAAACAAATATAAGGTCGGTGTCACATTTGATTTACCAAATAACGCCAATATGTTTCTAAAAAACAAAAAATTATTTGATCAGCTTTCTCTAAAAGCATCTATCCCTGCTGGTGACACAGAGGTTACTGGAGTCCTTACTTCAGTCCCAGTAGATATGTCTAATAAAGAGATATTTTCTTTAATCGGCAGTTCAAAGAATGTAATACAGGTGAGGCGTTTCATGCGCAGGTTCAGAGGTGATGAAGGTAGAATATCTTTTGCCCCTACCCAGACTGTTGCTGTGACATTTGCATCCACTATTTTGCCAACTTATATTTATTTGGACTCATGGCGTCATGAGGTGAACAAATATATCCCACCAGTGAAACAATGCCTTAAATGCCTGCGTTATGGGCATATAGCTAAATTTTGTCAAAATACTGAAGTTTGTTCAATATGTACTGAACATCACAATTTCAGAATGTGTGTTGTTGCCCAAAAGGATGCTAAGTGTGCAAATTGTAACGGCAATCATATTGCAATCTCTTCAGCATGTCCAATAAAAATGCAAAAGGTAGAAGAAAATAAAATTAAAACTAAAAATGCTACATATTCAGATCTTTTTAATGTAAACTCTTTCCCAGCTTTAACATCACGCAATCTGGACACTCAGATTAGTAATCTCATGAAATCAGATAAATTTATAAATACTTTAGTCGAAACACTCACAAAAATAATAAGCAATAAAGACGAACCTATTAATTCACTTTCTATTAAAGAAGCCTTGAAAACAACGTTCAGTAATAAATTTTCTTCAACCAGTTGATGGATTTTTCAGAATTAAATATTGTACAGTGGAATGCTCAAAGTTTAAATAGTAATAAACATTTATTTATCGATTTTCTTTATAGTCACAATATACATATAGCAATTATCAGTGAAACATGGCTTAAACCTCACCAAAATTTTAAAATAAAAAATTATAATATTGAGAGAAATGATACCGGTAACAAACATAACGGAGTCGCAATAATTATTCACAATACCATTACCTACTCTAAAATTGATACCTTCTTTGATAACTCATTGCAAAACATCTGTATTCAAATAAAAGTAAATAACAAGGAGATAAGCATAGTCAGTTTTTATAGTCCTTTGAATTGTAATCCAGCATTCAGAAAAGAAAACCTTGATTTATTAATAAAATCTATTCCTGGGCCATTTATATTTGCTGGTGACTTTAACGCTCACCACTCGTCTTGGGGTTGTGGCTCGGATTCTGTACGAGGTCGAAACATTTTGGAAGTAATAGATGATAATGATTTGGTTCTGCTCAATAATGGTCATGCAACAACAGTTGGCTCTTTAACTTGGCGACCTAACGCGCTAGATTTGACGCTGGTCTCTTCGTCTTTAGCTCTCAATTGTGAATGGAACGTACATGATTGTCCTCTTGGTAGTAGTTATCACATTCCTATAATCATTAAAGTAGTGATTAGTAATATTAACAAAAGTAATACATACAGCAATTGTTCTAATGCTGAACATTTGCCCATTTATCCAAATTATAAATTGGTGGATTGGCAAAGATATAGTAGTCTTGTTGATGAATTGTTGGTTGATTTTAAAGTCGATACTATAAGTCTTTCTGGTACATATCTTAAATTTTGTAGCATTTTACATACAGCAGCTGTAAATTCTATTGAAAATAATAATCATTTGACTGGTAGGACAAATTTTGTCAATCATTCATGTCTTGTAAATAATTTTAAAAGACCTTATCTTCCTTGGTGGAATCAAAAATGCACAGAAGCCGTATTAAATTTTAAAAATGCATACATATATTTTAAAAATAATCCTTCAGAAGAAAGCTATCTACAATTCAAAAGGCTTCGAGCGGTTAAAAAACTTGTTCTAAAATTGGAAAGACAAAAAAGTTGGTTTGCTCTTTGTGAAACATTCAATAGGACTACGCCATTATCTGTCATATGGAAATTTATGAGGAAGTATAATAAAACATTCAATTTTAATGCTCTCGAAGATGATGGATGGGTTTTAGATTTTCTTAAAAAATACACACCAGATTTCGCATCACAAGACTCAAAATCTTCATTCACAACCAGTACTAATCCCAGCAATAATTTTCTTCTTAGTCCTTTTTCATTGCAGGAATTAATATCAGCCATATCTTCCAGAAGAGATACTACTTATGGTCTTGATGGAATGCCATACATACTTTTTAAAAAACTTAGCATTAGTAGTTTAAAAATATTTTTACAACTTTTGAACTTATTATGGCAAAATGATATTATACCTCTTAACTGGAAGGTGGATTGCCTTGTACCTGTTTTAAAACCAGATAAGCCTAAAATGTGTCCTGATTCTTACCGCCCTATAGCTCTTACTTCTTGTGTTGGAAAATTATTTGAACAACTTTTAAAACAGCGTTTAGAGTTTTATATTGAAAAAAATAATATCTTACCATCAAACCAATTTGGTTTTCGTAGGAATCGTTCTGCTAGGGAAAGTGTTTGTCAATTACAGCTCGATATTCACAAGTCTTTATCGTCAAATGAAAATTTGGTTGGAGTGTTTTTTGATATTGCAGGTGCATTTAATAGTGTGAATATAGATATTTTATGTAGTGAGTTATCACAGATAGGAATCCCTGGAAAAATAATAAATTGGTTAAAACAATTTCTTAGCAATAGGAAAGTCTTTGTAAAATTTAACAGACACCTTTATGGTCCTAGGCTATCGTCTAAAGGAGTTTGTCAAGGGGGCATTTTATCGCCTTTAATATTTATATTGTATATACGAAGATTAAATTTAATGTTAGGGTCTCAGGTTAAAAACTTACAGTTTGCAGATGATTTAGTGGTTTATGCATCTGGGAAAAATGTATCACAACTAGTTGAAATAGTGAATGCTGCATTAATGTATCTATGTAAATATTTCTCTTACCTTGATCTTAGTGTCAACCCATTGAAGTCCAAAGTTGTTTTATTTGGTAAACATAATCATAATATGCCTGCTGTGTTTTACAATAATTGTGCATTACCCAGTTCTTTAGATGTCAAATTTTTGGGTGTTATTTTTTCACATAATTTGTCCTGGAATAATTATATGAAACATATTATTAGCAAAGCAAATAAAGCTTATAATATTTTGAGATCCTTGAGTGGTACATATTGGGGTGCAGACCCTAAAATTTTGTTATTATTGTACAAATCTTTAGTTCGTAGTCACTTTGAATATGGTTTCTATTGCTTTGCTGCAGACTCTAAACATGTAAATAGTTTAAATATTTTGCAAAACAAGTGTTTGCGCGTTATAACTGGGGCGTTCAGAAGCACTCCTGTAAATGCAATGCAGATTGAATGTAATGTTCCACCATTAGCCATTCGTTTTGATTACTTGTTAGAAAGGTTCTTTTTGAAGCTTTATAGTGTTTTGGGTAATAGTCTTTTAGTCAATATGTTGCATTTAGCTATGCAAACTGCTACAAAATCTTTTTATATACTACAGCAACTTAGAAAATTTAAAAACTTTATTGAAAATATTAACATTTACCGATCTAAGCTTATCTTGCCTTGCTATGAGGGAACTTTCAGCAGTAAATTTCCAGCTATTAGTGTTATTATAAATAAGAAAAAGGATTTGCCTTCAAAAGAGGAAGTATATGTAATGTTGTCAGAGTGGTCAGATCATAAATTTGTGTATACTGATGGTTCCAAGAATGATAGAGCTGTTTCTTTTGCCATCTATGAGCCATCTTCAAACGTAGGTATTGGTAGGAGAATTGACAGAAATGCTAGTATTTTTACAGCTGAAGCTGTTGCAATTCTGAGTGCTTTGAAACATATTAAAAATAGCAATTCTGAACATAGCAAATGGGTTGTAGTAAGTGACAGTATGAGTGTTTTAAAAAATTTGTCAAATAATAAACTACATGCCAACACTAATTACATTATTCATTTGATAAAACAACTCTGGGTTGAATTAGCCCAGTCAAATATTGAAATTTGTTTTGTTTGGGTACCTTCACATATTGGTGTTAGAGGAAATGAAAAAGCAGATTTTCTTGCCAAAAAAATTGTTGAATTGGAAGAATTAATACCTAGCACTGATACGAGTGTTCCCATACCATACACAGACGCAGTTAGTCTCTTAAGACGGCGCATGTGTGAGGCATGGGGGAAATATTCATACCACTGCACACATATTGAAAATAAAGGTTCTTGGTTTAACAGTCTTGATGTTCAAATCAACTCTGTTCCTTGGTTTTGCAAAAATAATTTATTTGTAAGTAGAAAGTTTTATTCAATTATTTGTCGTATGCGCTTTGGTCATTGTAGATTAAATTATCATCTTCGTCGTCTTAAAATGGTCAGCATATCGTATTGCAATTACTGTCAATCAGAAAAAGTTCAATCACTACATCATATCTTCTTTGAGTGTTCATCTTTCAACATTCAGCGCCTTGTGTTGTCGGATGAGCTTCTAAAAATTTATAAAACACCTGATAGGGTCCCGCTGTGCATACAGGAGTTGCTTAAGAACGCTTCAACTTATTTATATTTGTATAGATACATATTGGAGACTGTTAATGAGATTTAAATAGTTCTATTTCTTGTTCCTATGCACCTAGGTATATGTAAATATTACCGTTTTATTATTATTTATAGTTTGTATATTTAAAACTGTAGCTTAAGATGTTTTTTAAAAAAAAAACCAGAAGAAAGAAGAAAATAAACTTATACAAGATGACATATCTTTGATGACATGAATGAAATGGAAATGACACTTAACCTGGAATTGATTGACATATAATGGAAATGACGTTTACCCTGGAGTTGGAATTGAAAAAAAAAAACGGAATTATGTAAAAACAAGATTTTTACTAATAATCAAAGACAAACTTATAATGACTACAACATGGATTAGAAAAACGAAAGACATGATTTCTAAACATATTACGAAAGAAAAAAATACCTACGAAAGACTAGGCAGTATGGTTGGAAGACTATAGCCTGCCCGAAGGGCGAAAAAAAAAAAAAAAAAAAAAAAATCATAGTAGAGGAAAGTAAAGTATGTCCTCTCACTCAATCACGTCAAGTCGATCAGTTTGAGTTTACTCAGTCGTAATAAATTCCATTTTCCAATTACAATACATACAGTGTCTTTTCATTCAAAGTTAGACCAGAAGATTTTTATTTACTTTGTGCGAATTAAATTCTCCGCTTAATTTTGCTAACTGGTCTTTGCCCCGAATGTTTTGATTTTGCTGCATTCGTACTGTGACTTCGAAATCTGAATAGGGTCAGTACGGAACTACCAAAGGAACTACAGATATTATTGCGATGAGACAGCCAATTCATTGAATAACTACTTGCATCGTGTATAGTTTTTGTGAAACAGTGATTCATACTCAAGGCAGGCCCTCAGCAAACAGATTTTGACGTAAGTAACTAATACAAGTCACTTTATTTTTGTATACTTTCTGATTAGCAAGCGTCTCAAATTGATGTCAATGGCAAGTTTTTATGTTCAAAGTAAGACGGAATACTTCGCAAATAAAAGGACCTTTGCCTTTGATCAGGGTAGAGCGAGATTAAATTTTTTATTTTGAGCTGGATAATGTTTCACAAATTTTGGGCCCTTGACACCCTGGTGCCTAGAGCCCGCTATTCTCGCTCTACTCCAGAGCCGTCGCAGACAATTTCGTATTTCTTTTGTTTACATTTTTTTTTCTAGGCATTAGTGTTGTTAATTGAGTGCTTGTTATGTTGAAGTACATCATTTAGAACAATAATTGTAGTCACAGAATCCAAGGATAAAAATGAAATTGATACAAGGACCAACAAACATTGAAAGATTATACTAGGTAGGCCATTATTTTTTGTCAAATGATTAGTGGTAGTGAGAAATTGATGAAAGGAATATTTTTATATCATTTAGAAAGTTCAATTATGCTAAGAGTTACCTACTCATAAAATAATAGAAGTAAAAAGACCAAAGAAATCCTAATATATATTTTCTATTAACATTAATTGTCCTTAGGACATGATAAAAGAAAAACAATTAGTATCCATAGGGATAATCTGCCATTGATTGCTGTGTAACTGTAAATAAAAATAAGCTAATGATAAGACCGGTACCAAATTTATTGTTATTATCTTGAAATATCTAATCAGTGGATACTTCACTCAGCTTATGCAGGTTTAATATTTTTATATTAATAGTCTGGGATATTGCAGTTTAAAAAAACATACCTAGTTAAACAGTAGTAGCATTTGTGCCACTTCCTAATTGAACATTTAAACCTAAACATAACCATTTCTTCACATTAAAGATTTAATGTTCCACTTTCACTATTCATGACCTAGTTTTGGTTTACATTGCATACTTTCTGTGAAATTTCTCCAATAAATTGTAAAATTCTCTTAATAGCTATTAGTCATGAATCAAATATTAAGATTCTCAAAAAATATGTCAATGAATCTATGGATATATTTTTTGTTTTCTTGCTCGGTACAATCAGCCAACTTGAATTGTGTTTGTGCGCCAGAGAGGCTTAATTTTATCTTTCGAAAATGTAAGCTTAGAATTGTTCAATTATTTATTTATTGTTACCACAACTACCAGATATCCTAGGCTATGTGTTAAAAGTTCACAAAATATGTTTTAGATTAAAGGACTAAAGCATCATAATATAAATGTTCTCCTTTCATTGCATTAAAACTGAACAGGAATTCTAAAGTTTTTCTTTTCCCCAGAATGTATGTTTTTAACCATTTATCAGTTATCTGATGAGTCAGGAAGTTAGTCGTTATTTACATGGTCTCTCGGGGTCATTTGCAAATAAGTTATCAGTAACTTACGTAAAAGTATTGTTTATAGCAAAATTATTATCCATTACTACAGAACATAAAAACAAAATAAAATGTTGTAATCATTTTGATTTTGGAATCTTTTGCCTACTACTTTATTAGCAGATGTCCTATTTTTTTTTTAACTATGATAGGTATGAGCAATATTCCAATTATTTGCAGAGACAACATCTGCTCAACATATTTCCAACAACTGTGTTTATTTTTGAGTGTTGAAATTGTTACCATCAGGTTGTGTCCTCATTATTATAAAACACCAGTTCAATCATGGTTGAGATGATTCTTAAATATCCTTAGATTAGCTGATTTTTGAAATAATCATGAATATTTATAGCAATAAATATAACATTACAGATGTTTATTGCATGAAATATATTTGAATGCGGAATGCATTCCACATGCAAAAACATATTTTGTAAAAGTCCAGTCAACTGAATGTTGCCATTTCAATTCCTGGAACAGTTAGCTTAAGTTTTAAACTTTTCTCACAATATTATCTAGTATGATCAGCACTTATCTTTTGTTTATCACAAGTGACTCATCCCACTGTTAATAACTATGTACTTACACCTTATCTTAATCACTTCAAGTTGTAAAATAAGTGCTAAATATGCATCTAAATGTTGCCTGTATACAAAGGAAATACTCTATCAGTAAGTAACTTTTGCATTAAAGTCTACTGACAGTCTCTTTAGTTTTCTATGCAGTTACCAAATCCTGCCACCAAAATTATTGTCTGTTGCCGATTTTGAGCTTGCTCACTAATAGCCTATTAGCTCGTAATAACGTATTGTCGGTGTGTTGTGAAAGAAATGTTGATTTTGAATTGAAAAGCTGTAAACTGCGTAACGCACGTTCACATTTGGCGACTGACAGTAGTTTGGTGTGAACGCGGATTATTCGCTAAAATTTATCACGTTCGGTCGCGCTCACACCCAACCTCTACTCACGTAGTCGTCGATTATACGCTGGCTTACTGTGATTCGACAATAATCTGTCGTGCAATTCTATTTCAATCTCATGCGTCAATTGGAATGACAGCTCACTTCACCTAAAGGTGCTCCCTCACTTGGAGCATTCGCCTGTAATGTTACTGTTTCAAGCATTACCCAATGTAATGCTTGAATCAGTAA
Organism: Orthosia cruda; assembly: GCA_964057195.1. Classification (NCBI taxonomy): domain Eukaryota; kingdom Metazoa; phylum Arthropoda; class Insecta; order Lepidoptera; family Noctuidae; genus Orthosia; species Orthosia cruda. The sequence goes on along the minus strand of OZ059830.1, from coordinate 34,003,396 downwards.
CATGAGGATGTGAGGGAAGAGAACCGAGCATTACAGCGCGCAACTTCATGATACTATACATTACAGACGAATGCTCGTCACGTCAGTCAAGAAGGCAGTATTGTTATGTAATAATGCTCAAAATGGTATCTGAAATTTCACATTACAGGCGAATGCTCGTCAAGTCAGGGAGGCAGTACTATTACGTGATTACAGCAGCCCGGTTCTAAGGGCATTACATTAGTAATGCTCAAAATCGTGTCTGAAATGTTACAATACAGATTTACAGGCAAACGCTCCAGGTGACGGAGCACCTTAAGTTTTCACGGTGGGTTTTTATACAGAATCGACCGGCTGTACCGTACTTAACACTCATTCAATGGTCACATTGAATGTTTACGAGACTAAAGAAAATACACGATATCTTGTCTGGCTTCCTAGTTGTCGCGTCTTGAAATAAAATGCTTACGCTAATGCTAAGGCGGTGTGTGCATTGGAAACACAACAACTGCACAAGGCTTTGAACGTAGTTGTGTCTTTCGGAAGTCCGAATTATTCACTTAAATAATAAAAAGAGGACGCTATAATGTTTTTGGTATCTTCGATACATTATCATTACATCCTGAATGAGAGCGGGTGATGCGGATGCATCTGTGGTGCACCCAGATGGATGCATCTGTGGTGCACCCAGATCTCTTGGGTAATAGTTTATTGTATGTGGTTCAAGTCACGAACAATATCTCATTTACTGATTTTTTGCGATGATCATTAGTAGCACTTTAGTAATGAACCTTTTGCTAGGAGTAAAGTAGCCCTATCTAATTATTGCACATATACGATGTTGGCGATAACAGTAGTACAATTGCTTTCTTATTCAAAGTTATAATCGTAAACTGTCCCTTCATTATCATCAACAAGGCGTGTTCGTAGGCGTTCGCAATTTCGCACGAGTACGGTATATCGCTCCACTTTCGCTCCTTGCACCACAGGTCATGTCTGTGTACATATATTTATCCGTGCCCACACGTTGTTGCGGTGACCTGTTTAACTCGTGATGGACTCAATTGTTTTAGTCTTCAACATCGCTGAATCGTGTTTTGACAATATTCGCGACGACCATAGAATGTTACTTACGTTTCTGTTAAATAAGCAGCCTGCATCGTTTGACCTACTTGTATGCTCATGTCATGGGTGGATATTTGATTATCATGACGCGTTACTACTGCCATTTATAATCTACACCAATTATATGCCAACCTACTTATTGTATTAATAACGCTTATCGTGTAGGTATTTTTAACCGACTTCCCAAAAAGGAGGAGGTTCTATGTTCGACTTCAAGTTTGTTTTTTTTTTTTTTTTTTTTTTTTTTTTTTTTTTGTGTATGTTCACCGATTACTCCGTCAATTGTGGACCGATTTTGAAAATTCTTTTTTTGTTTGAAAAAGTATGTTCCGAAATTGGTCCCATTTTAATTTGGTGAAGATCTGATGAAGAACTTCGGAGATATACAACAGAACTCTTCAATAAATAACGGCAAATCTCTCGGGATTGCTGCAATCGCATTTCTGTTTATTGTTTATACCATTTCATAACATAACATCACGTCAGTACGCTCTTAAGAGGTACGCAGATCTCTCATTTCACCGGATATGTTCAAGTTTAATGATATCTATTTTGGCGTTAAAGTTACCTTACTAACTTGCCTATTAGGTACGTACAACTAAAAAGTGAAAAATAAAAAAACTTTTTGCAAAAAAATACTACCGACTTCCAAATACTAAACTACAAAGTGAAAAATAACTTAATTTTTTGAAGTCGGTGTCCATAACGCAAAAAAATGGTACCTGCGAAAGACACCGACTTCAAAAAATTAAGTTATTTTTCACTTTGTAGTTTAGTATTTGGAAGTCGGTAGTATTTTTTTGCAAAAAGTTTTTTTATTTCAATTTTACATCATTTGTATTGTATTGCGGTTTTTAGCCGCGCGAATTTTATTCGCTGGGTTTTATTATCCGCGTACTCGTATCATTTCAGCACACACAACACGCACGGCGGACATAATTCCGCGCGATGTTTGTCTCTTTCTACCTGTAAAAAGAGCACAAAATATTCGCACGAAATTGAAAAACTGTGGACAGAATACAGATTTGTGGCGGGTTTTGTACCGATAATATGTCGCAGAAACGGCGGCAAAATTTCGCGCTGCTAAAAACCGCAGTGCGTGCTAAGCCTAATGTATTTTTTGTATCTAACAAAGCGGGGAAAAACCATAAAATAAATGTTGAATGTAAGTATATTGTAGGTACGTTCGCTATCACTAGCTTACAATATAGACACATTTTATTGTTTACAGTCACTTTAAGTGTAATCCTCTTGGCTAATTGTTCTGACACAGAAATATACAGACTAAGTTTATTTTCAAATGTTAAATAAAAGTGTTTTTTTACGACGTGATCTACTTACCGTGCTCGACGAATTGCTGACCAGGTACAACTACATAATATTATTGATATACACTCGTACGTAGTGTTCCAAATAAATGATTTTTCTTCGAAGATAGGAAAATTAAAAAAAAGACATTACAGTGCAACATAAAATAACCATTTTCCATCGTTTTTTTTATACTCGCTCGCGCTTGACCACTATCTCACCTGATGCTAGGCGATGGTGTGGTCGACGGTGAATCACGCTTGACTTCAAGACCAATAGATTGTAGCTGTCGGGAAACAGACTCCGGCAGGGAATTCCACTCCTTAGCTGTACGCACAATAAAAGAGTTCCCAAAACGTTTTTTGCGTATGGGTGAGATGTCCACCATGTACCGATGGCTCATCGCCGTACGTCTGGTAGTCCGATGATGAAACGGGCTAAGTGGAATTGGATCATGCAATTATTAAAAAAAAAAACCGACAAGCTGGCAACTCGGCGACGATGTTCAAGGCTCTGGAGCTTTGTCTTGACCAGTGCTTCATCGCCGATGAGCCTCAAGGCCCGCTTTTCGATCGACTCGAGTGCATCAAGCTGGTATTTGGCAGATCCGTCCCAGAGATGAAAACAGTACTCCATACATGATCGAACTTGCGCTGCAGCTGTTCCAGCGTGAAGTACTTTCTCACCTTTGCAAGGATCCCCAACTTTTTGGCAGCCAGCTGAGCCTTTGTCTCAATGTATGGGCCAAATTGAGAGTTGTTGTCAACGTTATACCAATTAGCTCAAGATGGTCCGTTATTGGCACGGGCACATCTCGGAAAGTTGGAGCCTGGGTTTTAGTAGCATTAAACCTGTCCAGATTGGCATCGCCCCATTCGGAGACTGCCTGCAATGACTGGTTCAGACGCTCCACCATGGCCTCACGGAGAGACTGGATCTGCGGCCCGAGTTTAAACAACTGCATCATAAAATAACACAATTACTTTTTAATTAATGTAGAATAAAAACTTTTTCTCAAAAAATTTACTGACTAAAGCAAAACACTAAAAGTGCAAAAATAACTTTCGTTTTGGAAGTCGTTGACTTTGGTACCTCTTGTTATTATAATTTTCCAACACCGACTTCTGAAACGAAAGTTATTTTTGCACTTTTTTGTGTTTTGCTTTAGAAGTCTGTTTATTTTTCGTGAAATGTTTTTATTTCTCTCTTTAGTTTTAGTACCCTATCACTAGAAAGTGAGCAGTCTATAGTAAGGTACCTAGAGGATTGACAAAATACCCATAATAACTTAATTTACACATTTGTCGCTAAAGAGTTCGGTTGTATGTTCCATATCTTGAAAACTGCTGAACCGATAATGATGAAACTTCAAGATTGATCACGATCCGATTACTAGTTACAGAGATATGCGTGGACAAACCTACATACATACACTTGTGAAATTTGGCACACGTGTTTAGAAACCTATACAGAGTAACAGATGTGAACATTGTGCAATTCCAACAATATTACATACATACGTGTCGAATTGATTACCTCCTTTTTTTTGAAGTCGGTAATATAAGTGTCTATGGTGTGTGTGTGTGTCTATGGATGCTCGCGCTGCGCAGTCATACTCAATGAGAAGCTAAATTTCCTGCCATACCACATATTTTATCCATTTCCACTTTTGTTTTATTTCAACTGTATGAGTGAAGTTAAAATAGTGTTTTTCGACCATTGCATAAACTACTATTAAGCATGACTAGCTTTTTCCCGTGGCTTCGACCCGTGACCCACCCTGCAGGACCCGATAAAGTTGGATGAAAAGTGACACTCAGCGGTAGAGTATAGGTACCAAAAGCTTCGTTTCCAAAGCTGCCAAATACAATCGAGTTCAAGCCACATGCTTACCCTACCCTATAATGTAGAAACCAGTTAGCCCAAACAGGCCTAATTCATCCGGAGACACCACTGTCCTAATATAAGTAGACTGAATATTTTCGTCAAGCTTAATGTCTCTCTGACCGGATATTTTCGCTAATCTAACCTCCCACGTTGGTATGCACAGTGGTTATTGCGACCTAAGCTGACTCTGTTGCGGTCTGTTTTATTTATAAGTATGTTTCTACATATTTGCTGATCTAGAAATAAATCAAACGTAAAACTGCCATGATCAGCAGCGTATTTTGCGCCAGAGTTCAATATTTGTTATGGACGAAGTCCGTTCCGGTACAACACTATCTGAGGACTGTCTTCTCTGCCCAAAACCATGTATTCATGCCTTAATCTTTGGTTTTATATACGGAAGTCGAACCTGAACAGATGATGTGCGTTAAATAATTCAAGATTAAAGTTGGTATGTGAGGAATTCGGAACTCATAATAACCCAGAAAACTGAATTGGATACTAGCCAACTGTTCTAGATTTGGCCTGCAATGTGATTGGCCTAGCAATAACTAATTATTGGTACCTAGTTGCACTCATCGAATCCGTTACTTGCTGGTCAAGCGATCTATGTCACCCGTATCAATATGGCCAATCAATGCACTTTCATTTCATTCATACTTAGTGCTACAACTACTAATTAGACAGCAGCTAATTTTCTAGCTGTACTATTACAGAAGTAGCAACGGCAAATAGGAATTATTTGGTTGGAGTTATTTCTTACCCACAGTTCGTTGAACAGTGCTTGAATATAGACATTCTTAACCACAATCAAGTAGAAAATATAATATTACTGTTTACTGAACATAATAGGCATACTTTGCTAATGAGTATAGCATTACAAAGCCAATATCTTTATCTCGACATAATTGTTGTATTGTGGTCAACTTACGTGCCTAACATACAGTGAGAAGAGGACAAACCAAACATGGTTTTATGAACTAATAAAATATGTTATTTTTACTCTTGTCCCGTGTTTATGTGGGTAAATTAGATATTTACACGAACAAAGGAAAACCAACTGTTCTGAATCATACTAAAAAAAACTGTAAGCGTGTTCTTATCCTACTGATTCCAATTTTCTTATTCAATTAATTCTGATTCTTTCAAATTCAATCATGCCACTTCAGAGTTGAGCTAATTACCAGTGCAGCAAAGTTTATTGTTTTACCAGACATGTCTGATTGCCTGGAGCTGTTAAGGTTCCCCTAGTCGACGGCACGAACTATTTTGTTCGCGAGGTTAAAATGCATGCTATCTCAAACGACAACACCTGCGAAAGAGATAGATGCTGTGATGAGCAGGAAAAAGCTAGTTCGCGTACGAATTAGCACTTTTGCAAATTTGTATCGAAATGGATGATGATTTAGGACGAAAACGAGCGCGCGAAATTTTTTAAACAGAACTTTACGGACGAGTCTAGATATCATGAAACAACTACTAAATTCATATTTCCAAAATAAAATGATATGCATTGTACTAATCTATCCCTGTCTGTATGGAGGCCGTTTTGCAATTTTTCTTCTTCTTATAGTATTTATATCCGCCCAAAGATGCGTTAAAATTAGTTTTGAAATATGGAACTTTCGACGCTCAAAACCTTTTTTTTACTGTACAGGGCTAGATAATGATGAGACAAATTGATATCATTTTTTAATTTAAACGTAAATCTTCAAACAGTGGAGTAATCGCCAGACTACGTTTGTATGGAAGAATGATCGACTAGTGTAACCTTAACCATTGTACACACAGTGACCAAGCATTGGGACCACGTTATGAAACATTGCCGTGATATTTCGAGGTGCATTGCATTTCAAAGAATGTTCGAGTACACTGCAATTATAACTTCTCAATAAGTAATTTATTACAGTACAAGTGCGGTCTTACTGGATTCCATACGTACACCTACATTATCTATTTTCTGTATCCTATTTTTAGAGCAGTTCTACTCATCCAGTACAAAGTCAGCTTTTCTTGTTTGTTGTAAAAATAAATGCATTTAACTAACATGCATAATACGATACATACCTATCCACAATTCCACAAACGTACGTAAAGATTAAGGTGAATCACTGTTTTCAATGTTTTGACATTAATATTATGTTTGATTGTTCGTATAATATACAATAGAAGTTTAATAATAAGCTATAAATGCTGAATTTGCTTGTTATTATATTTTGCCTGATGTTTCGTATAAAGCACCAACAATATGGAAAGCAAATACAAATGTGGGTAAATCTTATAGAGGCAAAAACCATGCTAAAGTAGTTGAGCTAGCTTGTTATTTACACAACAGTAAAAAAACCTGTATTTAATGAGATTTGTTTACTGATTTTCGCTGCTGGCCGTACTATCCATAGTCCATACTAATATTATAAATTCGAAAGTAATTCTGTCCGTCTAGGTCTGTCTGTTACCTTTTCACGCCTAAACTACTGAACGGATTTAAATGAAATTCGGCTAGGAGGTAGATGGATGGCATCCTGGGGAAGGACATAGGCCACTTTTTGGTTTAAAAAAAAGATAGTAGGTAGGATAGGTTCGGTACGTATGTAGGGTAGGGTAAGCAGGATTTTGATAGGTAGGGTAGATAGGTATGTAGGGTACGGTAAGTAGGTTTGTAGGTAGAGTAGGGTAGTTCACAGATTACTAAATAGTTACGTTAGGTAGTCACTGTAGCCAGTTGACAGGAGTGATGCCACGGGAGACCGCTAGTTATAAATAAAACAATCCCGTTCCTGGACTAACCAGACATTGGGTTTACCCACATTTTATTCATCAAGGAAATTTGCATATCAATATCTCACACAAGCTATTTCCAATTCGCCTTCGCTGATTTAAATTGTAAATGTTATTTTTTTATAACAATAAGAATACATACATGCATGAATGTTATCAACGATTCGTGTCCTGTCTCGTATTGTAATAAATATATTGATGAGCTGACGTTCTGTCGTCTGTTTGTCTGCAAAGCCGTCCCCACGACAATTTTAGCACTTACTTACTATGATTCTGTGTTCATGTCCTTCATTTAATCATATGTATCCTGAATATCTTTTGTATTACGAATAATGATATTCAAATAAACAGATATGTTATGAGCGTGCGCATTGTGAAGACTCGAATAGGTCACAATTGTGAACTTTAATCTTTAGTTTATGTCACGCATGGCGAAGAGCGATACGCTTTGTTGAAACAAAAACAAAATAAAAAAATGCCAGCGTGTGTATTTAGAAATTGTACCAATTATGATACCAAAGTACATAAAACAGAAGGGATCTCATACCATATGTAAGTACGCAATACGCCTCAATTTACTAATTTATTTAATTTTTTTCCTAATATTCTGATATTTGGAGGTTAGAATAAGATAATAACATTGGTGGTCAGAATAATGTTTGTTTACATTCACACGCAAGTGACAAACACTAGCTGTCTCTTTTTTTTTCTTGTTGGTTTTATCAAGCCATCCCTTTCGACTTGTATTGAAATGTCACATGAATGAAAAGAGTGTGTGCGGAACACTTTTTTCAATTGTTTTGTAAGTGTATAACGAATCTGTTTATTTGAATATCATTGATTACGAATAAATATGCGGAATATTTTTATAAATAAATAAACAATGATAGAATGGAAGCTGACAGGGTTTTCCAGAATGAAATGTTGACTGCTGAGTAGGTGCGGCTTACTGTCAGAATACCGAGATTATAATTCTGAAAAATTTCACATAGAAGCAGGACAGGGGTCTACTTTCAGATTTCCAAAAAGCACACTGAACGTGTAGGGCCGTTCTTTTTCATTTATTACTAGTTGACCCGGCAAACTTTGTTTTGCCATAAAAACACCAAACATTTATCTACCCCACCTACCCTACCTATGTAGGTAAGGTATATTTTTTTTCTTTTTTTTTCGTAAGAATTTTCTCCTAACAATAAAAACACAACAAAAATTATTACCCAAATTGGTCGAGCCGTTCACGCGTGATGCCGTGACCAAGGGAAATAGTGATTCATTTTTAACCGATTTCCCAAAAAGGAGGAGGTTCTATGTTCGACAATATGTTTTTCACCGATATCTCCGTCAATTGTGGACCGATTTTGAAAATTCTTTTTTTGTTTGAAAAAGTATGTTCTGAAATTGGTCCCATTTTAATTTGGTGAAGATCTGATGAAGAATTTCAGAGATATACAAAAGAACTCTTCAATAAATAACGGCAAACCTCTCGGGATTGCTGCGATCGCATGTCTGTTTATTGTTTATACCATTTCATAACATAACATCACGCCAGTACGCAGATCTCTCATTTCACCGGTTATGTTCAAGTTTCATGAAATCTATTCTGGCGTTATAGCTACCTTACTAACTTGCCTATTAGGTAGATACAACTAAAAAGTGAAAAATAAAAAACTTTTTTGCAAAAAAATACTACCGACTTCCAAATACAAAACTACAAAGTGAAAAATAACTTTATTTTTTGAAGTCGGTGTCTATAACGCAAAATTGGTACCTACGAAAGACACCGACTGTATTTGGAAGTCGGTAGTATTTTTTTGCAAAAAAGTTTTTTATTATATACATATACAGATTATGCGGCTTGAGATAAAAAGGCAAATCTGACGAAGATTTGTTACAAACGTAAGGTTTGTCATTGTGCCAAAGTTTCAAAGGTTTTCAGGCTAAAGTAAAGTTTGTCAAACACCTAGAAGAAGCGGGTGATTAAAGCTCGTGTCTTCTTTGAATAAGAAGAAAAATTGTGTATTTACTATGATGATGAAAAAGTGTGTAAAATTGTAACAGGGGCGCAGTCTAGTCATTACAAGAGATACTCTGAGTTAGACAATGTAATAAACAAATGCTGTAGTGTTTCTGTGTGTATTTCTACTCAAATAGTGATCGTTCTAAATTATATAACGATACTATTAAAACAATAATTCTCGTTTATTTTAAAGTAATGATAGACTATTTATACATGTTCTTTTGTTACCAACAAAATTCTAAACTTCTACAGTTGTATGTTGGTTCACATGTCTTACTTTCCTACAAAAGATGCATAACACACTATCTTTATTTCCAGGTAAAATTCAGCTGAGCAATCTTCCGCAATAGTTGTAGAAAAGTGCAACTGAATCGCATTTGAATGCCTATTGTGACGTAAATATGCCAAAACAATAGTTTTGTTATGGAGATACGGCGCGATATTGCGTGAACTAAAATCGAGATGTGGTCGGTGCTAAGCGTGTTGTTTGCGCTCGTAAGCGTTAATTATGCGCTGCTGGAAGGCCCCAATGTCTGTACTAGACAAGAAGCGTGAGTAAAAAGATTTATCTATTTGTTGAGTTGTCTTAAATCTATTTTCAATACTATATTTTAATTTGTTTTCAAGAATACTTTGTAAAAGCGTCCGTGATTGAAGTACTATCTAGTTAATCTTATGGTTGTGTACTTGTTTTTAGGGTTCCGTACCCAAAGGGTAAAAACGGGACCCTATTACTAAGACTCCGCGGTCTGTCTGTATGTCACCAGGCTGTATCTCACGAACCGTGATAGCTACACAGTTGAAATTTTCACAGATGTATTTCTGTTGCCGCTATAACAACATATACTAAAAACAGTTTTTTTTTTTATTGGGGCTCCCATATAACAAACGTGATTTTTTTGCCGTGTTTTGCATAAATGGTACGAAACCCTTCCTGCGCGAGTCCGACTCGCACTTGGCCGGTACCTAATTCACTTGTTATTTATCTTAGCTTTTGAGAGGTCTTGATTGAGGTGAATGAGAGAAAGAGGCAAAGATGAATCAGATTTTCTTGGTAAAAGACGCAAATTAGAATTACACGGTCGCTTACCATGAATTTTGGGGCATGAAATTTAACCTATTCTCTACAGAAATTGTGAGCGCACTGACTCTGAAAAACTCTTCGATTGTTTATCTATGTGAACGTAGTATTTCTTCTTAACAAATGGCTTTTTTAATTAACCGACTTCCCAAAAAGAAGGAGGTTTCATCAATAATGCACTCAGAAAGTATCATTTGGTGAATTGGAACTGATGAAGAAGACCACAATTGCCACTGGAATCCGAAATAAAACAATGTATCCTATTCGCTTATTGGAATCGTAATAAGATGTACTTTGGCTATAAATGATTTTCATGTTAATTGGAGGTACCTACCAAAACTAAAAAGAGGAAAGTAAAAAACATTTTAACAAAAAATCAAACCGACTTCCAAAACAAAACACATCAAAGCGAAAAATAACTTTCTTTTCCGAAGTCAGTGTCGAACTTCGGAAAAGAAAGTTATTTTTCGCTTTAATGTGTTTTGTTTTGGAAGTCGGTTTGATATTTTGTTAAAAAGTATTTTTATCAGTAGTTATGAATGTAAAACACTCGATGGTATTTATTTAGGTGATAAAGAAATTCTTATTATTTGCATGCAATCAATAACTCAACAAGTAGTGTGATATCATGATTTGTTGCGAAATGCATACAGCATACAGTACATTGTATATTATGAAATATTTACAAGTTATGAATGAAAACCTTTACATCTTGTTTGAGGAAGCTGAATCAATTTAGCAAAGTAATAAATTTCAATTGGTTTGGTTAGCCCACTTCGCCACCATAGGCCACTACTAGGTCACACGAATTTTATCACACTGGCAACGCTAACGTTTAAGCTGGTGGCTTTGGCTTATTATTTATTACGCATGTTGGTTGTAGAGCTATTATTGGCTTATCTTTATTCATAAATGCTACTTCTGATGATTCATAAGTTTTTTTTTTTTTTTTTTTACGTCAGACAATATGAGCTAATGAACACACACAGTAATTAATACAATTCAATAAACGAGAAACGCAATACATCCTGTATACAAAAATGTATTGTTTTGAACCGTCCCTAACTTTACAGTAATGTGTGGCTTAAATCCTTACATAGTATAAAACAAAGTCGCCTCACGCTGTCTGTCCCTATGTATGCTTAGATTTTTAAAACCACGCAACGGATTTAGATGCGGTTTTTTTTAAAGATAGAGTGATTCAAGAGGAAGGTTTGTAATATGTATAATACACGCGGGCGAAGCCGCTGGCAGAAGCTAGTTAATTTATAAATATCATCTCCATAAGTTAAAAAAAAAACCGGTCAAGTGCGAGTCAGACTCGCGCACGAAGGGTTCCGTACCATTATAGCAAACAAAAACACGTTTGTTGTATGGGAGCCCCAGTTATGTATTTATTTAATTCTGTTTTAGTAGAGATACATCATCTGTGAAAATTTCAAATGTCTGGCTATCACGGTTCATGAGATACAGCCTGGTAACATACAGACGGACAGTGAGTTTTAGAAATAGGTTCCCGTTTTTACCCTTTGGGTACGGAACCCTAAAAATCAATTTTTAATAATTCATCAAATGTGTGGTTTGGGTAAATAGTAGATCTAATCTAAATTCGTTGTTTGGCCTTTGTTTCCGTTTTCCTACTGATAGCTAGTTTTATCAACAAAACGGTTAGTGTGTGTTATTTTTCAATTATTCGATTGTAAAGTTAATTAATTAATTTATTATTTATTATATATTCTTTGCCAGATTGTGGTAGTTTATGAAGATAATCTAAATTAAATGTATTTAATTTTATTTAAATGATACGCCATAATATTTTAAATTAGGAAGTATATAAATTAAAACTTAAGGTTCATTAAAAATATTTTACTTATTTGGTTTTGTTAGTGCTTATTATCTTTTTATTATCTGATAATTACCATCAAATTTAATTTGACTTTTGTTATAATATTAAAATGTTGAAAAGACATCAATTTTGTAAAAAATATGTATTTAATCCTCATTAAGTTGGTATATATATATTGTCAATCTCTGATGTAAAGCAAGGAATAAAAGGCTTTTTTATTTATTTTAAGTTGGTATAGGTACTTTGTATGGTTGTGCATAGGCACAACACTACAGTAGGTACAAAGCTATATCTGATCACCGTAAGGACTATTTTTGCTTGCAGGTCACGCCCGCTAAATTAACGCCGACATTCTCATCAACCAATAGTATCGCAGCATCGGGTGACTATTTCTCTAATACCTGTCAGCCCCTTGTTTTTGTAATTAAAAAAGACAGCAAAAAATCAAACAAGTAATTTGGCTATGGTCGACGCCAAAAGGGCGGACGCAGCTATGGTCATCTTGTGCACGGGATTTTGTTTTCAAAGTGATCAGATGTAGCTTTGGCCCATAGTACATACAGTACAATAGAATCCTTTGGTTCTAAGTAATTGTTTAGCTTGAACGTAATTATGGCCTGATTAACGGTTCGAATAGCCGCCGCAAGCCACAAATTAATGATAAAAGTGAACCTTACTCATATTAATTTATGGTTAATATTTTAATTGCTAAATAAACCGGAAAAACTGTTATTCTGTAAAATGTATTCAGTTTTCCTTGTTTTTTTGTCGATAGTGCATTATATTAGTGGTTATATTGTATAATTATTCGTGGGCTAGTAATACCTATCAACAAAAAACATGATTTTGAACCACAATCAACTTGACGATTGATATATTCTAGTTATGTAGTAGAACTAGGAAGTAAGAACCAAAAGAAGTATGTAAGGATCATAGCAGATGACGTTTGAATGTAGTAGAAGTAAGTAAAGTGTCTGATGATGAGGTCTGTCGTTGAGCGACGCTGACACTTCAGAAACCCTACAAAATCTAACCTAGAACTGTAGGTACAGTTAAGGGTCAAAAGTGCAGCAACGCTACCAAAACAGCAGCGGCAATTTTAGGCAGAAGAATTTCAACTTTAATAGTCTCTTCTTTGTCCAACCCTCTTCCCAGTTCAGCTGGGGTCGGGTCTCCTGGTACGTCTGCGCCACAGAGCTGAGAGCTCTGTTCTGTGTGGGTGTTCAACTTTAATAATCTATACTTAAATTTCTATACAACATAATTTCTTCTACAAAAACTAGCCATTTGAATTTTGGGAGCTAAAGACTGCACTTTTGACCCTTAACTGTACCACAGATAATATGAAACTGTACTTTGCCGACTCTGCATGCAGCCTTATCTACATGCTATGTGAAATTCTTAGAAAATCACATTTATGTTGAAGTTATGTGCATGTCACGTACTTATATTTGCATGATAATGCATTTAAGAAAAGAAATTCTTTCCGTGTTATGTTCTTTGTCACCAGACATTGTTTCGGCGAGGGTCTGTTTATTATTTGCTTTCAAATGCTGGGGCGACTGATTGTCACTGATCAGTCGTTACTCATCGGGTCAGTTAACTTTATCGAGTTTTCCGTCCCGCGCCCCGTTCGTCCACTTGTTGACGATGTGAACATAACAGTTCAATGTTACTATTATCGATATCCGTTGCATGCATTATCAGTAGACAGTGAACCTTAAGAATTGTGCTCTGTTTTCCCTATACCTCTCATTTGAGTCATTGCAGTCATTCTAGATATTTCTTGATAGGTAGGTAACACATCTGCACCGGAAACAATTTGCCAGTCATTATAATGTGACATTTGTGAGAAATTAATTACGTCACTTATCATGAATTATATTTTTCCAGATACACAACAACGTTACGGGTATCAGAGAAACAGCCGTACCAGGTGAAGGAGTACACATGGTGCTTCAATGTACCACCTAAATGTTCGAAATATAAGATTAAGTTTCGGGAGGTGTTCAAGACTCAGACGCTGGTGAAATATAGGCCAGTTGAGGAGTGCTGTGCGGGGTACGCTCCGGATTCGCAAGGGACGCAATGTGTGCCGGTGTGCGTGGAGTCATGTGTCCACGGGAAGTGTGTGGCGCCCAATACTTGCGCCTGCGCTCACGGCTACGGAGGCCCCGCCTGCGACATATGTAAGCTACTTTTTTTTACTCATCCGCTGTACTATCCTGATTAATTGCGTTGCGGGATCCAAGACAGTTTAATAGTTTCTCCGAGCCTCGTCGAGCTTCAGCTATTCGTGTTGATTTCGACTTTCAGGAGTTACAGTGGTTGGGAATAGTGTGGCGGGCCTGTCCCAATAAAAAACTGTAAGCTACGTTTTTATATAAAGAAACTTTCAATAGCGTAGCGAGTTCCCCGTATTCAACTACGGTTATGAATAACAGGATGTCGCTAATGTATTTTTGCTGTCACATATGTGAGTTCACATGGATAGTATCAACAATAAATAGCGAATACTATATTTCAGTTTAAATTAGGAACAAGCTATTAAAACCATTTGGAGTTCTGTCTGTATTGCATTACTTGAAATAGTATGCTATGAAACTGATACGTTCAAAGTATTCAATGATGTATTTACTTACAAAACAAAACTAACACCTCTGTATCTTCTTCAGTTATTTGAGACTTACGGTGACCCAGAGCCACATTATGATTTTATTCTCAGATATCGCAATCGGAGTTTATCTGAGTTAGGAACGAAATTTAATTGCGTGAATCAAAAAGTCAATCGATTGGAACAACTATAAATATTTTACTGTAAAGTTAGTTTTTAGGGTTCCGTACCCAAAGGGTAAAAACGGGACCCTATTACTAAGACTCCGCGATCCGTCTGTCTGTCTGTCTGTCACCAGGCTGTATCTCATGAACCGTGATGATTAGACAGTTGAAAATTTCACAGATGATGTACTTCTTTTTATTTCTGTTGCCGCTATAACAACAAATACTAAAATCAGAATAAAATAAATATTTAAGTGGGGCTCCCATACAACAAACGTGATTTTTGCCGTTTTTTGCGATAATGGTAGGGAACCCTTCGTGCGCGAGTCCGACTTGCACTCGGCCGGTTTTTTATTTTTATAGTCGGATGAAGTTTTAATGAATAGTGGAATATTTAGTCTGAAAAAGTTATTCGACAACCGGCGATATGCTCTACATAGCACGTTTCAAAAACAATAGACTGTTTGTTAACGATGTAGTTTTTTTTTAGCGTGTCTAAACTGTGTACTGTGGGCACTGATTGTCGTCAAGACAAATATTATTTATAAGTCATCGATAGTTCATGGTCATGCGACAGCGGCAAGTATGAATCATTTGTATAAAAATCTCAGAAACAAAAACTCACTAGGTAGGAACTTATTTTAAAGAAAAATCTTTTTGCAAAAAAATACTACCGACTTCCAAATACAAAACTACAAAGTGAAAAATAACTAAATTTTTTGAAGTCGGTGTCTTTTGTAGGTACCATTTTTTTGCGTTATGGACACCGACTTCAAAAAATTTTGTTATTTTTCACTTTGTAGTTTTGTATTTTTTTGCAAAAAGATTTTTTATTTTTCACTTTTTAGTTGTACGTACCTAATAGGCAAGTTAGTAAGGGAACTATTTCGCCAGAATAGATTTCATGAAACTTGAACATAACCGGTGAAATGAGAGGTCTGCTTACCCCTTAAGAGCGAACTGGAGTGATGTTATGTTATGAAATGTTATAAACAACAAACAGACATGCGATTGCAGCAATCCCGAGAGATTTGCCGTTATGTATTGAAGAGTTCCGTTGTATATCTCCGAAGTTCTTCATCAGATCTTCACCAAATTAAAATGGGACCAATTTCGGAACATACTTTTTCAAACAAAAAAAGAATTTTCAAAATCGGTCCACAATTGACGGAGTAATCGGTGAACATACACAAAAAAAAAAAAAAAAAAAACAAACTTGAAGTCGAACATAGAACCTCCTCCTTTTTGGGAAGTCGGTTAAAAATACAGTATTGTTAACAAAGCATAATTGTAGCGTAAACAATGAAGTTTACAAGGAATATGCATTGTCTCCTGATGATTGTTTTAAAAGATATTTGGGTAAACAAATCGGGGCTTACGGTGAAATAATATAAAAATAAATAATCATCTACTACTGGTTAATTTTGTAGAACTCGCCACTCATTTTGACTGTTGTCACAACCTATGTTCCTAGTAACTTAGTAACATAGGTAACGAGCCGTTTCAAATTCTTACCCAACGTTCTTCTACTTTACTCACTAAACTGCAATATTATAAATAGAGATGTTTCCCGGGTTGAAAACCATGAATTGAGTTGCTATTTTTGTGTCAACGTTGAAGTAGAAGATAGCATTGTATAACAGCCTCTTTCACCCGCTTACTTTCGTCGCATCGTTCTATCTTGCTTACTGTATGCAGTAGGTTTACGCGGAGAGCAGTGGTGGCCCAGTGGTATAGTTCTCGCAAAACTTCTTGGCCGCCCTGAAGTTGGCTACAATGGCTGCGCAGTATTAAATCTCACACGAAAACAGCACCGTTTCGTGCTTCGCGGATCCGGTAAACCAACTTCAAGGCGGCCAAGAAGTTAGGCGAGGCCTATAACGTCCGTCGCTCCCCACACATCAGGACCCGAGGTGGCGGCGCATAGTGTTCCACGCGCGCCCCTCTTAGACGTCGCGGGGGGAGTCCAACACCTCACTCCCCCCCAACCCGAGATCGAGGCCCGCAGACGCGGGCCGGCACTAGCTGGGGGTTGCGGAAGTATAGTTTTTCCCGGGACCCCCAGCGTAGGTGTGAGATGGAACACCGGAGTGGTTTTTAGTCAGTAGGAGTCTGACAGACCCCTCCGCCCCCCCCCCCAGGGCGTTGGACATCCATCGAGGATTTTCCACCCCGGAAAAAAAAAAGGACTATAACGGCCGCGACTTACAAGTTGAAAGTCGTGGGTACGGACCCAGACAGGCGCTTTACTTTAAATAGAAAATTGTAGTGAAGTAAATTATTTCTTCACCACTGCCCTCAAAACGGTGAAGGAAAACATCGTGAGGAAACCGGCATGTATTAAACCAAAAATTCTAAGACATGTGACATCCACCAACTTGGACTGGGCCTGCGTGGTGGATTTTGGCCTCTCACAAAGAGGAGGCCTGCATGCACAACGGACCAAATGAGAGTAAGTGCGGCAAAAGTAGTCCACCTATCCTATTCTATCCTAGGTATACTCGACGACAAACTGTTTCTTGCTCATTAGTTGAGCCTACTTCAGAGACACAAAGATCTATTGTGACTACGGTACAAAACCGACGTTTCTTTTACAGCATGTCCTGACGGAAAATGGGGACGGAACTGTCAGCACGAATGCAGTTGTATGAACGGTGGTACTTGCGAGCCTCTGACCGGCAAGTGCGCTTGCACGGCCGGCTGGCGGGGAGACGCGTGCGAGCGGGCTTGTGCGCCTCCCACCTACGGCGACAACTGCGACGAACTCTGCCAGTGCAAGAACGACGGAACCTGTGACCCTGCTACTGGAGCTTGCAACTGTCCGCAAGGATTCACTGGTCCTTTGTAAGTTTATGACTGTTTGAAGTGCGTTGAATACAAACCGGTGAATAACCTCTTCCTCGTGACGTAATGCAAGGCTTTTATAACCGGCCTTAACGCAAATATTCATTCAATTGTAACTGCTGTATCAGAGCATAAATTATGAATGAAGAGTAGAGGGTAGCCCTTTGTGGGGAAAACATTGATTTTTACCATAATAAAATATTGTTCATTGTTTCTTTCTGGTCCTTATAGTCACAGTATAAATATGGACAAACAGTACGGAAACTACCTAGGTCTTTGCATCGTTGAGACCCTTAAGCGGCTCGCACTACTGACAGCACTGCGGACGCTGCTTAGGGATCTCGTCGATGCGCATGTTTGTGTGAGTGTTCCGTTTCGAGCGTTTGTAGGTAGTTTCCATTCTGTTTGTCCATATTTATACTGTGTTATAGTGCTGCTTATTTTCTCATGGTTAATACAGATAACAACCATAGACCTTATAGGTGATGTTCTTCAGAAAGGCCAGGTGCGCTGTACTCATAACCGGCGTGTGTGTATGACTAGATGTATGAATGTGAGTGAAGCAAAAGAAGTATGTAAGGATCGTAGCACCACCTGCTAGTAGTTCTGTAGTTTCTGCCTACCCCCATGGGAAAAAGGCGTGAATTTATGTATATATGTACTAGCTGACCCGGCAAACTTTGTTTTGCCATAAAAACACCAAACATTCATCTACCCTACCTAACACTATCTACCCAACTCTACCTACCCTACCCTACCTACCCTACTCTACCTACCCTACCCTACCTACCCTACCCTACCTACCCTACCTACCCTACCCTACCTACCCTACCCTACCTACCCTACCCTACCTACCCTACCCTACCTACCCTACCTACCCTACCTACCCTACCTACCCTACCCTACCCTACCTACCCTACCCTACCTACCCTACCCTACCCTACCTACCCTACCCTACCTACCCTACCCTACCTACCCTACCCTACCTACCCTACCTAGGACAAACATTGTGACAAGAGATTTATATATATTAAGATGTAATACAGATAACAATAAAGTTCCTGGGAAGCTTTTAACACACTCAGTTCAGTTGCCAGTTGCCAATATAGATAACATTACTTACCGTGCCAATGTGTTCGATGTATTATGAAACTGGATCCCTAATGTTTATAGTTCTCGCTACTAATAACTATCGTATTACTTCACGCGTGGTATATTAAGATAATATTCGGCGATGTTTAACAAACTATTGCGCAGGTATAATTATATTAAGGATCTCTCTTTATCTTACTTTCAGATGTGAAGAACAATGTCCAAAGGATGAGCCGTGCCCGGAAAGGTGTAGATGTCAAAATGGTGGAATATGTACTTTTACTGGTACATGTGACTGCCCATCAGGGTGGACTGGGGAAGTTTGTGCAAACAAGTACGTACAAATAACTGTCTCCAAAAATATTCTTCATTGTGTATGTCTATGATATGCCTAATATTGTCTCGTTACCACTTTTAGATGTCCAGCGGGCAGATGGGGACCGAAATGTGAGAACACATGTGAATGTGCGAACGGAGCCGGTTGTCATCATGTGACTGGCCGCTGTCAGTGCGAAGCCGGCTTTACTGGAGATAAGGTAGTTATAATAAAACACAAGGACTCCCTACTGCATCATACATAATAAAATGTGTACATAATAAAAGTGCCTGCTGCTAGAACCAATCTATTGACAAAAACACCTCTCACTCGTACAATCTGTGTGCTCAACGAATTGCATGAGAGGCTAGACATATTTTCGTGCAATTTTAGTGAATTCGCAAGAGTTTTGTTGAATTTTGCTAGTTATAATTAAAATTTAGATGTGTAAAGTTTTATTTTATATTAGTTTAGAAGATTTTAATAGTGTTAGAAGTTTAGGTGTATTTAATTATTATACATTTATATAAAAACTGATTTTAGATTAAGATTTTAACCACCCTATTGTATAGGGTTCAACCTGTAAGATAGTGTGTAAGTTAAATAAATAAAAATAAAAAAAATACTCCAGCTTCGCCCAGCAAATGGTTCACCAAAAAATGAACCACTAACAATCGATTGCGGAACTAAGTTGTCCGCTGTTCAAATAATCTGGCCAAGGGCATTATCCACCGATCCCTAACACAGTTATGTCTTGTGAAAGGGCTACCCCTTTCACAAGACATGCCACACCTGCGTTGCTGCTGTTTTTACACAACTACCTGCACCATCCAGAATTTGAATGAGGCCAAAGATAGTCCTGTCACGGGGTCCCAGCGCTAACAAGGAAAATTTTGTTCAAATAAATATCACTAGATGGGATGATATGCATCGATTTGTTATTGAATTGTGTGTAAAATTTACATTTTCTAGAATAGATCATAAAAAATGTATGTCTTTTTAATCAACTCTCATAAGCACAAAATTATGGACTCTTAATTCACATTACTAAGATTATGTGAACTGATCATTTAAAATTGATTCTAATAGATGGTTTTAAATTTCTTAGGCATGCCACAACAATTTTAAATTTGTATTGTAACACATTTTGGTACAATTAAACTGTAAAAACGTTCAAACAAATACTATAAAACAAATCGTCACTGTATTTATAGAAAAATATATCCACGAACCGCTTGCAAGTCGCTGCTAACATCATCTATAGCCGTGGAACGGAACCGAACGCGATCGATGTTCTGATAAAAATAATCAGTATAATCAGACGAAAAATGCTTGTTACGTCGGCACAGTTTCTTTTTACGCAGGATGAAGCATCTGTATGCTAGTATTATATTACCTGTGATGCTGTACGTACAGGTTACTAAATACTGATCCGATAAATTTCGACACGAAATGAAGAAAAACATGAAAGTTCTGTAAAACATGGTTGTTTACTACAGGGTCTACTTTGGCACATCTTTGAATTTGTGACTTAGACGACATAATATCTGTGGTGCTATACAGGTTACTAAATACTGATCCGATAAAAATCAACACAAAATGAAGAATACCACATACAATGTCTCCTTTTGTTGAGAAGTTCTGTAAAACGTGGTTGTTTACTACAGGGTCTACTTTGGCACATCTTTGAATATGTGACTTACACGACATTATGTTTCAGTGCCTTGAAATCTGCGCAGTGGGTACTTGGGGCGTGGACTGTTCACGCCAATGCAACTGCCAGCACAACGGTGAATGTTCGCCCAAGAATGGATCGTGTACGTGCAAGCCTGGTTGGACCGGCGACCAGTGCCAGAAGCGTGCCTGTCCGCCTAACAAGTGGAGTGCCAACTGCGACCGCGACTGCGAATGTGACCCTAACACTACTGACATGTAATTATTATTTTAATATTTATTTACTAGGAAATACTTTCATTGTGCTTACAGCTAAGTATTGGAATTCACTGCTGGAGTCTGTGTTTCCCGACAGCTACAATCTAGGAGAATTTAGGTCAAGAGTGAATATGTTACTTTTAGGCAAGCGTGCTTCACCGTTGACTACATCATCGCTTACTATCAGGTGAGATAGTGGTCAAGTACGAGCCTAGCCTAGTAATAAAAAAAATAAACTAGCTTTTACCAGTGATCCAGAGTACCCGGCGTGATTCATTAACCGACATCTAAACATAAGAAAGAATAAGAAAAGATAGAAAGAAAATACCGGCCAAGTGCGAGTCGGGCTCGCGCAAGAAGGGTTCTGTACCATTATGGCAAAAAAGTAAAAAACGCCCCAACAAGCCCAAGCCCCACTTAAATATTTATTTTATTGTTTGTTGTTATAGCGGCAACTGAAATACATCATCTGTGAAAATTTCAGCTGTCAAGCTATCACGGTTCATAAGATACAGCCTGGTGACAGACATACGGACAGTGGAGTCTAGTAATAGGGTCCAGTTTTTACCCTTTGGGTACGGAACCCTAAAAATAAAATAACTTGCGATTATTATAATTATGGACTTTCATAGGAATGATGGTAGAATAGGATAGACAAAAAACACTGAAGTGTGTGGAAAGTAGTAAGGGCGGTCCCCTTACTACTTTCCACACACTTCAGTACTTCTGTTAGGTAGCAATAACACCAAATATATTTATATTAATTCTGATAGCACTTCACTTGAAGTGTTTAAACAAATATTAAATATTTCACTTAGAAAAATAAACTTTATTTGTAGAAAGATAAGGTATAATTTTGTATTAGCCAAATAATGCTAATATTTGGCAGACTGAAGTGCCACATAAAACTCCTGTTAATGTATAGCTGGTTATAGCTTTTTTGTATGTTTTCGCTGGAAAAGTTATGGCCCGTTGGATAGTATTGTCTGTGGTTAGGTACATTTTTGATAACAAATGTAAACATGCAGATGGAGGATGTAATGAGATTCGCACGTCACTTCCTGCGTTTTTGCGAATAGTGATTTTATATAAAGAATGGTGGAAGATGATAAGACTACTAAATCAAATTTATAAAAACATTTTCGTTTAATCACCGAAAGTAAAGTTATTTTGTACTTTGTTGTATTTTGCTTTGAAAATCGGTATACTTTTGTTATGTTCTTGCTAAAAATTGAGAAATTTCTATTATTATTATTATTTTAAGCAGAATTTACTTTAATTCGCTTATGAAGAACACAATATATTTATTTTATTAATTTATTTGGGAATACGAACGACTACACACTACAGCAGTACATAAAATTTAAGCAAGAAAAAAAACAAGCATGCAGCGAATAAATTTTTACAAATATGATTAATAAAACTTAACAGGCATGTATCTATACCAATATTATAAAGAGGAAAGATTGTTTTGTTTGTTTGATTGTTTGTACCGAATAGGCTCCAAAACTACTGGACCGATTTCAAAAACTCTTTCACCGTTGGGAAGCTACTCTATCCCAGGGTGACATAGGCTACTTTTTATCTCTGTATTCCCACGGGAACGGGAACTACGCGGGTGAAACCTCGAGGCGTCCTCTAGTGTATTATAAAAAGATAAGAAGGTATATAAAACAAATTGAAATATTAAAAATGGAATTAAAACTGTTAAATTATTACAAAAAATAAAATAAAATAAGGAATAAATGTCAAAAATAATTATTACGGATTATAATGTCAAAGAAAAATAAAAATAAATTGGAGATTAAAAAAACAAAAAAAAATTACTAATTAAAATGTCAACAGAATTAATTGTATAAACAAGGTGTCAGCAAAATAAATTAAATTTTTGGGTTTCGTACCCAAAGGTTCCAAACGGGGCTCTATAGCTGTCACTCACGTTTCTTTCTTTCCTTCTGTCTGTGCGTCGTCTGTCACCCAATATTGTTCCGAAGAACATTTTAACTTCCCTTTGACCTATGAACCATTTAACCATTATCACCTAATTTCAAAATTTGGTGATAATATTTATTATTACGTATATTTTCCTAACAAATACAAAAAAAAACCGGCCAAGTGCGAGTCGGATTCGCGCACGAAGGGTTCCGTACCATTATAACAAAAAACGGCAGGAAAATCACGTTCGCTGTATGTGAGCCCCACTTAAATAATTATTTTATTCTGTTTTTGGTATTTGTTGTTATAGCGGCAACAGAAATACATCATCTGTGAAAATGTCAACTGTCTAGCTATCACGGTTCATGAGATACAGCCTGGTGACAGACAGACGGACCGCGGAGTCTTAGTAATACGGACCCGTTTTTACCCTTTGGGTACGGAATCCTAAAAAATAAACAAAGGAAACATAGATTTTTCTTTGAAACCTAAATGTGCGAAGAAGCTGACTCGCACTTGGCCGTTTTTTTACCGACTTCTCAAAAAGGAGGAGGTTATCAATTCGACTGTATTTTTTATTTTTGTTACCTCAGAACTTTTATAAATTGATATAGAAACAATCCAGATAATTACGTTTCCTCTTCACTCTATAATACGTTGATAATAATTTTGCTTACAAATAATATTATTTTTGTAGGTGTGATCCCTGGACGGGTGCATGCGAATGTTCTGCGGGCTGGGCCGGCGAATCTTGCGAGCGACAATGTCCCCTACTGACGTACGGCAAAGGCTGCACATCTACATGCCGTTGCGAGAATAGTGGACTTTGCTCACCTGTCAATGGTAATTATATCTCCTCTAGTATTTTTTGGATATAATTATGAGCATGTATTCCTAAGAAAGTTTCCGGTCGACCAGTTTTCAACCTTATTGATAAATTATAGACAAAAAATGTTCGACCAGGAAAAAAGGAAACCGTATTCGCTCGCCAGTAAACTCAGCTCAGTTTTGTTCGCGGGCGGTATGGTCAAACAAAAACACTAAAACAGTTCTTGTTGCGACGAAACTGTCTATCCCCGGCTTTCTGAATTAAGAATTGAGTATTTATTAAGAGAGAATTTGGAGTTGTGAATTTGTCAAACTCGACTGTACCCTCAAAACCTTTCAAAATTAAACACTAAAGTGAGAAAGAAAGAAAAATTGTTTATTCGCCACAAAAACGACATACAAATTTTCCATTTTATTTTTATTACGGCTTGACACATATTTATCTGCAAATACGCAAACCAGAAACCAGCCCTATGTTGTCTTATTACCTGTAAACCTAAGTATCGCTTTAGGGAAACCTGTAAATATTCATTTAAGATGTTTAATAATACAGACATGTAACTCGCCGTCTTGTGTACTTACTATTTGATCCTTACTACTGTAAGTACAGAGTAAATCATTACAACTTACCTTCACAGGCTCATGTCTATGCGCACCGGGTTACCGAGGTATTCGCTGCGAGGAGACATGTCCGTACCCGTACTACGGCGACAACTGCTCCGACACTTGCGACTGTTACAACAATGCGACGTGTTCTCCCGAAACTGGCCTCTGCGACTGCAAACCTGGGCAAGTATTCCTTCTTCTTTTCTAAATAATAGAATGGAATACACAAAGTATTAGAAAGGAACAGTAAAAAAGTACGAAGGTTCAAGAAGAGTTGAACTGGGGCGTAGCCACACCGAACGGGTTATCAACTAATTTTCAGTTGGCACCCTGCTAGTTATACACGGTCATGAGTAAATAAAATAGATACTTAATATAAATGTTTAGTATAGTCATCGTCACGTAACTTGGCAAGAGTCGTTAGATGCGCAGAAGTCGTTTTTTAGGTCTCCTTGGTAGTGAAGCGGGACGCGGGGTACAAGGTCACGCCGATCCGAGCGCGCGATTGGTGCCTCAGTCGACCCGCGCCTCCCGCACCCCGTCCTCTTTCCGTTCGCTCTCGATTACACTTTCGTGCACGAAAGTTGTACCCTATGATTTTGTTGAGTTTTTGTTAAGATTTTGTCAAGTTAGTTTTTGTTAGGAGTAGTTGTTATTGTTTTGAATTTAGTTTTTATTACGAGTGTTACTGTTTTATTTTGATAAAAATGCCATAATTTTACTATCTTTTTCAAATATTTTTTTAACTTGTAACTGTATATATTTTATTTATAACACCTAATAAACTTTACGAATTCCTCTCCTTTATTTAACTTTCTTCTAAACATACATGTTTAAAAATAAATGATGGCCATAACCATTGAAAAATGACAAGAAATAAAAGTGACCACTTTTTTGTGGCAATAAGTGTACGATGCGCGAACTTACCCCCACTACGCCAAAACCTTGCCAAGTTACGTGCCGATGACTATACCTGGGCGACTGTATTAGAGTGATGTAATCGAAATAAAATAGAAGTGTTCGATTCAACGATTCGTGTAATAATGCCCATAATTGGTGTGTGCAGTTACAAATATAAGGTTGCGCGAGCTGCACACTACACGACCGAGGCTTGCACGGGTGAAAAATGAAACCCAGCTAGATAGATTTATCGCCCCCGAAACGCACTGCATACAAAATTTCATGAAAATCGTTTCGAACCGTTTCCGAGATTCAGATTATTTATATAGATACATATATACAAGAATTGCTTGTTTAAAGGTATTAGATATCGTGTTCGTATCGTATCACTTAACTCAAATTTCGCTACTTGGACAATTCTGTCATTTGCCCCTTCAGATTATTTAAGTGTAAGGTGTTAGTGGTTGAGTATGTAGGGCAGATAAGGAGGCGGATTATTTTACTGCGATTGGGTTCCACACTGGCACTATTTTAGATGGGATACTCCATTTGGCCGGGTTTTTCCTACAGCGGCCATCCTGGGCTCTCAAGGAGACGGTTAGGAATAGACCATGTCCAGAAGTTGACGGTTGACATCTGTCCCTTTCGGACACTAATAATAACCTTGCTCTAATAGCTTATGGTCACACCCCTGATGAATGGTTACTGCCAACAACAATACTGCAATGTCCTGTAAAGTGCCAGAATTTTACTTCTGATCTTTTAAACCGTAAGTCTGAAATACCGCTTGTTGGTCCAGCATGTCCAAAAAGTCCAAGAGTTACCAGTTTTCCGTTTGTTACTCATTGTCATCTACTCACAATATCTCTGCCCAGCTGAGATTTTTAGGTATAAATCAATGTTGAAATATGAAATTTTATTGTGAAAGAGATGATAGCACAGTAACCTCTTCCCTTATATAGTTAATCTTATATAAACATGGCGTCACTTGACACGTGCTTTTGTTTGATAATATTTATGTGCCACTATATTGAAATATATGACACATATACGATAACCCTAGAACGTACAATGTGCGTATTAGTTCGAACAAAAACTCGTTTAGGACTTGCTAACAAGATATCGTGCCCAACCTTGGGCGCAGTTCCACTGACAGCTATTAACCTACTACATACTACAATTAGTATTTCTATTTTTTTTATTCCAATGAATATTTTAGTTTTCATTCCGCTTTCCTGACCCCATTGAGTGTTTTTTTTTCGCTATTCCTCATAGTTTCTGATTTGATGAAAAGTCTCTTGAAAACCTGAACACCTGTATGGTGAAGGAAGTTTTAATAAAGGCATCAATATAAATGAAATACTTTCCAGTTTTTATTGAAATAAACCAAATAAAGAATGACCTTAAGGAGCGTCCTCACTGGGAGCATTCTTTCGTGAGCATTTGTAAATAAGCGATCGTAGACGGGCAACAAATGATTTCACTTTCGAGCAAAACTATGAACGTTCGAGTCGAACATTTCCTTGCGAGCTTGGAGCATTCGAATACGATCTCGTTATACGTCATTCATTCGATAATACTGTTGCCCAAGCAGGTCACAAACGCTTAAGATCAAGGAAATGTTCTTTGCTTTACAAGTGGCCATTGATATTCCTACATACATACTAATTCACTTCATTATCTGAGTATAATATTCACAGTGGATCTTTGTGTCTCTGAAGTTGGTTCTGTCAATTAAAGAAAGAAAAAGTTTAACTGCACAGAGTAAGCGAGAAAGGATGATGCGACAAACGTAAGCGAGTGAAAGAGACAGTTATACAATGATAACTTCACTTTCAATATTGACAAAAAAATAGCTACTGCGCAGGCTCTTGCAGCCAATTCAGAGACACAAAGATCTGTTGTGAGTATTATACTCGTTTTCGAGCGTTTTATTTGCGTAAACATTTGAATGCGAGCAGTTGCCGCGAAAATCGTTGCGACGTCCACACCGGCCGAAGTTCGCGCTTGCGTGTAAGCTTTGTGGCTCAACGTCCACACCACTCGAATATTCGACGTCGAAATCGTCGAATGCTCATTACACGTGAATGCTCTCAGTGGGGACGTTCCTTTAGATATGTTTTTCTGGCCCTCCCTCCATTACGATAATACTTACTCCATTATCCTTGTGAGTTAGCTTGTTTGTCTCAATTGACTCCTGTAATTCTGTTGTTAACGATTCGCCATCTGTCTTTATAAGCGTGTATGTTTTATTTATTAGTCATATGACAGGCTGACAAGTACTTTTTTATACAACTTTTAATGTATCATATAAATTATTCTAAGTTAAAATTGAGTATGACTTTAATATATTTGCTTAATTTGATTTAATATTCTTTATGTATTGCAGGTTTGAAGGTCTCAAATGCGATCGTCCATGTAACGGTAAAACTTTTGGGTTAAACTGTCGGCAACCATGTAACTGCGAAAATGATGCTCCCTGCAATCCCGTTAATGGTACGTATAATGAATGACGTTGGTCATTACTTCTCAAAATGAGATCTTTATCCTGATAGAGACCCGATAGTCTCATTCTGTTCGTGATACGATCCACGGCGCTCGGAGCTCGTGGCTAAATAATAACAGCCGCACAGGTCGATCTTCAAGGTTAAGCAACGCTTGACGAGGTCAGTCCGTGGATGGATGACCATTTACCGAGTTGCCTCCGTGCCTCGGTAAGCACGTAAAGCCGTTGGTCCCGGCTGTCACTGGGTTGTGGAGGTCAGATAGGCAGTCACTCCATGTAAAAAACTGGTACTCAGCTGAACCCGGTTAGACTGAAAGCCGACCGCAACATGTTGGGAAAAGGCTAAGCAGATTGCTTGATGCCATCCACGACGCCTGTTGCGTTTGCTACGGATAGGTGGCTAGATTGTATCCTCCCACACCGTTTCCGCCACCTTCTTTGCGACCATAACTACCTCGCAGAAGAAAGGGTCATCCTTCGTCCCACACGCTCTCGCTTCGACCATGGACTGAACCATTGACCACTAGGAAAAGCTTTGCACTGTACAAACTATACTCCATTTGAGATAACAAATTAAATAATCGTATTTAACAGCCCGTTCAATCGATTTTGACTTCTATTGCGTTGGTAATATGCAGAGGGCAGCTGTATTAAATAGTTAGTTTTGATAACAGGTTTATGCTCTTTATGCCATCCTTATATTCCCGGGATAGAATTCAAAATCGGTTGAACGGACTGTAAAAAGGGGTAATAAAGATTTCTAATTTTATTTCAAATGGAGTATAGTCGAATGCCACGCATAGGTGTGGTGTGTTCCGCAGCGACGCCCGCATCGTTCGCCTTTGTGGGACAGATACTTCATTCCCTCATAAAGAGTCTTACCCTCAGTTTCCCACCTTAAAATTATCGGAGAATTAATGTGACAAATTGTCAAACACGCGTTATCTTCTGTGATTGGCTGTTGAAAATTAATTCAACCAATCACAGCAGATAACGCGTGCTTGACAATTTGTCACATTGATTCTCCGATAATTTTAAGGTGGGAAATTGAGGGTTAAGGTTACACTAGTCGAAAATTCTTCCATACAAACGTAGTCTGGCGATTACTCCACTGTTTGACGGTGTAAAAAATACAATATTTGAAAGTTATGAGCGTCGAAAGTTTCATATTTCAACACTAATTTTAACGTATCTTTGGGCGGAAATAAATACCATAAGAAGAAGGAAAATTACAAAACGGCCTCCACACAGGGATAGATTAGTAATTCAACAATGCAAATAATTTTATTTTGAAAATATACATTTAGTCGTTTTTTCATAATATCAAGACTCTCAAAGCGTTCGTTTTCGTTCTAAATCATCATCCATTTCGATACAAATTTGCAAAAGTGCTAATTTGTACGCGAACTAGCTTCTTACTGCTCATCACAGCATCTATCTCTTTCGCACGGGTTGTTGGATAAGATAGCACGCATTTTCGATAGATAGATAACTCGCGAACCATATAGTTCGTGCCGTCGACTAGGGGAACCTTAAAGCCGGATATTGCAGCCTGCCCTCCTGCAGATCCCGTAGTGGCCTCCCGCGTCCCCGTCTCACTGTATCAGGACCGCAATCCCGTTCTATTTTGGCACACAGCATTGCAGATAATAAACATAGATATTTGATGTGTAGGTGAGTGCGTGTGCGGCGCCGGCTACACAGGCCCGCGCTGCTCGCGCCGCTGCCCGGCCGAGCACTTCGGCCACGCGTGCGCGCACCGCTGCAACTGCTCCGACTACGCGCGCGGCTGCCATCACGTCACCGGCCAGTGCATCTGTGACAGCGCATGGAGAGGTGAGAAATCATTTTTATTACCCCCTAAATGTTTTGGGAAGACATTGATGTAGGTACATTCAATTTGCGGACAGTAAAAGGAGTGAAGTCCAATACCGGAATATGTGATTCTCTATTGTTGTGGATAGGTTATTTCTAAACAAGCGTGCACCTTCATCAACCATATCACCGCTTACCGAGATGAGATAGTGGTCGAACATGAGTAAACCCATAAATTACAAAAAAGTCATAGAGCTTGATTGTTATGCATATTGAAAATCAACTGAAATGATCTGTAAATTCATACATCCCAGAACTGTCAGTCAAATTGTCTCAGTATATTTTTTAGTCAACAATCAATTTCTCTGACTGTGCAGTCTAGATTTAAGTTTGACGTCGACAATAGTCTTTATGTCGTTAGCAATAAGGTTTTCTCAATTTAAGTGTTAATATAAATGTGCGACGCCATCTATACAGGTATGTACTATTGGTAGAATCCTGTAGATTTAATTTTTATTTATTAATAAGACAATGTTTTTATTCAGGTCTTGCTAGGATAGGTATGTATGATACTTATAACACTCCACTACAATGTTCTTACCTTTACGACAGATTTCTTTGGGGCCTTTATGTACGACACAGTGTGTGAAAACAACAACACAATACTAACGGCCCACGAAGACAGAATCATTATGAACAGGAACGTTACCAGAAGTACGGAGATGTTACAATTAATTCATTTGAAAAACGACAGAAGAGACTTCACTCCACACGAATTTTACGATCGGGACTTTGATAGAGACGCAACGTTGAACGTTGGTACTTCTCAAGAGTACGATCACTTAATTAAAGTACCTATACAAAATTGCGCGTCCTGGAACTTCAATAAATATCACTCTGACCCGAATCTCATAATACCAATGGTAACACATGCTCTTAGTCGACTAAACGTGCCCGATGCCAAAGTGATAGTAGCATTGGTCAGTCAAGAGCAACATCAATATGACACCGCAGACATATGGGAAGTTTCCATCAATCAAGGACAAACCCACGTGAATCAACTGTCTGCAGCTTTATTAAATAGACTTTAGTTAAATTTGCCTTTTGTTTGTTTGTCTTATCTGTAATGAATAAAAACAATTTGTGTTGAATCGAATTGTTGTGATTTGTGTTTTGGATGAATCTTATTTATTTATTCAAACTTGTTGTACAATGGTGATACATAATGGCATTCTCTACCAGTCAACCTTTAGGTTAAAAAAACCGGCCAAGTGCGAGACAGACTCGCGCACGATGGTTTCCGTACCATTATCGCAAAAAATCACGTTTGTTGTATGGGAGCCCCACTTAAATATTTATTTTATTCTGTGTTTAGTATTTGTTGTTATAGCGGCAACAGAAATACATCATCTGTGAAAATGTCAACTGTCTAGCTATCACGGTTCATGAGATACAGCCTGGTGACAGACGTACAGACAGATAGATAGACAGACGGTACGTGGAGTCTTAGTAATAGGGTCCCGTTTTTACCCTTTGGGTACGGAAC
Source organism: Orthosia cruda (assembly GCA_964057195.1). Taxonomy (NCBI): domain Eukaryota; kingdom Metazoa; phylum Arthropoda; class Insecta; order Lepidoptera; family Noctuidae; genus Orthosia; species Orthosia cruda. The sequence goes on along the minus strand of OZ059830.1, from coordinate 33,972,277 downwards.
CGTAAAAAGGACATAACAGTGGTAGGTGTACAAAATAAAAAATATGGACAATCGGATATTAATAAACTACAAAATACACGAATAATTTCTAAAACCATAGACTAATAAATATTATGATAAATACTAAATTCTAAATGAGACTGTAAGTTTAAAATATAATAACTATGACGAAGACCGAGCTATGTATGAGAGGACAAATAATAGTTCCGGATTCTATATTTAAATGAAAATATATTAATATGTTCCAGAGTTTTATAGTTGAGACAGTGTACGAATTAGACAGAAACCAAGTGCGGTGAGAAGGAATATGGAGAAGTAAGTTTTTGAAAGCTCAATGGTTAAAAAAACTTTTTGCAAAAAAATACTACCGACTTCCAAATACAAAACTACAAAGTGAAAAATAACTTTACTTTTGAAAGTCGGTGTCTTTCGTAGGTACCATTTTTTATGATATAGACACCGACTTTCAAAAGTAAAGTTATTTTTCACTTTGTAGTTTTGTATTTGGAAGTCGGTAGTATTTTTTTGCAAAAAGTTTTTTTATTTTTCACTTTTTAGTTGTACGTACCTAATAGGCAAGTTAGTAAGGGAACTGTTTCGCCAGAATAGATTTCATGAAACTTGAACATAACCGGTGAAATTAGAGGTCTGCTTACCCCTTACGAGCGAACTGGCGTGATGTTATGTTAAGAAATGTTATAAACAACAAACAGACATGCGATTGCAGCAATCCCGAGAGATTTGACGTTATTTATTGAAGAGTTCTGTTGTATATCTCCGAAGTTCTTCATCAGATCTTCACCAAATTAAAATGGGACCAATTTCGGAACATACTTTTTCAAACAAAAAAAGAATTTTCGAAATCGGTCCACAATTGACGGAGTAATCGGTGAACATACACAAAAAAAAAAAAAAACAAACTTGAGGTCGAACATAGAACCTCCTCCTTTTTGGGAAGTCGGTTAAAAATAGTGAGACACTTCTAAATATTGTTTAAAATAATCGGGAGTACAAGGATCGTTCATGATGGTGAAGAACATGCAGAGATAGAAATTATTAATGCATAGGCCCCCTGTAGCATGCAATAATAATAAATTATTTTGCTTTCTAATTCCTAATGTTCTTTTCATCAGACGTTCAGTTGGCCACTCTAGGTACACGTTATTTTTACTTACGTACAGGACACCTATGTCTAAGCCTAAACCTTAGGTCCCATCATGACGTAAGTATCAAATTATCTTTGCCTCATGTAGGTAATCATCATAGTTTATACTATTTTTAGGCCTTACTATTTAAGCAGTTCTTGCACCAATCCAAACAGAGGACGACTAAATAGTATTTCTTTGCGTTCTCATTAATGAACCAAAAATTACGAACTTGCTGGGTCTTAAAAAAAATTACGTGAAATAAAACAAATAACTAATTGTCAAGTTTTTATTAATGTAAGCCCTCAACACCTCGGTGGTATTGAACCAATGCATCTAAAAACCCCGTATACAACCAGCGAACTCCTCATCCTTTGGCTTGTTACAAATATTTCAAAAGACATTTTAATAATATTATATAATGATAGTTGTGATTTGAATTTACGAACAAATTATATTAATTATCAATACTTAAGAGCGCGGCGAACCATGAATTGTCCATACAAACGTAATACCAAAATCTTTTGTAATTTTAGCATATTACCACAATATTATGATGATATTCGGATTAAGACAGTATTTATCTAGGTTCCTACGTCTTCTTTTTTTCTAAATACTCACCTAAAATGAAATTTTAGCGAATTCCATTTTGTATATTTTTACAGCGTAAATGACATGTTTTCTTTTTGATATTTCTGTATTATAAAAAACAATATCTTTATTAATATCGTACCAGGAACATAGCTCATATTATCAAATTACAAATAATCGTTTTTTTTTTTTTTAAACTTTAAGTTTTCATTCATAATTTTTGGTATTACGGAACACATCAAATTAATCACACATTTCCAATAGCTAGTATTGCTGTCGCGTCAAGCAAATGTCAATGTGTGCGTGGTCGCAATGCTCACGGTTGTGTATCGTTCGTACGGCGTGGGGTTTGTTCGGGGCACTTCGGGTGTGCTTCGGGTGTGTTTTACTGTTTTTTGTTCTACTGTTCTGTGGATTGTTTGTTGTCATTATTAGACGATTATTTCACTATGCTTTATGTGCGCGTTTATTTATTTTCTAAATTGTATAATTTTAATATTTTTGACACTATTGACTTATGCTATGAACTTGGATTTAGATTTGCCTTGTGATTTGAACTTTGGTATTGAGTAATATACTTTTTTACGAACTTTGCGTTGTTTACGGACTTTGTTATTATTTACCATATGGTTCGGTTGCCGACATGGTCTCCGAACGTTGGGATGTTTCTCACAGGAAGTACCTATTTCCCAATGACATAATACAATAAGGTAAATTAATAGGTACCTTAGTTTATCTATACTAATATTATCAAGCTGAAGAGTTTGTTTGTTTGTTTGAACGCACTAATCTCAGGAACTACTGGTCGGAGTTGAAAAAATATTTTTGTGTTGGATAGTCCATTTATTGAGGAAGGCTATAGGTTATAACATCACGCTACAACCAGTAGGAGCGGCGCATAAATGAAAAATGTTGTAAAAACGGGCAAAATATTCCTTTTTGAGAGCTTCCGTTGCGTGCGTTGCATACGATCATGTATGTAGTATAGAGTAGGTATATAGATAGGGTAGGGTAGGGCAGGGTAGGTAGGTAGGTAGGAAGATTGACGGGAGCGAAGCCGCGGTGGACAGCTAGTTTTGTATAAATTAGTATTTACCTACCTACCTATCCATCAACTTACGAAGCTTTGTTTTTAGGGTTCCGTACCCAAAGAGTAAAAACGGGACCCTATTACTAAGACTCCGTTGTCCGTCTGTCTGTCTGTCTGTCTGTCACCAGGCTGTATCACAAGAACCGTGATAGCTAGAGAGTTGAAATTTTCACAGATGATGTATTTCTGTTGCCGCTATACAACAAATACTAAAAATATAATAAAATAAATATTTAAGGGGGGCTCCCATACAAAAAACATGATTTTTATGCCGTTTTTTTGCTGTAATGGTACGGAACCCTTCGTGCGCGAGTCCGAATTGCCCTTGGCAGGTATTTTTCGTTTGTTTATTCATGTCATGAGACAAAGCGGGCGTAGGTAATGATCTCAAGGACACCGCTTAGACTTACCTACGTTGCTCCTCTATACTTACTGTGACGTTAGTTCGGCCAGTTCGGCTCACCCAGGGTAGGGTGACCATGCGATTGGACTTGCATGCAAAAGCGCGGTTTTATACCCTCGGTCCAGATTTTGCTGGACTTTTTTGTAAAATTCCTGTTACAAAAAACTAAAAATCCAAATTCGTTCTAGTTTATTTAATTATTCTGGGATTTTTATCTGGACTTCGGTGACCCTTACCCTGGAGAGGTTCTAATAGGGCCATCAGTTTTCATAAAGAAACACTAGAAAGAAAGAAAATGAGCGTGTTTAGTGTGGATCTTTGACACTATGTTTTCTGATTACTATTATTGTATTTTTTGTTTTTCGTTTAGTCGATAATATAATTATGGTCACCCTACACGACTTTATCAAGTTTCGATTTATATTTTTAAACAGATGAATGATGATATTTTTTTATTCAAGATCCTTGTTTTTATTTTTAACTAGAGGACGCCTCGCGGTTTCACCCGTGTAGTTCCCGTTCCCGTGGGAAGATCTATCCCCGTGTGTCATAGGCTACTTTTTATTCCTGTAGATAAAAAGCCTATGTCACCCGGGGATAGAGTAGCTTCCGAACGGTGAAAGAATTTTTGAAATCGGTCCAGGAGTTTTGGAGCCTATTCGGTACAAACAAACAAACAAAAAAATCTTTCCTCTTTATAATATTGGTATAGATATTCTTAGCTCAGAGCGCTTTTATTTATCTGTATCTACTTATATGCGTAAATAGGCATACATTATTGGAATATTTGTCCTTTACTAATACTTTGCCTAAGTAACACTTGTAATATATTACTTGCATTCATTATTTATTATAACAACACATGTTTGAGGTTTATCAAAGGAATACCTACATAAATAAGACAAAAGAACGCGGGCGCCGTTCGCGTCAGCCGGCTTTCGAGTCGATAGGATGATAATAGGTAGCGATATCTATCTGCTCACACACACACACGGCTACGCACGGCGCACCGCGTGTGCGTGCAAACTGAGATAGCAATACTCCGAACGAATTTTTCGCTCGCCTCGAATTGCATTTGCGAGCTAAGTTCGCCGCGCCCTTAAGTACTACTTAACAGAATCCGGGTCGCTCCACTTTCGGCATGAAATTGCTCGTGCCTCGCCCAAAACTGCCGGAACAAATCCCCCTATGTTCACTCCCGACATGTGTCCTATTAGTGAAAATTGATTCTTGTTCCTGCCTAGACTAGACATTTTACGCGCAGTTGCGCACGTAGTATAAAAAGAGGCGTCCCAGAAAATGTAGACTCACGTGTATTTACGTAAATGAGATTGTGCATGATGTCTCTAAGACCATGTTCGTATAGGCGCTTAAGCGCCTACAACCGCTTTAGTACCGTAAAACGGTAACTTTCTAAATCATACTCCTTAGTAACAGCTAGGTTTGAAAAATAAATTATTTGTGAAACATGGTTTTTTCATATAACAAATAGTTTTGCTTTCAAAAAATAATTAACAATACAAATTTTTTTCGCTACTTTTGGATACTCCTCCAAAACGACTTAAACGTTTAAAAATATTTGTACACAGAAAATTTGATGGTTAGAATTTCTTCATAACTGAGATAGCATATGTAAATATAAGAATATTTTGCAAACAAAACTGTCCAAAAGGAGGTTCAATATTGATATTCTGGTTCAGAGTGGGCGCACGGCCAGTACTGCGTTAACATTGGGGAATATATACGCCTTAAGCTAAGCGTTGGGAATCCATTGGGCTGGTCTAACGCACTAATGATGGGCTCTAGTGATTAGAATGTCAACGCCCGGCTCAACTCCAGTTGTAAATCCAGTGTGTGTTTTTTTCCCTTGCCTACTCTTGGTGGGCTCTGTAATAATACTAAGTAGTGTAAAATGAATGAACGTAAAGAGGGTAACATTTATTTCTTTCCACTAGGTGTGCGTTGCGAGACTCAATGCGCGGAGGGTCACTACGGTGAGAATTGCTCGGAGAAGTGTCCGTGCGGCAACAACTCTTCGTGCGATGCTTCCAGCGGGCGATGCGTCTGCGCGGCCGGATGGACCGGCGCTGACTGCACCACGCCCTGTGCGCCTGGAACATACGGCGCTGGGTGCTCGCAGATCTGCCCTGAATCACCTGCTGGTAACTAAACTTGAATTAAGAATACAAAGTTCAGATTCCAATGGTACCAACATTTTTATTAAGGACCTCTTTATCACAAATGGTTACCCAAAATTAAACTTAGACCGAACATAAATTAAACTTAGACCAAACTTAAATTAAACATAGACCAATCTTAAATTAAACTTAGACCAAACTTACGTTTTTCTGATATCCATACCTGGACTGCTGGAAATTAACAACGACCAATCCTGTTTTACCTGCATTTAGGGGATTCCCACAATCTTTATGTCATCGGTTCATCGTTCGAGAGGCCTAACTACTTATTCAAAATTGATGTGCTTGTGCTAAATGATAATTCGTTATTGAATGCATGTTGGCTGGTTTAATAATAAATAAATCACTACACTGATTCGACAACAAAATACTACACTGATTCGGCAAACAAACGAAAAAGCAGCTGAACAGCACTCTCGTTACTTACAGAGGCACCTATTACTCTTTAAAAACACAAATCAATCCGCTCATATTGAGTGTTTACAGACTTTTGAAACACGAGCAACTGGTCAAGTTGACATTTCAGATTACAAAAGCAAACACTGCTGACTTTTTATGTGTATATGCCGCAGTGAACGTTTGTAAACAAATTGGTAAATGCTCGTTCATAACAATGTTATCTTTGCTAGGTAACACGACTTGTGATCCCGTAACGGGTATGTATAGCTGTCCGAGTGGGTTTACTGGCGTTACGTGCGAGTATCCGTGCCCGCTTGGGACCTTCGGCGTGGGATGCAAGGAGAAGTGCAAGTGTCAACATGGCGCTGATTGTCATCATGTCACCGGTGAGTTCATTTTTTTCTATTTTTATAAGTAAACAAAAAGATATTCTCCACCTGAAAAAAATCTTATAAGGATGTTGATCTAGTGAACTAGTTTATCAATCGGAAAAAAAAAACGGTTTCGAAGGGATATCTATAACTTTTCTGTGCGCCGGCGCATATATATCCTCATTTTAAAACGTACCTTGTGTGGCTCTTGCAGAATCAATATCGATTGTCATTGAAAACCGGAACGGCTACTACGACGTTTCGGTGCACACATTCGTTTAGATTGATCTAGTATTAGTTGAGAAGTTCCGATTTAACTCTCTATGTATGTCCAGGGCCTTTAAGTAAAGCGTGTAATATTATGTCAATCAATCTGCCTTTTTAACCGACTGCCGTAGGAGGTTTCTTTTTTTGTTTTTTTTTTCTTCTTTTTTTGGTTTCAAAAGGTGATTTCAAAAATATATAACACTTATATGTTTAAATGTACCTTATTAAAAAAAAAAACTAAAAAGGTGTAATTAAAAAAAGTTAATTAAAATAACAAAAAACTCGACTGCTTAAAAAGCGAACTAAAAAGACGTAAACATTTTTTTAAGCAGTCTGGTTTTTTCCAGTATTTTACATGTAGCGACTGCCTATCTGACGTCACAACCCAGTACAGTGCAACTATTTTCTTAATGTTCCTCGGTAATCATTGCATTTTCGAGTATTAACGAATGCTAATTTCCGTGTCCATCAATGATTACATTTATCGTGTATAATAATTTGAATTCAGAACTAAGTACTTTATTGTTGTTTTGTTTTCCTTGTGAACTATATAGAGCTGTAAAACTATTTTCCTTTTTAACCGCAGCAGCTTTCCATCCATGTTTTAAATATATAACATTAAGTTAAAAGAGTATTAACAACTCTATGTACTTCCTTCTTGATCGAAAGCGTCAGGTCTGCACTGAGTGCAAAGGGCAACTGATAGAAAGCCGACGACTGAAGATACACGAAGTTTGCCGAGGGACATTAAGAAAATAGTTTTACTGTAACTAGATAAAACGATACCCCTTTGCTAGACCGGTGTCACATTTTGTGACTTCTGACTACTCGTAACGACTGTGCAGCAGCGTGTAATATGTCATCATCATCATCTTCCTGCCCTTGTCCCATGTTACTTAGGGTCGCCGCAACACGTTTTCCTCTTCCATACCGTCCTGTCCCCCGTCACGCTAGCACTGACTCCCTTTTCTTTCATATCACTCCTCACACAGTCCTTCCATCTTTTCTTTGGCCGTCCCCTCCCTGTCCATCCATCCATATTTATATTCATAACTCTTTTAGTAACATGCGCTTCATCCCTCCTCATCAGATGACCATACCAGGACAAACGGTTTCCTTTCAACTTTTCTGTCACTGGCGCCACTTTCAAACTTCCTCTAATATACTCATTTCTCACTTTATCCATTCTCGTCACTCCGCACATCCATCTCAACATTCTCATCTCTTTTCATCCATCTTTTTCACAGCCCAACATTCTAATCCATACAGTGCGACAGGTCTAATCACGGACTTGCAAATTTTCCCGTTTAACTTGAGGAGCATCCGTGGATCGAAGTTGTTCCAGTTACCTGTCGCCATTTCATCCATCCTGATTTGATCCGGTGCGTTACGTCTCGGTCTACCTCGCCTTCCCCTTGGACAAGCGACCCTAGGTACCGGAAGCGTGTAATATGTATCGATGTATTTAACATAGTTGTATATCCACAGGCGAGTGTCAGTGCCAGCCAGGTTGGCAAGGCACACAATGTGAGACAGCTTGCAGTGCGGGCTGGTGGGGCGCGGCGTGTACTCAGCCGTGCCGCTGCGCGCCGAACGCCGCCTGCCGCCCCAACGATGGCTACTGCCGCTGCCCACCTGGATACACGGGCCACTACTGCACGCAGTGTATGTATACCTAGCCTAATATTTTCTAACTAGATGACGTAATTGTATATACGTACAATCACGTCATCTAGTTAGGTTTGTGTGCCAAAAAACGGACTAAAGTTACGATCAATGATCGTAATCTGAGCTTTTCATTTAGAGAGCTATCGAAATCTAGAAAAATTCCTTTTTATGCCATATTGAGCTGTAAAGAATGTATGGAAAAATTGGCCGAGGCATTGGAAATGTTTTCTTTCATTGGTAAGTAAATTTGTTTTTAAATTGTTTGTGAAAAGGTGGCACGCTTTGTTTTCGGGACTTGCGTTATTTATTTAGATTTTTCTGTGAGCCCGATCCACAATGACCGCCGAACAAGAGTTTACATGAAATAGCTTCGTAAAGATGGGGTCATTGTGGATCGGGCTCACAGAAAAATCTAAATAAATAACGCAAGTCCCGAAAATCAAGCGTGCCCCCGTTCCGGGGGGAGGGGAGGCTAAGGGCTCCTCTTCTTCCAACCATTCCTCCCAGTTTTGTATTGAATTGTAGAATGATCGTGACAAGACTAATGTCGTCAAGAAGAAAATCGTCCCGTATATTCTTTTTTTTTCCGGGACCCAAATTGTGATTGATCAAGCCCTTGAAACGTTCGATATAAGGGAGAGACCTGTCCAGCCAAGTCCCATTTTAGATTGGCTGTCTTTTGAGTGACGTCGGTGATTCGTCTTTAACAATTATTATATTTGTTCTACCCAACTTTTTCACCTTAGCGTGCTTAGAACTTATCGGTACAGTTTAGTTTTCACTCATAACTGTGTAAACGTATACCTACAGGCAGTCTCCGAAGAAACATTAAGTACTCGTTACGCTGAAAAATTTAAATGAAAATAAAACGCAGCAAAATGACCTCAAAATGGCGGCGCTTCCCCCTCCACCGCGCGCGATGCGTCACAGTCCTCACGTAGCGTAACGAATTCTTTGATCCTTTAGCTATCCAGTGTTGTAATTAAATTTTGGATGGATGATAGATATGTATCTGCAACACCAGACTGTATCCAATTTTGTTATCATTCGTTTTTTGAATTGCCGCCCTCAATGGAAGCAACTTTAAAGACGTATTCACGTCAAAAAATCAAAGACAGCAAAAGCTGCATCGCTACAACGTTAGCTATTTAAATAGGGTAGTTGACTGAAAATTAGTTTTTTGTCCGTCAGGTAGATTTAAAAAAAATATTGAACATATTTTTTTTTTGACACCTTAACGTAAAGTGACGACGATAATTATAATGCCTTAAAATGTCGTGTGACGTCACGCTGTTAGTACACTTATACTGACATAAAGTAGTCAGAATACCCCACTCCTCAATTTGATGCGCTTTATCTTTGTAAATTGTGTGTCCAATATTATTCGATAATCTCACTGACGGACTAAATAGAATTATCATTTTTCTGCCCAGGCAACATCCCTATTACATCAATGTCTATTGTATGACTACAATATTCTGTATTTAAATAAACAGTCTGCCCTGAGGGGTACTTCGGCGACCACTGTATGGAGCCCTGCAAGTGTCCAGCGGAAGGTAACTGGGTGTGCGACCCGGTCGCGGGATGCATCTGCCACCGTGGCTTCATTGGGGAACACTGCGATACACACGCCCAGGACGAACAAGTTCGAATGAATACAAGTAAGTTTAATTTGTTACTCGTCGTCGATGAACGTCTACACTAGGTGTGAAGGCTATCCAACGAATCCCCCAGATTAAGAATAATGTTCCATGATTTTCTCAAAATAAAAGTGGAAAAGAAAGAACACGGCCATCGTATGTCGATAAGAAATAATAGCCACTTTGTAGTTGCTTTTTTTTCAGATAATACAGGTCACGTTGACTCATTATCAGTGCAGACAACTTAGATGATTTTCGAATACCAGTTTATTTTTCTTCACACCTCGGTATTAAACTCGACCGAGCCCTGTAATTTTTTACCCGACTGCCGAAGGAGGGTAATGTGTTTATCAGTCTGTGTATATTATATGAATGTTTGTTCCTATGTGGCGTTTTAAAGACCAAACGCGTTGGCCGATTTTGTTGATACATACGTCAATCGATTCATCTTAACCCTACGAGTGTCACTGGCTACATGAAAACCGAAAAATGGCGGATTTTGGGCGCCATATTGTGGGGTACAACTTTTTTTTCTTCTCAACCCATCGTGTGAGGTATCAAAATAAAGGGTTTTAAGAGGTAGTTTCAAAAACATATAACACTTATATGTTAAAATGTACCTAAATCTAAAAGAAAATAACTAAAAAATTATAATTAATAAAAGTTAATTCAAATAAATTCAAAAAATCCCGACTGCTTAAAAAGCAAATTAAAAAGACGTATTACGGTTTCTTGATTTTTTTGAATTAACTTTTTTATTTTTATCACAGAGTATATTTATAAAACTTGTATACATTTTCAGCAGCATCCTCAAACTCCGGTCTGACTGTAGTGATGGTGATATTAGCGTTCATCTGCGCTGCTGCGGCGATCTTAGTGCTGATGTACTACCGCAAGCGCGTGCGCAACCTCAAGCGAGAGATCGCGCATGTGCATTACACTGCAGATCCGAACTCACAACCTGGTAAGTCACATTTTTGGGTTTCAAACTAGCTATTTATGCAACTGTTACGTTATGGACGGTCTTTTAATACGAGTGCCATTTTTCGGTACAAGCGTAGCGCGTACCGAAATAGGTGGGCACGAGTTATTAAAAGACCAATAACGTACAGTTGCATACAAGATTTTATCTACGAAGGAAGGAATAAAACACAGATATAGACAAATAAGTATTTCAGGAAGTGTGTTTAAGTATTTCATTTCTCATATACATGTCTTGATTTTTCTGGTAGTAAATTATTTGTAGCCGCAACTGCTCTATTTGTTATAGCTAGTGGAGTATTTTCAATATCACTTGATGTTGAAGACATTTTTAATAAAATTTGGAATAAAATTTCACTCAGATTTTTTTTCCCGCGGCCAATTTTTTTGTATTTATTCTTTGTTAGGTATAAGGCAAAGATCTTGTAGCCGCAACAGTCAAATAGTATACGATACTTTTGTTCTAAACTTGTTCCATTTTAAAAACATCATTTATATTGTCTCGATTTCGAAGTAATATTATAGGTACCTGGCTGTATGTTCAGAATGCCTTTGCTTGTGTTTTAGAATTTATGACGATTCGCATAATGCAACCCGATGTCGTTATGGGTATCATAATGAAATCGCTGTCAATTTTATAATTCGAATATAACGGAACCGAAGTAGATAAAAGTGCGTAATAATACTAAAGAGGCATCATTTGATGCCATCCTAAAAATAAAGATAAAATAATAATTGTACCTATACACTTCATATTGGTATGGTAGCAGCAAAATAATAGAATACATAATATTCCAACCTCATGACGCTCAAACGTGTTTCATTTTGCCGATAGGCTTCATTATAATTATTACTTTTAAATTAAAATACATGTATAGCTTGGCATTTAGCTTGGAATGTAAGGATCGTAGCAGGTGGCGTTCTGTAGTTTCTGCCTACCCCTATGGGAAAATGCGTGAGTTTATGTATGTATGTATATCTTGGGTATATTCTAAACTCCGCTTGATTAAAAAGTAAATCACTATTCAATGTAAAAAAATGTTTGATACAGAACAACAACATTTCGACAACCCAGTATACTCGTACCAAGGATCAACCCGCAGCGACGACTCAACAACACTACTCAACAACGGAACGCACATACTCAACAACTTGGGGCCGGGAAGCAAACTGAACAACACTACCATGGAGAAGCTGAGAATGAAGGCGACTAGTTCTTCTGATAGTAAGTAGAAGTACCTAACTTTCTTGTTGTCAAGTACGCTGAAATTAGAATCTATACTAATATTATAAAGCTGAAGAGTTTGTTTGTTTGAACGCACGCTAATCTCAGGAACTACTGGTTGGAATTGAAAAATATTGAATAGTCCATTTATCGAGGAAGGTTATAGGCTATATAACATCACGCTACGACCAATAGGAGCGGAGCATAAATGAAAAGTGTTGCAAAAACGGGACAAATTATACCTTTTTGAGAGCTTTCAAGGGTAGGTAGTGGTAGGTAGATAGACGGGAGTGAAACCGCGGGGGTCAGCTAGTGTGATAATATTAGCAGTAACAAAGGAGTTTTACTGTGAAGCAAATACTGGTTGTTGCTAAAATTACATTGCAAAAATAAAGATTATAGAGGTGTGCGGAACAAGGTGGAAAGTTCCGCATTTTCTAAAAAAGGGAGTAGCCTTTGACCAGATGGGTGTTAGTTTGTTGGGCAACTAACCGATGATTGTTTGATTGGATTATTTGGTTTAGGACAGATTCTAGTTTGGGCAGATTCTTGTTACCGCAGATTCTTTTTTTGCCAGATTCTTGATAAGACAGATATTTTACAGTCATCTACAGAAGTATTATGTAGGGATCATATACAAAAGTATGCATTGATTGGAAAACTATTTGTTGCGGATAAAATAACGCGCGACCTGATCTGATGCCTGATCTGGTCAGATCAGAAGCGATATCATGTGGTCTTTATGGAGTATATATGTCTCTATAGTCTCATTTTGTTAGCTTTCCGTTAATAAGGTTTTTAGTTTTAAGAATAAGATTATTTGTTGTAATTTTGTTATCTTTGCTTAGTACTTTTAATAAAGTTTTTAGTTTTTAATTGACTTTAAATATTGTATGGTTTATGTTGGTCATGTTACTTCTGCCGTATAACGAATCTGCCGTAACAAGAATCTGTCCAAACCAGAATCTGTCCTAAACCGAATAAGCCGTTTGATTGCGCTATTTAGAATTTGTGTTACGTCAAGTTTTTTTATAGTTCGTATGTGGGGATATAGAAGCCACTACAAAATAATAAATAATTTTATTGTTATGTTACATGACTCATAGTGTACATTATATAGGTTTAAGGAGTTGTCTTATGTTGAAGTTTTTATTTGTCGCAGACTATATAGTAGTGTGATTTAAACATGTTTTTGCTAATGGATCCATGATCAAAATCTTTTCAACTAAGGGGGCAAGGACCGAGCCATTTCAAAATATGAATAATACACAACAACTGTGTCTACTTAACTAGTAGATGAACAAAAGACATCACTTATTCATGATATTAAAACTGTCTTTATTTGGCGAAGTAATAACTTGTAGCCCAATCATGAATGCATGTGATGCTAATTTATGCTATTTTAATTTCAAGGCTACGACCCGCTGTCATCTTTGAAGAACAAAGACGCGGACGCGAACAATCCTAACTTGTACCAACAGTACGAAGATGACAATAAATTGGACCATGTGTACGATGAGATCAAACATAAGGAGGGATATGGTAAATATGACATAATTTTTTCATATAAAAAAATACATTCCATAATGTTCTAGAACAGGGGTTCCCAAACTTATTTTGTCTACTGCCAACTTTGAGAATAAATCAATACAGTTGTTAAACATGGCGTACTTTCAGAGGCTATAATTATGATTCGAAAATTAAATATTTTGCATAGGCATCTTTCTATTACGCGGTTGTGACTTTTGTTTACGAGCTCGATCATTAGTTTTGCAGTTGAGTTATAAATTTATAAGTCAATATAAAAAAGTTTAGCAGCAAGGAGTTTTCATACATAGAATAAAATTGGATAGATTTTATACAATGAAAAATGAATGATTCTGTACGTTTTAGCATTGAATTCTCAAAAGTCTTTTAAATGGTTGTTTAATATATTTAATTACCAGTTTTAATTTAATTATTTTCACATGAACATTTGTCAAAAATCGAATAGGCTGTATAGGCTGTTTTCATTGTAAAAAAATATGTCCAGTTGCAAAAACGCGCCATTTCCTGTTTTTTTTTGTGAATATAATTCTTTGATTTGTTTTTACTATTTCCCACAACTGTATTGAAAAACGTCGTATGATACACGGGTGTGTAGGTTATTGCAAACTCGTGTCATTAAAAACCCTCGCCTCCGGCTCGGGCTTGTTAATGCCAGCTCGTTTGCAATACCCTACTTTCCACCCTTGTATCACAATGTATTGTTTTAGCCCCCCCATTTTTTCACCTACTTAAAAACCACTATAACTTCAAATTAATTTAATCAATTATTGTGTTATTTAACAAAAACTTGTTAAGGTTACACTAGTCGAAAATTATTCCATACAAACGTAGTCTGGCAATTACTCCACTTTTGACGGTGTACGTTCAAAATAAAAAATGATATCAATTTGTCTCATCATTATCTAGCCCTGCTTGGAAACAGAAAAGCAAAATAAAAAAAAAATTGAAGGTTATGAGCGTCGAAAGTTCCATATTTCAACACTAATTTTAACGCATCTTCTATGGGCGGAAATACATACCATAAGAAGAAGGAATATTGCAAAACGGCCTCCATACAGGGATTGATTAGTAATTCAACAATGCAAATAATTTTATTTTGAAAATATACATTTAGTAGTTTTTTCATGATATCTAGACTCCCTTAGGTCTGTTCATAAAATTTCGCGCGTTCGTTTTCGTCCTAAATCATCATCCATTTCGCTACAAATTTGCAAAAGTGCTAATTCGTACGAGAACTAGGTTCTTACTGCTCATAACAGCATCAATCTCTTTCGCACGTGTTGTCGGATGAGACATGCATTTTAACCCCGTGCACAAAAAAGTTCGTGCCGTTGACTAGGGGAACCTTAAAACATGATTGCCCGCGGTCTACGAAAATTACCTATCTAGAAGTACTAATAACTATTAAAATGCGAAAGTATGTCTGTTGCCTTTTTATTTGTTTGTTTGTGTCTACTTTCGAAATGAATGGAGCGACCGATTGACATGATTTTTATTTTATATATTCAATAAAATAGGACAGATATATGAACTACGCGGAGAGAAATATCGAACCGAGTTTGAGCAATCTCTTAACTAATATTAGTTGATGTTCACAAGTTGTAGTTGAGAATCGAGAGCTCATGCAGTCGGTGTCTAAGAGGCCTCCTAGCTAAATGAAATTACAAATCCCCCCTAAGCCTCTACACAACACCCCCATATTTTTTCTGGGTCTCTTACCGCCCCCCTTTAGGCCTGCAGCGCCCACAAGGGGGCGTTATCGCCCACTTTGGGAAAGGCTGTTCTAGAACATTTGAAAAATGGTTACTATATTTCAGAAATGCAATACGATCGTCTAAATTATACCCCGCCTGCCAACAAATGGAAGCCACACTACCAACGCATGCCCAACGGCTTGCCTGCGGGCAACAGCACGCAGTCGCCGCCAGATCGGACAGAATCACCCACCCCGCCGATACCGCCGCTGCCCAAACTGAACATCGTGCCGCCCCCACCCCCCAAGAGGGATGAGGAGCCTCTCGACATACCAGAACCTCCCAAACGTGAGGAACTGCCCTCAGCACCGCTGACCCTCACGTCAAGTGACGAAGAAAATGAAACAACGCAACCTTGACATAAAAAGTGGGTGAAGTTCATAGATAACTAATACCATTCTAGCAATCAACTAGAATCGTACCCGATGTACGTATTAAAGTTGATACTACGACAAAATCAAGATTTATTTTAAGAAAATTTTATGTCACTAAAAATATTTTGATATAATGATCTTTTATATTGACCCGTAGTTGTGTTAGAAGTGGACCATTGTCTTTAAGTGAAGTTTAGGAGTGATCTCGTTTACTCTTTTGTGCGAACCTTAGATAAGGAAGATAGTTTTAGTATTGAATATTCAACTACAAAATTTAAGAGTAATTTAAATTTAATTGTGAAATTTTATAGATAATGGGCATATTTTATCGTTATTATATATCAAAAGCCCATTGTGACTGAACATTTGCCCGTAAATTCAATTTGACCTTGTATAGTTCAGGAATGTTAAACACGATTTCGAAATATTCGTTGTTAATTATATTAAGCAATACAACTAATGCTCCCTGTCCACGCATGCTGAGTTTTATAAAATTAAATAGTTTTCTTGCCGCGTGTTGTGACTAGTTATATTGATTGGTGAGGAGAGCAATTTTTTCCCCATAGACCAATTGGTCAAATTTCAATTGGTCCATGGAGCACCGACGGATTGATTAATAAAAAAATATATGACAGATTCGTCTCGTTCTTTCCTTTCGTTTTTCTTTAATTCGTATGAAAATAAAATCCTTGAAAAGTCCCACCGTGATGTTTTAAATTTTGATCTTCTCATAAAATTTTGTATAACTAATAGGTCCCCCCACCGCGGTACGAAAACTTTTATCTCACAGTTTATGACGTAGGATAAGCACATTTGTAAAGCAATATTTAAAACAGTATTTAGTTTTAATTAATTAAGAACAATTATAATTATATAGTGATTATGACGCGACGAAGCGTGGGATGTACTGTGTGCGTGATGGTATGAAGAGGAATATTTATATTAAATGCCATATAATGATGTAATCGTAACATTGAGGGTCGTTAGTTTATATTTTTTTAATATAACTATGGTTGTATTAGACGTGTTCAAATTAAAATAATAGAATACGTAGGTAGTTCAAGAAAAAAGTTCGATTATTTACATATCATAAAGAAAATCACACAGCATTAGGGCCTACGCTAATGTCGCTATTTATAAATTATACTAATATTTGAATAGCTGTAACGCATTTAATATAGAAAGTTTTAGATTTTATTGAAATCTTATATTATTTGTATTTTTATTAAAATAAGTTAAATATTTCTCCAGCAACTATTTCAATATTTACCGTTTACATTATAATTATTCAGCTATTTAAAGCGCTTTTAAGAACAATAATTCTGCAATGCATTTTCTCTATGTTTATTAGTAATTGCTAACAGCATGATGTAAATTCTATTATTTTATCTGATACTAAAAATACAGGATGTTTTGAAGCCCGTAGACAGAGCTTGTAAACTTATTGCAAACAATGCACTTGTTATATTTGCAGAAAACCATAATATGTACAATAGATAATGTGAATTATTAAGAGTAGCGTCTGGCCTACTGGTTTCAGTACAGTAACCTTGGTCGGATCGAATAGGTTTGGAATGCTCACATCAATGTAAATATTTTTCTCGCATTATTTCATGTCTTATGTTGCCAGTAAGTAATTAAGCATATTTCAGTGTTCTTGTTCATTCTTATGTATAACATGTGGAAACTACTCAAATACTTTACATTCCACTTGTTAACAGTTATGCGCTTTTACAATTACTTTTAATATTTATTTACAATCGTTTACATTTTGTTTTGATAATTCAGTATTTTTACTATTTTGGAGTGTTAATTTTATTTACCCTATACATTTTATTTATTTGTTTAAAGTAATATTTTAAATCGTAACTATATCATTTACTTTACATTTTAAAAACGATATTATTTTAGTATGCCAAGGTCTGTATTTGGATACTAAAGATGTTCAAACTTCACTGTGATCAATGTCTAATTTTAGATTTTTGTGGGTTTGTCAGAATTGAGAAATCCACAAAATATCTTATTTAATGTCATAGAAGCATTATAGAATTAACTCTAAACAGGAGTGTGTTCAGATATAGAATAGGTAAAAATAAATTGCTTTAAAAAAATTTGGAAAACTATTAATATCTTATGACGAATAGAATCTGAAAATATTGCTCAAGAAGTGCCAAATTCTTGTATTTTACGAAATTGGTGACTGAAAACACGCAGCTGGCAATAAATGTCTTATTGTTTAAATTATAGTATCTTGTATGACTAAAGAGCCGTCTATTTGCTATGTGTAGCACATTCATTGTTTTTAACTGTTGAAATAATAAATTAGGTTTATATTGATAATGCTGTGAGTGTGCATTCATTTAATTTTGCTTTTTGAAACATATAGGGAAAAGGTCGAAACATATTTATCATTATTAGTTGTCATTAAATATAATAATAATTATTAAATACTATCTCGCTAGGTGACTTACTACGAAAGGTAAGACGCAGCTGTTTTACGTAAAATCCACAAGCCATGATAAAAATCATCTTCACACAAATTGATAAATATGTTTTTATCTTTACGCTAGAAGCCCCCAAAAGTAGCATCTGTTCACGAGTGCAGTCAATGTTTGTATGAAATTGTCAGTATATTTATTTCAAGATGAAAAATCTGACAATAAATATTTATGTAGATTTTTCAATAACTAGATAAACTAAAATATTTCTAATATATTAATTATTGTCAAGGTTATACAGTAAGATTGGTCTATCAAATGCGGAGCACTTTATAAGTGTTAATTATGGAGTTAAGAATTACGTTTGTGATATATTGTATTAAGCTACTCAAAAATAAACAAACTTTCATTATTAGTATGTAATCTTATTTCGGTATCCAGATGACCACTTTGACTTACTTTAAACAATATAATTGGTTATAACGCTGTGACGTTAAATATTAGCACAGATGTATGAACGTAACAATAGCGCGTGTCTTTCTTGATTGTACAAATAGACGTAAACCAATTGTATGGAAAGGACGGCCATTCCGGACGCGGCGAGTATGTCTCCGTGTCTGAAAACGGTCGGTGGTGATACGGTAGATATTCCAAGTGATAAAATCAGTGCATCATGAAAGTATCAGTGATTATTACAACTATACTGGTCGCGCAGGTGCGTCACTAAATTGATTATTTAAATAAAACATACGGTGATGCAAGATAAACGTAAGTAATATTTATTTTTTTGTTAATTTCAGGTGTCGGCCTCATTTTTCGACGTATTTCACGGCGCGGTACTATCAGTCCAAAATAGTTTTGGAAAACTTTTAAGTGACGTAGTAACCGATGTCAAAGATACAGTAGACTGCACTATACTGGCGGTGGAACACGTACTTTCTTTGAGTCCCGACGCAACAACACGGTATTATGAAAAATGCGGAGGTGAAACGAATAAAACTGAATCGGTCACTGAAGCTCCGCCGGAAGCAAGTGTCCCGAAAGTTGAACTCACACTTAATTTACAGAATAATGAGCAAAACCTACAAAAGTTGTTACCTGCCGAAATAGATGCAAGAATTAATGAAACGCTTTCAAAGGTTCTTGGTAATTATAAACCTTATGATAATGTTCTAAGTATTGATAATGTGCTGGCTAAAGAATCTGAACAGTTGGCTGGTGTTAGTGGTTTAGTAAAGAAGGAATTGGAGAAATTGTCTAATGAAGTTACATCTGATTTAAAGAACATAGAGAAAGAAAGAGATGCACAACCTTCTGTAGATACCATTTTGCAGGAAATAAAGGTTTTGGAGAAAAGAGAACAAAACACAAAAAATACTTCAGAAGCGAATGAGATTCATCAAGTAATTGATCAAGTATTAGACAAATTAGGTGAAATCGAAGCAACCGAAGCGAACGAGAATGTTAAACTAGATGAAATCCTGAAAGATTTGGAAAGCAATTCCAACAATAGTTTTGTAGGCTTAAGGCGCCAATTTGAAGAATGGAAAGAAGAAGAATCAAGACATTTAAGCGAAATAAACAGTAAAATAGCAGAGCATGAAAAAATATCCGATCACCACTATGGAGCATATAATAGCCATAATTCTGGTCAATCACAACCTGTTATATTTAATACAGACATGAATAGACTTGATGTTGACTCGATTCCAAGTTCTTCAGAAACGTCCAGCAAGAACACAAGTCTGGTCAAAGAGATACTTGACAACAGTACGAGCTCCAGTACGATTGGAGATATTAACAACAAAGCCTTGATAGCGGTTGCAAATGAAGTTTCACCTTCTCCAAATAACACATTGGAAGATAATGTACTAAATGATATCGTGATAAAAAGTAACTCGTATTCTACAACAGATAGCCCAATTGGAAATGAGGTAATTCATCCATTCCAAAGGGCTACCTCAGATAGACCTAGTGATCTTTCACCTATATCTACAAATCAATCTACGACTGCTCAAAACAGTGTCACTGGCGATAATACTAATGTGACTGTGGCGAATACTACATTGTCGATTACAGACAGTGTACCTGTAAATGAGAGTATTCAGCCAGTTGAATCTATTGCAGATTCAGATAAACAACAATCATTGGCTACAGTTGAACCCACATCCACAGATAAAAATAATCAATCTGTGATCATGAGTAATACTGTACACACATCAGACGCTACAATCACAGAAGAAGTAGTATCTCCTGTCAATAGCAATACGGACTCTGGAAAAGTGGAATTATTTGATTTCGTTAGAAATAATGACACCATTATGAAAAGTGCAACAGAAACAGCGGTGACAGAGATGACTTTAACCTCTCAATATAATAATAATTCGAACGATAAAGTAATTAGTCGCATAGTCAATGCGGTGGTTGAAAACACGTTGGTAAATGGAACAAGTTCTGGAAACGAATCTGTAACTTTGACTAAAAGTACACTCGCAAATACTCTTGCAACATATGTTGACATTGAATCAAATGGCACCATGATAACGAGTACTTCATCTTCTATTAACTTTAGCACATCTGTAAATGAAACAATGCTACTAATCGAATCCAGTACAGCTGCTTCAACAGTTAAAATGAAAATACTTAGTGACCATGATTACAATGTACAAAATAACACCATTTTACCGACGACTTTTTCACCAATATCAGAAAGAACAATCAGTGAGAATATTAGAACCGATGAAACTGCCTTGAGTTCTGGTAAGGACCAATCCACAACGGAATGGTCGAAAATAATGAGTGACACTACGAAAACTAGTTCTTTACTAACTAATGAGAGCTCATTTGTAAGTGAAGCGAATGAAGTCGAAGACACTAATAAAACTTCTATATATGACGAATCATCAACAGTACCAACGACAAAAAAGCATGACAATGATTCAAGTACCACGATGATAACTAATGTTTCGTTACCAATAGTGGAAAACACACTAATCAGCGAGAATACTATTACGTATAATACTATTGACCCTAAAGAAACCGGAACCAATACGGCTTCTATTAACGAAGATTCTTTAAATGGTTTAAATAAAACTATAGTAGCGAGTGCTTCACTTCCAATAATAGAAAGCGCACTTGTAACTGAAGCTATTCAACCCAAAGATATGGCATCTGGTTACGAAGATTCTCCAAATGATTTGAACGGAAATAGAATAGCGAATACTTCACTAGCAATTATAGAAAGCGCACCTGTAACCGAAACTATTCAACCCAAAGATGTGGCTTCTGGTAACGAAAATTCTTCTAAAGGTTTGCATGAAACCCTAATAGCGAGTACTTCACTACCAATTATAGAAAGCGCACCTGTAACCGAAACTATTCAACCCAAAGATGTGGCTTCTGGTAACGAAGATTCTTCAAATGGTTTGAATGTATCCCTTATAGCGAGTACTTCACTACCAATTATAGAAAGCGCACCTGTAACCGAAACTATTCAACCCAAACATGTGGCTTCTGGTAACGAAGATTCTTCCAATGGTTTGCGTGAAACCATAATAGCGAGTACTTCACTGCTAATTGAAAGCGCACCTGTAACCGAAGCTATTCAACCCAAAGATATGGCTTCTGGTAACGAAGATTCTTCAAATGGTTTGCATGAAAATATAATAGCGAGTACTTCACTACCAATTATAGAAAGAGCACCTGTAAACAAAATTATTCAACCCAAAGATATGGCTTCTGGTAACGTAGATTCTTCAAATGGTTTGCATGAAACCATAATAGTGAGTACTTCACTACCAATTATAGAAAGTGTACCTGTAATGGAAGCTATTCAACCCAAAGATATGGCTTCTGGTATCGAAGATTCTTCAAATGGTTTGAATGAAACTATAATAGCGAGTATTTCATTACCAATTATAGAAAGCGCACCTGTAAACGAAGCTATTCAGCCCAAAGAAACCAGCACAAGTTCTGGTAATGCTGAATCTTTAATAATAATTAAGAATGATTCGAATACTACTTTGATAACTAGTGATTCTTCACCAACAGTAGAAAACACATCGGTTAGTGTAACTATTAAACCGGAAGAATCCGTTACGGCCTCTGGTTACAAGGATGTAACAGATACTATAACAGAATTGACAACTATTTCAAAAATAGAAAACGTAAGCAATAGTGATACCACAATAACCAGTACTCTGACCCCAATCATAAGGTTAGCTGAAACTGAAAATATTCAAGGCATTTCGGTTAGTATGACTATTAAAGCCACTACGGCTTCTGGTTACAAGCAGTTAACAGAATGGACAACTATTTCAAAAGTAGAAAATGAAAACAATAGTGATAACACAATAACTAGTACACTAACCCCAATCATAACCACAACTGAAAGTAAAAATATTCAAGGTGTGGCCACCACTACAGTTTCCTCAAGTGAGGAGGACTCTTTAGATACGACTGCTGCAGAAACACCAAACGCAGCAGATGATGATGATGATGATTATTATGATGATTCGGTCGTAACCATGGTACCGAGTACTGCAGAAAAGATTTCAGAAAGCAAACCCGAAGAAAATGTTGTTGGATCAGAAAATGATGAAACTGCTACGGCTACTTCAAAAGACGCTGATTCTGATTACGATGCTCCTGACGATGATTCAAATGAAAACATCGATAACTATGACACCGTAATAAGTACTGCACAAAAAAAGAACAGCACCGTTGGAGCCGAAAGTAATCAAATAGATAAAACTACTACGTCTTCAGAAGTACAAGATTTGTTATCAAAATCAGCCAAAAATGAAATTGTGACATCACGTTCTACAACTGAAAAGGATTCGGGCATTACACCTAAAATTGAAGCAAATACATTTTCAAGAACTCCAGATATTCCTGATCTGAACCCCTTGATAAGGAGTCTACCATTGACGATTACAGAAAACCCTCCTGTAAACAGAGAATGGTTGGCACCAAATAAGCTTAACCAACAGAATTATAATTCAAACCTAGCACCAATAAATAATTATGATTTCACTGCTCCAAAACCATTAAGCGATCGTTTATTGCAAACAAGACAACCACTTATTAATCCTGAAGAACCATATAAAATGCCTATTTACGATCAAGTAACGATGCCTACTATAACATTAGACGAAAAGATAGATGAAGCAAAAGCGTTTGCTATTTTTGACGCCATTGATGAACGGTTAAGGCATTCGGATTCGCCATTTCGCCCAGATGAAAATATTCCAAAAACAGTGGATGTACCTTTAGCACCTGTAATAACGAATGCTCCAAGAAAACTCATAGATCCTGGAAGAATGAATGTCGAATATCCTGGACCAAAAGCTTTACGTCCAATACGCCCGCTTAATTCTTTTGATGACAGAGCCCTAGAAAACAATTACAGACCACAGGGCTTAACTACACGTAGACCAAGAACAGGTCCTCTTGCACACAGTTATAAAAATCCACCCATGGACTATGATTCTTTCTTCCATACGCCTCCAAGGAACTCCGAAGCACACCAACGTGCGTTGCAAGAAGCTCGTCAACTCATGGCGAACAGTAAACGCTCAGATCGGATTATTAATAATATCATGAAAAATAAAAACAAATTGAATGCAAGAAGTATATATAGGTAAACAAAATCACATGTCTTTTATTCTATCAATATAAACGGGTTGGCCACCAGTCCACCACTGTACACTAAGCGTTGAGTCCAGAATTCCAGAGGGATTTCTGTATCAAGCCTTTACTGACCAGGATCCAACTGCTCGTTGTTCGAGCAACCAGCTCTTTGGGTACTGTTATTCAACTTTATTAATTTATACTTTTGACTATATAGCATTATTTTTGACAATACAGTATAACTATGACGATCGATCTCCATAGGTACATTGTAGACATCTGAAAATTGTTACCTATATGGTATCATCATGTTCCTTATTTGTATTCTTAAAGCTTTTCAAAATTTTAATTGTCTTGCAGTTCATTTTCGAAAGGATAAGAAAAGAAAATTCTATATAATAACGATTTTATTAACAATATAAATAAGTACTTACAAACTTATACTTCTACAATTGAGCTGCGCTACTCTACTGCGAGCAGTCAATGTTAGGTATATCTTAATTATTATATTGGGTTAATGTTTTACAGGGTACTATACTATGCACCAGTACTTTTCTATTCGTTTATTGACCGTTATAATATGTACGTATAGCCGAATATTTAAACGCCTTAAGAGTGGCAATATTTTCATGAAAGATGTGCGTAATATTGTATATGGTCTACGAGCACCATCTAATTTTATATCATTCAGTCGTGCTGACAGGCTTGTGATGAAGCTTATTCCGTAAACGGGTTACATAACAAGTAGAATACTAGTAATGGGCTTAGAGGTATATAGAGTAGCTTTTCAATATTCGACTATAGCCTCGCATTTCATTAGAGACTTTACAACATGCGGTAGTACATGACCTACCTATTTGTCTATGATACTATCATAACTCCATTTTGTTTCATCTCAGTACAATAAGCTTTTTATCTTAATGTTTTATATTCGTTATTTATTTTTGTACATATTTTTTAATTTTGGTAATTTATTGTGTATTGTTCATATTCAATTAATAAATAGATTCAATTCCTGTCCAAAAGTTTGGCACGGTCATTGCTCGAACGCGTGCCTCCAATATAATTATTATATTAATTTTATTTACAGTGACTTAAGTATATATAACAAACTTAATGTCAATAACATAATTATATCAACTAAGGTGTAGGTAAAGGTATACATAACATCAATTTGATAAAGGTAGGTAAATCACATGTAGGTACATACGTGTAACATAAAGTGTGTGTAGGTAATACAAAATCACTTGCTATATCAAATTACCAGTAGCAGAAATAAAGAAGTTACGGATTTTAAAATTGAGCAATTATCTTCTTAAATTAAATCATTATGTTGTACTTATTATCATAAGGATATTTTTCTTCACACTGGTCTTGTAAATCTTTACGATATATTCATTGAGTCTATTAACAGAATTTCGTTCTTTCAAAGCAAACAATAAAATTGTTTTTTAAATACGTTACGGTATTTCATAGGTTTCAAATACTATTTTTTTTCTTATAAATAATAAAATCGATATTCTTATTTTAAAGTACATGTTCTATTCTACGACAAATTATAGTAATGTTCTTAGAAATAGAAGAGTCGGAAGAATATCTATAGTCGATAGTTTCAGCATGATTTCAAGATAGACTTACACTACCTCTAGTGCCTATGAATTCCTTAAAATTACTTTGAATTCGATGTCTACAATTAGCACTAATGTTGACGATTTGTGCAGGTCTGTTATAAAATTCTTAATGAACAAGCGAGGTGCTATAAGCAGACATGTCGGGCTGTTGTTCTGGGATCAGCTTAGGTATAGATAATGGTGCTACTACTTTATGTAACTAATTAGCTAAATGACGTTTTTGAACACAGATACATTTACCGTGGTGGTGTTTCGTTCATTTTCTTATTTCTATTCATAGAGACTATAATATCTCTAGATGATTTTATGAAGTCGCTTTGGGGTTTGATTCTACGATGCAATTAGAATTAGCTACAAAAACAATTGCTACATTTTATTGTCACATAAGATTGGTGTGAGCTGTTTGAGATGCTCTCGAATTGTTGCTTGTAAGAACAGGATGAGTGTGTATGGATATGTGCTAATACTAATGTTCGGTGCAAGAGTAGATATTATGAAGAGATATGAAAGTACTTATGATATATACGTTAACTTTAGAGAGATAGTTACGTGTCGTGGAATAGAACACGTTCCGGGCGGGACGGGTGTGCGTTGGGTCTTGTCTTGTAAGGCAACGGCGACGCAATATGTCCTACGGTCTTACTGCAACTTGTTCAAGAAAATCGTTCAGAACCGCCCAAATTTTGTAGATTTCCGAACTTACTGTAAATAGGTATTTATGACGATCAGGCCAAACCGATTTTCCTAAACAAATCACTGCACCTTTTTAAGACACCGTTGCTTATACTTACATTATTGAATAACCATACTATTAGATAGACACGCCTATAGAAAATATGACGTCAGCATGTTCTGTTCAGAAAACAATGCCGGGGGTATTTAGGTTAGGTATTCTTTGGAAATGTTTTAGGTATTATTTTAGCGTTAACAAAGCCTTCACAGGTCACAGGTGTGCAACAAGTGTAGAGATGTGTCCCTCACTCATGAGGTGCCTCATTTGAGGTACTCGTGATCGCAAATTGAAAGAGTTACTCGAATTTCAACATTGAACCACCTCACTCGTTCACGCGTCCTCACTCAAAAATTGACATTGACATTGTATTCAGGCGAGTACTCGCGAGTGAGTATTGAGTGATTGAGTGAGTTTAGTTTATTAGGTATTCAAAACGAATCAAAGAGAAAATATTTTATTACTGCTATTACTATGAAGTCTAAACTATAACTATAAACTCTAAAAACATTTACATTAGATTGGTATTCAATTGTCAAGCGGTCTAAAATTTATGAGCGAAAGAAAATTATGTGAGTGAGGGAGACGTAAAAATCGGAATCGTGAGTACTCATGAGTCGACGCGCCTGTTCGCCTCGCTTGCCACTGCCTCTGACAATCGGCTGAGTTCGGCTCATGAGGTTAATACGCCGAAATCGATGCCTCGCCTCAAATGAGGGGTACCTCGTGAGTACCTCGCGAGGTAAAATGAGGTGCTCCCTCAACCTCATATAAAAATGACGAGTTACCCATCACTAAACAAGTGATTGATACCAATTGTTCAATGAACACAGATAAAACTTGCTATACTGACGTCATATAATTACCATAAACACGTGAAGTCTAGATTTCCGAATTACGAAGGTGGCGGACACCGCACTAGCGACGAGGTAGCGTACTGGTTGAAGTGCTTGTCTATGGGCACTCGGTCGTCGTATAGTGTGGGCGCTTGCAGGATGATGCCTGCTGTGCCCACTAGCACAGCTAGCGTGAAGATCCACAGGAATAAACGGTCAAGCACCATCGCTACGTATTTCCAGTCCTCTTTTACCTGTTTAGAGACAAAGTAATATTTTAAAATCTTCTGTGACTTTTCACAAATGATATTTTACCAAAGAAAGCGTCGCTATAGCGATTGGGGCAACGACAAAAATGTATAGGATTGCCAATCGCTATCGGAATATCACTTAATTAATGCCTCATATTAATTTTGCCATTTCGACCATCGTTATCGCTGGAATAACACTTTGTGAAAAGACAGCCAGGATACGATACCTTTAACTGATTAGTGTCTATAATCTATATCAACCAAACTTTAGGAGGCAGTCTCTGATACCCTTTTCCAGTAAAATAAGAATTGCAATATTCTACCAAGATATCCAAGTACCATTTGACTGGATTATCGCGTTACCATGTATGTAATATCAAATCTTATATTGCATCGTTAAGCTCTCGATACGCGGGCGTTCTGTTAGCGATGCATGGTTGTTGTGACGCCATTTATATTTAGTACCTGTTAGGTAAACGAGGTGAAGAATAAGCATGACTAGGTTCGAAAGCTTAGGAGTTTAAGGAGCTGTTATGCTCGTTAAATTATGAATGAAGAATTTGAAGTAGAGTATTGTCAAACTCTCTACTTCAGTCTGAAAACTTGTTAATCTTTGTCATTAAATAAGGCACTAACACGTTCTTAACTTCATATTCTTAATTCTGAAACCGGTCTTTAAAATATTAATTCCATTAACGATGTATGGTAAATTATATAGGTAAAACTTGCAAAATAAACTAGGCCCAGTGTTTTTATCCTTAATTAACTTAACCAATGCTTAAATAATATTAAACATGCTACGTACTATACGTGTCAAGAAAGTTTGAGAGTAATTAATAAAAAAACCGGCCATGTGCGAGTCGGACTCGCGCACGAAGGGTTCCGTACCATTATCGCGAATAACGGCATAAAAATCACGTTTGCTGTATGGGAGCCCCACTTAAATATTTATTTTATTCTGTTTTTAGTATTTGTTGTTATAGCGGCAACAGAAATACATCATCTGTGAAAATTTCAACTATCTAGCTATCACGGTTCATGAGTTACAGCCTGGTGACAGACAGACAGACAGACAGACAGACAGACAGACAGACAGACAGACAGACAGACAGACAGACATACAGACAGACGGACCGCGAAGTCTCAGTAATAGGGTCCCGTTTTTACCCTTTGGGTACGGAACCCTAAAAATTGTTGGTCAGCAAGTGGTCAAAATTAACTCACTAACTTATTTGTCCATTTGTTAGACCAACAATTGATGGAAAAACGCGTTGTTAGACCAAAAATATTGGTGAATAAATTGGGGTTTTTCATCCATTGTTAGCCTATTTATTTATTATTTTCAGCCTATTCTGTGTTACAGCAGGGCAAATACCTAACAAATGGTCAAATAAGTTGGAGAGTTAATTTTGACCATTTGCTAGACCAACAATTTGATTGATGAATAAACGCGTTTTACCGAAGTTTGAAACTATTGGTTAGCATATTTTAGGTAGGTTAGAAGGTATTTTATAAAATAGTAACCTTAGTAGAATCCTCGAGCATCCTCGTGTGTTCTGCGATGAACCGCACACAGAAGCATGTTTTGTGAACCTCTGGCGGGCACGCAGAGTGGCTGAAGCCGGGCGGCGGGTCGGGCACGGGGCTCAGGGTCTCGTCCTCGGCGAGCCCCCCCGCCAGCCCACCCGCTAGACCCGCGCCAGGACCCACGCCCCCCTCGCTCGACCCGTGCACCAGGCAGCTGCCGCCGAATCTATTGCTATCACCCATCCTGAAACCACGAGGGGAAGTGAAGCTGTCGGCAGTTCCCCTGTTCGCAAGATTTTAATTTGTTTGTATTCCTAGATTATAGACAAGTATTGTGCATCACAGTTCTGAACAGATATTTTCTGCGTAGAGACCTCACGTAATATAATGCCTGTATTCTTTGAAAGGTTAAGCAGAGGTACACCTATTAAACACCCACTTTTCACAAGTTACGTTTAAGTCCCATGTATTACCTAGGAACAAGCCTATTGCTAACAAACGGGCACAAAGTCCAGACTACGGGCAGAACACAGAATGCAGAACTATCTGGCCGTGCAAAAATGACCAGCATTTTCTACCCTTTATTGAGCAAAACAGAAACTTACCCAGAATTAAGGTAGGTGGTATGTGTAAGGTCCTCCTTGCTAGGCGTCCTCGTGAGAGGTCTAGGCGGCGGCGCGGCAGGAGGCGGCCAGGCTCCGGGCGCGCAGCAGTCATCATCTGCTGCTGCCAGTCTGTATGGGTACAGAGGTCGCGCGGTGCCACCGCACCGGACCACAACGCCGCATGCTGTGTACCGCGATCTGTGATACCAGATATCAAATTTGGTAAATGGGTAAGTAAAGTTCATTTAATATTGATTGGCTACCGCCCACACAGAATCAGTAGTGCCCCAACATCTTTATAAATCCCTACGTTTTATTCTGATGATATAAGTTATATTGCTGTAAAGTTAATCCGTTCAGTAGTTTTTGCGTGAAAGAGTGACAAATATCCATCCATACTCAAAAACTTTCACATTTATAATATTACTGTTAGCTGGCTAAATGGTGGTAATAAATAGTGGTCAAATGCCTATGCATTTGACCACTATACTGTGATATTATATTATATTCTCTGATGCTGTGGTCCACGATGGAGCACGCTTGCCTAGAATTAACTTATTCACTCTTGGCTTAAAGACCTTTACAGCCCCTGGTTACAGCCATCTGGAAACACTGACTCCATTAGGGAATTCCACTCATTAGCTGTAGTCACAATGAAAGTATTTTGTAAGTTTGAGATCATCCCTGAAAGGGATCTTGGACTATCGCCGATATAGAAGAGAATAGAATATACTTTTTTTTACACCATAAAAATAGACGTCTCTTTTATAAAAACTTATGGCGGTCTTATCGCTGACAGCGATGTCTACCAGACAACCTTATATTATGTGCGTGAGTTTTCGCTCGTTGTATTGAAGCTATTGCCTATTATGTTCTGTTAGGTATTTTGTTCCTTTGTATCTGATGGTATCTTCTCGTGAGAGCTAGTGTCAAAATCGAGTCAAAATCATATACGCCAATTTGTTACCTACCCGCGTTTTCCATACTCAATATCGCTCTAATAATTGTTTACTAATCTAAAAACGATAAGTAGCTAAACACTATCACATAATCCTTGCTATACTCTTAATCCTATTAATATACGATACTCTAATCTGATTAATAACCATCAGAAGGCACTTATTTTGTGATATTCGCGTTAAGTGAGTTTTGCGATAACAGAGGCAACGTATAACCTGTTTACTTCGGAAGTACCTACTCGTGAAAGCCAGTTAATGTAAAAGGAAAATAAAGTGCAAGCAAATGAATATGCAAAGTGCGCTTCAATCGTTCACTATCATTCAATTTGTTGCCTTTATTTTCTGCGAAACGGGCAGTATCTGAAAGAACAATCCGAAATGAACTGGGATCTGTAAATTAGGCTATTTCATTGTTATTGCTTTCCTGTCGTTCACCACGTAATCTTGTTAAAAGTATTAATTAAAAGCAGCCCATACATATTCTACTTAGATTATACTAAACCTTATCCAATTAAATTACGAAAGTTCTTACAGGTTGTCTACGGGGAATCGTTTATAGCAGTTAACGTTTAGTTATCACCAATAATATTTTATTAACATTTCAGTTAGTGTTGTAATAATGCCGGTTGCCTGTTGTGGTCGGGCAAGCCGCAGCGGTAAGCTACCGTGATATTTATTATTTTTACATAAAAATTGCTACGTGACTACGCCGTAGCGCCGTAGCCCGTAGAGGCTTGACTACGCCGAGATATGGCTACGATTTTACCACGATAACAAGCTGCACGATCCATTTTCACTTATAACAAACACATTTCAAAACATTGTTTAACTAAAGAGCTTACTTTTTTTGTTATATTTAACTAGTTTTATTATGAGAGTTAAAATAAACAATACGAATCGACGCTTTATTGTTTGTTTTAAAAGTGATGAACTTTGTTCATGGCGGGGCCGGTCAACAAATCCTAAACAATATGTATGTGACCCGGTTCCAAATATCCCGAAGTATATTAACAAATATTTACATGCGCATTAATAGTTTGTCGTTGGAAGCTAGGGCAGTATGTAGGCGTATTTAGGTATTAATAATTTTAGCTTTGAAACAACACATTTCAGAATTATTTGTTTACATAGGATAACTTCTCTTACATCGGCTAGTATTGAGTTTTCTATAGTAAGTCATCGATAGAAATTCACATGAAAATTAACTAAATTACCTTTTCTTTAATTACTTGTCGAACGTTAAATTTCAATGAATATTCTCCGCTTTATACAACGACTTGCTGAACAACAACACTCAAACAAAGTTTAAACCAATCGCGTGATTCGAAGTCCCCACATTCGTTGATAGATTTAGGAGGATCCCAACAGTTCCGAGCATGTGATCTGCCTCAGAGATCCATTTAATGTTCGGTAAGTCTGCAACCGCACCGAGGCGGGAGCCATTACACCCCTAGTCTAGTTTAACAGACATCCATTCGTAAGTGAATTACGATACCGACGAGCTATTCGCACGAATAATTCGCGAGCCAGTTAACTGACAGACATAGATACTAAACAACAGCTATGAAGCATTCTATTGTAATCAACCACTGGCACGAGTGGTAAACGTTTGTGGTTAATAATAAGCGCGTGGATCAATAGTTCAGTTACAATCAACAGTTAATGCAATAACCTTCAGATAAGTTCCATATACCAGGGGAATAGCTATGGGTAGATAATGTACCGGATTTTGTAAATGAAGCCAAACATGCTGATAAAAATGGTTCATGTCTGGCCGTAAAATTAAAACATTAACTCAGAATCTCGCAGAAATACCTCAAAGTGATGTTAGCTCGTAAAACAGGCGCGCGCCAAGCAAAGTTGTCGCCTCTATCACGCTTTAAAAAAATCTCCGGTACGCAATCTTTACAGTTCGTACCGTCGCTTTTTTAATTTTCAGCTTTGTAGTAAAGTTGAGCAAAAGTGAGAAATAAACGCCTGACTCCTGCGGCCGCGACCGGCGAGTCTTTTAAACTTATAATTAATTTAGAGTTGTTACTGATCCGCGGTCGGATTTGCGAGACGGCCGCTCGGACTCAACTACGTTCATTCAGAGATCCCGATTAGAACAAGTTAAGTCCAAATTAATTTGACTTTAATTGCGAAGATTGCGAAACTAAGTTGAGCGAAATACTACAAGTTTAGACTCACCTTGTTGTGTCAAACTTATACTGCGGTCGTTTCATGAAGAGCAGCCGTGGCAGGATGTGAATGAAAACTCGCTTCACCCAAGGCGCCATCCGGTGAGTCTGCGGCGAACGGAAGTGGACGTTTAGGACCACTACCGTCACACATATACTAAAAGCAATAAAAGGTTTTATTACTTAAGGACATGGGTACAATTAATAGCTTATATGGGCGAGTAGAATTAACCGATAACGTTCGGGCCGGCACTTTATTTGGGTGGTTTTCTTTGCCACACATTAGAAAAACATATCGATAGGTCTGAATTGTGAAAGTTCAAGAACAAACTTTATAAAACACTATCGGACGCCTCACAGTTTTACCCACGTAGTTCCCGTTCCGGTGGGAAAACACGTATAAAAATTATCCTTTATCAGCCGGGGATAGTGTAGCTTCCCAACGGTGAAAGAATTTTAGAAATCGGTCCAGTAGTTTTTTAAGTTTATTCTTTACATACAAAAATACAAATCCTTCCTCTTTATAATATTAGTATAGATTATTATAGACAAATATGAGTAGAATTAACCGATAACGTTCAGGCCGGAACTTTATTTGGGTGCCATACATTAGAAGAAAATATCGATAGGTCTGATTTGGGAAAGTTTAAGTACAAATTTGTAAAACACAAATAGAAATCACAGATCTAACAAAACATAATATCGTGATATCGGTGTTTCCAATATTTATCTTGCTCATGTGTGTTCAAAGGATCAATTACTAGCAATCCGTACATTTACGTAAATTATTAATGCTAATAGTTTTATTCATAGGTTTACACAATAGTGCTACTAACAATGGCGGGTAATTTGTTAGTTCCCTGCTGAATCAGGTAGTTCGTGCCACGGTCGGTCGTGTTGCTGGGTTATTTATGAATAGTTAACTTGGTATTTTTGTGTTAACCATGTATTATACACCGTGAAATTTAATTGGTTGTTTTCCCGCGGCAGAACGACTTGCCTTAAGGAGTACTTTCGAAGCATAGAGTTAAAGTAAAAAAATAACGATGTTTTTGTTTTAAAATAATTTAAAAAATATTCATCAACTCGAAAAAGTGAGTTACAATAGTAACTTGTAGGTACTAGGTACTACTCGCGTCACCACCGGCAAAGAAAAGCGATGCACAAGATAATGTTCAAACCAAAATAAACTCTCGCACGTAGTGATACGTCATAAAATAGTTTGCAAGGAACAATACCACCGCTAAGCCGACAAAGCAAATACCGATTTATTAAATGTTTAAAGTAAAATAAGCTCTCGCGTGTAGTAATACGGCATAAACTAGCCCGCGCGCAACATTATCAAACGGAGCCGCCTTCGAACCTAATCCTTTTGACAGTGATCCTGACCTACTTAGCACCCGGGTCAACGCCCCGCTGTCGTTCGGCCGTAGATATCGGGAGGTATTACTATTGGTTCGTGATCGCTTTCGAGTTAAGTTTTTCACAATGTTAAATATGCCAGTTTTTGTTTCTAATATTTTACATAACTACGAAACGATTGTATTACATAGAAAAAACCATTTCGCTGCGGGAAAACAACCATTTAAATTTCACGGTGTAGATATATTTGTAGGTAAAATATATACATGCA
The DNA here is from genome assembly GCA_964057195.1 of Orthosia cruda. NCBI lineage: Eukaryota > Metazoa > Arthropoda > Insecta > Lepidoptera > Noctuidae > Orthosia > Orthosia cruda. Next base: position 33,938,202 of record OZ059830.1, on the reverse strand, counting down.
CGCAGCATCGCGTAGATATCGAAAGTATAAAAACGGAATGACGATAATGAAACATTATTTACAAAGATACATGTCTCGGTATCTATTTTCTTAAATAAGAAATTAATCATCTTGGTATTTAAAACCAATTTTCACGATCGTTCAACTTTTATAATTTTTTGGTTAATTAAGCTGAATTTTGTGCGTTTTTAGCCGCTGGGACAATTATAAAACAATATTTATTAATGTTTGTCTATTTAGTTGTGCACGCATCACGTTAAATGTACGAAACCAATGTAGATAACATTTATACATAAAGACATTGAGTGTAACTTGAAGTAATAATTTAGTTCTTGTTTGTAGATGAATTTAAAGTGTTCAAGAAGTAAAATATCAAAACAAACGGCATTAAGATACTCGGACAGTTGAATTCCATACTCGATAGATGGCTTTGTGTATTTGACGTCATTTTCTGAATAGCGGTGTTAAGATTCTCCGCGGCAGAATGACCATAGAAAAAAATCGGTAACAAGTTAAGTAGGGTAGGTAGGTAAGTAGGATAGGTAGGTAGGTCTAGGTAAGTAGGGTAGGGTAGGCAGTTGACGGGAGCGAAGCCGATCTTAAATCTTTATTACCTACATTGCATACACCTTTTCACTGTTTGTAGTAGTTACATAAAACTAGCAAATATCTCTTTTATGTACATATAAATATTAATCCTAGCCTTAGCTCAGACTTCTAGCAACTTTGTTTCGGGACTATGCAAAGGTTTCCAATTATCCTAACTCAAAGTTAGAGGTTAGAGCGTTAAAAATCAAATTTTCTTGAAGCTAGAGCACGCAATCAAATATCTTGTTTAGAAACCTGCTTTTAATTTATATGGAAATGTGGTAGCGCCACTCCCCAACCGAGCCATATTTAAATAAATTACTTTTGTCCAAAATGTATTATTATAGCCGCTTTGATTTTATAAAATTGAACTCGAAATAAGCTTTGATGCTTTATAATATCAATAATGTTATTTTACATATTGAGGTTAATCTAATATCGTAAATAACTTTGCGAAGCTAGAATAGTTTGTAAACTAAACAAAGTATTTTAGTATTGTTTTACTTAGGATGTATTTAGGACTCAATGATCTATCTATCTATCTAAATGTATATAAGAGAAAGTATGTATGTATGTTCCTTATAGACTCCGAAACGGCTGAACCGATTTCAAAAAATCTTTCACCGTTGGGAAGCTACACTATCCCCGGGTGACATAGGCTCCTTTTTATCCATGTATTCCCACGGGCACGGGCACAACGTGGATGAAACCGCGAGGCGTCCTCTAGTATTATATATAAATAGTTATTTCTTGGCTTTCACTAAATACAAATAAATTAACGTTACGCCACTATACTGAGTAACACTAACTCCTCCACAAAGAAAATCTTTGTTCAGAATAGTCCTTTGTCTTGTTTCAAAAGCGGAATAAAGAGCAATACTCGGAACCAAGGATTACTGTTAATGTGTAATAAGCCGAGATACACCATCCTCCCATGTGACGAGGATCAAAGGGGCTGAGAATTAAATTAAACACCCTCCACCCTCAATTTGCGAAATTATTACATTTACCAAATAAACAGAGACGGACGGCAGCATCCTTGTTTATTTGTTTTTAATCACGAGTTAGTTCGTGCAACTCAATGGTAGTTTACTTCGCCGTTTCCTCTTTAGAGCTATAAAACTTTTAGAAACAGTCGTAGCGCGGCGTCTTGGCTATCAAAGTGCACATTTCTGGTATAGACAACTTGGGTATAATCTACAGAGATAGAAAATGCTCGGGTGAAGCTATACAATTTACCACTTGCGGTTAATATTTAATTAAAAGATTCGTGTCGAACTATACCTGATAATTTTAGAACACTGTTAAAGCAAAATATTAAACTTAAAACTAGTTTTCGGAATACATGGATATAAAGCCACCTTTCAACCTGTTACATAACTATGTAAACACATATTATACACATGAAAATTACGCCACCATTGTCGCTTACAAGGAATGCCATCGTAAATATTAATTTAGCCTTCAGGGCACATAAAGCCCGCTTGTCATCAAATAATAGACATTTCGCGATATATAGAGGAGTAAACTTCTCTTGTAGACTATGTAGACGCGAGGGGAAGTGTACAATAAATTCCTCTTACGTCAAACTTGCGGACAGGCATTGTGGTCTTACAAGATGGCGGGCAACTTACTGCAAGAATTACGCAGCTTTACTTCACGAAGCCAAATGAGTCGCCAACGGGACATGAGAAAAACTACAAACCTACGGCACGGGCACCCAAAGCGAAGAAAGAAAATTTGGTTCAATAAATTGTACTAGATGGCGTGATAAGCTTCGATTTTTTATTGAGTTTTGTGAAATATTAGGATTTTCTAGAGACGATCATAAATAATGTATGTTCCTGTTTAATTAACCCTCCTAAGCACATAATTAAGGAATATTGGGCTCTTAATTCACATTTCCAAGATTATTTGAAAGGATCATTTAAAATTGATTCCAATAGGTGGCGCGATTTTAAATTTCTGAGCATCCACTGGATTTTTTTAATTTGTTTTGTAATACATTTTGGTACAATGAAACTTTAAAAACATGCAAAAATCTATACCAATATTATAAAGAGGAAAGATTTTTTTGATTGTTTGTTTGTTTGTACCGAATAGGCTCCAAAACTACTGGACCGATTTCAAAAAATCTTTTTCGTTGGGAAGCTACTCTATCCCCGGGTGACATAGGCTACTTTTTATCCCTGTATCCCCACGGGAATGGGAACTACACGGGTGAAACCGCGAGGCGTCCTCTAGTATACTATAAAACAAATCGTCAATGTATTTAAAAAAAAAAAATAACGTACCGAGTAAACCATTTTACTTGCAAGTTGCTGCTAACACCATCTAAGTCGGCACGGTTTCTTTGTATGGGATGAGGCATCTGTATGCTAGTATTATAGTATCTGTGCCTAAAATAAGAAAGGTACGGCGGTCCCTAAGGACGCTTTTGCCGGGATCACCCTTTATGTGGTCACAAACAATCCGATTATACATGTCAACTGAGCTTACTTTTTTTGGGACAGGTTTATTTAATTACGGTTGGTAGGGTACTTACCTGATAGATACGAGAATCATGGCGAATATAAGGTACTTCCCCAAGAGGGGCACAACCAGGGACGTAGGAGGGATGATCTCGACGACTAGCAGGAAGAACACGTGGAGACTAATCAGTATCGAGATTGATAGGGTTACCTGTTGACAAAAACACTCATGTTAATTAATAACATCCCAAATTACCTCATTGCTATCACAGAGCTTTCCTCTTTGAAGTCAGATTCACACAGACTGGCAGCAGTTTACGAGAATTAATTCCTTAAAGTTAGTCCGTGGACTAAATTTTCACATGCTCTAGTACAGGGATGGTCAACCTTTATTGCGAACAAATATAATGCGCTAATAAATATTAGTACCTGGGCGACCAAGCTCTGCTCGGGTGAAAATAGAGAAAACGACGTTTTCTAAAAATGAAACCTAGCTAGATCGATTTATCGCCCCCGAAAGTCCATGCATACTAAATGTTATTAAAATCGTTGGAGCTGTTTCCAAGATTCAGATAATATATATATATACATATATAAAAGAATTGCTCGTTTAGGGGTATTAAATTAGATTAGCGCAACAGAACTATTTTGTCATAAGTTCGCCATCATCTATTAAATAAGCAAAGGTCTGAACGTATATTACGTTAGGTATTGTAGCGGCACCAACGCCGCCACTTACGAAACTAATGACATGACGTCACACAAATCCTGCATCGCGCAAGTAAAGTTTTCGGCGCGATAAGAACACATACAACAGTCCGACAACAACCGTCGGGCAGTTGCCCGGACCAGACACAACACCCGTCTGGTCGGAGGATCCTCCCTTTTCTATGGAGGTTTGTGGGACTTTACACCCTGTTCCGCATACCCCCAAACTGGTGACCCCGAGTATGAATGTCAGCGCAGCCTTCGTGCAGAACTACTTCGTCGTGACGTCATCATCACTTTCTCAAGCTTTCGAGCAGCGAGTCACACAGCCAGCCAGTACCCACGGCATCTACGGGGGTATCCTGACCACCAGCATGCAGCGGACGCGCATTCCTGGTCATCACCCCCTGCTTCATTCATCACCGCTCCGACCCACTGGAGCCAGCAGCACTTTCCCGACTCACTGGGACATCATCACCGCTCCGAACTACTGGAGCCAGCAACACTATCCCGACTCACTGGGATTTCATCACCCCGACTCACTGGGGCACAACCGCATACAGTTCCGACTCACAGCGAACTCTGCGACTTCCGGTTCCGACCCACGGGAACCAACCTTCCACTGGCCAGGCACACATCACGAGATGTACGGACGACTCACCCTGCTATCGACCTCCGGTCTCCGGAGGGGAGTGATGTAGCGGCACCAACGCCGCCACTTACGAACTAATGACATGACGTCACACAAATCCTGCATCGCGCAAGTAAAGTTTTCGGCGCGATAAGAACACATACAACAGTCCGACAACAACCGTCGGGCAGTTGCCCGGACCAGACACAACACCCGTCTGGTCGGAGGATCCTCCCTTTTCTATGGAGGTTTGTGGGACTTTACACCCTGTTCCACATACCCCCAAAGTATCTAATTATTTTTTTTATTTCAGTTTGATATATGTTCACGTTACATACGCTTGACACCATCCGCATAACCCGATAACCAATAATTTCATCGCAGTGATTTACGACTTTTATCCATCCATGCATGCATACGTACCATAAACTATTTCTGATAGAAAAAATCGCGAACATCGCAGATTTATTTATGAGCTATAAAAAACCTTGAAAGTGTTCATGTGAAAAACAATCTTGCAAAATTCTAAACTATAATAATATCTAGCAAAAGATTAACTTTGATTATAGAATAGAATAGAATTTACTTTATTGTACACCAAAAACTAAAGTTACACATCTCTTTTACAATAATACTTATTTCTACGGGTACAAAGGCGGCCTTATCGCTGACAGCGATATTTACCAGACAACCTATCTTATTTAATGAGAATTATCTTTTTTTTAGGAGGTTTTAGCCTATGCTCTTGCCTTCTTCGTATGAGAAACAGCCTTTGCCCTGCAGTGGGTTTACAGGCTGGTATTATTATTACTTAGGTTTGAGACAAACTGACATCCTATTGGCGATAGCGATTGCCGACATGTCAAAATGTTTGGGATTGAGAACGTGATACCGCCATACACGGGGTCGTCTGGCGCCCATGTGCTGGTTTGGTCCCTGGGGTGGTCACGGCGTACAGTGTGTTCTAGTGCGCCGGTGATGGGGGGTACTCTTCAAAGGAGGGTCCGGCGACGATCAGCCGCGGCGGGTTATCGGTGAGTGCTAACGCGTGACCGTGTTCCTGCCTTAAGCGGTACAGGAGGACACCGTGGAGTTTTAGTGGGTTGGAGTCCCACATAACTGCAATATCTCCCCGTGGTAGTGCAGTATGCATGAGCAATTCAAATAACCAATGCAAAAATAAAAAATAAAGTAATAAAAAACAGGTCCTAGACAAGTGACATTCTGCCATCGAAAGCGGGGCGATAGCGATTGTCAAAAAGGAAAAATTGTATGGGATTGACAAGCGATATCGAAAAATCAAGTAATCAATCCCATACATTTGACATTTCGACTATCCCCTTCGCTGACATCGAATGCCACTTGTCAAACATATTAGACTTTTCGACAATCGATATCTCTAAAAGAATGTAACTTTGTCGAGGGGCTCTGATCGGATTATGAAAATTCTTTCACTGGTATGAAGCACTATTGCCGAGTGCTTCAGGGTATATATTTCACGAAAAAAAAACACGGTCCCTGTGGGTACTGCACGAGTGTAAATCCGGGGGGAAAAGCTGGGAGTTAAAGTTGTTTGTCCGTCGAATGGCGACGGATTCGCGATGAATGGATCTTGTAAATCGTAAAACTCATAGCTTTCCCGTCGTAGTTACATACTTACTATCAACATTCTGAACGTGTAAAATTATCACATAACATTACGTACCTACCCTACATGTTATTACAAAGCTATATACATGTTATTGAGAGAAACCTAATCACAATTCCACAGTAGAATATCAGGGAACGTAATGAGAACGAAATATTTGCCGCACTGTGTGTTATCTTACATAATTGATTAAACTTCTGCTCCATCTTACTGAATGAATAAACATGCTTCTCTAAGTTAACTCAAATTATGATTTCTGTGTTTCTCATAATGTTTTTACAAAGTAAAATGGAAAGTCGAAAGAGGTAATTAGCTGGTAGTTAAATAATGCAACTACTGAAATTACCTACTAACCGACCCGGGTTCGCATATAACAAATTATATAATACTAGCTTCTACCAGCGGCTTCGCCCGTGTGAATTGTTGTATCAATCCCAAGGGATTTGGGGGGCCGAGTCACCCACGTCCGTAGGAGTTTACCCTCTGATTCCCTACACGTGGTCCCCGGGTGGTGCAAATCAGGTGACATCTGGTGGTAGGCTTCGGCCGAAGGCTTGCGACCACCCACCGGGCAAAGACGTACCGCCAAGCGGCCTAGCCGTGTTCCGGTATGATGCCCGGTGTAGCCACTAGAGGAGTTGGGTCGAGACAGCTGTTCCACTGCAGGCTGACTAGCCTGACGCGCACTGTTATGGACGTATCGGGAGACTAGTCGCGGAGGGTAGCGGGATCCGAGGCACGGTGCGCCGCTGGCCGACCGCAGGTAGTTGGGGGCCCAAGTAGTGTGCCAGCCACACACGAAAGGCTGCCCCGCCAACTGTCGAAAAATCCCGGAATGCACCATCGTGCTGGTTGGCGACCAGATGGGGAGGGCCCGATGGACATTCCGGGGGGGCTCGGGCGTCCCCGCAGTCTCCAGACTAGTGCCCCAATGATGGCGGCCTTTCATTGCGTGTCTGTAGGTTAGCAGCGTGGAACCTCGTCTCACTTCCTTCTCCTCTCATCCATTCACTCTTCAATTTATGATATGAAACCGAAAAAGAATACTGGAGCTAGACAGCGGCTGCACGCCCTCCCCCACAAAGTGCACCTCACCAACATTAGAGGTCTGCACTCAAATCTCTCTGCAGTCCACTACCACCTGGAGGCTGAGAAACCAGCGCTGTTTTTTCTTACGGAGACGCAGATAGCGAGTCCTTCAGACGTCTCGTACTTATCATACCCAGGGTTTACCCTGGAGCACAATTTTAGAACACGCGCGGGTGTATGTGTGTACGCCCGTGACGACACTTGCTATCGGCGTCTCCGTAACCTTGAGGACTCCAGATTCTCAACGCTGTGGGCTCTCGTGGACACAGGTCTGGATAAAATTATCTACGCCTGTGTCTACCGTTCGCATTCAGGAGATCAGGAGACAACCAGGCTCACAGAGTACCTTAGTGAGGCGGCTGATGCGGCACAGCAACGGTACCCTTCCGCCCAATTAGTGTTACTGGGGGACTTCAATGCCCACCACCAGGAGTGGCTCTTCCCATACCGGTGCACTGACCATGCTGGACGGGAGATGCGTAAGCTTTCGCTTGCGCTAAATCTAACCCAGCTGGTCCATGGGGCAACAAGGGTTGATTCGCACACGGCCAATTGCTTGGACCTTCTGCTGACAACAGATCCAGACAGATACTCTGTGTCGATAACTTCACCTTTGGGTAGTTCAGACCACTGTCTGGTGAAGTCTGTGTCCGTCTACTCCCCGCCCGATCCCAGCCCAAGAGGCACCCGGCGGGTTTGGCGGTACAGGTCAGCAGATTGGGATGGCATGCGATCTTTCTTCGCATGCTATCCTTGGCAGCCCACTTGCTTCTCTTCGGATGACCCATCGTCATGCGCTGACGCAGTGACAGATGTGTTGCGTCAGGGGATGGAGTACTACATTCCGTTCTCTGACGTAACGGTGTCCAGCGTTGACCGGCCATGGTTTGGCGCCGAATGTCATTGCGCCGATGCCCTTAAGCATGAGGCATACCTGGCATGGGCCGACGCACGATCGCGCAAGGCGAGTGACGTGGATCAGAAGAAGAGAGCCTACAACAGGGCTGCCAAGTCCTGCAAGAAGGTGTTGCGAAGGGCTCGGTTCGACCACATTAGCCGAATAGGCACCAAACTTGCTTCTTACCCAGCAGGTAGTAAAGCGTTTTGGTCCCTGGCTAAGTCGGTCGAATCGAACTTCTGCCGTCCCTCACTACCACCACTGCTGAAACCTGATGGGTCACTGGCCCACTCCGCTGAAGAGAAGGCAAATTTATTTGCCTCGCTTTTTGCGGAATCTTCGCGTCTGAATCCTGGTGATTCGCGGCCCCCTCCTTCTCCTGATGGATGCGAGACGAGTATGTCGGACATTCGCATCCATCAAAAGGACGTCCGTAGGGTGCTGCGAAACCTCGACGTGAATAAGGCTAGTGGCCCTGACGGAATACCAGCTATAGTTCTTAGAACCTGTGCGCCTGAACTGTCTCCGATCTTGACACGCCTATTCCGCCTTTCATATGAGACTGGAAAAGTGCCGAATGCTTAGAAGCAAGCCAACGTACAGCCCGTGCCCAAGAAGGGCAGTCGAGCTGACCCGGCTAATTACAGACCCATCTCTGTAACCTCCATACTCTGTAAGAGTATGGAGCGTATACTAAATACTAAGCTCCTGGCATACCTAGAAACTAATGATATCCTTAGCGACCGCCAATACGGCTTCCGCCGAAATCGGTCTACTGGGGATCTTCTAGCGTATGCCATTCACATATGGAGTGAGGCCATTGAGAGGCACGGGGAAGCGCTTGCCGTCTCCCTCGACATCTCGAAGGCTTTCGATAGGGTCTGGCACGAAAGCCTTATTGGTAAGCTTCCTTCATTCGGTCTGCCCGGTGGTCTGTGTGATTGGATTGCAGACTTCCTGAGGGATCGGTCCATTCGAGTGGTTATCGATGGCTGCTCGTCGGATCAATTGGATATTAATGCCGGCGTCCCTCAGGGGTCGGTACTCTCGGCAACATTGTTCTTGTTGCACATCAACGATCTGCTAAAACCCGGCACCTTTGGGTATGCAGACGACAGCACTGTTGCTGAGAGATACTTGTCCAACGCACGTGCTACCGGGCCACTGATCCGGTCTCTCCGTGAGGCCATGGTGGAGCGTTTAAACTTGTCCTTACAGGCAGTCTCCGATTGGGGTGATGCCAATCTGGTCAAGTTTAATGCTGCTAAAACCCAGGCGTGTCTTTTTTCCGCTAAAAAGAGCCAATTTCACCCGGCTCCAACTTTCCGTGATGTAACCGTGCCAATAACGGACCATCTTGAGCTTCTTGGCGTTACGCTGACATCAACTCTCAATTTTGGGCCATACATTGAGGCAAAGGCTCAGCTGGCTGCCAAAAAGTTCGGGATCCTTGCGAAGGTGCGAAAGTACTTCAGGCCGGAACAGCTGCTCAACTTGTATCAAGCGCAAGTTCGATCGAGCATGGAGTACTGTTCTCATCTCTGGGACGGATCTGCCAAATATCAGCTAGATGCACTAGAGTCGATCGAAAAGCGGGCCAAGAGACTCATCGGCGATGAAGCACTGGTCAAATCAAAGCTCCAGAGCCTTGAACATCGTCGCCGAGTTGCCAGCTTGTCGGTATTTTATCGGTTACATTTCGGGGAGTGTGCGATGGAATTGCATGATTTAATTCCGCCCAGCCCGTTCCATCATCGGGCAACCAGACGCACGGTGATGCGTCATCGGTACATGGTGGACATCCCACCCATACGCACAAAACGTTTTGGGGACACTTTTATTATGCGTACAGCTAAGGAGTGGAATTCCCTGCCGGAGTCTGTGTTTCCCGATAGCTACAATCTAGGGGTCTTTAAGTCAAGAGTGAATAGGTTTTTTCTAGGCAAGCGTGCTTCACCGTCGACCACATCATCGCTTTCCATCAGGTGAGATAGTGGTCAAGCGCGAGCCTAATGATAATAAAAAAAAAAAAGAAAAAAAAAAAGGGAACATTATACCGGGATAAAAAGCCTATATGCTATTCCAGACTTTAATCTATCTCTGAGCCAAATGTCATCCAGATCCGTTCAGGCGTTGTGGCGTGATTGAGTAACAAACATACGTCCATCCATCCAAATTTCGCATTTATAATATTAGTAAGATTAAGTATTAAGTAAATAAATACACATACCTTCTTCGTTTGTCGCTGTTTCTTTAAATGAAAACCGAATCAAAAACCGTTGCGTGGCTTAGATGAAGTAAGTCGAGAAACGAACAGAAACTTTACAATACATTATATTATATTCTTTATTGTACACCTTTAAAAAATACATACAGAACAAACATTTTCAAGCACTGTGTACAATGGGTGGTCTTATCGCACAAGGCAATCTCTTACAGACAACCTTATAATAGCTAAAATAATAGTTATTAATATAGCTTATACATTGGAATAACACATAGGCTATAATTATCAAGACAGAAGTACTATTACAACGCAGGCGGAGCCACACCTAGTAATGTATAAGCTTTTTCCCGACTTCATACTCTATATATACTCGTTTTATTGTGCATTTTTATGGGATCAAATTGCCTATATCCAAGCCGTGCAGAATGTCTTTACACTCACCGGTAATGTAGCTTTTAATTAATATAAGATTGTTCTTCATTAAATCAGTTATTTCAAAAAAAACCTTTATCAAAGTATAAGTTTAGATATAAATACATGTCATGAATTCATTATCGAGTATTAAGTATTGTTGATACAAACATTCATCTTATACCTGCACCACAAACTCGGAACTTTTAGGGAATTGAAAAGTTACATCCAATGATGTCCCCTGAGTCAAATAAAAGGGACCCACATACTCGAAGGTACTCGTATATGTACACCGATATCGAATCGATATCGTAAAAGTAGGTAGGTAGGTATGTATGCTAGTGAAGATTTACGACATAGTGTAAGTCATATTTTTCATCGAGTTCCTACAAGCAGAAAATAAAGAATATAGTAGACCACAAACGTGTCTACAAAATATAAATGTTTTTGTTTTTTTTTTTGGTGGGTTTGCTCTTGACTCTAGTCTAAGTCATAGGTGACAGAGACAGAGTCGACGATGGAGTGAGCTTACCCAGAAGAAGCCTGTTCACTCTAACTTTGTAGAGATTCGGGTTGAATAATTATTTATTATAGCTACAAACATAATTTATTTTTAAATATAATCGTTAAATGTTATATGAAATGCGATGGTTTGCTCATTGAGCTTTATTTAATTGATTATTAACGCATGTTTTCAACAAACATAAAGCAGAAATTAAATAAATAACTGAAATGGCGATTTTGTATAAAAAAACCGCCATATAATTTCTTCTGATAAAAGTTATCTGACTGTTGAAAAATCGGTCCCTAATAAAATGCCTGATTGAATAATATAATATTGTATTAAGCTTTTTAATGTAACCAATACTGTTTCTTTTACAGATCGTATAGTTTTATAATTAACAAAGTCTACTAATTAAAAGATTTCCTTTAGTCTTGTTATAAATGAAAGTACTCGTAAGTAGAACAAACAAAAGCGGTAAATAATAGCCACTTCTGATGTACAAGACAAATTACTGATTTTACGGCGTAGCAGAGCCGTAGCACATCGGCTACGAAACTGGCTACGTCGTAGCAACAATACAGATTATTTTAAAATAATTTTGATAAGTTAAATTAATTTTCTTATTAAAAAGTCTGTTCCTGAGCAAAATAACTTAATCACAAGATTATATTACCGGATTGACGAGGAAGTTTGCCTAATTGTTCGGTAAGTATTTTAACTGACTTTCCAAAAAAGGAGGAGGTTCTCAATACGAATGTTTTTTTTTTTCGTGCATAACTCCGTCATATATTAACGGATTTGCAAAACACTTTTTTGTTTCGAAAGAAGTTCATTTCGAAATGGTCCCATTTAAATTTGGTAAAATTCTGATTAAGAACTTCGGAGGTAAAAACAGAACTCTTCAATAAATGACGGCAAATCTCTGGGGATTGCTGCAATAGCACGTCTGTTTATTGTTTACACCATTTCATAACATACCATCACGCCAGTATGCTTGGTATGTAGGGTACGCAAACGTGTACAGTTCACCCTGGTACACTGTCATTCCACAGGTTATGTTCAAGTTACATGTTTCATCAGAATTTTACCAAATTTAAATGGGCACAATTTCGAAACATACTCTTTAAAACAAAAGAAAAGAATTTTCAAAATCGGTCCACAATTGACGGAGAAATCAGAGAACATATACAAAAAAAAAACAAACAATGTCGAACATAGAACCTCCTCCTTTTTGGAAAGTAGGTTAAAAATAATTAACAAACAGTGCTATGAAGCTATTAGGAGTTTCATTGTCGTATTTCTCTTCAATCTCAAGACCAAATTGCGAAAATATGACTTGAGTATGCGGTGATTTATGTAATTTATTTCGAAAATACGAGCTAATATCAGCTTTAAATATTCCACACTCTCCTTAACCTAATCACAACTAGGTGTAGGCATACAATATTGGCAAACCTTCTTAGGGCCCTTAATCCGCTTTAGTGCCGTGAAACGGTTACTTTCTAAAGCATATTCTTTAGTAACGGCTAGGTTAAAAGGTTTGGTTTTTTTTATTATTGTTTCATGTACACTATTTGTGAAACATGGTTTTTTCGAATGACTAATTAACAAAAAAAAGCGAGAAGCTTTTTCTTTAAAAAAATAGTTAACAACACGATATGTTTTCGCTTCTTTTGCAAACTCTTCCAAAAGAACTTGGATGTTTAAAAATATTTTTACATAGAATAATTTATGGTTACAATTTCTTCTTAACCTATATAGGAAACTAGCTTCTGCCAGCGGCTTCACCCGCGTGTATTATACATATAAACCTTCCTCTTGAATCACTCTATCTATTAAAATCCGTTGCGTATTTTTAAAGATCTAAGCATACATAGGGACAGACAGCGGGCAGCGACTATGTTTTATACTATGTAAGGATGTAAATCACAAAATATAGGATGTCCAATATTGGTATTCTGGCACCGAGCGGGCGCACGTATAGTACCTCGTTAACATTGGGGAGAATAGGCCTTAACACATTTAGAGATAACAACATAATGTCATTAGTTTGCATACCCTCGATACAATCGCTTGCTAACTCACGATACTCGCGGGAAGGGTCACGTAAATCATTACTAAGCTCGATTTAAACGCTTCACACACAAATTAAATGCATTTTTATTACGTTGGTGAGGGTAATCACAAGAGAGCAATAAAAGAACACGTTGGGTAATCGTATTTGAGCAATTTGAACCTCAGCGGTTGTAACAATATTCACCGTGAAACTTTACGGTCCGCCTCAACTTTGTCGACAAACTCGCGGAATTTTTGTTAATTTGTTTTTAGAAGTTCACTCCAATAAAAGCGCGCAAAATTATATTCATGTACGCTGAATTAAATGATTATAATATGTATATGAGGGGCCTTCCATTACGGATAGCTTGGTTTTTATTATTTGTTTCTTTTTGCTAGGTAGCGCATCATCAAAAGATATTTAATACGATTTGAATAAATACGAGGGAAATTTTAAGGGAGAGCTTAGTGTGAAATAAATAAAACCAAAAAGAGAAAAAATAACAATTTTTATACGGTATCATTTAATCCTATCGAAATTCCTACGATATATGTAAAATGTATGTATCTACCAATATAAAAATAATCTAAATCGTCAAAACCAGAATTGGTAATAAATATAATAGTAGAAAATAACGGTCACCTTTGTTTTATCTTAACTAATATGATAAAGAGAGAGCCCGAATTTTGAAAGTTTGTTCCTACATGTAGGGAACACTACAAACATTTGAAAAAAAATACAATTTGAAAGATACATTATTCCAGATGGTTACGGGCTATTAATTATTATGATATATGCTGGCCACTAGTTATTTATAAATAAAAAAGTAAAATCAACCAAAGCTTATTTCACATGTCTGCAAACATCTACTTTTAGTTGTTCTTCGTTGCTAAACAATTAAGATTCAATTGTAAGTATTCGTCATTGATATGAAAATCGTATGATTTTTGTTATTTAATTTTGAACTTTAACACAAATAACTTATGGAATCCGGTCCCCGAGCACCATTACGTTTACATATCGAGCTGTAGTATGTACAGGGTACATAGATCAAAAGAGACGACCAATTCCCAAAGGGGACTTTATCCAGCTTTATATCTTAGGCTCTTTGTATTGTAGTTTGTGGAGAAATGTACACAGAGGTTTATAAATTATTTAATCAGTAAGGCTATTCTGTAATATCACTTACAATTTCGGGATCTATTAAGAAGTGAATCCGAGATAATTAATTAAGGCAATATACGCTCCAATGTTAACGCAGTACTGGCCGTGCGCCCGCTCGGAGCCAATATATCAATATTGAACCTCCTTTTGAACAGTTTTGTATGAACTTTTTTATTTGATTTACATATGCTGTTTCAGTTATGAAGAAATTCCAGCCATAAATATTTCTGTGTAAAAATATTTTTAAACATCCAACTCGTTTTGGAGGAGTATCCAAAAGTTATGAAAAAATATCGAAATGAAAATTTATTTTTTTAAAGCAAAACTATTAGTTACACGAAAAAACCTTGTTTCAAAAATAATGTACATGAATAAAAAAATACTAAGGAGTATGCTCTAGAACGTAACCGTTATACTAAAGCGGTGGAAGGCTCTTAAAAACGCGAATCTAATATTATATTTCATTTCATGACAAGTGTAATTTAGTCAGGACTTAATTTTATATTAAACTAGCTGACCCGACGGTCGTTGTATTGTCTATATTGTCTTGTATTCACACAAGTCCCATTAAAAAGGACGTACATAGATATATAGTTTTTTTCTGAATTTTCGGCAAGGTTTCCACCTTGTAAAACCCCCCTAAAAACCACAGTACCATACACATTAAAAAACAAGCTTACTAACTACATATCATTTTAGTTAAAATTAATTTACCTTCTCTCCGCTATCTGAAGGCAGGTAAAATGTGAGGACGGTAAGGAAGGAGATCCCCATGCAAGGGATGATGATGTTCACAGTGTAGAACAGCGTTTTTCTCCGCATCGTGATGTTGAATGTGATGTCCAGGTATGGCTCGTCGCAGCATGTGTAGAACTTCTCATTCCTGTGCAAATAACCAAAGAGTTTATATGATTGCAGAAAACTGAGTGCAAAAAAAACAGTCTCAAGTTTATGCACCTCGATTTTTTGAAAAGACCCGATTTCAGAATTAAGAATTTGAAGTTGTCAAACTCTACTTTACCCTGAAAACCCATAAAACTTTGGCATTAGAGAAGGATTTGAAACATTTTTAACACTAATTATTCAATTCAGAAACTATTTAACCATCATGCAAACCCTAGCGTGAATGGCTACCATAAAAAATAATTGACAAATTAATTTGCTTATGCTACATTCGAATAATAATCAGAGTCAAACTGTTAACAAAACTTTGAAGACAAGACTGTTATCGTATTGCCTTTCAAATGTGTCTTATTACATTACCCAAAATGCGTAGAACTCTGAAATCAAATTACAGGACCGAATACTGCCATTGAGTCTGCTACAGAGCCTCTCCAAACGAAACTTCGCGAAAGTCAAACATCAATAACGACACTTTCGCCTTTCAGTTACAGTTGGAGGTTTACAAGCGGTTTTAATATTTAAATATCATTTTATAGGCGGCCAATAGAAACTTTTAAGTAGTTGAGATTAAAGCTGTGGCAATGTTAGACTACTGTGAGCCTTCTGAGAAGGTTTGAATGAGTTAGACAGTTGGACGCAGCAATGTGAATGCAAATAAAGTTATAGAATCCGTAAAGTAAGTACAAGATTGGTATCTAAACGCATGCAAATTTTGTAAAACAATATTTTATGAGCAGCCCATATAGAACTGTGTTCGTGTAATTTCGTAGAGTACCTCATAAAAGCTTTGAAGGAATACGAAAATGGCATTTATATCGTTTCAAGGGAAATCATTTTATATGGAAAAGCGCAGTTTGTCCCGGCCGTCTAGCTATCCGTCAATCAAACGAAGGGTTACATTCCGTATGCAAAGTTATGATATAATATATCACGGTGATAAAAATGAGCGTTTTATTATTGGGCTAATATTTTTGGAGGAAATCGAGTGCTGTACAGTTTTATTACGTACGTGTATGTACAGATGTTTGTATATATAGATTTGTATTTTACGGCGTCATATTCGCGTGTAAACAATCCAAAATAACCTCAAAGTCAAACAAAGAGCAACAGATTTTCATTGTAGATATTTTAATAAGACCCGTTAATTTAAACCTTGAACAACGTCTACGACAGCGTCTTTAGAAAATGTCGCAGCTTGTAAAAGCACTTGAGAATTTTAGCGTTGCAATAGCTTTGTAACGTGGAAATGCGAACTTTATTCAAAGCAAGTAGGAGTCAGCCGCGGGCTGTGTTACAACTACAGAATATGTATAAAGGATATTACCGGAGGCTCGACTGTAAGTACATTTCACTGTGTTGCCTCAGCAAGGGCCTTTGTTACTGCAACATTTTCACGATACGCCACCCGTGTAAGTAAAGCTGAAATACTGTTTTATTTTGATGTGGTACTTAAACCTCACTTCTTTCACAGATAATATAATACTAGCGTACTTCTGTAAAGCCAAGTTATTTTTATGGAATATTTTATTTCCTAGAACAACAACCCGCCTTTTACTGCTTGTTTTCTTTTAAATATTCCAAACACCTCTTCCTTTTTAAAATCCTCTTAGAATTTTAAAAGGGTGTCCATAAAGAAAAATGTACATTGGGATGAAGCAAGTATCTGCTCAGCATTTTTAGACAAGCAGATTAGATTATTTGGGGGATACCGGGGTGCTCGAACCTTCGACAACGTGAGTTATCGGAAAATCTTATTCAGGTTATTATAGGCACGCATTTTGAAGGGGTTGATATCGGTGGGTTTGTGAGGCGTGAGTTTAGAAGCAAGCGCAGCTTAACGTGGCAAAGCGGATTCACGTCGTAAAAGTGATGGCGAGGTAAGTGACTCCGGGTTAATAATGACACTCGTGTGTTCGAGGGGCGGATAACGGCCCGTAGCCGGAGCCGTGCGGCAAGGAGGCTGACAACAAACGAGCGCGGTACGGCTCCAATTAACTTTTGTTTACCGCCTACGGGACGTATTTCGTTCTGTATTAACCTTTGCTTGGGCCTTTTTTTAATTACTGTTCAAGTACCAACAATTTTTTGGAGACGAACTTTTAAATTAACCGAAAACATATTCACATTTCATTATAAAAATTGTGCGCTACTTTTTACCGACATCATAAAATTAAATGTTTAAAGACCAAAGAAGGGGTATTCCTTTCTAAAGTAAGAATAAATGAGCCCTGTCGTAATAACATAAGTACTGATAGCGGTCATTTAGTTCAGCCGTCGCCGCCCGCCTCAATAACTGAAACTAAACGGTCGTACGATAAACTTTTATATTTCTAAGCACGAACTGGAATATCCTTAGTATCCTAACACCGTCGTCGTTTAAATAATTCAACGGAATGTGAGAGAACATCGTTGTGCTCATCCGTCATAGCCGTGCACCGGTTATTATTTTACGGCAAGATCAACTGCGAATAACATAGGAGATATCTTTTGTAGCGTACACGAGGAAGTTTCTTCTGTTATTTCATGTTCAGTTTATATACTGTAGTGGATTAAACTAGCTAGTAACAGATGGGACATTATATAGCAAAAGATACAGACCGACCATCTGTATACCGGACAGAAACTAATATAAAACGGGACTCTTTAGAGTGGGTCTTTCTTTAGATTCCCTCCAATCCGGAAGTTTGTAACGAATAATAAAAACATCTTGAAAAGATCTGAGGAAACTTGGAAAACGTTGAAAGAAAAGGTAAGTAGTTATATTAGCGTGGGTTAATCAGTACGCAATACTGCAAAAATTATGAGTTTTGCACAATTAACAGTTATTTGTCTGGGCTAATAACCATGCCAGATATTTATAATTTTCTTCATAACGATCCAGTTCGAAAAAAGCATTTTCCTCTTAAAACGTAAAAAGACACCAAGGTTTGAACAAGAGGTAGGCTTAGCAAAAACCCATTTGAGGTACTCATGTATTCTTCAGGTAGAATTACGAACCTGACGGCAGGCACCTCGAGGATGTCCCATTCCACAGACATGTAGAACTCTGATAGGTCAACGCCCACCGACACCACATTGCTCCCAGCCTGCTCATCCATGTGCCTCAAGTCCACCTGTGTACATACCAACTCACAAAACTATTTACTCGTCCCAACATACGTGCACATAACAACTTCACAAGGCACCGGAGTTCAAATTCATATATTCATCTTAAACCTACGTCTTGAATGAACAAAATTGATTAGAATTTCAAATGTGGGGTAAGCAGGAGATACGTGTATCTTGATTGCGATTATGAACGTCACGTGTTCGCTTTTAAAAGGGGCACATTCAAGCTTATTTGATTTAAAGCGACCTCGGTTAGCCAAACCTTAGAAGAGCAAATAAAAGTGGGAGTATTTGCAATATATGCCTGTATATTTGCAGTGAGTATTTGAAAGGTTGTTTCTGTTTGTGTTGTATTCTACTTAAAGCTATTTTGGTCTTGTATGATTCTGTTTCCAGATGTAATGTATGGTTACTTATCTTTCTTTAAATCATTTTGTAGTCCATGTATCTGGAAGAAATCTGTTAATACTTACTCAGATTACTCACATTTTAATCATTCAATAAAGACTCCGGTGCCAAAAATATTATTAGAATTGTTACTATATTCTCTTATAGCTTAATGTTAATATACTCTAGTTAAATACACATCGATAACTTTAAAAGACACATATATAAGGAAGTTTAACACATTTGCTATTACTTGTTTAATCTTATGGTATGCGTTTAGAATGATGCAGGTTAGTTCTACTTATTAGTATCTCGTATGAAGTAAAAAACAATTGTATTAATGGATTCTTCACTTTCCTTCCCTTCCACTTTTATTGAAATTATTATGTCCTCCAAGTTACATAGGTAATTTGTAGCTATGTTTGTAGTGCACTATAGCTCATCGTGTAGGCTTCTAAGCTAACATATCATTATTTTTTACTCCATCGTGGGATAGTGATTAGTTGTTATATCTATTTATTTAATTTTAATTCATTTCCTATTTAGTCATAAGAATTACTTATTTGATACATGCACCCTGTCACACAATGTGTTAAATTATCTAGATAAAAATCCCATCAAATCTTGCCAACGCAGACATTTAAACTGTGTACTTCACTATCTCGGAGTCTCTGTATAAAAGGTCTGTATATTCCAAGCTGGTGTTCGCATAAGATGCCTCGAAAACAATACCACAGAGTGTGCCAAGTGGGATGTACCTGAGTACAAACTGAGATCAAAACCTTTAACGACAAACCGACACACTTATCTTCAATGTAGACATGTCACAACAATTCGATTCATGCGAAGAAATAACAACGCGAAAACACAGAAAACACCGAATGTAACGAGTGATCGTGGAGCTTTCGACAAGAGTAAATAGGATGAGGACGACCTCCTTCTCCTGATCCCTTAACGCTATCGCGTAGAATAAGCGCACTACTTCGTGTCGGAGTATCGTATCTCGGAAGTAGCGCCCTTCATTCTCAACGACTCGTCAAAAAATCTGATAAGGAGGTCGAAAGCGCCGGCTCCGCCGCGCGTGTGTGTGTCGCGCGGACGCAGCGTCTGAGCGACCCGCCTCATACCAACTGTGAGCCTCTTTGTCTAACAAACTAACGATACGATTGCGTTCGCTATAGTATAGATAGGGGCGGCGCAGCGTGTTGGCATAGGACGCGTGCTTCGGTCGAGTGTTGTAATAGCATGCAACGACCGTCTCCTCGACGCGTGAGGGTCCTCGACGCTTCGACGAGACGGCGAGTTCTACTTTAACATTTAGATTTTTGTGCATTATGGACTCCGTGTCAAGATTGGGAGTGGTATCGTCTTTCTTTGAAATGACAACATGCAATGGACTGCCAGCGACACCACACTAGGTACAGCCAGTAAGTATATGAGTCGCTAATAGGGAAAGGTATAAAATATGCAACATGATGACTATTATATGCTCGATAGTGTAGAGCAACAAGTGTGATCTTTATCGTTCGTTTGGTTTCACGTGCTGTGCTAAACCTGTTCGCGTGGAGGTTCGTGTGAAGCTGTGTACAGAGTCGCGACCGTCGAGCGGCGGCGGCGGGCGATCGCGCCGTGATCGGGAATGCAAGTGATTCGGAAACAAGCGAGAGTCATGCGGTGAGTGGAGTGTACACTGACGGGCACGGGGTCGCATGCAGCAAGCTGGTGTGGCGCTCAAGTGGCGGGCGTGTGCGTGTGTGTGTGTGTGTGGCGCGAGCGGAGCCAGCTATGGGAAGGTGTGAGCTCCGAGAGACGCCGCTCCGCGTACCGTACGACTGTTAGCTCATCGCTCATCTACTGGTATTTACCTTTGCACTCGTGGCGTATCGTGTAGCACGGAAAGGCTCTATCGGAGCGGGATGTGTCGGGTAGGATCGGATCGAGTGAAGTTATTGCATCCCATATCACCTGGCTGTTAGAATTTTATACCTTTCCGTGTCGAGCGAGGAAGGCTGAACGAGCTAAGTGGACCGGCCGAGGATATTCTGGAGCATTCGTGATCACGCACGTCGACATAACCGCTACTCCATATACTTAACATCCCATCGCAATAGAAATGTAAACTTGCAACATGTCAGACTACGAGCGAGCCGGGCGGAGGGCAGAGGGCGGAGGGCGGGGAGCGGGCGTCGGCAGCGAGCGCACGCTCTGCGCCACTACTCTAGCGTCGCCGTTACAGTCAATATGTAAAAGTGAGATAACATACCACATGGACAGAAAAGTAATATAATTACACGACGAATTACGTTCGAGCCAACAAGCTATTGCATGGACATCGGCCGGGGCGGCGGGCCCTACGGCTACTGCCCGCGCGCGCGGCGCCAAGCAGCGTACAGCGGGGCGTCACCTTGAAGCCGTCATACGTCCAGCTGCCTAACTTAAGCACACAGGTTTGCACGTCGTAAGGAAAGAACTCGACGTCGATCGAGCACGAGGACTTATAGACGGCGGGCGGCTGCCACACCACCATGCCGTTGTAGTACACGGTGGCCTTGGTCATCAGCGTCACCTCGTAGTTGCCGTCGGCGCTGCGGACAAACAGAGCGGTCAGCGAGCGCGGTGACGGAGCTCCACGCAATTACCTTGAATCCGTCGTACGTCCAGCTACCGAACTTAAGAACGCACGTTTGCTCGTCGAAAGGAAAATATTCCACGTCTATTTCGCAGGAAGACTTGTAAATGGCGGGTGGTTTCCATTCCACCAGCCCCTGATGATAGATGGTCGCCTTGGTCGCCAACGTTACCTCGAAGTTGCCGTCGGCACTGTAATGTTAACGCACGTTTACAAGCCGTCTCGCGGCCCTACCGTTCACTTGTGTCTCACCAAATACCCTCAAGTGCGTTAGTACGAGTATGTTGTGTGTGGACCATGTCGCATGTGCGGGAAACTTTGTGTCGCTAACAGTTCCAAACATTCTATTAGTAGTTAGTACAGGTACACGGGGTACTTGAATCGCGTAATCACTAATTTAACGCCTTACGACGTATTTAAACTACGTTTTAGTCAATAACACCGGTACTCGGCTGCTGAGTTTGTTCAGCCGCTCTACAATACAATGTGCCGACCTAAACAATGAAATAATACAATGTTCTGTTTAATTTTAATAATGCATTATGTGTAGTAATTTATGGTCACTCTTGACAAATATTAGACAGTTACTCATCGAATTTATTACTCATTAAGTTAACTCTCGCTGAAAGAAAACAATTAATGGAATAGTTTTATAATAACAGATTAGAATATCCTCATTATTTTATTTGATGACGCATCCGAAGACGAAATCATATTAAATGTACGTCTTTATAAGAGTACATGATTGATAACATTGACAATTAATTACAAAGGCTTTAGTTACTTTTATAATTTTACTTTGATTAATTTAACACAATACAACACAACATTAATCATGCATTAACAGCGAAAGAAAATTGCATTTTATTGCATCATTTATAACTTGCTTTAAAAGATGTGGATGAAAACGAAGACATCCAATAAAAGAATGGAAAATATGACAACAAAAATATGAAACACGGACGTGGTTATGCGAAACTCGATGATAAGGGTTAACAAATCACAGCGTGGGGGTCCATACACTGCTATTCGTTCATTCAAAGGGTCTTCATCGCAGGTGTTCCAGGTTTGAGGTAAAAGCAAAAATGTGCACATTAGAGGGGTCGAGGCGGTCGGGACTGGGGGAGGAGTGGGAGGGGGGCACAGGTCGCGGGAAGGGACAGGAAATGAGTAACGATTGCTGTCCCGGCCATTTATCAAAGTCCGACGCCTCAAGGTGGCGGCTGCGACAAAATGAATGCCAACTACGGGCGCAACACACTAGTGAAACTTGTATCTCAAGGCAAGAGCCGGTCTCGTGATATTTAGTTTTATATGATTTAGTTATGAAACGTTTTAGAAAAGGATTACTTTATTAATTTGATTAAATACCGTCACACACGAATTTAATTCACGAATTGAATGGAATTACGCGAATGAATTAACAAGTCTATTAGCACAAACAAAACCCTTTACGGCCTAGGATTACTTTTATAACCTACTAAAAATGATTATACACAAATTAAATAAAAGTAATCGTTTAAGCTAAAAGGATTACCTCTCATTCCACCACACTTTCAAAGCTGAAACGTTGAACGTTTGAAATTAACCATCTTCGTCTTTAATGGAAATTTTATTCTTGGAAAGAAAATCGATGATCTTAGGAGGTGAAGGATGCAAGGAGCCCGCTGAGAGAGAATGGATGCGTATTTGTTCGCTTGATTTTCGTGCAACCTCGCAAGGTTTATCCCGCGAGACTACACAGGTAATTGCAAAATGTTTTCACGGAATTTTATTTAACAACCAGTCAACAACAGCCGGGAACGAAACAAAACGTTTGTTATGAACGCTGCAATAGTATTATGAAAGGCATTTCACGATGCGGTAATCGTTTTTAATTTATCGTTGTTCGGAACTATAAAGAGCTATCGCTGTTCAATTCGAATAATTAATATTTAATAGTTATAATTGACGGTGTTGATTATTGTTGATTTATTTCACTCTACCACAATAACTGTTTATTATGGATATCTCTATCACTTAGTAACCTTACTGAAATCTACGAAAACCAAACGGAGGGTTAATACATACTCGTATATGATATGAATATAAAGGATGAAATTAAATTCCAACTCAACTACAGTTGTTGCAAATTCGATTTTTTATTAGGGTTTCAAATAACTTTGGAATAAGTGATAAATATACGCAGCCGGTAAGGGAGGGGAAGGGAGCGACACAGTAATCTTTTGAGCCTCCGTCAATTAGGACGGGTACAACGTAGAATTCGCGGCTTATTGGTTTTTGTGGGACAATGCTATGCTTTTGTGAGCCTTTTTCGCTAAGATTGTACTGTAAGTAAAATACGATTCGTTTAAAGGCTTTGTTTTGTCCTTTCGACGCTACGGGATTTGCCGATATTCGCTACGATAAACACAATACGGAGTTCAGAGATAAGTTATTCGAATTGTTACAGTGTGTTGTAAAATTTTGGGTCCAATTTTCTTTGTTGATAATTGAGAAGCATGAAGTATGGTTTTTTTTTGTACTGAACTCACGATTCTTGATAAAAGATTTAACATTGAATGCAATACAATATTACTCTGTCTACTTCTTAAATTATATAAAGTATCTGTTTTAAAGTAATTGGTAACTATGGGTATTTGTGAGGATGTTAGTGTTGGGTGGTTCGATGGTGTAGGTGTAAAACATAAGGGCAGTAGCACAAAATAAGTGTAAATGGAATGTCATCTGTATTAATTTGGTACATTTTTAAAATTGGTGAAGCAACGAATCGTGGCGCACTCAGCTCAGGGCCCGTACGAGTAGCTCTTAGCTTCTTTTGTATCACACTTGTGTTACTTTGGAGGCAGGCATATCTCATACATATACATACACTATTCATACATACTAGAGAGATAGTGAAAACGTAAAAATATGCTAGCATAACCCTACTTCTAAATAACTTCATCAGGGTAACAAGATAATCTCGTTTAGTCTGTTTGCAATATTAATCCCAACACCTTCATATTATGATTGCCCAATTTGGCCGTTTCTCTCCGAACTCGATCCAAAGTTAATTACACGTGTTACCTCGTAGAGAGCACATTTTCGTTTTCATTAGAGGCAATATAGCCAGCGACAGAATCACGGTAAATGATGCCTACTCTTTCGTAATTATGTTCTCCAGTAGTAAGTTAGAACAGTTTAACTTAGTGAGGCGACTTGTTTGTAGTTCGTATCGATCTCACAACTTAACTTGAGGAAAATAAAGGGAATGGGAAAGGTATTGGTAACAAATCGAGCGAATAATTTACTTTGGATATTAAGTTTGAGCAGATCTCGGCATTTTCCTTATAACTCTGTTAATGCTATCCGAGAAATTAGACCAGTATGCGGGGATGCGGGCTCGCTACGAAAAAATATACCTGAAGATTTTTTCTTTTCTTCTTTTAGGTAATAGAAATGAAATTGTTTTTTCGTTTGAGAATTTCGGTCGGTCGAGAGTTTTGTAACAAGTGACTTAGTATTTAGAAGCCAGATGAATTGTTTCGTTGGCAACTGAACATATCTACGCAGTCGTTCAGAAAGTTTTCACAGCAATCGCTCAACTTAGGATTAGCCCTTAAAAGTTTTATGCTCCTATCTTTTAGAGGCACCCCTCAAATGGGTTGCCTAATTATTTTAACGATAACTCAAGCGCTACTCTGCGGAACACCGTTTAAAAATTAATCAGAAAAAGCCCACGATTCGTTGTTCCACCTTCAGAATTTATCAAACAACAATAATTTAACGGTATTATTTATCTGAAGCTTATAAACATGATTGGGTCTCACTTGTTATAGAGTACGATGTCTGGTCTCCAGATGTGATCAGAAGGCACATGGAGCATGTGAACTCCGCCGTATTCCTTGGGTTCCCAACGGAGCTTGTAGTCGTACCACGACTGCTCCACCCAGAGATTGGTCGTCATTATCTGGTTCTTCAGATTCTGTTGAAGAAAAATTCTTATAAATTGGAATTCTATTACTTGTTCCCCTGAAATGAAAATATGCAGTTGAACACTCTACTTTAATGCAAACAAGTTCACAAGCTATATATTTGACATAATCATAATCATTTTTTATTTGCTCAAACATGAGTACAGTACACACAACAAATTGTCAATATGTAAAGAAGTTAAAAAATAATTAAAATACAGAGCGCATTCTTTACCTTAGATAATGGCATGCAAATATTCATAATAGAATACAAATCAAAATAATACAATTCAAAACCAAAATAATAAAATTCTAATCAAAATAATAATTCCAAAAACGTCATGTCATATTAAGTCAATGATTTAAAAAATGTGCTTATGTTAATATTATCATTCTAGAATTCAGTCAAATTATAAAAAAAACTAGCGGACGCCTCAAAGACAAAGACAAAGATATTTTATTTCAACTAGGCCACCAAGCGGCTCTTTTGAACGTTAGATACATTAAAATTTACAAGGAATAAAAATTGATTCTACCGTGCCTCGCGGTTTTACCCGCTTAGTTCCCGTTCCCGTGGGAATACAGGGATAAAAAGTATGTCACCCGGGGATAGTGTAGCTTCCCAACGGTGTAAGAATTTTTGAAATCGGTCCAGTAGTTTTTAAGTTTATTCGTTACATACAAAAATACAAATCTTACATCTTTATAATATTAGTATAGATTACAAAATATTAAATCAAATTACAGTAATTATTCTGGTTTGTCACGTTTAGTCAAATTAATTAAAAATGTCATATACATGATAATAAGAATACGAATCAAAATTATCGTTCTAGAACGTCAGAACAAAAAATAAAGAATATAAAAAAAATATTTAAAATGTCAACATAATAAATCAAATCAAAATTATCAATATAGCAGTAAATTAATGTAAGTCTGAAAATAGCCAAGTTAGAGTCCAAAAAAATGTCAGAACAAAAAATAAAGAATATAAAAAAATATTAAAAATGTCAAAATAATAAATCAAATCAAAATTATCAATATAGCAGTAAATTAATGTAAGTCTGAAAAAAGCCAAGTCAGAGTCCAAAAAAATGTCAGAACAAAAAATAAAGAATATAAAAACATATTAAAAATGTCAACATAATAAAATAATAAATCAAATCAAAATTATCAATATAGCAGTAAATTAGTGTAAGTCTGAAAATAGCCAAGTCCGAGTCCAAAAAATGTCAGAACAAAAAATAAAGAATATATTAAAAAAAAATGGCCACATAATAAAATAATAAATCAAATCAAAATTATCGATACAGCAGTAAATTAATGTAAGTCTGAAAATAGCCCAGTCAGAGTCCAAAAAAATGTCAGAACAAAAAATAAAGAATATAAAAAAAAATTAAAAATGTCAACATAATAAAATAATAAATCAAATAAAAATGATCAATATAGCAATAAATTAATGTAAGTCTGAAATAGCCAAGTCAGAGGCCAAAAAAACGTCAGAACAAAAAATAAAGAATATTAAAAATGTCAACAAAATAAAATAATAAATCAAATCAAAATTATCAATACAGCAGTAAATTAATGTAAGTCTGAAAATAGCCCAGTCAGAGTCCAAAAAAATGTCAGAACAAAAAATAAAGAATATAAAAAAAAATTAAAAATGTCAACATAATAAAATAATAAATCAAATAAAAATGATCAATATAGCAATAAATTAATGTAAGTCTGAAATAGCCAAGTCAGAGGCCAAAAAAACGTCAGAACAAAAAATAAAGAATATTAAAAATGTCAACAAAATAAAATAATAAATCAAATCAAAATTATCAATACAGCAGTAAATTAATGTAAGTCTGAAAATAGCCAAGTCAGGCTACCGAGGCGGCTTAATTAAATCTGACACCAGAGGTGGCCTTACACGAAAAGAAGAAGAAGAAGCAGTAAATTATTAAAAATGTAAAGAATAATAAAAGCAAAAGGATTAAATTTTTTATTTAAATTATAATACCCACTCATTCAGTTATAATAAACTTTATCTGCTAACAAATTCTTAACTTTCTTTTTAAGTGCTAAATAATTTTGGACAAGTTATCAACTTCGAATTCTCAGTTCAGAAACCGGGGTTTGACCTCATTTATATGATGCTGTTTTAAAGCATGGGTTGACCTATTATGTCAAGCTATTGTATAATTATGTATTGTATATTATATATATTGTACACTATAACTTCGTAGTGTTGTTTACAGCTTGCAGTCAACTTGTTAAAACAGTATCATCTTCTTTATGTACGCACACAGTGTAGATGAAGCCTGAGAATACACATGCCATGTACATAAAAGTATGCTATTTAGTTGCACACAATGATCATGTGAGTACGAAAATAGTATGATTATTTTAGCAAGCATGTATGATTTTAATAGCATGTGTATATCAGTCTCATTATAATTTAACTGTGTCCTATGGGTACCTATTTCATCGGATACATTCCAGCGAGTTCTCGTTTGCAAAAATAAATAACATCAAGTTGCGTCCCTATCGGTATTTTATCGGATACATTTCCGAGAGTGTGCGTTGGAATTACATGGCTTAATTCCCCAAAGCCCATTCCATCAACTGACGACGAGACGCAGGATATGTGCCTATATATGCCTATATTATATGGTTTATTCCGCCTTTACGCACAAAGTATTCTGCTTACTCATAGGTTATGCGGATATATCTACCGCTAAGCAGCGGCACTTCTTGCCGAGGTTGTTTTTTCAGATAACTATAACCAGGATTTCATAATCCTACGTAGCTTCCTAACAATTTATATTACATAATATAAAAGTCTATATATTTGTTAATCTTCCACTCTTCAACGGCTGAACTTAGATGAAACTTAGCATACGGGTAGAAAGAACTGGGTATAACTGTTTTGAACACGTCTGTTATAAACTGGCTGTCATGACCCTCCCGAGCCAATCTGTCTATTTGGCGTATCTCGTGGTCAAAACCTGTAATCAAAGGATATGGTTTGGTAATTGAAAACTTGTGGATCGTTTGTTGGATACCTACTAATTGTAATACACATATTAATAACCTACGTATATTTTATTTATTGTAAACATGTTTATTCCTTGAGTGCTATTAGCAGACACAATAGAAAAACAATTATTTCTATATACCCCGCATAACAATATCATAACACCAACATCTTACGACTGCTCAGCGACCGTATGTCACTGCAGGGATCCAGCAGAATATCAGCGTCAGGTATATTTGCCTGACACGTGCTGAGCTGGACTCCCATTTGGCGCATGTATGATGTATTTTTCCTGTTTCTTTTTTTTTGTATGTTGGCACCTTAAATTGTATCCAAACACCTAAAAAAAAAAATATTTCTTGTGTGCACTGAATACATAGATTATCTATCTATAATATCCTGGATAAGGACATATAATACTATATTTATCCCCATAGTTGAATCCCTTAGAATCATTTCTCTGGTAAACTATATAAAGGTCAAAAACGAGATAAAAATATCGTCAGTTTCGCTGCTGAATAATCCGCAAAAGTCTCTGTATAGAACATTGATTTAGGTAATATCCACTGTCAAAAGAATCGGCAAAAAATACAAAAATATTTTCACGTGGCACAGGTGAAAATATTTTTTTGCCAATTCTCTTGTCATCCCTTTGTCGCATTTGGCAAAAAGTTTGGGAGCTTCTGATCAACAACACGTATAAATAATAACTTTTATTTACTTAATATTTTTGCTAGATTCCTCCTGAGCATTTTTCGTCTGCCGTTTCTTATTTATTTTATTAGTTCCCGCCAAATAACAGAATATGGTTTATTCTGTTATTTGGCGGGAACTAATCTGTTGAATATGGGACGGCAAAAATAGTTTCTTACGTCTCATCAAAATGATATCTGACTTTATGCGTGGACAAAACAAATTATCAGTTTGAAACTTCTTCTTACACTGAGTAACAAGTGAACATAAACCAATATTATTGACGAACAGAAAAAGTACTTAAATTTATTTGAACTTGTAACGATTGAATTTTGGTTCTATACAAAGTGACATTCTTTCACTGATAACGACTTTCAAATCGTCCAAAAGGTATAGGATTGGGATATATGGGAAGATATGGAGCGCTGCCGAAATGTTATGTGATAATTCCCATGTATTTTGTCATTTCGACAGTCGATATTGCTAATAGAATCTCATTTTATCTAAAGTCCCTGAATACAAAAAAAAACGTAGCAACGCTTGCTACGCCGTAGCTCGGCGTAGCACATAATACTTCGTAGCAACCAAACATTAGATACTATCATTAGGTCCGTATAAAACAACACTTTCGCCTCAACGTTCAGGGGTTATTGGCGTAACGGTATAAATAAAGTACAGTTATTACTTCATAGGCAGCCAAAAGTGGCTTTATTATGCCGTTTCCGGAAGGGTACCAATTCCAAGTTATGTTTGAACTCGAAGTGGTTCCATTTAAAACTTTTATCATTTGAAAACGGATTATAAGAAAGCATTTCACTGGCTTTGAAAGAAAATTTTGAAAATGTAGCAACTTTTATTAAAAGTTTTCTGTACCATTTATTGATAAATGGTGGATTTGATTTCATCATGCAGAAAATTTCTAACTTTTATCTCGATAAGGAACTCGCTTTTAACTGTCTATCGAAACAATAAAGGATCGGATCGTTGTAAAACGTTATTTGTCTTCGCATAATAATCTATTGTTTTCAAGGACACCATCGAATCAATCCCTTGTCCTTTATAGATAATCCCGACTCCAACAATGAATTATTCATGACAAACAGAAACACTGTTTTGTATCGCACGAATTTTCCAAGTAGGTACGGACTTTGCAACATATTGTTGTGAAAACTGTAGGCACAACACTAAAAAAAGTACATGTCGCTGAAATGTACCAACTTTCCTTTTTACTCGCGACTTTTTTGTAACTTAAATTAGGTTTTATTCACATGTACGTTCCTTTACTCATTCGTTTGAAAGTTTCGTAAACTTACTACTGAGGACTTCGTAAAATGTTTATTTACTTCTCCGATATATAATGTATATTAAGACGTGCTCTTGCAAGTCACAAATAGACCGAAGTTAAACAAGAACTTTGAGTCTGTGTGGTCTCATTTGCTCGTCGAGTTGGTACGGCATAATTATCGCATCATATTCTACACTCAGTGTATATTATTGTTTGTATTATAAGGTTACTAGCGTCGGCCAGCGGCTTCACCCGCGTGAAAAGTGTTTTCTTATCCCAAGGGAGCATCATACCGTGATGAAAAGTAGCCTATGTGCTATTCCAGACTATAATCCATCTCTGTGCCAAATTTCATCCAGATCCGTTAAGCCGTTCTGGCGTGATTCGAGTAACAAACATATAACCACACTTCCACACAACACATCCATCCAAACTGTCACATTTATAATGTTAGTAAATTATTAGTATAACAATAGGGTAATTGACAAAACGTATATGTTTAGTCCGTCAGTTAGATAACCTAAAAATTAACATTAGAATCGGGATATTTACTATGTTTACTGTTTGTAGCGAGTTTCCGATATTTCGGCGCTGTTGCAAGCACCATAATCACGGATAAACTGTAGTTATTGCGGAAACTGGCTACAAACAGTAAACATGGTAAATATCCCGATGCTAATGTTAATCTTAGTGACCATGACAGTTTAAAAACTTCATCATCATCTTCCTGCCCTTGTCCCATGTTACTTGGGGTCAGCGCAACACGTTTTCCTCTTCCATACCGTCCTGTCCCCCGCCAGGCTATCACTGACTCCCTTTTCTTTCATATCACTCCTCACACAGTCCATCCATATTTTCTTTGGCCGTCCCCTCCCTCTCCATCCATCCACATTTATATTCATAACTCTTTTAGTAACATGCGCTTCGCTTAGTTTTTAGTAGCATCCCTCCTCATCAGATGGCCATACCAGGACAAACGGTTTCCTTTCAACTTTTCTGTCACTGGCGCCACTTTCAAACTTCCTCTAATATACTCATTTCTCACTTTATCCATTATCGTCACTCCGCACATCCATCTCAACATTCTCATCTCTGCTACATGCAATCTCTTTTCATCCATCTTTTTCACAGCCCAACATTCTAAACAGTTTAAAAACTTATAACCTAAAAATATTGGACACGTATTTTTCTTATGCCGCGTAAACAAAACATTACGACGATACAGTGCGTTGAAATATCGTGTGAAGTCACGGTGTGCTACATTTTATACAGACAAAGTGACGTCACGAGTCCCGTCCTGAACTTTGACGCGCTTAAATTTGTCAGTTTTTATTTATATGTTAAAGCAATAAATACGGGTCCAATATTACATGATAATCTTATTGACGGACTAAATAGAATTATTATTTTTCTACAAAGGAGACATCCTTATTAGGATACTACTGAGGAACTTATTAGGATGTCTCCTTGTTTATCCCAGTTGTAAACGACCCTTTGTGCCTATTGGTCTTGTTTGTTCTGTCTCCTGCTTGATATGGAGGGAAGTGGAAATTTGTGTTTTTCTTACTCCTCCATTTTCTTTTCTGATTAATTTCGTTGCGGGATCCAAGACAGTTACATTCATTCTCCGGGACTTCGTCGAGCTTCATTGCCTCGGCGCTTTTCTGGTGGTCGCCCCTGTTGATTCTGGCTTTCAGGAGTTGCAGTGGTTTGGGAATAGTGCGGTGGGATTGTCCCAAAAAAAAAAAGCCTATAAATAAGTAGTTTTGTTGAGAAGTATATTACTAAAGCAGGCAGATTTCGTAAAATTATAATTATAATTCTGGAGCTCTCCATCAGCTTTTATTGTATTCATTAAGCAGTAAGATAAGCATAGTTTATTTTAATACGGCGATAACTTTTCAGCTTGAGCGAAGATTCGTGAAATTTCTTTAAGTTATTGTTCGCTCCGACTTGAAAGCAAAATGTTTATTTTGAGAAAAGCATCCACTGAGACAAAAATTCCGATTTAAAATATATCTGATATTACCTATAACACGGGTATAATAGGGGTTTGAAATATTAAACACTGACATCATGTGAGATGATCGAGTAATGATGGTTTTTCTGAGAAACGTCGACAGAAATTATTTTACGTAAAAGGTAAAAGGGTCTACGTGTCTCTCAAATTTTGAAAGAATCTGTTTTGTTGGTAATAGGTATAGAAATAATAGGTATCTATTTCTTTTCGTGGAAAAACAATACCTACAACCCAATTAAAGGAAAAATGTAGTCGATTCTGTTCTCAATTAGCTTTATAAATTATTAAGTTGTGTGTTTTCTTTTCTTTTCTTTTTGTTTTCATAAATTTCGTTGTTAGAAAGATTAATTCAATTAATCAACAATTTATCGTTCACTCCATTCACTCATGTATTCTCTTTTCATTTTTTTAACACGTAGCATTATAATAATCAAATTAGTAATAAGTGGATAATGTTGCTAGTAGTATAATAAGTATTTTGTTTAAGGCCGTACCCTGACCAAAAAATCAGCGTGAGATATGAGCATTCCTATTGGCCTAGCGGCACTGGTGGCGCATGAATTACAGTAGTGAATACGCCCTGATTTTAGAATAACTTCTTTATAAAATCGAATATTGGTCTTTTGAAAAAAATAAATCTACCAAAATGTTCGTTATCAAATTGTCTATCCATTAGTGTTAGTACAAAAAAATATTAATGAACACTTTACGAGGAGATGCATGCTATCAATCATTATTTCTCTTTTTTATGGTTTTGTTGGAAGGAGATTAGTGAAACATATATTACATTAAAAAAAAAAGAAATCTACAATTTTGGAATCAATAATATATAGAAATTTAATGTATTTTTATTAGATGATATTTCATTTTAAATAACGAGTAGATAGCTCCTAAAAATTGCACGAAAAACGGCTAGCGCAGCGTTTTGCTCGGGGTACCGCCTTAATTAGATAATGTATTACATTTAATTGTACTCCTGTTTTTTATCCCGAAATAAAATAAAATAAGGAATTCCTAGGAACGATCCAAAACATGTTCCTATTTCGGTTACAGGTCTTTTTCAAATTTATAGGTATTCGTGTTTTATAGTTGAGCAAAAGCCCTATTTAAACACAGAAAAATGTCAAAAATGTCATATTGGATTTATGTCGTTGGCCCACAACAGACAGTTACCTAAGGGTATCCATCATAACATTTGCGATGGGACTCGATTTAACCGAAGACTTTCTGCTTATCCTATCTGACGTTTGTGCCGCTACCCTGTCAGCTTCTTACGAAACTTTGTCAATAAACATTTTGTGCCTTTGTTCCGCTAAGAAGTCGTATTTTGTTTCGTTTGCGGATAAACATTATTTTGATGTAGATTTACATTAGGTATGATTGTATTTCACAGTCTGGTGGGACTTGACAACGTTTACGAAGTTTATCTTCCATTTTATAAGCTTGGTTAAATTCAAGCTTTATTTTATGACCTACAGTCTGCTACGTAAAAGATACTGGGTGCCGCGAATTTCGTATGTTTTGCTCTATTATCAAAAGCCGTAATGCTCAAATGACACAATATTTACATCACACTAATCATACTAATATTATAAAGGCAAAAGTTTGTGTGTGTTTATATGTTTGTTATTTCTTCACGCTCAAACGGCTGGATGGATCTGGATGAAATTGAGCACAGAGATAGATTATAGTCAGGTATAGCACTTAGGATACTTTTTATCCCGGGCATATGTTCCCTCGGGATAATTTTCGATTTTCACGCGGGCGAAGCCACTGGCAGAAGCTAGTAATACATAATTTTCATTTCATTTCAGTTTAAATTTCAACGTTCAGTTTGTATAATAGCATATGTTATAACAATATTTTATCTAAGGTTGAATGTTACCTATCATCTGTTTTAAAAAAATTGTTTTCTATTTTCTTAAATTCTTTTATGTATGTTTTTTAATATGTGCATGTAAGATTCACATCTATTAGATGTCAATCAGACTTTTTGTGTTATATGTTATTTTTTTGGATGTTTGATTGTATATCAGTTTAGTGAACTACAATAGAAAAATATTAACACTTTCTTAACTAACCAGTTGTTGAACGGCTTTTTGGTATAATGAATATTTGGGTCCGTGACAATTCCATCCTGACAACTCTTCTCTTTTGTAGATTATTATTATTATGTAAATAGCCACTCAGCCCATCTTCGCACGGGACAAATTATACACAAACCTTCCTCGTTTTGTCGTTCTTCGCGTTCGCGTTGTTCGTCCGTTGCGTGTTTTATAAAAAGATAGCGGAGAAACAGAAATAACGTCGACTGAAACGCCCATCGGCTTTGTACTATTTAGAGATGCAATTATGCCATTGGTTATTATATAAAAAACATTTAAATGCCATACATTACTCACACACCCAAAGATACAAAGCACAGTGATCTTCAAAATGTCTGCTATACCTAAGCAATATGGCTTTTTATTTACGTCAGTTCATAATCATTTTAATCATTCACTTTAATATTAATTAACACTTAGCTTTCAGCTCTACCGTTCATAAGTTGCGGCAAATGCTTGAGATTCTGAAACTTTAATTAGCTCGGTTAACAGAATTATCTACTTTGTCAACTTTTGTAATGTCGTGGTTATAGAATGTAAGTACTAGAAAAGTATA
This sequence comes from Orthosia cruda, assembly GCA_964057195.1. Lineage (NCBI taxonomy): Eukaryota > Metazoa > Arthropoda > Insecta > Lepidoptera > Noctuidae > Orthosia > Orthosia cruda. The sequence continues at coordinate 33,903,139 of OZ059830.1, read as the reverse complement.
ACAACTTATATATTTTTGTAGGAAAAAGAGAATAGGTATATATCTTAGCTAAATGGCAGCAGCATAACATGCCCAATAAAACATCTTCACACAATATATGTCTCATTACGTAATAAAAGCACATTGTGACATACACATTGTTCATACATTACAGACTAAAACGTCGTCAATCGAACAATTACTTTTTATCACTTCAGATATTCCAAACAAGTATTCGTAAATTCATCATTTTATTAGATACTTATGCATTCTTTTGGACGATATTTTAAGAAGCCTTTATCTTGAAGAAATCTCCGACGGTGAATATTTTATTTGCCAACCGGCTGCGCTATCACCGTGTGTTTTCCCAAAGGATATTAGATTTCTTTCATACGACAACTGAGACGGAGGTGTGGATATCTTTGCCTGTTTCCTTTTTCCCGACGACTACACTGACCAAAGTAAAGAAAAATATTCTCCACGAAGATAAGTTGAGTCGTCTCCAATTAAGCCGAGGATAATGCTATTAGTCACCTACGCGGTGTAGCGGTGATAATTTTCTAAGCAATTTAGAAGATAAATATTTATATTATTGTCATAGAAAAATAAATAATACTCAATATTAAAACATTATATAATACAATGTAGCGGTAGTAGGGTGAGTGAGTATATTAAAAACTAAAAAAAATAATCTGCCGTTTAGTACATTTTGCAGAGTTAATGCGGGCAAAAATGTACTGAACGGGTGATTTTCTTTTATTTTTTGTGATGTGATTTTTCCGTTCTTTGATACCTAATACCTGTAAAAATTTGGCTGGTCATTGAAAATTAAACGGTTTAGGTTGAAAATTTAATATCGGTATTGGTAATTATTATATAAAATGTAAATTAATAAATATATATGTAAATAACTAAATATCTTGCCTAATGTACCGGTCGAGAACAATATATAAACTCGACAGTTTCATAGTTTCTAAAATAAAATAAATTTCCTGGCTAGCGCTGAGCGGGCACGGGCGACACGGAAATGAAAATCGTATAAAAAGTAAGGGTTACGCTATGTTAGCATTTCCACGCCGGTTTGTGAATGAGGGAAACATGATATGTGTTACTTGTTTTATTCCACGCCGAGTTGCTCGCTCGCCCGAAGACGGAAATTAAAAGTAGCCGCCGTGGTTTCACACTGTACAATGCATGGAATGACCCCGTTTTAAATTACGTCTACCACGTAAGCTCGGCTATATGTACAAATGATACATAGCCACCGAACATCCCTATTTTCAATTATATACGTCCCTATCCACTTAACCCAGTTTCAGTTCACTTTTGGGGTGTGAGTTTGATCAATCTACATAAACTTTGCTAAAATGTTGTTCGAAGTTGTTCCTAAGATGATATTTCACATAAAATTCGCTGTGACATCTCGATAAGTACGCGATAAACGTGCCTACGTAAAAAATATTAAACAAAGAGGAAGCCGGTAGAGGTAAGAGTCAGGAAGTTGTCGTCGAGGTAATTCTGTTTTGTTAACGACATACACAGCGCACACGGTCGTGTACTGCCGCCGTAAATTGTCTTGAGGATGGTGCAAAATGTGCTTAAATACAGAAAACATTTTTCCTAATTGTGGGTACAAGAATTTTTCGATATATAGTGGGCAGTTGGTAACAGAGATGACTAAGTGGAGTTAGTGGAGTAAACAAACCAAAGAGATAACCTCACAAAATAAGTACGCAGTTGCTGTAAGGCCAAACAGCTATAAATATTACGAATCTTGCCATAAATACGTAAAAAAAACAGGTATCTATTACAAAACTAAAAGACAACACTGTACGGTCCACAGCTCAAACAGTTCCGACAGCAAAGAAAACTGTGTTTAATCAAAATATTTTAGAGCCCTTGCTAAAAAACGGTTTTCGCAATATACACTAACAAGTACTTATATTTCATTTAAAGCTTACTTTTGCAAGGCACTGGCATTTTCAGACTAATGAAAGAAAAAAACAGTAGACAATTTATTCCGCCTCTTTTCTCTCTCTGGGAAAATAGGTCGCTTTTGTATATCTCCGGCGTGTCAGGTGGTATAGACTAGTAGCTGACATTGCTTTGCTTTATTAGTAATTAAAGCCGCCCGCTGTAGGCATAATTGTGTTTGCGTGTCGGCCGTGCTCACCCTTGTGACGCAAACTTTAAGGGATTAGAGAGACTTTATGTTGCTAGTGTTTTTGATTCTAAGCAAGCTTTGAATGGGGTCACAATTCACACTATCTTTAGTTTCAGTATTTCTCATCTATTCTTCAAGGTTTCTCACCCTCGACAAATCGGTTACGAACAAACCAAACAAAAACTCAGTCGAAGTGATTGAGCGATTACGTTTCCCGTCAAACTTATACATAACAATAACAACGCAAAAACATAATATGTTAGAAGCGATTACTTATTTATAAAACTAGTTATATAAATCCAGTAACAAATCTATGAATCCTTACATAAAATTACGTATACGAAGCTTTTATGTTGAATGAAATGCTTAGTCAATTCTCAGAACTGTACAACTCCACATTACGGGGAATATCCATTCAAATAAGTTCAGACAAATTACGGTCTTGTGACAAAGTTAATAGCTTCCTTTGTGACCTTCTGACCTATTTGAGATAGGGGACCAAAAGGCGCGTACTCGGCCTTTATTTTGATTAACTTTGACTTTACACGTAGGACCTACCGAATAAAATACCCAAAGGGGCTTGTTTGTACCAAAACTTTTTATCCCAAACATGTATTTAAAGTCAGAGATATGTCGAGGAAATAAAGGAAATATTTCATTGAAAACGAACACAGTATTACAATTTAAATTTAATTTACATACATATGTAGACAATTTCTTTATATCGCGCGATGCTGCATACGAATGCTTGCTGGTATGTTCACGCTCTTTTTTTGCTCTCCCTTGACGGACAAAAAATTCTAATAGCTTTTAAAAACAGGAGTTGCATGGACACGTTTCAATTGAAAACGCACGTTTCAAACCATTTTGATTGAAACAAGAGCTTTGCTTTGAATTTTATTTCACACAGTTACAGTTCACGAGAATGCCATTGAATTTCAATTCCACCAAATCCCACCAAACAACAACCAAACATCCTTCATAATGTGCACAGCAAAAGAGTGGAACTCACTGCCTGCGTCTGTGTTTCAGAAAGCCTTCAACACGAATCGCTTGAAAGTTAGAGTGAACAGGATTTTTCTGGGTGGGCTCGCTCCATCGTCGACTTTGTCTCTGTCACCTCTGACCTAGACTAGAGTCAAGAGCAAACCCATATCAAATAAAAAAATACTATTGTCACTGCATTCACACAGAGATTTCTCGTAATACCAATTTTCAATAGGAATCTGTGCACCGAAATAGGAATACTTGAAAAAGAAGGTTAAAAAAACTCGTAGTTACCTTATGATATTCTTAGTAAAAAAGAGTTAATTAATATAAAAAAATATTTACGATATTGATGTCTATTGGGAAGGTAGTCTGTCTCCTACTTGTTAATTCAAAAATGAAGAATGGAAAACGGTGATTTCAATATCTACTTATCTATATCTATACTTACTTATTACTTATAATAATATAAAGAGGAAAGATTAGTATTTTTGTATGTAACGAATAAACTTAAAATCTACTGGACCGGTTTCAAAAATTCTTTCACAATTGGAAAGCTACACGGGTGACATAGGCTAATTTTTATCCCTGTATTCCCACGGGAACGTGAACTACGCGGGTGAAACCGCAAGGCATCCGCTAGTGATTAATATTTCTAATGAACAATCTGTTCCATGGTTCCATCATTAGATACTTTTATAACTTTATATACCATTTCTTACTTGAGCCCATTAAATATGTTTAACCTATTTATACGCTATTATTTTTCCTTGAAACGTAACTAAATATTAACCTAGCTGAAACTTTCAGAACCGAAGTAAATAAGAACGAGCAAGAAAAAGCGCTTTCAAAGAAATAACTTTTATAGTGGTTTTGTAATAATATTATCTTGTGTACCTAAGAGCTATGGTAATTGTTGTATTTTAGCTTTGGTATTGACCGACGTTTTCATATATGTTGAAAATACATGGCCTGTGTGCTAGGCACTTCCAGAAAAACCCGGAAAACTTATTGGGATGGACAGAAATCTGCCCATAGTGGCTCTGTAGAGTAAAGAATAGTTCCAACACACAGCAGGGAGGATGGGGATTTACTTTATTAGGTGATGTTTTTCGGAAATCCACAAAAAGCAACAACCTTGTAACAAAATAGGTAAGTGGAAAATAAGTTTACAAACATATTTTTTGAGTTTTCTTTTAAGCATTATTTATTGCAATATTATTATTACAAATCATTTTTTCACGCCCTGCAAAAAGAGAGGTATTTTAAAGTTTTACTTTATCTAATTATACTATATTCGTTACTAGATATTAGAAGTTCGGTTCTAGGAAAAGCCGTAACAGTTTTGTTGTAGCAAATAAATTCGATCTCAAAGAATATTGCCTGCGGTTAGACTATTCGGAATTGGTGTCAGGTGTAACGGATAAAAAGCGATACCAAACGTGACTTTTAAACATTTATCGCTCTCTTCGAAACATCTCTGCTTACATGGCAAAAACGTACGTCTGAAAGAAAAAATATGTTAAAAGCCGAGAATGCAATGAATAATATAGTATGGAAAAGTTACCTAGCTAATAGAATACTCAGAAAAAATAATTATATCATAAATGGCAATTCCAACAGCAGACCACTTGTCGGAAATTGCTATTGACTCTCAAAAGCTAAACAGTAAGCTCTTGTCTTTAAAAAATTTATCGCTCTCTTCGAAATATCTCTGCTTCCATGGCAAAAACGAACGTTTGAAAGAAAATATCCGTGGAAAGCCGAGAAAGCAATAAATAATATAGTATGGCAAAGTTAGCTAGCTAATAGAATACTCAGAAAAATATTGAATATCATAATTGGCAATTCTATCAGCAGACCACTTGTCGGCATTTGCTATTGACTCTTTAAAGCTAAACAGTACAGTACAGCTTTTGTCTTTGTGTACAACACAAATATGAAAGTCCGTGTGATTTCGCGACCTGATTCTGTTTTGTTTTTCATTTTAATTTGAATAAAGAAAGATTGCCATGGATGCGAACTTATTAGCAACGTGAAACCAAACATGTTCTGATTTCCCAGAAGAAAAAGTTGCGGGTTAATTTAATTGTTGTTTGTTACAAATAATTGAAATCTGAGACTAGATATGTAGGGAGTATTGTAAACATTTTTTAAGTAAATCTACATACAACGAATAATATTGTGTACAGTGTGAGTCGGAGTCGACACAGGGTCGTATAGAGAGACACTCGTACGAGAAATTGTTTTAAGTATCTTTTTGGTACTTTACGAAAGTTTTAAAGCCTCCGTAGCTATTGTACCCGCTAAAATGAGGGCCATCTCGTTACTTGCCGTTAAAGTTACGGAAAGGTTTATATATAATAATATCCGTATGGTAGAATTCATGAATAAGCCCATTATCCGCGGACGTGAGTAGACGCTGTGTTGGAGTCACGTGTGGGCGAGATGACGGCTGTCGCTGTGGCCGCCATTGTTCAGGGATTGGCGTTGCGATACCGACGCTTATGGCCGCCTGACCTCAGCCCCTAATGACAAAACGTTGCGGTGTGACGGCCACACTATTAGCTTAACCGCTTTAGCAAATCTGCTTCTATTGTGTGCCTTCATAATTAATAATCTCACCTACACAGTTTCAGGTAGCTGAGATTACCTCTTTAAAGACTAATTTTAAACTGGGAAACCATAGAAAATCTTTATTTTCTGACTGAATAAATAAATAATGTTCCTATCGTTGTTGGAAACTACAGAGTTAGTAAATAACAGTATATCTCCCAATAAGGAGCAAATCCCTAGCTTTCCACTGCTGTGTTACGGCAGTTTCGTGGGATACAGGTTCAGATACGGTCCAGGGGTCCTACACTGCTAATGGGCCCTGGTGCTGAGCTCCTGGCTTGGGACCCGAAGACCTGTATTTAACATTTGGTGTGCAACAACAATGTGTTTAAAATAACACTATCCGAGTCATCCAAGTTTAGCATGAAAGAAAACGTATTGAGGCGTTCTCTTCGATATTGATTATAGAGAAAAAACTGAGTCGGCGTATCAATACTAACTTACAGACGTAAAACTAGATGCTCATGTCCATATGTCGTCGTCTGGGGGATATTACAAGTTTCTTCTGTCTATCTCTCATTCCCCTGCCCATTTTTATTTGTGACAAAACAATACGAATTTATTGCTTATGCCAAATATTATTACATATTCTTTGACAAGTACCTATAGTTTATTTACTATCTTTCGCAAGATATTTATGTTATTGTTTTGTTAGGATGCCAACTAACTACTCCCTATTGCTTTGAGAGTTTTATTGGATTGGAAACAGAGCGGTAAAAAAGTCAGCCGTGTTTCCTGTCAAAAATGTATGGGTTTGGAAATACATTATCCCTCACAATGTATGCATGGATAAACCCTGCTTCGTTTAGCTTCAAAGGTAATTGCATTGCAATCACTGGGGTACAAAATATACGCATAAAGCTAAACTACATTGGCAGAACAGTCAGATATTATTACCGAACTCTATCAACAGCTGCCCGGCTGACTGGACCACCGACCTCAATTCGTGGAATCCTAGTGTGGGTGGTTGACGATGAAATGTAACCGAATATTCAAAGGTAATTTCGAAATCCTGGAAATGTATCGGTCGGATAGTTAAAAGGCAATCAATGTATTTCTGATTATCTTATGAATAAAATATTCTCTATTTAGTAAAGGTTTAAATCCCGTGAAATATGCACGGGCATCTACCGTACCGTAGGTACTCTCACGGAGCTTCAACTTTTGTGAAAAGCAAGTTTGTTTGTGCAAGCTCGTGAAAATGTTTATTTTTCAATAATCTGGCAAAGTGTCGAGTTTTTTAAGACCTCGCCTTTTATGCTTGAGGCAGTGGGTCCACATCCGGGCAAGTACCAGTGTGACTTTTTCAAATTCATATGTACTCTAAGTTATCTTGGACATCGCTGACAATGTTGAAGGAAAAATCATGAGCAAACCTGGACTTATAGTGAATATAAGTCTGAAATCGCCAAACCGCATTGAGCAAGCGTGGTGACTTTTTCAAATTCATATGTACTCTAAGTTATCTTGGACATCGCTGACAACGTTGAAGGAAAAATCATGAGCAAACCTGGACTTATAGTGAATATAAGTCGGAAATCGCCAAACCGCATTGAGCAAGCGTGGTGATCAATACTCGTGCCTTCTCTGTTTGAGAAGAGGCCTTTGCCCTGCAGTGGGACAGTTACAGGCTGGTATTATATTATAGTATCTAGTCTAAGTCCAGTAGTATTAAGTCCTTCTATGTCAAATACTCAAATCTATCAAAAGGTTGTGAATTAAAGATCACTTTCAGTGACAAAATGTCTCGCTCCTTCTTACACTTTGGAGCTTAATAAGAGTTGACAGGGTGTGTAGTTCTCGCCAAACTTCCGGGCCGCCCTGAAGTTGATTTACAGGATGCGCAAGGCACGAACACTGGTGCTGTTTTTGTATGAGATTTACTACTGCGCAGCCATTGTAGCCAACTTCAGGGCGGCCAAGAAGTTTGGCGAGAACTATACATCCTGTCAATTCTTATTAAGCTCCAAATTGTTATTGGTTGTGGTTAGTTGGACGGTTAAGTATGGGATATATAATGAGGTGAAGTCATAATAAGTCAGACACAGTTATATATGTATTAAGAAATCTAGAACAAGTTATAATGTACCTAACTTCCAAGACTCTATTCTTCCTTATTAATGAAGTGACAATAATTAGTATCTACTCAGTCATGCAGTGTAATCAAGCATGCCAAGCTCCGCCCGTCGCCATTGTTTTTAATCTCACGCAATCCTAAACCGTGATTGGTGCAAATGATGCAAACCACATCGTCGGCATCTGCGTCCGTAGAATTCGATAATCTTGGTCGACGTGTTCGTAATAATAGCGGTAAATTATCTCTGTTACTGCTGATATCGACTGTGTGGTTAGGGGCTAGGCAGATATTGTAGGCGGAAGTACAGTTTGCTAATTTCCGGGGAAACACCGCTCAAAGACTTTTCTCATTTACTTCGGTAACTGTGGGCTGCGGTAGCAAATTTTGGATAATTGATTTTGTTTATAAAATGTACCAGCCTACGTATTTTATAAAGATACAGATACGAGTTTCTTAATGTCTTTTTGCAATATTTAGTCGTGTATGAATAAATAGTCATGCTTCGCAGCTTCCACTGCTGGAAGTCATCAGAAGACGCTAGTGGCTTTATGTTTCAAGATATACAGTTTTGTAATAATCCTATTCTAGCCAAGTACCATCCATCTAGATATATTCTAGCCTTCATAAAAATCATTTAAAGGTGTAGGCAGACATGGTGGCGCAAATCGGCAAAAAAAAATTGATAAAAAGGCTATCGAAGCAAAACAAAGTATATAAATGAATAGACGCTTACTTTCATACTTTATAAATAAGCTACAAATAATTAGATACGCATGTGGAGTTGTGTCGTTTTATCTCTATTGGCCTAGATATTCACTGGTTTCCATAATTCATATTTGCTACGTTTCCAAGAATATGTTTATTTGGCAATGATCAATACCTATTGAAAACAGAGTACAGAGATTTCAGGAATTTGTAATGAGTATTTACAGCGGTTCAATTACTGAATATTGAAATTGTTAGTACAAATACCGTGATACTTTAATTTAATAAGACAAAACTTTTCTATGTTATCAGTTAAATTGGAGCACTGATAAGAGTGCAAAACGTGACATAAGAGCGATCCCAATGTATGTAATACATAGTTTACCGACCGGCACTTTACATGATTGATTAATTCCTTAATTGATAATATTAGCTGATGCCTCGGAAAAACATTTTCACTTTTAAGCAATAAAATATTAGAAAGTGAGGACACTTTTAAAAAACGTTATGGGTATGTGAGATAATTAGGTTCTTGAAGCTTATAATATCAACTTAATTCTTGCCATAACTTTAACAGCTTACATAATAATATCACACGTTATACATTATACACAGAACCACCGAAATGTATGTAATTACCTCAACAAAAGACTCGTGAGGATTATGGCCACGAAGGAGGATTGAATAAATATCGAAAGAAATACTATTCCTTTTATACGAGTGATTTATGGTATCTGATTCGAAATACATAAGGAGGGAGACAGAGGGCCGCCTAGCCTGGGTAGCTGGGAGGAAGGTGTGAATACGACACTTGCTACATAATATACCCATTATCACCAGTAACAAATGATTCTAACTGAGATATGTGTTTGAAAAAAACTGGGTCGCTGCCTGAGGCGTTGATGCAATTCACGTCTATTTAAATTCCAAATGCGGCGCGCAAGTGCAAGCAAGGTATGCGTCCACTGCACCCTCGACTGTCTTGGATGTAGGTCATCTACCAGGGAATGCACATGAGAGTCTGTCTGAGTGTTTTCACAGGTGATCGAGTGTTTACATCGGGATACGAATGTGGGACTTACGACGTCGATGAGCTGACTGAGTTTGAGTTTGATGCAGACTCGGAGCACGTCGGTGGTGTTGACAACGGGCCGGACGAGCTTGTTGTAGTTGGAGAGCAGGTCATCGTAGAGGCGCTTGGCGTCGGGGTTGCCGGCGGTGGCGGCGCGCAGCAGGACGGTGGCCGCCAGCAGCCACACGAGCGCGCCCATCAGCTCGGCATCGTTACGTAAGCTCAACACGGGTGGCCCGGGCGCGGCGCGTCGCTGACTGCCGCCCTGCGCGCCCCAACCTACCCCCGCGCGCCCCCAAGCCGCCCTAGCGCATAATATTGTACGCAGACATGACACTGCGTTTATCGTTATTTCATGCATTATCAAAATGATAAAATCGCTCGTGTAACTATTTGATTAATTGAGATTTAAGGTATTTTTTATTAGTTTTATTACTAATAATAAATTATTAGTATGTATTTTAAGACATAGTCGTCACACTTCAAAGAAATTAATAGGTATAAGGAATATAAACCCTCTTATGTTATTTATTGATGTTAAGGAATATATGCTAGATAATATATAGATTGCCTAGCTAAATCTAAAATCTAGGCAACCATATGGATTCAATCAACTTTTTGATAAGGCAGTACCTTATACGGATTGGGAATTTCATTTGATATGTCTCAGATTAAAACAGGTTCTATAATCTGGGTGATATGTAATTCAATTAAATAACTGATGAAGGAATATAAATAACTTACTCACCTTTTTGTACAGAGTTATCCAGAGTTCATCTCATGCCAATTCCCGTAAGCATAAACACGACTCGGATGAATTGTTTTATTATGGAGTTCTTCATATCAGATCCATTCGGTGGTACCATTTTTTTCAGAAACATGTATTTATATTTGCTTCACTATTAGATATCTTTTACCAGTGACATTACACTTCTAATCATTAAGGAGTTTCAGTGGCCGTCTGTGGTCCTTCTGAATCCAAATGCTTGCCATATTGATGAAAATACCATAATCACCAAATGTGCTGCTTTAATATTTGATGGGATCGATTTCCATGGGAGTCCGCCTATGTATCTGTATGCTGCATGAAGTTTTAAATAAATAAATAAACTCGCTCACAATTGACGATAAAAAAAAACACATATACATAAAAAAACCATTGAAATCAAATACATTCGAACATAGAACCTCCTCCTTTTAGAAAAGACAGTTAAAAGTAACCGCGAAACACAGTGGGGTGCAAGTTTTACTTTGATTAATAGAAGCTTCTGACTCTGCTTTTAACCGACTTTAAAAAAGGTGATTATTTGATTAACAGATTATTATCCATTGACCTCTCTGCACTGTTATCTGTGACATTAAAAGTTTACACCAAAAAGCTTTTCAATGACAATACAAAGATCGCTCTATGGTCTCGGGGGAGCTGCCGCCGTCGCCGCCGCGTGTCTGTCTGCTCTATGCCCGCATCCCGCAGCCTCCCTACGAGTATAAATACGCGAGTCGATAGCGCATCGCATTCATCTGACCGGTGTTACGAAAGCTTACTACACAAACCTTTTACCACTTAACTAACAAACTACTTCGGATAATGCCCACCCACTTAATGTACTATCCACACAAACTTATCACATTCCACAAACTTCCCCCAAGCGCCCTACTTTACGGACACTGCAACTAAGTCCGGTATACAGTATTCATGACTTAACAAGGCTAAGATCAAGTTTACAATCGATAGTTTTCGTGCTTATCCCGGATTAGGTGCACAGAAATAGGACAAATATTTGCATTCTCGGAATTTATAAGCCGAATGCTTAGCTGCATGTAAATAGCCTAATTTACGATTCGTATTGCCTTGAAATTTAATTATTGTAACAGGGATTTCCATGGAGCGATATAAATATGATATTTATGAAGAGTGTGGGGCGTTAGAATTACGACGCGTTATGATAAACGTGTAATTCGCCACATAAATTATGAGACGAAGCCGCGTGCTTTCGTAGCCACCGACGCGGCGCGAGGCGGCGTGCCAACATAAAATGCTTTATAATAATAATAAACACGCCCACGAAAACTTTTTTAATCGCTGTGAAAGCAATTAACGGAAACGATATTTGTTTTTGAATTATTCTGCCATCTTCATCGAATTGCATCTATCGTTTATAATGGTTATTAAGAAACTCCTTTTTCAACTTTGTAGCCTTCAAAAGAACCGCAGGAAACTAATTAGAAAGGAATTCGCGGTTTTATTGAATGAAACGAAGTATGCGATATGAACACATTGAATATTCTTAGAAATAAATTAATTGCAGCTCTGAATGGATAAAAGAACTTTCATGTGTATGGAGCGAATACGAGTAAAGTAGTAAAGTCGTTTGCTTTTCTTTTTACAAACGCGGTTCGCTTTCTTAATTCTTTATTGTACACCAAAAACAACATACAATACAGTGTGATAATAAAGTACATGTACAAAGGTTGAGTTCTCTTACAGCTCTGAAATAGAAAGATGACAATATAGAGGGCAGGATCCAATATACAATTTTAAAATAACATAAGACGAATTTAATCAAATATACTTACATACATATATATATACATACTAATATTATGTAATTACGCAAGGAAATGATCTTTAATCTTCATCTTGAAGACCTCCAGAACAACTTGGAGACCTCGCTTTCATTTAATTGCATTGAAAATTATTTGATTTTAATCTGTTAGTGATATTTTTGTAGTTCATAAGATTTTATTGAAAGGAAATAAATTTAAAGTAGAGAAAGTGTCTTGAGTAATTAAGTGTCATCTTATCTTAGATACAACTACGTTTTTTAATATAGATAATATATATACCAAGGCATAAAGCAAGCCCACTAAGATACTCTGACAAACTTAAATAGAAAGTTTATTAGAATAAATAAAGACGACTTAGATAAATACTAATGACTTAAATATTGTAAGTAAATAACACAAGACAGAAACCAAAGCATCAATAATACAAGTTACTAACGTCTGCCATAATCTTCAGTTTTTCTGCAAAGAAAAAGGGTCGTGAGATTCCCGTATCCTTTAGATCCGACGCCTCCGAAGCATAAATCAAAATTACATGAAAAACATCTTAGATTCATAACCGCGGTCGCTCCCTCGCTAGAGGAAAGTTTTCACTCCGTCTAATATATTATACATTGTGTGAACACCGAAAATAAATGGAAGAAATGGAGGACATCAATACGTTAGGTCAGGTGACGTGAAAATTTTACTCAAGGAGCTCTGTGTTTTCACCATTTTAACCATAATGTAAGAGACGGCACCGACAGCTATGCAATCATGAAATAATACTGTTCAATCACTATCGATACTGTCTTTATTTTCATTGATTGGAACCCCTTCTCGGGTATAGGCCTCCCCCAGCTTGTTCCAGGCCTCCCTGTCTTTTGCTTTCGTTATCCATTCGCTTCCTACTACTGGTCTTCTATTCATCTTTTTCTAGGGCTCACCAAATTTAATAAGGCTGAAGAACGATCAGACTTGACACAAACGTAACCTGAAACTCAACACAAGAAAGCTAGCTCAAATCTAAAAGCCCTAAATATGATACACGTATATTACGGAGGCGGGTTAAAGAAACGCATCATCAATATTTGACAGGAGGATACAATCCATCAAGTCCTACATAGTTGTCAAAATGGGTAATTAGCCGAAATATCATTAACGACACTCTTCACCTTATAAACGCCCAAAATATCAACATAAAAAGGAGAACATTTTGAAGGAAATCTTTGTAGAAACCAAAACGACTTAATTAAATGTCATTTTCTGATATTTATCAACATTTTCTATAGAAATAAGCGTGGCTCAACAAATAATTTTGAGTTCATTATTTAAATTTTATGCCGCGTTTCGAGGTCTTTGCAAGGCCCGTGAGATGGGAGAGGAAATGACTAAAACAACAATAGCGCCGGTTGTCTATACAATATTTTTAATAAAACATTGCAACACTTCAGATATTTTTTGCGCGCAATAAGGTAAAATGAGGCGTGCTATTCGGCTTCTTATTCTGTTTCTTTGTAAAAATACTCCACGCGTAAAATAATCCATAACATTGGTACAGCTATTTAGAGGCTTCAGAATAACTTCAGTGTTAATCTTTCTCATATTTACTATCTATTATTTGTATTCGTGATCGATCACAAACAGAGCAAGTGAGCAATAATCCTCAAAACACAGAAAACGTCACAGCAGCATGTTTGAGTGACGAGGATCAAAATCCGTCGCTTTGTATTGAATTCAGTCTAAAATATTGGCGTGAATTTTTCCATCAAAACTCATTATTACACGATTGGGAGCGCTTACTCTCGTCACAATCAGGGTGGCTAAGACAAAAAGCATTTGATAAGAGGGTAGGAGCTAAGGGGTTTCGAGGGCCCTATGAAGAGTCAAAGCGTTTTCCCCACTCGGGTACCTATAGACATACGGTATAAAAATGTTATGGAGTGCTCAAGGTCCCACTTGCAACAACGTTTTAGGAATATTGCATTGAAGAGAACATATAAGAATATCAAACTTTATCGTATGTTTGTTGTGTATGTTTGTTTTCTTTCTTCTTTTTAACTTATTTCTCGGCTTAGAAGCTCCGACCATTTGCAATTTCTTTTCGTGTAAGCCTTCCTGGTGGGACAACTTAAGGACTTTCATGTCAAGGTCGGCCGAGCGACGCCATGTCTGTTTTGTCGTTTCATTTTCCTTCCTGCTGAGTACAAGGGAAAGTAGATTCGTATGTATAAGAGCGTAAGTACCTACTTATCAGGCTTATTTAGAGCATAAATGCCAGCTACCAGATATATTTATTTAAACATAATACGCATAATAATGGGCACATTCGTTGTATACTACGACGAATGTTCGTCATTGTTTTTGTTTTGTATAGAAATATAAAACACCGCCATCTTTAAAGAGGTGATTTATCAGATACTTAAGTGATTACATTGCACTATTAACTTGCTTGTTTATACATACATAAACAATCGATTTGGCATCGCAATGCCCTAGAAGAGAACCTAAATTACAAAATGTGATTAAATGACATAAGTATTAAGTATTACAAAAATAGCTCCGAGTATGTATCCCTCCACCATCTATGTTGTGTGGTTGTGTGTTTGTATGTTTATTGAGTGCACGAGGAAAAGTTTACAACAATATTATCGTACAATCATACGTAGACATATAATTAAAGTACATAAAAAATGGAGTGAAAAAAGATAAGTAGGTATGTAGGGAGATGATCGTTTGAGTTTGTATAATTTTTCTTTTGAAAAATTCTAATCGCATAAAGCTTTTTTACACAAAAATATACAACCGACTTTCAAATAAAAACACTACAAAGTAAAAAAATCACTTCAATTTCGGAAGTCGGCATTCTTGTTTTTGTTTTTTCGTTTTGTGATACCAAAATTTTGAAATTATTTTTATTTTGAAGTCGGTTGTATTTTTACTGTATAAAAGTTTTTATTTTCACTTTTTAGCTGTGGTATACATATCTATAATGCCCACAGCTATTGCCAGAATAGATTACCCGAATAACTTGATACACACAACTGGTGAAATTAGAGTGTACCAGGGCGAACTGTACACATCTGCGTACCCCTTTAGAGAGTACCGGCGTGATGTTATGTTATGAAATGGTAACACCATTTCACAACAAAAATACGTGCGATTGCAAAAATCCCGAGAGATTTGCCGTCATTTATTGAAGAGTTCTGTTGTATATTTCCGAAGTTCTTAATCAAATCTTCATATCAAATTTAAATGGGACCACATGTGAAGCAATAGCTTTCAAATAGTAAAAGTATCATCAAAATAGGTTTTCCTAATAGTAAAAAGATTTGAGGTAACACATAAAAAAATACAGTCCAATTGAGAACCTCCTCCTTTTTGAAATCGGTAAAAAAAATGATTTTCGCTAGTTTCGTTTTAATAATATTCTCGAATCGAACTACTTCGCTTAAGTAATAGCCACAAACGGAAACCTTTGATATAAAAGACTAGAATAATGTTCAACAGTGGTTCTATTCTCAGCTCTGAACTGGGTCGCGCTAACATTCTAGAATCTAATCCCAGCATTGTATTTTAAGAGATGTTTACATACTACTTTCATGAGATACGATTTTTTAACGTTACCGTATTATTTGAATTGGATGCTACTAAAGACCTCGCAATTAGAAACCCAGTTGTCGTTAAATGTAAGAAAAAAAAGATAACATGTTGTTATTTTAATACAGAAACATCAGGTCAATAATCACTAAGTACTACAAAGGCATCTAGTACTACCTAATGAGTATAGCCATTACAAAGCCATTTTAAGCAGCACTTACCGCTCTTCAAGTTATTAAGTATTTTACACTCAAACATTCAAGTACTTCACACTCAAATAATTGAAGGTTTTTATTCGAACGCGGTTCGTAAGTGACCCTACAGGATCAGCGTGTACAAAAACAAACGAAGTTAATTTCCAAGTGGACTTCTACGAATGTCTTTTGGACGCAGCTCTACAGCTCCAAAGAGAAAGGAGTTCGCCAGTTAATAACAAATCAATCTACCTATACACCATTTGAGATAACATTAGACATTTAAATAATCCCATTTTACAGCCCGTTCAACCGATTTTGACTTCTATTGCGTTAGTGATATGACAAATGGCAGCTGTATTGAACAGTTACTTTTTGTAACAGATTTATGATTTTTATGCCATCCTTATAGTAACGGGATAGAACTCAAAATCGGTTGAACGGACTGCAAAAAGGGGTTGTATAAATTTGTAATGTCATTTCAAATGGAGTATAGTCCTTTCAAAGCTATGCTGGCGTCGGCTTCAAGTGTAACCGGACGCAGCTGAATATTAGCATATTACATGGAGCAGCTGCCTGTGTGACCACAACCCAGAAACTGGATAACATCACAGTAACCATTGGTAACCGCTGGTTAGTGTTGGTGGTGGCGACGCTTGGGGGAGGTCTCTATCCAGCAGTGAACGTCCTTCGGTTGAAGTGACGATGATGATGAAACCATTGGCTGGTGTTAGATTTTGTGGGTTCTTACTATCCATTACTACAAATGACAGTGATCAACGGGTTATCGTGTTTTTTGATTGCATCGATGCATGAAGGATTCGCCGTGTCACCCGTCCACGTATCGACTTCAGCAAGCGTTGGTTAACCTTTATGATCGCCCCGAGCGGCTGTCAAACTTAGCCACCAGCGCCTCCAAAACATTGCCGAAATAATAGCATTTTATTCTAACGTGGTTCGTAAGTGGACTTACACCAATGTGTTTCGGACTCTACAGCTCCATAGAGAAAGAAGCTCGCAAATTAATAATGAATGATAAACATATAATGGGTGGTAAATGGCGATGTACAACGATTTTCACCTCGGGACACCGCCAACGCCGACATTCCGTTGACACTACGCCTTCGTGCATTGTTTTACACTCTTATTTAACGTGGTTTTAATATTTCATGAGCAAATATGCCAGATAATTAAAATGATGTTCTTTATACGTTTAATTTTGGGCTTATTTAGGGTACGAGTACGTTACGTACATATGGCCAAAACAATGAACACCAAGGACCGATGGCCCATAGCAGTTTTCTATACTTATATTATAAACAGGAAAGATTTGATTGTTTGTAAGTTTGTTTTTCTTAATGGATAAACTAAAAAAAATCCAAACCGATTTAAAAAAAATCTTTTACTTATGGAAAGCTACATTATTCTGGAGTGACATAGGCTATTTTTAATCCCGATAACGGGCCCTGTGGGGTGGGCTACGGGAGCGAAACCACGGGGAAAAGCTAGTTTGAAATAAAATACCATTCTATAATAAAAATAGGCTTTAATAGTCAATAAACTTTCATCAATAATATTAAGTAGGAATATAAAACTGATTCATAGATATTAATATATTTTTGTGTACGAGATCAACATCTACACACTTTTCACTGTTGTTGTGTGTCATGGCTCTAACAAGTTTTCAGGATGCACGTTTTAGTTATCATTATTTGAAAAAAAATAGTTGTAATGTCTATTCGTTGAAAAAATCCGATCCAACTGAAAAAATGTAATGTTAGCATAGTCACAGATAATATAATACTAGTGCATAGCATAGTCACAGATAGCAGACATTTGTAGCTAACCACATGATTATAAATAGTACGGGGGTGGTATTTGAACAGAGTGAATGGGTTTTTTCTAGGCAAGCGTGCATCACCGTCGACCACATCATCGACAGGGTCCAAGCACGAGGCTATTGATAATAAAAAAAAAGAACAAGTAATTTCATACTGAGTGAAAATGATAACATTAATAGTTTTACTCTAATACTGAAGAGGTTTAAAAAGCTTCTGTACACACACCACACCACAGTGGACGCGACAACCGACGCTCATTTTGTTTATTATTTAACTTATATTAAGTACTTACTATGCAATTTATTTGGCATAAAATTCTTAGAAAAAAAAACCGGCCAAGTGCGAGTCGCGCACGAATGGTTCCGTACCAGTATCGCAAAAAAGTCACGTTTGTTGTATGGGAGCCCCACTTAAATATGTATTTTATTCTGATTTTAGTATTTGTTGTTATAGTGGCAACAGAAATACATCATCTGTGAAAATTTCAACTGTCGAGCTATTATGGTTCATGAGATACAGCCTAGTGACAGACAGACAAACAGACGGACAGTGGCGTCTTAGTAATAGGGTCCCGTTTTTACCCTTTGGGTACGGAACCCAAAAAAGCAACGGTACTTCCCGTACTAAAACAGTTCATATTTCATATTTTTCAATCCATTTTTTAACAGACACAACCACATACATACTACACACAATACTTTCGGAATCATATACAACTGAATGAATGGATGATTAACATTATTTACACATTAACACTTATTTGAATCTTGTTTGATTTTATTTGAGCTTGAAGACTTTGAAATTCCGAGCTCTATTTTGTTATTTCTACTTGTTTCAACATTCCATTCGACAATAAACATAATCGATATTCCAGACAGGTAAGGATGGATACCGCAATTCCGATAACAAATTCGTATCCCCGTGTGAAACAACAACTAGCAGTTACCTACACAATTTACTTTGTTTTTACACGATTTTCCCCAACGTTACCTACATTTTAGATATTATTTTCATGCGGGAAACTACTAACAGTAATTCAGACGTAAACTTGTTTGAACTAAAATTCAAACGAGTTTACGTCCGAATTTAACTTTTAGATGTATACTGTGATCCCACTGCAAAAATCTGCAGGAATTTTGTTTTTGATGAAACTTGATTTTTATGAATGATTCTTGGCAGTAGAAATTTTCAAATGAATTATTTTGGGTTTCATTTCAAACCACAGCGGGAAAATTTACAGAAAAGTTTGTTGTTGTACTATTGAAGTTTATTGTTCTCCACTAGCTTTGATAATTTTGGTTAGCTGGAGCGGTTAACAGGAATAATAATAATAATACATCCTCCTTTATTCCTTACTAATAAAACAATAACATTTAAAAAAAATATACTAATATGCATATATTTAGTAGCTTATTTTTTGTAGTAGTTTAATGTCCTATTAAGGAGGTCCTTATAAGGACTTCCTTCGCCATTTTTTTTCAGTCTTTTCTTGTGTTCTTTATTTTCTCATAGAGCCATCTTTTTGCTGCTCCTATCCGCTTGCCTGTTGGGCCTTTCCATGCTGTTATACTTTTTGTCCACTTACCCTCACTCATGCGTGCAATAAAAAGTGGAAGTGGACGGCCCGTCCACTTTAGTCTTTTGCAGTGCTCTAGAGCGTCAATTGCTTTTATTGTCTCCCTTATGCCTTTATTTTTCTACGGTCTTTTAATTTCAGAATAATTTAAGTTAACTGGAGTTGTTAACAGGAATACTTAAACATACGTGTAAGTCACAAATTCAGTGTAGCTAGTAGACTACGCGTGACTATCCAGGGTACCTATTGATGCATTAAAGAAATCATATTTCACGCCAAAATTGCGGCCCCTCTTTGAGGAGTGGCTTGAGAGGCGTCACGGCATCCTCACCTTCCGCCTGACGCAGGTCCTCACCGGAGACGGCTGTTTCGGGCGGTTCCTGTTCAGGATAAGGAGGTAGGAAACGCCCGGGTATCACCATTCTGTGGATCGCCCGCATGACACGGTGGAGCATACGGTGGAGGTCTGCCCTCGTTGGGCGGAGCACCGCCGTGTCCTCGTGGAGGCGA
This sequence comes from Orthosia cruda, assembly GCA_964057195.1. NCBI lineage: Eukaryota > Metazoa > Arthropoda > Insecta > Lepidoptera > Noctuidae > Orthosia > Orthosia cruda. Next base: position 33,883,274 of record OZ059830.1, on the reverse strand, counting down.
GCGGCGGTGGCGACTTCTCGCGTCTGGCCCTGGTTCAGGCGATGGTACGGAGCGAAGTGTTCCATGTGCGCCTCAAAGAGATGTCAGCAAAAGTGACGAGGTCCGCTAGGGCCGATGTCTGTCTGGGTCGCGGATAAATTTAAAAGAGAGTTTCCGCGGCCCTGGCACAAGCAACTGAAGGAACACGGGTGGGTTTTATTCAGTAAAAGTCTCACACGCACGCCCGCTTCACCCAGAGCAGGAGAAGTCATTGGATAAGATCTCATCCCAAAAAAAAATACCCATTAAGGCCCCTTATCTTTAAAAGGACCACTATATACTTTTCTCGCAACTAAATCCGGATATTCGCACTTCCACACTTTCCAGCTAAGTTAATAAATCCATTAAGGCTAACTACGTAGGCATTAACACCACGTCAACACTCTCGGGATCAACGCCTCCCATCAACCTGCCATTACACACACTGAGTCACCGCTTACGGTTCCCAGGAGACCAGAGGTGATGTGGTGTTCCATTCAAAACTAAGACAATGAAAACTCCGCCGTGAAACTACTAATTCAATTAACGCTATGGACTGAGCCGGCAATCACTAACTATCAAAACTTCTATGATATATTATCTACCTGAAACTGAATTGGTAAATTTTTCCAACTTTTTTTATACAAACTTTTTAGTGTACCGTGCATTGTCATCCAAACCAATCGTGTATGCAAAATTTCATCTTATTCGGTTGAGGACAACTGCTTTAAAATTCAGTTGCAAGATTTGACCCGAACACACATGTTTATGTAACAAATAGCAAGTTAATAAAAAAAGCTTGTATAAATAATATATGTTCATACCAAAACACATGTACATACATGCATTGAAAGTTAATACAAAAACTTGTAAAAACAATACACTTCATACCAGAGCGCTACTAAAACTCAAGTTTGCCTGTGCTTTTGACGCAGTCGTTGTTATCAAACAAAAGCGGGCTATGACATGCTGTAACATTTTTAGATTCAGATGAAAATTGTTGTTTCCATTCAGAGTGAGTACGACATCACTCAAATAAAGGCTCGCTTTATGGCTTGCGTGGCTTTTGTTTGAGCTGTCAAAACAAAACACGAGAAATTACGTTCATGGCATGGCAAGGTTTTCCGATCCAGAAAAATCGGCGAAATCACAAAATTTCTTCAAAGTATAACATATAATTGTACCTATGTGTGTGGGCATTCTTAATTTGATTACAATTACAACTGTGACTGTGGCAAATTATCACGTAAATGTCTAAATGATCTAATAAGGGATTATTATACTGATAGATGGTCCGTCCTTCTAGCACGTGCTAATAACAATGTAATACGATTAGGAATTAATTGCCAATTATCAATTGATTAATAGAAGGACAATGCAACCACTGATAAAATGATAATTCAAATCTATGGCAACAGGAAAACGTCAGGAAACTATTATGGTGCCTCCTTGAAAGCTTTTTCAATCTTCATTGGACCTTCTATGTGATTCTGGGTATGGGTTTATAGGTCTGTATTCCACATGAAGTCGGTTAATAAGTAGAAAATAAACGAAGTGCCGAGAACATACTAAATTAATTAAACCAAGCCTTCACACTAAGAGGCATATTGTCACACAACAGCGTCCCTAGTGGCCAATTGTTCCAACAATCTCAAAGCGAAGAGATAATTATCAGGGACAGATGTAAGATAATGACGTAAAACCCATGCATATTTATAACCCGTACGAGGCACCTTCCACGTTCTAGTTCGCGGTAACGTAAAGAGGGACTTAAACTAGTTACGACTTCACGAGTTCATATACGTATAATGAAACTTTAGGCACGGAACATTTAATTGGGTAATACCCATTTTGGAGAACTAGTTCGGTCCCAGTATATGCGTCCTTATACAAGACAAAACAATGGCGGCGGGGTTTTACAATGCAAGGTCGTGGCTTTTAAAGTTACCAGTAAACATTTTTCCTCATTCATTGTCAGCAAGTCAGCTTTATGTGGAAATACTCCGTGTCTCCGTCAGTAAATTACGCACCTTTTGTTTAAAAATTTACACCGTCTTTGGATTTACGTTCTGGGATTAGTTTGAGGTCGTAAGATACAGTTAGTATTTATTTAGCGAGTTGAAATAAAGCTCAAAGAAAATTGTTGGTATTATTTCTACCAAATTACAATTAGCGTCTACATCAACCGTTTCTGCTGAATTTCTTTGCTCAAATTATTTAGTTTATTCCCGGGCGGCGCGATCTTTTTTCCCGGCAGGCGACGTTAAGCTTTAAGTCCATCGCTCATTGTCGGAATTTTAAATATTCTGTATTGCTTATTTAATAAAAAGGAACTGCTGAACAAAAGAATTTATTATGATGCAAAACTAATTGCTCGTCGAGTCCCCGGACAGACAGTGCAAGAAAAGGAGGACTTTATGAAGGAATATCGGAATCTGAGCGATAGCAAACAAGTTTCCACATAATTAAATAATTAGATTATTTAACTACGTAGCACGAAGTAATAACATTCGCAAATGACTATCGAAATACTCTTTTGTTTACACAATAATTGCATTTACTTGGAACAATACAGGACGTTGTTGTGTTTTTTAATTAAAATGCCGTTAATGTATTTTGAATTGCCAATTACGTTTTCGTTCACCTACCGGGAATTGTGTTACTACATTGAATTAAAAGTCTGTTTTTCTTACACTATATGTAATGGATGAACTCATTTCCGTGAGAAAAACAAGAAAAGTATTAAGGGGTCGTTATGGAGGAACATTGTAAAAGTCAATTTTGTTAAATGGATTATTACGGCGCTTGTGGACGATGGCCCTTTCTGGATTACTAGATTATGGCTTTATAGGCTTAAGTACCTATAGGCACTGGCGGCCTACGATTTAGTATGCTGTCAAGTAGACTCTATCTACTCTATCTTTTGTGCATGAATTGAACTAGGAATCAAGGAGATCAAGTATAAGTTTGACTTTCCTTATTGACTTCTACACCGACGATGCTGTGGAAGTTGTAAAGTTTTGGGCCAAAAATATCTAATATACTATCGTGCCAACCACACGAAGAAGAACATTGACTTCTACAATATACAGCCCATAAATCTGACAAGTATAACACAGTAAAATCCAATTCCCTGCAGCTAAACAAATTAATATTCAAATTGGTATATTAAAAGGCAACTATTTCGTTACGTTTTATTCCGTTGTTTACGTGCAGTTAACGCCTCTATCAGGGCGGCATTAAATATGGATATCTAATCACCTCAGACCCTTCCACCGAGAGCGGCGTCGTCAGCTAAACTGAACTTCATTAATTGCACAAGTGCTGTAAAAACGTCAAAGGGAACGAGTTTTCATTAGTCCGGCGCCGGCGTCCCGACACCGGCACCATTAAGATACGGACTCAGCCAGTAACCACTGACAAAAGACATTGAATTTTTATGTGACTTCACAATTTCAGATGATTATCTTTCCGCATCGACCCAACTTTCGTGGATATATGGCGATGGCCCGTGAGTTTTATATCTGTAGTTACTTTTCTGGCTGAATCACTCCTTTTGTTATGGAAGTATTTCAATAACTCAATCGGTGGAACAAGTTTATTCGATGAAACGAATCTATGGTCTGTGTGGAAGAAGTGCTGGTTCACACATTTCTGTGTAACTAATATGTCAAAACTTAAATAAAACATTTGACTGATACAAAACTCAGAAAACAACAATTTTACTATTGGAAAAAAGACTTGCAGGAAAGCATCTATTTTTTCGTTGAATTTACCAACTTCTATCTAGGGCAAGTAGTCCACGTACTAAATAACACTTACCTTATATAAAAACACCTGATTGAACGTTTATATGCTGTCCATGTAGTACACAAGAAACGCTATTTATTGCCCTAAACCCTCATCCGTCTTTCAGAAGTATTGAAGGTTGCTACACAAGGAAAAGGACATTATTTTATAAATTCTTCATCCAAACAATAGTTCAACTCCTCGTTTAAATCTCCTACTTTAGAGCCACTATGAAGTGCGGATTTATTTCAAATGGATTCCTATTTGTAGAAAGAAATCGAGGAAAGCATTGCGGTGAGAGTAATCCTACATGTAAGCGTACATTGCTTTATTTCTTACATATTAAAGCTGTTTACAAGAATTACCACTTATAAAGTAAAAGACTGTGAAGAACAGTACCTATGCGTAAAATTTTAAACAGATCAAAACACTATTCAAGTAATATGCCCAATACCCATTCTAAAACAAAAGTTGTATTATTTATACCTGCCGTGTTTAGTACAATACCTCCGGATCCCCTTTTGTTCCGAACAGAGCAAATAAAATGAAAAACAGTACGAAGTCATATTTATATAGGCGGCCCTGAGCCTGATAACGATTTAGAGAAAAAAATAGCTGGCTGCTAAATCCAAATATATTTCATCGTTGTTTGGAAAGGCCGCAGCCCGCAGCCCGCGCTCCGGAATGACGCGGCATCCGAATGATGAGCACTCGTTTTTCACCACAGCTCCATTGATACTTTCGTGTTCATGAATATTATTCAGCTTTAATTTAGGAACAAAACCAGTAAATACATTTCGCCTGTCATCTCGGCCCAGTTATAAGCGTAGGCTGGAGAACTAATTGTTTTAATACACTTAGGAAGTTGCTGTAAGAGACGTTAGAAATAATCACCGATGAACGTGGAGTGCTTGTAGATAAGGAGTACCTTAGATAATGACCAAGCTTGCGATAGTTGGTAATCGCAGAAGTTGTTATTGCTGCCCTTTGAGCACCAAATGAATAGATTGCTTCGTCTACGACTTGCTTTGAAATGCCTTTGCGACGAATAAAATCAAATGAAAAAAGACTGAATTACTACATACAAAAATAACAAAAGACGTCCCCCCACTGTTCACCCTTCAACTATTCCTAGAATTTTAGCCTGGAAGAAAATTGGCGCAACAAACTACTAATCAATCAATCTTTGGCCAACTCTGTTTTTGTCGGTTTCCAGTTTAATCTAAATTTGTATATTTGTACCTAAAGCTGTATACCGAAATTTTACATGAAGCAACTACCTACCTAACAAAGTTCTTTCCCCGGTATTCATTAGAAAAAATCATTCATTTGTTGCCTCGCTTCATTCGTTCATTAATCATACTCTATTATATCTATGGTTTATATTGAAAAGCAGAATACGCGAGCCTGTATCTAATATAGCCTGTATATAATTTTTATTAAAAAGTAACAAGCACATCCAAACTTGTCTGTGACATAATTGTTTTGACGGCGCCAAATTTGAGCGAAGGCAGGGAGGCTTATCAGCAATGTCAGTAAGCCGTACGGCGGAGTAGCACCCAAGTTATTTAATTACACTATGTTTTGGAATATCGACTTTAAATCTTGAGTGATCAAAGCGATCAATAAGCACTTTGTTTTGGGATTTATTAAGCGATTCTTTGGCATTGAATTGACAATTACGTAAAAAAATTGTCATATGTTAATGTGTAGCCAGCCTTGTATCATCGTAATAATGACCATCTTTCTCATTATACTTCTACCCTTCATCATCATCATCAACTCAGACGAAAGACGTCCACTGCTGGACATAGGCCTCCCCCAAGCGTCGCCACACTGATCTGTCCTGTGCGTTTCGCACTTCTGCCCTTTCACCAACTTATTTGGGTTCTGCGCAGCACGTCTATTTCTTCCACCCATATCCATTTGGCCAGATCCATAATTTTCAACAAAAACCTTGTATAAGAACTGAAAAGAAGGTCAATAACACTCACGATTGTTGTCCTAACAGTCTTTAGACTTGATATAAGGGAAAATCGTTAGTTAGGACGCTCCTGACAATTTCGCTTCACATTATTTAATAAGTATTAATTAAAAAGTCCGTAATTTTAACGCCCAGCTTAATTCGGTTAAGCTGAGCGTTAAAATTTCCTGCCATTCCGAGTCCTACGGCACTCGCGGTCACGAGAATAAAATTATTTAAATAATATGTGTTAACATCCAGTAATACCAAGTTAATTTCATTTTGAGGAATTCGTAATAAATGCACGAGGACGTATTATTTTATTAGGGCGATATTCTGTGGTACTTTATTATCTCGGTGTCCCTTTTTCATTTGGATATTTTCCCATAAAGTTACTAAAATAATAGATCGCAAACGACTTTGTGTTATCCAGATCCGGGTTGACTTACGCTTTCAAGGTAAAATTAATGGAGATAGTAACTTCTCAGTTTCGCATAGCCATGGTCCTTGTGTCATAAAGGGAAAGAGCTTCTCTAGTGTAATGTACCCTTACGAAATGTTTTAAATTGACATCAGCTACTACTAATGTTGGTAAATCGTTGTTTTCCAAGTCCAAGGTTGTTCAAATTCAAATTAAATTTATTGCATCCATAATGTACATACAGGTGGTAAATATAAGTTACAGAAACAATTATGGACACTGTCGCTTCGGGCACAGCAACATTCTAGATACAGACAATGTCTAGGAGAGAGAAATAAATAGCGAGTATAAATTTGCTTATTAATTAAAATTTCAGTTATCCAGTTACCAACTATTTGTATCTTGTTGATTGTTTTGTAAACATCTGACTCACATGAAACTGATAAAATGGAAGATTTTTTCTAAGTGTTTTATGTACATACAATTGGTATAATTTCAAATGTTACACATGGGTTTTGCCCACATACTTAAACTATAAATAGTAACAATTTGTCAAAGAATATAGAGGATTAATACATATTAATTAGGAATACGTACTTAGGCGTTATTATCAGCACGTTCATTCAGTAGATGGATAATCGCAGCAAATCGTTATTGGAGCTTAGAAGGCGTTCGATCCGTGAGTTCGCGAGTAAACTCAAGCCCGCCCATTCGCTGCTGTCTTTCTAAATAATGGCTGTCTTTCGCAGACAACGCGCCGTATAACATTATATTGAACATCCAAGAACTTTACCTTCAATAAAAATAAACTACAAGTTACGAGGCATTGCTTACTAAAACTGTCCAAACTATGTTTACTCAGAAACGTGAACTAGTGACATCTAAACTATCGTTGTTAACGGTTTATTTGATAACGACCCACTCAGATGAAACCGAGATATTGTATCTTTACGACTGTTGGAAATCCCAACTAATGTTATGGTTATGTACCCTTACACAGCTAGGTATACGTCTGAAAGGTTGGTAAGTGCTCATGACCCTAGCCCCTAACTTTGAATGGAAAAGTACCGAGGGTTTTCGTTAGACAGCCAGAGTTGGGAAAATGAGTTAGTACCTGCCATTTGTCTAAGTTTGAGAACAACGACAACAAATAACCAAAATTAAGTACGCATCACGGTATATTGGATGACTAAATATGATAATAATGGCAGTATTTTAGCAGTAACAAATGAAAATAATCCTTACATAAATGAGTAAAAATGTAAATTAATGTAGTACGATCTCTAAGATTAGAAATAAAAAATAATATTTTATTACTTGCATGGCTTGTATATTAATTACTTAAAAGCCAGTAAAGGCATTTTAATAGCTTTCAGTGTCCTCGCGCCAGAACAGCAATATAAAAGCAATGTAGGAATGTTTCCGCGCGATAAAACTTTAATGTCAGATACTTTTTAAACTCTTTTTCACGCAGATTTCTGACCAAACATATTAAGAGAAATTTATTGTTTTATTTATACGATAAATCGTAGTAAGGCCTCGCCAATAAACTGGGCGCAATCTTGCTGAGCAAATCTAGAGGGCACTTCACTCGTTTTTGTCAAATCAAGAGCAATGCCCTTTCCATTTTACGCTGGACACATTCATGGCATTTTTCGTCTTTGTTATTTTTGTTCAAAGTGTCAGCTCCACCGATGAACTTGTAAAAGACACTGTTGTTTTATGTCTTCATCAAATTGAAAATAGTAAACTGTAAAAAAATTACAGGGCTCAATGTTCTGAATTCTTTACTTAAACCCCAATTGACCTTTCATTGATTGTGAAATTTCTTCAATTTGGTTCTGCTTCATAAAACAGAGTCTAAGAATAACTTCAATACACAACATTTAAATAGATACAGCGGACATAGAATAATTTGAAGAACTTTTATATTAACACCACGTTCAATGGTTGACTGTCAAAGGAATTCTATCAGTTCAGTGGGAAAGCATTCAGCCGTGAACGCGGTATATGTAATTCCTAGCCTTTCAGAAGTTTACGAAAGTCCTTCGCAAAACTGTTTGTCTGCAATCCTAGGTATAAATTGAAGCAATTTTATTTAAACAAGAAGAACTTGTATTGTAATTTGTGTAGATTTAAGACTTTGATTGACAAACCACAGAACTTTAGCTCAATAACGAAAAGTAACGTTTCCATTTTGAAACTTATTCGCAAAGTGTAGCAAAGTTAATCCAAATCTTAAACGTTGCCAAACTTTTATACCAACATAAGCCTTTCTTTAATACAAAAGGAGTTCCCTGCTATTCCCTGTGGTGTCATAAAAGGAAACTGTGGCGCTATACTGAGGGAATAGGGAGCAGCGACCATCTGAGATATCGACATACGGCTGTGCTATCGTTGACCGCATTGCTTGATTTTACGGTTGTGGTCCCAATTACGCGAAGGTGATTAAAATTCGAGAATTTATAATTCGCATTTAACAGTAAAATTATTAAAATCTCTATATTTTTTCAGACATTGCCCATTAATTCGTAGTTTTGTTCTCTTTTTGCAAATTATTTTCCGTCGAACTGTTTTAATTGTGACTTTACGAGGAACATTTTTCCTCAAAGTTTAGGTATTTTTCTGCTTCAATCACTATAAAATTTACAATTGTATTTCCAGTTTGCCCTCAAGACATTATGACACTGATGACTTTGTTTTGTTAAAATTCTTCGCTCTTTATCAATCCTCAACCTTTTTGGTTATGTATCGCCTACTAAACGATATACATAAAAATGTTATAACGTTACATCATGTCTCTGTTTAAAGGAGAATCCTCGTAAATTTCATTTTACTGCGCTGAAAAATGCAGTTGTCTCATTTCGAATTTATATGACAAATGGTGCCAATTATATTGTGTCATGTCTTCTTATTTGTTACGAAGAACTTGAATGAATGAGTATTCTTTATATTTTTATTTAAATGAAACAGCTGAGAAGACATGAATTGAAGAAAGGAGGTCATGAGCGAATATGCTTCATGATTTCCCACTACGTATTTGTGATTTCAGATCACATGTTATTATTAACCAAATTCAAAAAAAGGAGATTCTCAAATCGTGGGCATCTCTTTTTTATTTATGTTACCCGATTACCCAAAGACGCCTGGACTGTTTTGTAAAATTCTTCTTTTGTTTGAAAGGGCATACTGCCCAAGTGGTCCCATGGTCACCAGGTCAGGTTCTTATGATCGGATCCCATGGAAATCGAGGGAACTCCTCAAATATTATAGGCATACATATAGCGATTTTGGTATTTACATCAACAATGCAATTATTTGCACTCAGAAAGTATCATTTGGTGACGTGGAACTGTTGAAGTAGACTACAGATGGTCACTGGAACTCCTTAATGATAAGTATGTTACGGGTATAAGATAATATCTCGAATAGTTAACCGACTATGATGAAGCAAATTACTCACAAATAATTTATATTTATTTAAAATAAATCGTACTGATGAAAATGGTACCATCGAACTGATCTGATGATGAAGCCGGAAGGTAGACACTGGAACTCCAAAATTTCAATGTATCCTAGTCATGTTTGGGCTTGTTGGAATAGTCATGAGATGTACTTTGGCTATAAATGATTTTATGGTAATTTCATGAACCAAAATTAAAAAGGGAAAAATAAAAAAACATTTAAACGAAAAAATCAAATCGTCTTCCAAAAAAAAAAAACAATATAGGGCAAAATTACTTTCTTTTCTGAAGTCGGTGTCGAAAAACGCAAAACATTAGGTACCAAAGATGTAGTGTTTTATTTTTGGAAGGCAGTTTGATTTTTTTATTTGTTTAAATGTCTTTTTTTATTTTCAGAATATTTTCGTAAAACTTTAACTATAGGTATTTTACTTTAATATGACAATATTAGTCATTGACTCTCCTGCCGGTTTATTCTGAAAACTTACGAGCAGTGATAAATGTCACTCCACAATGATTGGATAATTTGGCAACTCATTTCATATTCACTGCACTTAACTTTTAACGGTGAGTTTTTTTACAGAATGCACTACTGCATTAAAGTTTAATTTGGACATAATTAAAAAATCTGAAATAAAGACATATAACAGTCCTGAACCGACATTTATTTTATGATCCTAAACATTTATTACAATAAATAACAAGCAATACAAAGTTTATTGTTCGGAATTCTACGAAGAGATATTAGTACAATGACCGCTATTGTCTATGCTTAAACGAAGAATGTGTATGTGAATCAGTTTTAAGAGCAAATACTCATAACTGGTGTGCGAGTATGTAGTAGGTGTTCTGTAGTTTCTGCTTACCACCATGGGGAAAAAGGCGTGAGATTATGTATATATATCTATGCATGTTTAAGAGCAAATACTCTAAACTAGTATTGCTGTTTCAAATACTAGTAATTTATTCGCTAAAGATTTCAAAATGTGTCGCCGTTAAAGTGTTTGTTTATAATTTATTGATAGTTAGGAGGGTAGATTATTCAAGCTGTCATCAAAATATCGGACGCCATTATAAATTATTCGGGGTATTATTCCCGTGTTCGGGTTTCACCACCGATTAATTAACTGCATACGCATGCCTGGCTGTTTATGAAAAGAAGCTGTTAACTATGTTATTACTACACATGATGGGATGGTCAGGCTACGGGTATGAGCATTTGAAAATGATTGGTTCGATAATATATTCAGCAATCAGTTGGCCGAGTATGAGACATAAATGTAAACAGAACTAAACATTATTACACCACTATTAAACCATTTAAAGCCACTTTTGAATTTTCAAGGTGGGTCAGTAAAAATATGAAGCTAGTTGCACATTCCAAAGACTAGGTAGGCATCTATGGAGAAGAACATGCATGTAACAGGGTTCCTATACTAGTATCAGTAAGTATATTGATACAAGTTTTTGGTACCTAGTGGTAATTAAGGTAAAAAAAGATATCAGCCAAGAAATCCTAGAAAGGCACACTGAATATAGCTTATGCAAAACGAGAAATGAGGAACTGTCTATGAAAGTCATTCATCATCTGTAAACCATGATCAATCCTGCTCAATTCTGAATGAAAATCAAAAATCAATCTTCATTTGAAAATGTAAATAAGTAAAAACCGATATACTTGATGCCTTCCTGTCGTTGTAACAACAAACTGGGGTATCGGCTCGTTCGGATTATTTGTTTGCTCAAACCTTCCGAGCTCGATACGACTGTCTCAGGCGGCCGTGTGACAGCGTTGAAAATAGACTGCAGTCTGTCATCGTATTTACTTTCACAGGAAAATGGCTTTAAATTCACTGCAGAACTAGGAAACCGGTGTTTATTAGTTTACTCCATGAACCGCGCCTTTGCTAAGAACTATTCATGAAATACGATTGTGCAACTTGATTCCCTAATATCCGTGACCCTAACCAAGTCGAAGAACACTATTTCTCTACCAACCTGTGATAGTTTACACTATAATTATTAATGTATCTTTTTATAATCTAGCTCTGTATTTTAGCTCTGGTTGTTTTGTAATTTGTCTTTAAATTAGTTTTTTAAATAAGCATGTCTGCTCCTTTGTGCTCTTCTATCTGCATACAACAAATAAGATAAATAAATCAATAAGCCACCACATCATAGATTTTTTTTTTTTTCGTTATATCTATGGTGCATATAATAAAACGTATTCTATCCAAGTTCTATCCATATTCTATCTTCATGAAATAAAACCATTTTAGTAGGTTTAACTTTAACAAGGAATGTGCACCATTTTTAATTTTCATTTATATTTAATTTTCAGCCTTTATTTAAAATAACATATTGGACAATTATGAAATCTGAACCAGCCACAAAGAATTCAGCGATGCGCACGGCGCACCACGCACCACATAGAATACCCAGAAGCATTAAAGTACCAATCCTGCACGAATTAAAAAAGTTACGAAGGTTTAAAATATAAAATACGTAATTTTGTACCTACCGTTCTAGGGTTAACTAGCATTAGGCAAAGTGGCATTCTGCAATTCATCTTCGTAGCGTGTCGATGACAAACAGACTCTCTTTTTTTAAATGCCTTGCCTGGCCCCAAATTCAGCCACGACAACGCCCGCCACTGAAGCAGTCATAAGGTCCTTGCGTGAACAGGCAACAGGAGCATAAGATGAAAGGTGGCCTATCGTCTGCGGAGAGACGTCGTTATTCTACAATAACGATGGTCAGAAGTCCAAAATTGTGTAGGGTCAAAGATAATATAATACTAGCATACAGATGCCTCATCCCATACAAAGAAACCGTGCCGACGTAACTAGCGTTTTCCATCTGATTATACCGATATTTTTTTTGTAAATTGATCGCGCCGGTTCCGTTCCACGGCGATAGATTGATCACATTTCTATATCCGTGGCAAGGAATGGAACGGAACCGAACGCGGTCGATGTACAAAAAATAATCAGTATAGAACGTCGGCACGGTTTCTTTGTATAGGATGAGACACCACTGGTAAGGTTAATCACAGACGATTTTGGTAGTGCATGTAAACCCTAATACGCTTTTGATTTCTCTATAATCGTCGAATGTTATTTTGTTTAGGGTCTCTGCATAGTCGAATAAAACGCCGAGATACTATTTATTTAACTAGGAGCATCTCCTGTCAGATGTTTCCCATTTATATCTACAATGATGACATATTTCGCTCTTGTTTTTCTCACAGCAGCCACACAAGAGCTTTGATGGAGATTTGTGTTGTTGCGACAAATAAAACTCGGGTATGACAAATGATGGTTATGTGACGAGTTAGTGGTCACATGTTGTGACAAACATTGTCCAAAGTGTAGCGGTGAATACTAATAGAGCAAGGCGCACACTAGTCATAGTTTTATGTCGCTCTGATAAGCTAATCTATTTATTTAGACATCCTAGAAAATCTGACGAATTTAGTATGAAAGAAATTACAATGAAAACATACCCGAAATCGTTTTTTTTATTTGAACTACCTAAATCTTTCCAAGTTAGCGCATGTTAGTAATTAGTTATTAGAATGGGTACATCCAATTAAACAAAGGTAGTTAGATATTTACATACTTTCTGGTATAATTTTAATAATGAATAAAAATTGTAATTAAATATTGCTTTCTTAATTTCTAATGCTTGTAAGTAAATCATCCAGAGAGCGCGACGAATTCTAATAGCTTATTAGTGCGCTACGTTGACTTACGAAGATACAAAGGCATAAAGTTGTTTCTCACAGACGGTCCAGCTCGTACAGTAGGGTTAGCGTGCATCGGTCGGTCATCGTTTAAATATTAACCCTCGCAGGTACCCGCTGTTATTGCGAACAGTACAACATCATGAGTGGTATCAACCCCATGTTTTATTCATTCTTTCTGTTAAGGATTTGGTAAAATTGTTTTATTTACCCGTTCAAAGAGTTTATTTACTTTTAATGTCGAGGTATTTGAGTGACTGGAGTGAAATATGACTTTTGACAATTTAAGTAAACATAAGTACTCAAATGACTTTATTGGTGATTCAAATTTCGAGTTTTAATACTTCAGCTGTCTTTTAATACCAGAAATCAACTCTTGATACGAGAGATTCAAACTATTTCCAACCAATTTACAAAAGCACAGAACAAATGCACTGAAAGCTAAATCAATTAGTACCCAAATTAAACTTCTGCGAACTTAGGGAGTAGAGTAATAACTTACAATGCTACCCTAACGACACCGAAACCGCAGCGAGTGCTACGAGGCTACGACCACCCGCTACGCGCTACGAAAAAAATACTGTAATGTAATGTGCTACGGCGTAGCAGTCGTAGGTCACCTACAGGGAGGAAGCTACGCTTTTTTATTAATACAAAATAATGATGCTTTTAATTTTATCATATTTACGTTTGATTGTGTTTACTCCATTTTATATTTGGGGAATATTTTTTATCTGATAATCTATATCCTATTTCTCTATTATACAAATAAACAATAATGTTTGTATGTGTGTCCTCTATATGTTCCTAAACCATTAATCCGATTGTGACAAAACTGTGGTGGGTGGTTGTGCGTACGCCCGCAATAGTCCCAGGATCAAAAAATCTTTCTTTACGAGGCAATACAACGCACAGTTACAGTTAGTTACAAATAAAATAAAAATAATTTTATTTACTATCTATATTTAAGTGAACTTATTTCATACGATTGGTCTTATCGCCTAGGAATAATTAATACTTGTCTGACATCGTGTTATTGAAACATTATTATTAACACACAGCCATGCGTGTAAGTAATAACTCAGCCCTTCACATTACCCAAATTGTTGGTTCTAACAACATAATTGGCGGCGTAATATTCGGTCAATTTGGAAACTGAAATAGTCCGTGAAAGTTTAGGCTCCAAATCTCCGAATACGAATAAATTAAACAACACGTTGTCAGAATGGGAAACTACAAATGTTTATTATACCTGTCTAAACTAACTGACGACGGCATATTCCGCTAATGCCCTAAGCTACGGGCTCGGCTGCACTGTGCTATATTTTGTTACAAGCTTCTGCCACGGCTCCGCTCCGCCAGCGTGAAAGTGCATAATATTCACATATGTTATCTCTCTATATGGGCTTCTTAACATGTTTGCCAAATTTCATAAGTGTATGTATGTTTGTTGTATTGGATTAAAAATCATTCAGCTTAGGGAACAGTGCAAGTTTCGTCAAAATCGGTTCAGCAGTTTTCATGAACCGAACAGCACCAATGTGTAAATTAAGTTATGGGAATTTTGTCAATCCTTTAGGCAACTTACTCACTTTTTACTAAAACTAAAAAGAGTAACATAAAATCTTTTTATAAAAAATATATCAACTTCTAATGCAAAACACTAAAAAGTGCAAAAATAACGTTCGTTTCGGAATCAGTGTTGAAATACGATAAAAGCAATAAGTACCAAAGACACTGACTGCCGAAACGAACGTAATTTTTGCACTGTTTAGTGTCAATCTAAAGGTTATTTAGTAGATATTGCTTTTAGCGATAAGACAGTTCGTAAATGAGCTTGATTAAAATTTTGGTAAAGGTACAATCATCAAGTATAATTATTCTATCTACCTATGCCTGTATATAAACTAAGCTTTTATGACAGTAATTTCACTCACGTCACCCGTGACCCATGCCGCAGAAACCGTATGTTTTTCTAGGATAAAAATGTGTTTCTATAACTGAGAGGTTTCCTTTACTTAATCGGATCAGTTCTTCCAGAAACAACTATTTACTAATATATTAAGCAAACATGTTTTCCGTGAACCTTAAGGCAATAAATACATGGTTCATAATATGCTTTCCTTTTTGGATAAAGCAATCAAATTAATGCACGGAAACATAAAATAAATCATTTAATATTGGCAATACCTTTTATTTCTGGCACTTTCAATCAAAATTAATTGATTCGGTTGAACCGAGCATTGTTGTCATGAAACAAATTAATATAAGTAGACAGATAGGTAATTCCATTGTTCTGGAATGTTATTTTTTTTTTTAAATCTATATCCATGTGCACATCATAATGTAAATAATCAGGAAAATAAATGAAATATTTTGCATATTATGTTTCCCGCGGCCTCCGATAGGTCATCGGTCCATTTTGTGGGAGGCCTTCCAGCGCTGCATCTTTCGGTACGCGGTTGCTAATCTAGAACTTTTCGCCTCATGGACTATTCGTTCTGCAAGCAATGCCCTGCCTAAGTTTGGCAACGTCTTCGGACTATGTCGGTAACCTTGATCAATCTTCATTTCAGATTCGATCACACTAGTAAATGCCGAGCACAGCCCTCTCCATCGCCCTTTTAGAGACATTAAGCCTTCTAATGTAAACCAATAACACCTGTGCTTATTCATTCAGAAAACTCAGACGGAGTGTTAATAACACTTCAAGTAACAGATCATTGACACTGAACGTATTGAACTCATTGCCAAACAGACGTTACCAATAGACCGGAAAAATGTCAAGACGGAGAGAAAGGAAACTGAAAGTCACTACAAGCCGAAACGGTGACTTTCGACAACTCATGACATCAAAAGGCCGTCTCGGTAAGACTACGTTCACACAACATTATTGGGCACGTTTTTTTGTCTCATGGTATTACGATGCACGTTTTTTTACAACAGTGGGATGTAGCCTTCGCGTTAAACGAAAAGAAAACGTACCGAAAATGCCTTGTAAACGCAGCCTAAAGACACATACCTCGAACAATCAACGTTGAGATGCTCTGAGTAGTAAGTTGTGCTCGTAATGTTTTATGTTCCTCTCTTTCGTTACTTTTATCTTATTCTGAAGTTAATTAATCAAGGTTGTTTGTGTAAGGGTGGTTTGATTTTTCCTTGGTAAAGAAAGTATGTTTCTAGGTTTGTTTTACGACAAGGACCGTATGCCTCGTAAACTTATCTACTAAATAATATTATTACAACATTCGCAATTTCTGAAATGATGGATACTTACATTGTTAATTGAATTAAGTAAAGTTTTTGTAAATTAAGGCAATACTCTCAACATCTGAAAGGAAAAATAATACAATTTGTTGTACTAAGATTTTAAAAAACACACTTTATATTCGTAGACGTATCAATTCAGAGACTACGATGCATTCATAAAAGCTCTTGAGACATATTTTCTAATATAACCAAAAGTATTCATGAATTATTCTGCTTGAAATTCTAGCGTATTGAAGATAATGTCATTTCAAGAAGAAAAACAAAAACCGAGGGATTCTAACTGTTGAGATAGAAATATAATCTGTGATTATTATAAGTCTGTGGAAAAGCCCGCCTAGGGTTTGACAGATGTGATTACGGGTATTATGTGGACATTGGTTTTGGTGATTCAAGAAGTGATAGATATTGTAATTGCGACCCCTTTGGAGTTTCTATTATAAATAACAATCCAGCACCTTGTACATTGTGGCAGCGGTGCCAGGCCAGGAATATGGCGTTACCAAATGTAAAAGCTCCAACCGAGTTCGATTTTGTCCCATCTTCATGGTACAAATGGAAGAAAAGATTTAGGAAATAATACTAAGCAACAAGGACAAGATTGATCTGCTTATTTATTTGATGGGAGAGCAGATGAATTTTAGTTCAAACAAGTTTACGTCTGAATTACCGTTAGTAGTTTCCCGCATGAAAAAAATATCTAAAATGTAGGAAACGTTGGGGAAAATCGTGTAAAAACAAAGTAAATTGTGTAGGTAACTGCTAGTTGTTGTTTCACACGGGGATACGAATTTGTTATCGGAATTGCGGTATCTACTCATATATCCTTACCTGTCTGGAATGTCGATTATGCTTTTTTTTCCAATTTTGGAACATTGAAACAAGTAGGAATTACGAAATAGAGGTCTGAATTTGAAAGTTGAAGTTGAGCTGAAGTTGAAGTTGAAGTTGTAGATTTCATAATTCTTCTCGTAATCACATAAGTGCCAATTTGACAAAATTTTAAACATCCATCCATTCAGTTGTATATGATTGCGAAGGTAGTGTGTGTGTGTATTAGTGTGTATGTGTGAGTGTGTGTGTTTCTGTTAACAGAAATGTAATGAAAACGACGAAAGATGAACAGTTTTAGTACGGTAAGTACCGTTGCTTTTTGTCTAAGAATTTTGTAACAAATAAATTTATAATAATAAGTAGTTACCTTATGTTAAATAATCAACAAAATGGGCGTCGGTTGCCGAGTCCGCTGTGGTGTAACACTAGTACAGCAGCTGACTTTTTTAAACCTCTTCAGTATTAGAGTAAAACTATTAATGTTATAATTTTCACTCAGTATGAAATCACTTGTTCAAATACCATCCCCGTACTATTTAGGTGTATCATGTGGTTAGCAACAAATGAGATAATTGGCAATTTAAATGGTTAAGCATACTCGTATAAAAGGGATGATCAATTTTAGTTACATTTCATCATTAGTTAAACTACGGACAGCAGCGGTTGCGGTTACATGTATAGTAGCTATACTACTATAAGTAAAATTGAATAGCGAACATTTACAGGTGAAGTTATTAAACGTACATTATTTTGAGTGTACTATGCTATGCTAGTATTATATTATATGTGACATAGTCATACAAACTACTACTCCTAACATTACATTTTTTACAACACTATTACAACAACCACTTTTTCTCAAATAATGATAACTAAAACTGGCATCCTGAAAACTTGTAGTTGTGTAGATCTTAATCTCGTACACAAAAATATATTAATATCTATGAAGCAGTTTTATATTCCTACTAAATATTATTTATGAAAGTTTACTGACGCCTATTATTACATAAAATGGTATTTTATTTTAAACTAGCTTTTCCCCGAGGATTCGCGCACGTGGCCCACCCTACAGGGCCCGTTATCGTTATCGGGATAAAAAATAGCATATGTCACTCCAGAATAATGTAGCTTTCCATAAGTGAAAGGGTATTTAAAATCGGTTAAGAAGATTTTGAGTTTATCCATTACAAACTTACAAACAATCAAATCTTTCCTCTTTATAATATTAGTGTAGAAAACCGCAAACGGCCATTGGTCCTTGGTGTTCATTTTTTGGGCCGTATGTAACGTACTCGTATCCTAAATAAGCCCAAAATTAAAAGAACATCATTTTAATTATCTGCCATATTTGCTCATAAAATATTAAAACCACGTTAAATAAGAGTGTAAAACAATGCACGAAGGCGTAGTCTCAATGTCGGCGTTGGCGGTGGTCCCGAGGTGAAAATCGTTGTACATCGCCATTTACCACCCATTATATGTTTATCATTCATTATTAATTTACGGTTCCTTTCTCTATGGAGCTGTAGAGTCCGAAACACATTTTTTTTTTTCATTTGTGTAAATCCACTTATGAACCGCGTTAGAATAAAATGCTATTATTTCGGTAATGTTTTGGAGGAAATGTTTTGGAGGCTAAGTATGACAGCCACACGGGGCGATCTTAAAGGTTAAGCAACGCTTGCTGACGTTGATACTTGGATGGGTGACCATTTATTCATAAGGCAAATCCTCCATGCCTCGGAAAACACGATAACCCGATGATCACTGTCATTTGTATAGATCTTTAACAGTCGTTTAGGATAGTAAGAACCCACAAAATCTAACACCAGCCAATGGTTTCAACATCATGATCATCGTCACTTCAGCCGAATAACGTCCACTGCTTGACATAGGCCTTCCCCAAGTGTCGCCACCTCGATCGGTTGTGTGCTTCTCGCAACCAGCGGTTACCAATGGTTACTGTGATGTTATCCAGTTTCTGGGTAGTGGTCACACAGGCAGCTGCTCCATGTAATATGCTAATACTCAGCTGCGTCCGGTTACACTGGAAGCTGACGCCAGCATAGTTTTGAAAGGACTATACTCTATTTGAAATAACATTAGAAATTTTACAACCCCTTTTTGCAGTCCGTTCAACCGATTTTGAGTTATATCCCGTTAATATAAGGATGCCATAAAAAGCATAAACCTGTTACCAAAACTAACTGTATTACTACTGTAACTATTGCTGGCATTTGTCTTATCGCCAACGCAATAGAAGTCAAAATCGGTTGAACGGGCTGTAAAATGGGATTATTTAAATGTCTTATGTGTTATCTCAAATGGAGTATAGGTAGATTGATTCTTTCTCTTTGGAGCTGTAGAGCTGTGTCCTTAAGACATTCGTAGAAGTCTACTTGGAAATTAACAACGTTTGTTTTTGCACGCGCTGATCCTTTGGGGTCATTTAAGAATCGCGTTCGAATAAAAACCTATTAATATTTGAAAGTGTAGTACTTGAGTGATTGAGTGTAAAATACTTAATTACTTGAAGAGCGGTTGTGGTAAGTGCTGCTGAAAATGGCTTTGTAATGGCTATACTCATTAGGTACTAGATTATTGATCAGGGGATTAATAACCTTACTCTAAGAGCTTATGGTCACCCCTCTTATGTTTCTGTATTCAAATAACAACATTTTATCTTTTGTTTCTGACGTCTCTTACAGCGACTTCCAAAATGTATTAAAACAATTAGTTATCCAGTCTGCTCTTATATCTGGGCCGAGATGACAGGCGAAATGTATTTACTGGTTTTGTTCCTAAATTAAAGCTGAATAATATTCATGAACACGAAAGTATCAATGGAGCTGTGGTGAAAAACGAGTGCTCATCATTCGGATGCCGCGTCATTCCGGAGCGCGGGCTGCGGGCTGCGGCCTTTCCAAACAACGATGAAATATTTGGGTTTAGCAGCCAGCTATTTTTTTTTCTCTAAATCGTTATCAGGCTCAGGGCCGCCTATATAAATATGACTTCGTACTGTTTTTCATTTTATTTGCTCTGTTCGGAACAAAAGGGGATGCGGAGGTATTGTACTAAACACGGCAGGTATAAATAATACAACTTTTGTTTTAGAATGGGTAATTATTTGCCTAGTGCTTTGGTCTTTTTTAAATTTAATGCATAGTGTTCTTCAGTCTTTTGCTTTGTAGGTGATCATTCTTGTAAACAGCTGTAATATGTACGAAATTAAGCAATGCACGCTTAAATGTAGGATTACGCACACCGCAATGCTTTCCTCGATTCTTTCCACAAATACGAATCCATTTGAAATAAATCCGCACTTCGTAGTGGCTCTAAAGTAGGATATATAAACGAGGTGTTGAACTATCGTTTGGATGAAGAATTTATAAAATAATGTCCTTTTTCTTGTGTAGCAACCTTCAATACTTCTGAAAGACGGATGAGGGTTTAGGGCAATAAATAGCGTTTCTTGTGTACTACATGGACAGCATACAAGGTAAGTGTTATTTAGTACGTGGAGTACTTGTCCTAGATAGAAGTTGGTGAATTCAACGAAAAAATAGATGCTTTCCCTTTTTCAATAGTTTTTTTTTTGTATTCTGAGTTTTGTATCAGGTAAAGGTTTCTTTAAGTTTTGAAATATTAGTTACACAGAAATGTGTGAACCAGCACTTCTTCCACACAGATCATATATACGTTTTTCTGTAAGCAGTTTAAAATAAATTCGCCTTTCGTGTCTGTCTTTGTGGCTGTTAATTTCGAAGCTACACAAAGAATTTACGATTTTCACAATAGGTTTTAAGAGCTTAGACAATTAATTCCGGAGAGTGTATGTAAGTATATAAAACACTAACTTTTCTCGCAGCTGCGCTCCCGTGGTTCAGTCCACAGGACCCGATAAAGTTTTCGGGATATAAAGTAGCTTATGCCACTCAACCATAGTGTAACTTAATATCAGTTAAAGAATTTTGGAAATCGGATCAGTAATGCCAGAGATTACCCATTATAATTTTACCTCTTTATAATATGTGTTCGGTAAGATTGATATTAGACTTACCTGTAATATACCAGTGATGTTATTTTATCACGTCATAGATAAATAAGGTGCGAAGTAGGGGCAGGTTGCTAGTTATAACTAGTGATCATCATGTAGTACCTACCTGCCTTAAAACCGCTGAAACCAAATCCAAAAAAGCTAAACCAATATCAGTTTTGGTAACTCAACACCACATAAGCACCAATTAACATAAATTAATGCAGATTTCAAATCAGAACAGAACAATTTTCTGAATGAATTCGTGAATTACGAAAATATCTATGCTATGTACGTATGAATTTCTCGATAATTCCATCAGTGGTAGCTATTCCAGGAAACGTTTGATTGGTTGTATTCACTGACTCATATCGGGTTGAAGCTATAATTCCAAGAATGCATACCAAATCGTTCGTTCAATTTGCTATGGAATTTTAGGAAATTTTGGCTCTAATTATTACAATATGATGTTTCAATAGGTATAATGAGTTACAGAATTTTATTTTACCAATCAATATTTGTACCTACTACTTTCTCATTTACCAACATCTAAGTCAGTTGCTATTATTTGTTCATGTCACCGGATTATTGAAAACATCATATGTACGTGTTATGCTGAATAATCACAATAAATTCCATATTTACAACTTATTAAGGAAAAAAAAATACAGTCTTAGGCGCTTTATTATAAACTCACGGCGTTTGCAATAATCCGGTGACATTGATAACCCAAACTCCTCGTAGGATTACCTCATTTTAATCTTAACGAGTTGCAGATATTTCATAAACAAATATTGTACCAGACGGCTTGAAACTTCAGGTTAAATATTAACAGAAATAACAATGAAACAATTATTTTATTCATCGCATCGCCGTGGTTGAGACAAACAATTTCGCCCAGTGAGTGAGGTCAATCATGGCTTAAGTACGGATTAAAGTTTGGTGATAATATTCAATTAATTTGTTTAGAATCCCTCTGTTTTTGTTTTTCTTCTTGAAACGATATTATCTTCAATAAGCTACAATTTCAAGCAGAATACTTCATGAATACTTTTGGTTATATTAGAAAAGATGTCTCAAGAGCTTTTATGAATGCATCGTAGTCTCTGAGTTGATACTTCTACGAATATAAAGTGTCTTTTTATAAAATCTTAGTTCGACAAATTGTATTATTTTTCCTTTCGGATGTTGAGAGTATTGGCATCTTACAAGTTCTTTCGTGTTAGCATTGCAATAGCGGTCTTTGCCTTTCCATAATATCTTCGGACGAGATTTCGTGTAAAATATGAATCGTTTTTCATTGGTAAAAAATGTCAAAAGGATCGCGATGAAAATTGACAATTCGGGGCTTTTCCGTTTTTGAAAGCCAATGAATGCATCTGCATTCATAAATAACATCTTTTAAAATGCGGCCCCAATTTCCTACAAAGCCATTATCACCACATTTTTTCAGCCAATTGGTGAATGCAGGACTTTGTTGTTACCAGACTGCAAGACGCTGTCCAGTTACTATTCTCAATCCCTTAGTAGCCCATACTAACAGAAATTACCCACTCGAAAGCTTTAATTGGAGCCACAACAGAGAGATTTGCAATTATATTAAATCTCTCTGAAGTTCTTGTGAGGTTTCGTTCACAAGTCGAGTGCGATTGTTTTGCGCGTTGAACAGGATCGTTGTGGCTTTACAATTGTTCGGTTTCGAGGAAATTCTCTTTGCAATTCTAAAATACAAGCAACATATTATACTAAGGTTTACAAAACAAGGAAAAAGTAGAATCACGATACATTTTTGTTAAAACATTTGCTATTTATTTCGGTATATATAACAATGTCGTTACAAAATTGATCAAGTTACTGCTTTAGATTCGTATTAATTACTTTTTTTTAATTATTATTACTTAGTTGTGCGTGACGCTAACAGTCTTATTGGTAAAGCAGTGAACTGATTTAATTTATAATATTAACAATGCCCTTTATTCTGAATTGTTTGTTTTATTTTGTATTTGTTACAGTATGTCCCTCAATACAGTGTGCCTTTTGGCAAAGGCTTCCTCTAGCTCATTCTACTGATTTCTATCACGAGCCACTCTCCTCCAGTTGGGGTCCGCTGTTTGTTTCAGCTCGTTCTCCCATCTTCTTATCTGTTTCCCCTTGCTACGTTTAGTATCTCTTGGGTACCAATCAGTCATCATCTTAGCCCATTTCTCTATACTTGATCTAATCATGTGGCCAGTCCATCTCCATTTTTGTTGGTCAATTCTGGTCAAGATGTCCGGTAGTTTAGTTTTAGCTCTCAGTTGTTGATTTCTTACATGATCTGCCTTATTTATTTATTTATTTATTTATGTATTCTTTATTGTACACCAGAAAATACAGTAACAAAAGAAACTTAAAACTAAAAATATACAACGGGCGGCCTTATCGCATTCCGCGATCTCTTCCAGGCAACCTGGAATGGACAGTGATTGCCTGGACATGACATGGGGTTGTCAGGGGTGTAACAATACCAACAATGAATATAATGATACAATAATACCTAATAAAAATACAAATAGATATATATGCCATATAATAAATACATAAATACATACATATTTAATATATAAGACGTGAAAATAAATGACGTACGACAATCATAGACAAAGTCTGTCAAAAAACTAAGAGTACGATTACAGCGATAAGTAATGTTCCTTGACGAGTCTTTTAAACACAGGCAACGACTGAGCACGTTTAATTGGGTCAGGCAATGCATTCCACAGACGAGCAGCCTGGACTGTAAAAGATTTATCCATGAAAGTTGTGGAATGCATTGGCATTTTAAGTCGCAAGTTAACTGATGACCTCAGGGATTTTGTGTGGGAATCGCAGATAAACTGAAAACGATCCTTGAGATAAAGAGGGGTGGAAGGAGTAAAGAGCACATTAAACAAAAGAGAAAGAATATGTGTATTCCGGCGAAGGCGAATTGGCAACCACTTGAGCTTTACACGGAATTCGGAAACATGGTCATATTTGCGTAAACCGAATATGAACCTTATACAAAAATTTTGAAGCCGCTCAAGTTTATCAAGTTGTTCTTGAGTAAGGTCAAGATAGCTGGCATCAGCATAATCAAGGATGGGAAGAAGAAGAGATTGTGCAAGCGCAATCTTGGTGGCAGTCGGAAGAAAATTACGTAGTCTCCTCAAAGTTGCAGCAGATGCAAACAACTTGCGGCTAACTTCTTGCAGTTGGGCAGTCCAAGAGAAGTTCCCGTCGATGTATATCCCCAAGTTTTTAACTATCTCACTGAAAGGAATTACTGCATTGTCAAAAATAACTTGGGGAAGAGTCGTCCAGTCGATCCTAGAAACCATTCTACGACTGCCCACTACTATTACCTGCGTCTTTATAGGGTTTACCTTAAGCCCATACCTCTTGCTCCAATCGCAAATGCGAGCCAGATCATGATTGATGGTTGCTAAAGCCTCAGTCAGCTTTCCGAGAGGAGCTCGCGAGTATAATTGCAGATCATCTGCATAAAGATGGTAGGAAGAAATTAGTTCATTGGAGATTGAGTTTATAAAAACTGCGAAAAGTAAAGGAGATAAAACGCCACCCTGTGGTACCCCGGCAGAAGTACTACACCAGGAAGACAAGTTCTCTCCAATGCATATACGTTGCCGGCGCCCGTACAGGTAACTACGAAACCAGTCAACCACTGATGGAGATATATTAAGAGAGCATAGAATGCCAAGCAAAATGTCGAAATCAACAGTATTAAAAGCATTACTGAAATCCAGCAATGCCAAGACCGTCAGATTACTACTTTCCATGGCTGACCTTATATCATCCGTAATGTTTAGAAGAGCTGTAGTGGTGCTGTGACCAGGACGGAAGCCGGATTGGAAGGGATTGAGGAGATTATTTTTGGATAGGAAAGTGCTTATTTGATTATGAATTAACCGTTCTAAGACTTTGGACAAGAATGGTAAGATGGATATTGGGCGGAATTCAGAAAAGGATGAGGGATTGGATTTTTTTGGTAAAGGAATTATCTGCGCATCTTTCCATGAGGATGGGAAGAGACCGCTAGACGCAGAAAAGTTAAGGATGTGGCAAATGACAGGAAGGATAACGTCCAGCACCGGGAGTAACATTTTACGGCTGATACAGTCACTTCCCACTGCATTGGAAGTAATTGATAGTATGCTCTTCTTAACATCACATGCGGAGAATTGACTAAAAACAAATGGAGCATAACTGGGAGTCGGAAGAGATGAAAGATAATCCAATGTATTCAATTTTACTGTCCTATCGAAATTGGACGAAGCTGTGAAATGATTATTTAATGCATCGATATCTAAATCTTTAGGGATTGATTCTTGTCGCGTTTTACCGACCCCCAATGATCTTAGGAAATTCCAAACTTTGGATGCATCTCCGTTTTGGACAGAGTTATGAATGTGTTGGCGATTAGCATTCCTACACATCTTATTGCAGAGATTGCGGATAGAGAGATATTTGTCCCTATTCGCATCAGTAGGCCGTCGATTGTATTTAGACTTTGCTGCAGCTTTTTTGTGCAATAACTTTTTGATCTCATCCGTCAGCCACGGCGCCGGAAAATGTCTAACTTTAACAGCTCGCACAGGTGCATGAATATCATAAAGCTCGATGAGTTTAGTATTGAAGACATTAACCTGCTCATCGACCGAAGTAGCGGCAAACAAAGGTGACCAATCAATACAGCTGGCATCCTCACAAAGACTGTCAGCGTTCATACCACCAAAATTGCGTTGCATGAGAATTTTGGCTTTAGCCTTAGGAGGACGAATTTTATATGACAGAAAAATCAGGTCATGATGCGAAAAAGCGTCAGCTGAGCATTGGCCATGTTTAGCGACGCGACCAGGAGAGGAGACAAAAATCAAGTCAAGAAGCGAAGGAGTACAGTTTGGCAAATGGTGAGTAGCACTTAGCGGCAAAATGGCAAGATTGTTAGAAGTTACAACATTAGTCAGAGAAGATGAGCGATGGTCTTTTTTTAGGAGACAAGTGTTAAAATCACCCATGATTATGCTATGACTGTAAGAAGGGACCAGAAGTTCTAAGAGTTTTTCAAAAGATGAGAAGAAATTGATGCGTAAGGAGGGACAGTAATAGACGCCAAGAAGTAATTTCGAGTGATGTAGTTCGACTTCAAGAAATAGGTGTTCACCAGCATTTGATGGCGGTGGCTGCGCTGACACATGGACTACAGAGAAGGGAATGTGCGCACGGAGGTATATGGCAACACCACCACCACCACCAACCGCCCTGTCGTTTCTTATAAGTACGAAACCGGGAAGAGAGTAGCTAGTTGAACGGAGACAAGGTTTAAGCCATGACTCGGATACAAGAATAGCATGAATGTTTTTACAGTCAAAACTTGCCAACATATCGTGGAAATGGGCCGGAATACTCTGGGCATTGATGTGAATAACGTTAAAATTCTTCGGAACATCAGAGAACTGTGCTGCAAGACTGTCAGCCAGAGAAGGAATGCTCACGAAACTATCGTCGTTGCTTGCCAAAGAAAAATAACTATTGTTATCGCTGCTGTCATCTATAGACATAAATATTTCCTATCAATAATATAAATATATATAAAACTATCTTAAAACAAAAATCCAATAAGTTCACCTGCCAGTTGCGTTATTACAATTAAGTATAAAAAAAAACAAACATTTAGATGATTGACCGGGCAACACTAGATAGCAGAAAAGAGCAAAATTAAAAAAGTTTATCATAAAGAAACATAAAAATAAAACATCTAAATTAAGACTTACCAGTGCGCCGTTACATAAAACGGAACGCACCCATAAAACGAAAATTGACATTAAACTGACAATCCATACCACATAGTGACAGTGACAAATGACAATGTGTAACTTATATAAAATTGTAAACACTAGAAGTTTAATTGAATAAAAACAACTAAGTGAAGGTGGTAAACAAAACAAGAAAATAATGTTACCCGGTCCTACAGTAAAATATCACGAAGATGATATCACTTCCTCACAGCAGCCACGCGCTTTAACCTTGCGCTCTTCATAGCAGCAGCGGTCGGAACAGACTCTGGCACTGCCGCTTTAGGATCACCCTGCCCTGGTTCACAGGGAATTGGCGTAATCCTGTCCAATTCAGCGAGAGATTCGACCCGATGCCGCGTATCGTTGGGACCAAGGACATATATGCAGCCCGCCTTAGTCCAGCTCTTGGAAACACCGAATCTTTCCCTTGCAGCCAAGAATATGTCATGCCGCCCCTTTGTTAAGAACTCAGACAAGGTGACGCCTGACGCCCTTAATTTGGCTTTGGAAAACCAAACTCTGTCCCGAACCACGAGACTGCCAAGCTTGAACAGGATAGGCCGGGTTTTATTTGCCACTGCCCGTCCCATTCTGTGACATCGACTGATGTCAGCAACAGTAAATTCACTAATTTGCAGCTTGCTACGTACCACCTCAGCTACCACCTTGGCGGTATCCTCCTTCTGCTCTTCATTCACACCATGCAAAAGCAATATCTTCCTCCGTCCTCGCATCTCTAATTGGTCAACACTTCGGGCTAGAAGCTCCACCTGACGCTGAAGGCTGTTCAGAGCTTGCGAGATGAAAGTCCGGAACATGGTGAATTCTGCTGCTAGGCTGGAACTTGTGACAGGTGATGGAGGGGCTTTCTGCAGTTCAGCTTCGAAGATGGACATGCGTGTGTGAAATAACTCCTTTAGTTCACCCAAAGTACATGTCAATGAATCCATGGTGATGAAGTGATAATTGTGTTTAATAGAGAAGAAATTGCAAGAAGATAACGCTACACCAGCAGGTACTGATTATGAACTCTTAAAATATGACATAGAATTAATTTAAATATTATTATATTAAATTATATTAAATTTTAATTATGAGCGTTTTTTTATTAGTGTAACTTGTACAACTACCCACATATGAGATGCCTTACGTATGTTTGTCATGCTTCGTTGCATGGCTCTTTGACAGTATTGCAGTTTGTTTCTGTGTTATTTTGTGAGTGCCCATGTTTCGCATCCGTATGTAATACAGGGTAGTATGCAGGTGTTGAAGTTTTTTCTTTTCCTAGCTATTCCTATGTCTCTGGATTTCATGATCTCTCTTAGTGACCAGTATTTCTCAAGCACTTGCTATCCTTGTGTTGATTTCCTTGCTGGTTTGATCTTTTGGTGATATTATTTGGCCCAGATATGTGTTTTCACTGCAGTGACTTTGTATCCACCTCTATTGTTTTTCTATCCGAATTGGTTAGCAGCTTTGTTTTTGATGTGTTCATGGACAATCCAAACATACCACTTTTTTTGCTTAAGACTTGAATCATAAGCTCAAGATGACTTGGGTCTTCCTCAAACAGGATTATGTCGTCTACGAATCTAAGGTGATTTAGTATTTAAATTACAAAAAGATTACTTAATTTAAATAACAATGTAAGTTACCTTCATTTCAAAAATTGCGAATGTTGTAATAATATTACTTAGTAGATAAGTTTACGATACGGTTCTTGTCGTAAAACAAACCCAGAAACATACTCTGTTTACCAAGGAAAAATCCAACCACTCTTACACAAACAACCATGATTAATTAACTTCAGAATAAGATAAAAGTAACGAAGGAGAGGAACATAAAAAATTACGAGCATAACTTACTACTCAGAGCATCTCAGCGTTGATTGGTCGAGGTATGTGTCTTTAGGCTGCGATTACAAGGCATTTTCGGAACGTTTTCTTTTCATTTAACGCGAAGGCTACATCCCACTGTTGAGACAAAAAAACGTGCAACTCAGTGAGTGAGGTCAATCAGGGCTTAGGTACGGATTAAAGTTCGGCGATAATATTAAATTAATTTGTTTAGAATCTCTCCGTTTTTATTTTTCTTCTAAAACGATATTATCTTCAACAAGCTACCATTTCAAGCAGAATATTTATGGGATCCCTTTTTTTCGCATATTGTTCTTTTTCCTAATATACTTTGGCATAACTGTTTTGGATTTTTTTTTTGCCATAATAATTCTTTGCCATATTTTTTTTGGCATACAGTTTATGTTGCCATAATTATCAACAAGGCTAATTTGTTTTGGCATAATTTTAATTCGCATAATGTTACTAGCCCTAATGACTATTAATAAGCATAATAGTATTAAAGCATAAAAATGAATAGTAGGAGTAACGGAAACAAATTTGAGTTATTTTTACGTATTTTTTTTTGATGTTTCTTGTAAATTATTTATTATATATAATATTATGTAACTGTCATGCATTACAAATAATTGATTAATGAATGAATAGTCATGTATCTGACAAAAATCACTTTTTGACAAGGTAGGACATATTTATAGTGTATATTTTTAGCAATTGCTTGTAAATATGCAAGTTTCGAAGTATATTAATTTTTTTACCTGATAAAAAAAACATGGCTCCCAGGGTATCAAGAACGTAGCTGACAGAAAGGAGCGAGCGCAGTATAGCGCGAGCGGTGACATTTTTGACAGAAAACGAGAGACAATTTAAAATGCGAGCGCGACGAGCGCAGCGAGGAGCTAGAAAAAGAACATATAATCATAGAACGAGAATTATTTAATTATATTGTATAAAAATGTGTATTAGTGTTTAAAATTTTAGGAATTAATTATTATGCGTATGTGTAATACTTAAAAAAATATTTTTTAATATCATTATGCGTAAACAAATTTATGCATTAGAATGTTATGCTTAAACATTATCATGATTAGAGTAATTATGCTAAAAAAAAATATGCGTAAGTTGTTATGCGTAAATATAATTAAGATAAACAAAAGTATGCCATGTTATATTATGTCCAAAGTTTTTATGCAAATGGATAGGGAACCAATATTTATTCATGAATACTTTTGGTTATTAAAATATTTATTTATTAAATGAACCAAGAATAACAGCAACTTCAGCTTCGTGCATAGATAATGTATTCACTAATTGTAAAGTAAAAGATTCGTTTTTAATTAGTGGCGTTAGGTCAGACCATACTGGTCAACTAGTATCTTTTGAGTCGGATAAAAAAAATAACCTAGCTAAATCAATTCGATTAAGACCACTTATAAAAATAAATTTTTAATAATAATGTTTTTAGCAACCTTTGTAACGCCAGTTTTGATTCAAACGACCCCAATATAAATTACGGCACATTGTTTTCTACATTTTGCCAAGAATTCAATAAAATGTGTCCTGTAAAAACAGTTAAAGTCAACAATTCCAAATCGAAATTTAGTGAATGGGCCACTGTAGGCATAAGAAAAAGCCGAGATATCTTATATAATTTATATTACAAAAAATCTTTGACTTCTGATCAAGTTTTTCACACTTATGTTAGAAACTATTCCAAAATATTCAAAAGAGTCTGCGCTCAAGCAAAATCTCAAATGATAATTAACAAAATTGGAGTTTCTAATAATAAAATAAAAACTGTGTGGCAATTAATTAATAGAGAAACTGGAAAGATACAACAACGCAATCAGAATGAGTTGTCTTTGAAAATAACTAATCAAACCATTTCTGATAAGCAAGAAGTCGCTGAGACATTAGAACATTTATTTACCAACATTCCGTTAGAGGTTACGAAGTCTCTTCCTTCCTCATCTAAATTAGCTGAAGCTCTTCTTAAAGAAAACTTTACTAAAGACATAACAACCTTTCAATTTAAACCAATATGTATTGATACAATTAAAAACGCGTTCAAAAGTCTCAATATAAAAAATACTGAAGACTTGTGGGGGATATCCGTTAGGGTTCTTGGAGATATTATTGACTCAATTGCTCCTGTCCTAACAGGCATATTCAATCAATGTTTGGACAGCGGCACTTTTCCTGACTTAATGAAACACAGTAAAGTAGTACCAATTTTCAAATCAGGCTGTAAGAGTGATCCTTCTAATTATAGACCTATATCCGTGCTTCCAGCATTGAGTAAAATCTATGAAAAATTGTGCTAGAACAGATGTTGTCTCACTTTAATTCAAATGGGATCCTGCATAGTCAACAGTTTGGTTTCACGAAAGGTAGGTCGACAACGGACGCGGGAGTAAAACTCATCAGCCACATCTTGGAAGCTTGGGAGAAGTCCCAGGATGCCATTGGCATTTTCTGTGATCTCTCAAAAGCTGTCGACTGCGTCGACCACAACACACTGATCTGTAAATTACACCACTACGGAATTCGTGGAAAATCTGCTGATCTTGACGGCAAAAATCTTTAAGTTATAAAGGAAACTGTATTCTTAGGGATAACTATAGATTCAAAATTGCAGTGGGGCGCGCACATTAGAACTCTTTCCTCTTTTCTCGAACTTAACCTACCCGTTAAGTTCGGCTGCATATGCAGTAAGGAAAATAAGGCAGCTAACCGATGTAGCTACAGCTAGGTTAATATACTATGCTTATTTCCACAGTATTATGTCTTATGGCATTCTGCTGTGGGGATCAGCAGCAGACGTTGACTCAATTTTCATCCTACAAAAGAGGGCAATCCGCGCAATCTATAAAATGGATTAATTTACTTCAGAATAAGATAAAAGTAACGAAAGAGAGGAACATAAAAAATTACGAGCTTAACTTACTACTCAGAGCATCTCAACGTTGATTGGTCGAGGTATGTTCTTTAGGCTGCGTTTACAAGGCATTTTCAGTATGTTGTTTTTTCGTTTAACGCGAGGGCTACATCCCAATGTTGTAAAAAAACGTGCATCGTAAAGCCATGAGACCTGTGATCACAGCATTATACGAAAAAAAAACGTGCCCTACAATGTTGTGTGAACGTAGACGTACCGAATCGGCCCTTTGATGTCATGAGTCGTCGAAATAGCCACCGTTACGGCTTGTAGTGACTTTCAGTTTCCTTTCTCTACGTCCTGAAAATTTTTCCGGTCTATTGGTGACGTCTGTTTGGCAAAGAGTTCAGAACGTCCAGTGTCAATGACCAGTTACTTGAAGTGTTAATAACACTCCGTGTGAATTTTCTGAGTGAATAAGCACAGGTGTTATTGGTTTACATCAGAAGGCTTAATGTCTTTAAAAGGGCAATGTGCTTGGCATTTACTAGCTTGATCGAATCAGATGTGAAGATTGATCAAAGTTACCGACATAGTCCGAAGACGTTGCCAACTTAGGCAGGTCATTGCTTGCAGAACGAAAAGTCCATGAGGCGAAAAGTTCTGGCTTGGCAACCGCGTACCGAAAGATGCAGCGCTGCAAGGCGTCCCACAAGGTGGACCAATGCCCTAGCGGAGGCCGCCGGAATCCCAATTTTCCATTTTCTAAATACATCATTTATTTTCCTGATTATTTACATTATGATGTGCACATGGATACAGATTTTCGAAAAAACAAATAACTTTCCAGATCAATGAAATAACCAATCTGTTTAGGTACTTATATTAATTTGTTTCATGACAGCAATCCTCGGTTCAACCGAATCAATTAATTTTATTTGAAAGTGCCAGAAATAAAAGGTATTGCCAATATTAAATGATTAATTTTATGTTTCCGTGCATTAATTTGATCGCTATATCCAAAAAGGAAAGCATTTTATGAACCATGTATTTATTGCCATAAGGTTTATGGAAAACATGTTTGTTTAATATATTAGTAAAAAGTGGTTTCTGGAAGAAATTATTCGATTAAGTAGAAGAAAACCTCTCAGTTATAGAAATAAATTTTTATCCAAGAAAAACTTACGGTATCTGCGGCATGGGTCACGGGTGACGTGAGTGAAATTACTGTCATAAAAGCTTAGTTTATATACAGGCATAGGTAGATAGAATAATTATACTTGATGACTGTACCTTTACCAAAATTTTAATCAAGCTCATTTACGAACTGTCTTATCGCTATAACCAATATCTACTAAATAACCTTTAGATTGACACTAAACAGTGCAAAAATTACGTTCGTTTCGGCAGTCGGTGTCTTTGGTACTTATTGCGGGCGTACGCACAACCACCCACCAAAGTTTCTTCACAATCGGATCAATGGTTAAAGAACGTATAGAGAACACACATACAAACATAAATTTTTATTTGTATAATTGAGAAATAGAATATAGATTATCAGATGAAAAATATTCCCTAAATATAAAATGGAGTAAACGTAAATATGGTACAATTAAAAGCATCATTATTTTGTATTAATATAAAAGGGTAGCTTCCTCCCTGTAGGTGATCTACGACTGTTACGCCGTAGCACATTACATTACAGTATTTTTTTCGTAGCGCGTAGCGGGTGGTCGTAGCCTCGTAGCACTCGCAGCGGTTTCGGTGTCGTTAGGGTAGCATTGTAAGTTATTACTCTACTCCCTAAGTTCGCAGAAGTTTAATTTGGGTACTAATTGATTTAGCTTTCAGTCCATTTGTTCTGTGCTTTTGTAAATTGGTTGGATATAGTTTGAATCTCTCGTATCAAGAGTTAATTTCTGGTATTAAAAGGCAGCTGAAGTATTAAAACTCGAAATTTGAATCACCAATAAAGTCATTTGAGTACTTATGTTTACTTAAATTGTCAAAAGTCATATTTCACTCCATTCACTCAAATACCTCGACATTAAAAGTAAATAAACTCTTTGAACGGGTAAATAAAACAATTTTACCAAATCCTTAACGGAACGAATGAATAAAACATGGGGTTGATACCACTCATGATGTTGTACTGTTCGCAATAACAGCGGGTACCTGCGAGGGTTAATATTTAAACGATGACCGACCGATGCACGCTAACCCTACTGTACGAGCTGGACCGTTTGTGAGAAACAACTTTATGCCTTTGTATCTTCGTAAGTCAACGTAGAGCACTAATAAGCTATTAGAATTTGTCGCGTTTTCTGGGTGATTTACTTACAAGCATTAGAAATTAAGAAAGCAGTTTTTAATTACAATTTTTATTCATTATTAAAATTATACCAGAAAGTATGTAAATATCTAACTACCTTTGTTTAATTGGATTTATCCATTCTAATAACCAATTACTTACATGCGCTAACTTGGAAAGATTTAGGTAGTTCAAATTAAAAAAACGATTTCGGGTATGTTTTCATAGTAATTTCTTTTTTATTCGCCTTAAGTATGCTGTGCCATTATTGTTCATACTAAATTTGTCAGATTTTCTAGCATGTCTAAATAAATAGATAAGCTTATCAGAGCGACATAAAAATATGACTAGTGTGCGCCTTGCTCTATTATTATTCACCGCTACACTTTGGACAATGTTTGTCACAACATGTGACCACTAACTCGTCACATAACCATCATTTGTCATACCCGAGTTTTATTTGTCGGGACAACACAAATCTTCATCAAAGCTCTTGTGTGGCTGCTGTGAAAAAAACAAGAGCGAAATATGTCATCATTGTAAATATAAATGGGACACATCTGACAGGAGATGCTCCTAGTTAAATAAATAGTATCTCGGCGTTTTATTCGACTATGCAGAGACCCTAAACAAAATTACATTCGACGATTATAGAGAAATCAAAAGCGTATTAGGGTTTACATGCACTACCAAAATCGTATGTGATTAACCCTATCAGTGGTGTCTTATCCCATACAAAGAAACCGTGCCGACGTTCTATACTGATTATTTTTTGTACATCGACCGCGTTCGGTTCCATTCCGTTCCTTTCCACGGATATAGAAATGTGATCTATCTATCACCGTGGAACGGAACCGAGCGCGATCGATTTACAAATAAATAATTGCTATAATCAGATGAAAAACGCTAGTTACGTCGGCACGGTTTCTTTGTATGGGATGAGGCATCTGTATGCTAGTATTATATTTTCTGTGACCCTACACAAGTTTGGACTTCTGACCATCGTTATTGTAGAATAACGACGTTTCTCCGCAGAAGATGGCCCAACTTTCATCTTGTGCCGCATCTCCTGTTGCCTGTTCACGCAAGGACCTTATGACTGCGTCAGTGGAGGGCGTTGCCGTGCCTGATTTTTGGGCCAGGCAAGGCATTTAATAAAAGAGAGTCTGTTTGTCATCGACACGCTAAGAAGAAGAATTGCAGAATGCCACTTTGCTTAATGCTAGTTAACCCTAGAACGGTAGGTACAAAATTACGTATTTTATATTTTAAATCTTCGTTACTTTTTTAATTCGTGCAGGATTGGTACTTGAATGCTTCTGGGTATTCTATGTGGTGCGCCGCATCGCTGAATTCCTTGTGGCTGGTTCAGATTTCAAATTGTAAAAAAAAAATGCTGTAAATGAAATAAAAATGAAAAATGTTGCACATTCCTTGTTAAAGTTAAACCTACTAAAATGGTTTTATTTCATGAAGATAGAATATGGATAGAACTTGGATAGAATACGTTTTAGATACACGATACACCATAGATATAACAAAAAAATCTAAATCCATGATGTGGTGTATACCACGTAAGTTACAGAGAATAGTTCTTCTAGTTCTTATTGATTTATTTATCTTATTTGTTGTATGCAGATAGAAGAGCACAAAGGAGCAGACATGCTTATTTAAAAAACTAATTTAAAGACAAATTAAAAAACAACCAGAGCTAAAATACAGAGCTAGATTATAAAAAGATACATAAATAATTATAGTATAAAATATCACAGGGTGGTAGAGAAATAGTGTTCTTAGACTTGGTTACGGTCACAGATATTAGGGAATCGAGTTGCACAATCGTATTGCATGAATAGTTCTTAGCAAAGGCGCGGTTCATGGAGTAAACTAATAAACACAGGTTTCCTAGTTCTGCAGTGAATTTAAAGCCATTTTCCTGTGAAAGTAAACACGATGACAGACTGCAGTCTATTTTCAGAGCTGTCACACGGCCACCTGAGGCAGTCGTATCGAGCTTGGAAGGTTTGAGCAAACAAATAATCCGAACAATCAAGTATATCGGTATTTACTTTTTACATTTTCATATGAAGATTGATTTTCAATAGGAATTGAGCAGGGTTGATCATGGTTGACAGATGATAATTGATTTTCATAGACAGTTCTATATATTTTCTCGTTTTGCATAAGCTGTATTCAGTCTGCCTTTGTAGGCTTTCTTGGTTGATATCTTTCTTTTTTATTAGTAACCACTGGGTACCGAAAACTTGTATCAATATACTTACGGATACTAGTATTAGGTACCCTGTTTCTTGCACGTTCTTTTCCATGTCTATCTACTCTTTGGAACGTGCAAACGTGTAGCTAGCTTCATCTTTTTGACTGCACATTGACAACTCAAAAGTGCCTTTAAAAAGTTTAATATAATCGGCAAACTGATTGCTGAATATATTATATCGAACCAATCATTTTCCAATGCTCATATCCATAACCTGACCATCCCATCATGTATAGTAATAACATAATTAACAGCTTCTATTTATAAACAGCCAGGCATGCGTATGCAGTTAATTTATGGGTGGTGAAACCCAAACACGGGAATAATACCCCGAATAATGTTTAATGGCGTCCGATATTTTGATGACAGCGTTAATAATCTGACCTCCTAACTATCAATAAAGTATAAACAAACAATTTAATGGAGACATTTTGAAATATTTAGCGAATAAATTACTAGTATTTGAAACAGCAATAATAGATTAGAGCATTTGCTCTTAAATTAATCTCACGCCTTTTTTTCATGGGGGTAAGCAGAAACTACAGAACACCTGTTACGCTCCTTATAGTTTCCTTTTGCTTCATAAACACAGACACACCAGTTAAAAGAATTTGCTCATAAAACTGATTCACTTACAGATGATTCGTTTAAGCATAGACAATAGCTTCGTAGAAAGCCTAACAATAAACTTAACTAAGCTAAACTTAACACACAACACACACACACACACTTTACACTTAACTTATCTTATTTATTGTAACAAATGTTTAGGATCATAATAAATGTCGGTTAAGGACTGTTTTATGAATTTATTTCAGATTTTTTAATTATGTCCAAATTAAGCTTGGATGCAGGGGTTAGGTGGAGTGAATATGAAATGAGTTGCCAAACTATCCATCATTGTGCAGTGGCATTTCATGTCAAGCTCACTCCACGTAAGTTTTCAGAATAAACCGGTAGGAGAGTCAATGAAAGTTATTGCCATGTTACAGTAAAATACCTATAGTTAAAGTTACGAAAATATTTTCAAATAAAAAACATATTATCAAAAAAATCAAACCGACTTCCAAAAATAAAACACTACATCTTTGGTACCTAATGTTTGGCGTTTTTCGACACCGGCTTCGGAAAAGAAAGTAAGTAATGTTTACAATTTTTCACTTTTTAATTTTGTTACATCAAATTACCATCAAAATCATTTATCAAGTACCATTTTCATCAGTACGGTTTATTTATAAGTAATTTGCTTCATCATAGTCGGGTAACTATTTGATATATTATCTTATACCCGTAACATACTTATCATTGAGGAGTTCCAGTGACCATCTGTGGTCTACTTCATCAGTTCCACTTCACCAAATTATACTTTCTGAGTGCGAATGATTGCTTTGTTGATGAAAATTCCAAAATCGCTATATGTATGCCTATAATATTTGAGGAGTTCCCTCGATTTCCATGGGATCCGATCATCAGAACCTGACCTCATGACCATGGCACCACTTGGGCAGTATACCCTTTCAAACAAAATAATAGTTTCCAAATCAGTACAGGCGTCTTTGAGTAATCGGGTAACATAAATAAAAATAAGAGATGCCGACGAATTGAGAACCTCCTAATTTTTTGAAGTCGGTTAATAATAACATGTGATCTGAAATCACAAATACTCAGTGGTAAATCATGAAGCACATTCGCTCATGGCTACCTTTCTACCTTTTATGTCTTCTCAGCTGTTATTTTAAATAAACATATATAGAATACTCATTCATTCAAGTTCTTCGTAACAAATAAGAAGACATGACACAACATAATTGGCACGATTTGTCTTATAAATTCGAAATGAGACAACTGCATTTTTCAGCGCAGTAAAATGAAGTTAAGGAGGGTTCTCTTTTAAACAGACACATGATATAATGTTATATCATTTTTATGACTATCGTTTAGTAGGCGATACATAACCAAACAGTTTGAGCATTGAAAAAAAATGATACTTCTTTTTAATTCGAATTTTAGTCAAAAAAAAGTCATCAGTATCATAATGTCTTGAGGGCTATAGTTAATTAGTTATATTATTTCAGTGGAAATTGGAAATTCAATTGTAAATTTTAAAGTGATTGAAGCAGAAAAATACCTATACTTTGAGGCAAAATGTTCCTCGTAAAGACAATAAAAACAGTTCGACTGAAAATAATTTGAAAAAAAAAAGAATAAAACACCCGAACTAATTGGAAATGTTTGAACAAATCCACCTTTGCATAACTGTAACAAATCAAGGGACTGAAACCGTAAAATCAAGCAATGCGGTCAACGATAGCACAGCCGTATGTCGAGATCTCAGATGGTCGCTGCTCCCTATTCCCTCACTATAGCGCCACAGTTTCCTTTTATGACACTGCAGGGAATACTAGGGAACTCCTTTTGTATTAAAGATTGTTGCCAAACTTTTATACCAACATAAGCCTTTTATGTTCATATAAAAGTTTGGCAACGTTTAAGATTTGGATTAACTTTGCTACACGGGTTTACTACGAATAGTTTCAAAATGAAAACGTTACTTTTCGTTATTGAGTTAAAGTTCTGTTGTTTATCTTTGAAAGTTAAATCAACACAAATTACAATACAAGTTCTTCTTGTTTAAATAAAAATTCAATTTATACCTAGGATTGCAGACAAACAGTTTTGCGAAGGACTTTCGTAAACTTCTGAAAGGCTAGGAATTTCATATACCGCGTTCACGGCTGAATGCGTTCCCACTGAACTGATAGAATTCCTTTGGCAACCATTGAACGTGGTGTTAATATAAAAGTTTTTCAAATTATGACATATCTGCTGTTTTATTTAAATGTTGTATATTGAAGTTATTTTTAGAAACTGTTTTATGAAGCAGAACCAAATTGAAGAAATTTCACAATCAAGAAAAGGTCAATTGGGGTTTAAGCAATGAATTCAGAACTTTGAGCCCTGTTATTTTATATAGTTTACTATCTTCAATTTGATGAAGACATAAAACAGCAGTGTCTTTTTCATCGGTGGAGCTGACACTTTGAACAAAAATAACAAAGACGAAAAATGCCATGAAAGTGTCGAGCGTAAAATGGAAAGGGCATTGCTCTTGATTTGACAAAAACGAGTGAAGTGCCCTCGAGATTTGCTCAGCGAGATTGCGCCCAGTTTATTGCCGAGGCCTTACTACGATTTAACGTATAAATAAAACACTAAATTCCTCTCAAAATGTTTGGTCAGAAATCTGCAAAGTGTGTAAAAAGCAACTGACATTAAAGTTTTATCGCACGCAAACATTCCTACATTACTTTTATATTACTGTTCTGGCGCGAGGACACTGAAAGCTATTTAAATGCCTTTACTGGCTTTTAAGTGATTAATATACAAGCCATGCAAGTAATTGCATGGGCGCACGGTTGACGCAGTGGTTGAGCGATTGACTGCTGCGCTGCGTGTCGCGGGTTCGATTCCCGCACGGAACAAATATTTGTATGACCTACAGATAGTTCTTCCGGCTCTGGGTGTTTGTGTATGTGAGTTTATATGTTTGTAAACGCACCCACGATACAGGAAGAAATTCCTAGTGTGGGGCAATGTTTAAAAAAAAAAAAAAAAAAACATTATGTTTTATTTATATTCTTAGACGTCGTACTACAATTTATGTAAGGACTATTTTCAGTTGTTACTGCTAAAATACTTCCATTATTATCATCTTCAGTCATCCAATATACCGTGATGCGTACTTAATTTTGGTTATTTATTACACCTTTGTTCTCAAACTCAGACAAATGGTAGGTACTAACTCATTTGCCCAACTCTGGCTGTCTAACGAAAACCCTCGGTACTTTTCCATTCAATTCAGTTAGGGGAGGGTCATGAGAACTTACCAACCTTTCAGACGTATACCTAGCTGTTTAACCATAACATTAGTTGGGATTTCCGACAGTCGTAAAGATACAATATCTCGGTTTCATCTGAATGGGTCGTTATCAAATAAACCGTTAACAACGATAGTATATATGACACTAGTTTACGTTTCTGAGTTACTTCAAACATAGTTTGGACAGTTTTAGTAAGCAATGCCTCGTAACTTGTAATTTATTTTCATTGAAGTTAAAGTTCTTGGCGTTCAATATAATGTTATACGGCGCGTTGTCTGCGAAAGACAGCTATTATTTAGAAAGACAGCAGAGGAAGGGCGGGCTTGAGTTTACTCGCGAACACACGGATCGAACGCCTTCTAAGCTCTAATAACGATTTACTGCGATTACCAATCCATCTACTAAATGAACGTGCTGATAATAACGCCTAAGTACGTATTCCTAATTAATATGTATTAATCCTCTATATTCTTTAACCAATTATTACTATTTATTGTTTAAGTATGTGGACAAAACCATGGAACATTGGACATTCAATTGAATCTTACTTAATTTATAAATGTGGAAGTTTGGAATGTGATTAATGTTTGTGTGGATGTACGTTTGTTACTTAAGCACGCTAGAACGGCTGAACAGATCTGGATGAAATTTGGCACAGAAATAGATTATTTATTTATTTATTATTATTTATTATATACTTTATTGTACACCACTTAAATAATTACAGAACAAAACATTATAGTCTGAAATAGCACAAAGGCTATAGCTTTTCATCCCGGTATAATGTGCCCTTGGGATAAGGCAAAACTTTTCACGCGGGCGTAGCCGCTGACAGAAGCTACTAAATTCATAAAAAACACTGACAATCTTTCATTTTATCAGCTTAATGTGGCCTGAATACCTAGGACTTAAAAAACATCGATTTACCAACATTTGTAGCAGCTGATGTCAATTTAAAACAGATCGGTAGGGTACATTAAAATAGAGAGGCCTGGTGCGTATAACCTCTAGAAGATTACTAGTAAAATCACACGCGATTGAACCTAAATTATTAGAGTAATCTAGGCTATAATTGCTGATTCAGCAGTGCTAATTTGAAGGAGAAAAGTACGCAGATGAGACGAAAGGCAATGGATAAAGTTCAATTTACTAATTATGCTACATACCTTTGAAACAGCGATTCCCATGCAGATGCCACGTTCGAGAAGTTCAGCTCACAGACTAGGTACACTATGCTGGCCAGCGGTACACAACACAGTAGGTCTAGGTAATACAGATGACACTTTCCATGTAGGTTCAATTAAGAGTTTTGGGCGAGATGACGCATGCGCGCATCCAACCCATGGTTGATAAGAGACTGGCGACGATCGCCTGCGGCCGTGGTGTGGTGGCGGCGTAAAATGACCGTAGCGGCACGGCGCGGAATATCACCAAAACAACGATAGATGACACTTATTTAATAAATTGGAACTAGTATACCAATGCCTCTCAATCGCCCTACGGTGATGTAATAAAATATGAACTATAACTTAGGAAGCGTAACCAAGGCCCTTTAGGACACATAAGAACCATGGCTGTGCGGCACTGCGAACATTACTATCTCCATTCATTTTACCTTGAAAGCGTAAGTCAACCCTAACCTGGATAACACATAGTCGTTTGCTTATTTAGGAAGTTGTACATATAATATGAAGTTAACTGTTCTTTTATTTAAGTAACTTTATGGAAAAATGGCCAAACGGAAAAGGAACACCGAAATAATAAAGTATTTATTATTTATTTTTTTATTATTTATTATATACTTTTTTGTACACCACAAAAAAAACATACAGGACAAACGTTCAAATATACAAGTGTACAATGAGCGGTCTTATCGCACTAGGCAATCTCTTACAGACAACCTTTGGATGGACTGAATGATAGGAGAAGAATTTAGGGTTGTCAGTGTACAAAATATCAAAAATAATATTACTTAGACTTAATAACATCAATACATACATACAATATTACTTAATATACTAATACATATCAAATATATAACAGAGAAAGGAGAAGAATAAAAATTATAGTGAAAGGTAATGCTCCTTCACCATTTTCTTGAACGTTGGCCGTGTTTGAGCACGTCTCACTTCAATAGGTAATACATTCCACAACCGAGCTGCTTGAATCGTGAAAGATTTGTCAAAGAAGGAAGTGGAATGCATACGAATACTTAATTTTAGATTTTCCGATGATCTCAAGGACCTAGAATGGGTGTCACAGAGGAACTGAAAGCGTTCTTTGAGATAAAAAGGAGTAAAAGGATTAAATAGCACATTATAAAGCAAAGAAAGTATGTGGGCATTCCGGCGAAGGCGAATAGGAAGCCATTTGAGCTTAGTACGAAATTCGGAAACGTGATCATACTTGCGCAAGCCAAATATACAAATACAAATACAAATACAAAATTATTTATTTCATCTTATACATTGTGTCATACATAAACTGAGGCAGCCCCAGTAAGTTACAATAGTACTTGTGTCGGAGCTGTCTCTCTCTTCCTTTAAGTGGTAGCTTATCAATGAATTTAATGAAGCTAATGAATATATATAAAAATTAACAAAATATTTGATTTTTGTTTATAATAAAATTGCTCTCGATGTGTGAGGAGTGCATGTATTTGTATGTGCGTAGGTGTGTGTTTTGTGAATGCGTTTGTGTGTGTGTTTGTGCGTGCGCGTGTGTTTGTGTGAGTATGTGCGTGTGCATGTGTTTATGTGTTTATATGTATGTGTTGGGTATCCAGGAAGTTAGCTTACCCTGACCAGAATGTTTTCTGTTTCGTCATATGTTATAGATCTTAACCAATCATCTATTGTTTTTTTTAAATCATATAACAGCATGGGATATATTTGAAACTTAAGATTCAATTTATTATAGATGTAGGTGGATTGTGTAACATATTGACGTTGAGCAAAAGCTGATCGTACCCTTGGAGAGTGGGCCACAATATCTCTGCGCCTTCTGCTCTGAGTAGCTGGGTCAAAAGGAAGACATTTATGCAGGGTTAGGGTCACATTTAGAATATAAAGTTTTCTAATTGAAAGCAAGTTGCTGACTTTATAGAGGTCTGTTGTGGGGAACCTAAATGGTTTGAAATATATCACCTTGATAAGTGATCGCTGTGCTCTTTCCAGATCAAGGAATTTCATTTTGGAAGCTCCTCCC
Source organism: Orthosia cruda (assembly GCA_964057195.1). Taxonomy (NCBI): domain Eukaryota; kingdom Metazoa; phylum Arthropoda; class Insecta; order Lepidoptera; family Noctuidae; genus Orthosia; species Orthosia cruda. The sequence continues at coordinate 33,839,492 of OZ059830.1, read as the reverse complement.
CATATCGGAATGCAGTAAGTTATTATGGATTGCGCCAGAGCTATATAGATCTTGTTTATAAGTTGGACGGACATAACATGACGTAAAGTTTTGAAGACCCAAATGAGCTTCCTGATCCTTTTCATGAGGATCTCAATGTGAGGGTGCCACGACAGTCTTTGGTCAATAATTATGCCCAAATATTTTGTGGATCTGACTTGTTGTGAACCTGATACAGAGATTTTGAAGTCGCTCAAGCTTGTCCAATTGGTCTTGGGTGAGATCAAGATAGCTGGCGTCAGCATAGTCTAGAATAGGTAGAAGAAGAGATTGTGCTATCGCAATTTTAGTGGTGATGGGAAGAAAATTACGAAGACGTCTCAGGGAACCCGCAGACGCAAACAGTTTTCGACTGACTTCCTGCAGTTGTTTGGTCCAGGAAAGGGTGCTGTCGATATAAATCCCCAAATTCTTCACAATATGATTTATAAGAATAATAGTATTATTGAAAGAAACCTGGGGAAGTATCGACCAATCGATCCTAGAGACAGTCCGGGAACTACCAACAACCGTTACCTGAGTCTTCGTTGGATTGATCTTCAACCCGAAATCAGTGCTCCAGTTACCTATTCGAGCCAGGTCTGTATTAATTGTCTCAATGGCATTAGATAACTCTCCGAGAGAGGCTTGGGTATAAATTTGGAGATCATCAGCATATAGGTGGTAGAAAGAAGAAAGTCGTTGAGTGATAGCATTAATAAAGAGTGCGAAGAGAAGAGGAGATAAAACGCCACCCTGTGGCACACCGGCAGAGGTATGACACTAAGAGGAGAAAGATTCATCAGTGCAAATGCGCTGCCGACGGCCAAACAGGTAACTATGAAACCAGTCAATTACCGGCGGAGATATGTTAAAAGAGCATAGTACGCCAAGTAAAATGTCGAAGTCGAAGTATTGAAGGCATTGCTAAAGTCAAGCAGAGCAAGTACTGTTAACTTCCCCATATCCATGCCTGACCTGATATCATCCGTAATGTGCACAAGTGCTGAGGTAGTGCTGTGGCCACGTCGAAAACCAGATTGGAAAGGATTTAAAAGATTGTGCTTGGAAAGGAATGTGTTAAGCTGATGATGAACAAGCTTTTCAAGGACTTTGGATAGGAAAGGAAGAATAGAAATGGGACGATAGTCAGAGAAAGAAAGAGAAAGTACCACAGAATATCTCCCTAATAAAATAATACGTCCTCGTGCAATTATTACGAATTCGTCAAAATGAAATTAACTTGGTATTACTGGATGTTAACACATATGTTATTTAATTAATTTTATTCCCGTGACCGCGAGTGCCGTAGGACTCGGAATGGCAGGAATTCTTAACGCTCAGCTTAATTGGATACGAACTTTTTAATTAATACTTATTACATAATGTGGAACGAAATTTTCAGGAGCGTCCTAACTAACGATTTTCCTCTTAAAGCAAGTCTAAAGATTGTGAAGACGACGATCGTGAGTGTTATTGACCTTCTTTTTAGTTCTAATACAATATTTTTGTTGACAATTAAGGATCTGGCCAAATGGATATTTATGGAAGTAGAAGACATGCTGCGCAGTTCCCGAATAAGTTGGGGTAAGAGCAGAAGTATTACGATGCAGGCGAGGATCCAGGATTACGCCGAGGGAGGGGAGGGGGAGAGCAAATGTCTCTTTCTAGGAGGGGGTGGTGTTGTTATGCTGTTCCTGTATTTTAGATCGTATAAATAACCACCTTGGTTTTTTTTCAGTAGAATCTTGATGAAATTAAAGATCGAAATCCACTGTGGTCAATAAAGATATAACTCAGGTTTTGACCATGCTTCATAAGTATATCAAGATGAGCACATTTTCTGTAGCAGCTCTTGCAACGCTCCCTCTGATCGTACCGAGCTTTTTGAGGGTTCCGTACCCAAAGGGTAAAAACGGGAACCTATTACTAAGACTCCACGGTCCATCTGTCTGTCTGTATGTCTGTCTGTCACCAGGCTGTATCTCATGAACCGTGACAGCTAGATTTGAAATTTTTACTGCTATTACAACAAATATTTAAGTGGGGCTCTCATACAACAAACGTGATTTTGTTGCCGTTTTTTGCGATAATGGTACGGAACCCTTCGTGTACGGGTCCAACTCGCACTTGGCCGGCTTGTTTTTTTTTGGCACCCTTTCTCCGATGTAGATAGATTTTTTGTCAACTAAAGCTAGAAAATTTTACCTTGCCTAGTCTTTATTAGATTAGAATAATATTTTAAACAATCGTACCTTTATCCAGAAGTTATAATATATATATCCCGCAACGAAATTAATCAGAAAAGATTAACGGAGGACTAAGAAAAATAAAAATTTTCACTCATCATCATCATATCAGCCGAAAGAGGCCACATTGACCGGTCCCGTGCGTCCTCGACCGACCGATCCCCGCAACCTTCGCGAGGTCATCGGCCGAAATTGCCACTAAATCTAAGTAATAGATAAAAAATGCTATCTTTAAATCTTATTTGGCTTTTTAGACTTAGTTTGGTCGAGGTCCAGTAGGTGGCAATTGCCCCCGTTGTACTCCCCTGTATCCGCGCCTATTGCGATAAAAGGCTGGCTACAAATTACCAAATAACATTTTATTTACGTAACTGTCAATTCAATGCCTAATAATCGCTTATTAATCGCAAGACAAAGTAAAGTACTTATTGATCGCTTTGATAAATCAAGATTTAAAGTCGATATCCACAACATAGTCTAATTAAATAACTTGGGTGCTACTCTGCCGTGCACCTTACTGACATTGCTGATAAGCCTGCCCACCTTCGCTCAACTTTGGAGTCGTCAAATCAATTATGTCACAGTCAAGTTTGGATGTTATTGTTACTTTTTAATAATTATTATGGGTCGATATAGGCTCGCGTATCGCCTTTTCAATATAAACCAAAGATATGATAGAGATGAATGAATGAAGCGAGAAAACAAAATAATTATTTTGTTCTAATGATTACCGGGGAAGGAACTTTGTTAAATTTCGGTTTACAGCTTTAGGTACAATTATACAAATTAAGGTTAGACTGGCAGCCGGCCCAAAAATAGTTGGGCCAAGCGAGATTGATTGATTAGTAGTTTGTTGCATCGATTTTTCTTCCAAGATAAAATTCTAGGAATAGTTGAAGGATGAACAGTGGGGCAGACGTCTCTTGTTATTTTTGTATGTTGTCTGTAAGAGATTGCCCTGTGCGATAAGACCGCCCATTGTACACTTATCTTTATAAATGTTTTGTCCTGTAATTATTTCAGTGGTGTACAATAAAGTATATAATAAATAAATAAATAAATATGTTTTAATTCAGTCTTTTTTTTGTTTGATTTTATTCGTCGCAAATAAAACCGCATTCTAAGCAAGTCGTAGACGAAGCAATTTATTGGGGCTGGTGATCAAAGGGCAGCAATAACAACTTCTGCGATTACCAACTATCCAAACTTGGTCATTATTTAAGGTACTTATCTACAAGCACTCCACATTCATCGGTGATTAGTTTTATCGTCTCTTAGAGCAACTACCAAAATGTATAAAACAATTAGTTCTCCAGCCTACGTTTATAACTGGGCCGAGATGACAGGAGAAATGTATTTATTGGTTTTGTTCCTGAATTAAAGCTGATTAATATTCATGAACACGAAAGTATCAATGGAGCTGTGGTGAAAAACGAGTGCTCATCATTCGGATGCCGCGTCATTCCGGAGCGCGGGCTACGGGCTGCGGCCTTTCCAAACAACGATGAAATATATTTGGGTTTAGCAGCCAGCTGTTTTTCACTATAAATCGTTATCAGGCTCAGCAGGGCCGCCTACATAAGTATGACTTCTTACTGTTTTTCGTTGTATTTGCTCCGTTCGGAACAAAAGGGGATCCGGAGGTATTGTAATAAAAACGGCAGGTATAAATAATGCAACTTTTGTTTTAGAATGGGTAATTATTTGCGTAGTTTTTTGGTCTTTTTATAATTTTACAAAGTTTGCATAGTGTTCTTCAGTCTTTTGCTTTGTAGGTGATCATTCTTGTAAACAGTTTTAATATGTTCAAAATAATGCAATGTAGCCTTAAACGTAGGATTAATCACACCTCAATGCTTTCATCGATTTCTTTCCACAAATACGAATCCATTTGAAATAAATCCGCACTTCGTAGTGGCTCTAACGTAGGAGATATAAACGAGGTGTTGAACTATCGTTTGGATGAAGAATTTATAAAATAATATCCTTTTTCTTGTGTAGCAACCTTCAATACTTCTGAAAGACGGATGAGGGTTTAGGGCAATAAATAACGTTTCTTTTGTACTACATGGAGTACATGGACAGCATACAAACGTTCAATCAAATGTTTTTATACAAGGTAAGTGTTATTTAGTAAGTGGACTACTTGCCCTAGCTAGAAGTTGGTGAATTCAACGAAAAAATAGACGCTTGCCTGTAATTCCCTTTTCCAATAGTAAAATTTATTGTTTTCTGAGTTTTGTATCAGGCAAATGTTTTATTTAAGTTTTGACATATTACTAATACGGAAATGTGTGAACCAGCACTTCTTCCACACAGACCATAGATTCGTTTTATCTAATAAACTTTGTTCGGAGCTTGAGAGTTAACAAAAGGAGGAATTCAGCCAAAAAAGTAACTGAAGATATAAAACTCACGGGCCATCGCCATATATCTATGAAACTTGGGTCGATGCGGAAAGATAATCATCTGAAATTGTGAATTCACATAAAAATTCAATGTCTTTTGTCAGTGGTTACTGGCTGAGTCCGTATCTTAATGGTGCCGGTGTCGGAACGCCGGACTAATGAAAACTCGTTCGTTTTGACGTTATTACAGCACTTGTACAAATAATGAAGTTCAGTTTAGCTGACGACGCCGCTCTCGGTGGAAGGGTCTGAGGTGATTAGATATCCATATTTAATGCCGCACTGATAGAGGCGTTAACTGCACGTAAACGAGGAAATAAAACTCAACGAAATAAGTGCCTTTTAATATACCAATTTGAATATTAATTTGTAGCCCTGCAGGCAATTTGAGTTGACTTACGATTTGGAGCAGGGGCTTTACTCTGTCTGTATTATTTCATCACCATTAGTCTCAAAACGGTGAAGGAAAACAGATTGAGGAAAGCGGCATGTCCTAGATCCAATAATTCAAAGGCAATCAAGGCAATTGTGACATCTACCAATCCGCACTGGGCCCGCGTGGTGGATTATAGCCCACTGCATCTATGAGAGGAGACCAGTACCCAGCAGTGGGAACATTAAAAAAGGCTGATGATAATACAATTCCATGATATTATTATGCATGTACCTACTTAAAATATTTGCTCGACTGATAAGTCGAATGTAGTTAGACAATTTTGTTTTTACCATCTTATTATGTAAGTACCTATATTTTTTGCAAATAAATACATTTCATTTCATTTCATGTAGAAGTCAATGTTTCTCTTCGTGTCGCTGGCATGATAGCATATCGTATTTTTTGCCCCAAAACTTTACAACTTTCGGGGCATCGTCGGTGAAGTAGTCAATAAGGAAAGTCATACTGATACTTGATCTGCTGGATTCCTAGTTCAAGAACATTATATTGTTATTTATGTGTCTCATCAAGGCTGGCCGATAGATGTAAACCATCGGGAAGTCAGTATGTATTCCTTTAGGTTAAGAAATCGTGTGTGGGCAGGTCGGTGGATACAATCGAAATGAAATCACACAAATTATTCGATACACTGGGTTTATTCAAATATTCACAGTTACAATCTTGCTTACTAATGTTACGGATCGACACTGATTCTACGACGTCTTAGCTCTAAGGCGGTCAGTAGTCAACTGCCCTATTCTGCTGTCCTCACCACGCAAGCGGTTTGAAAAAGCTATGAAAAGTCGCCAAATGGCGTGCCTGCGTTTTTTTTTGACGTCCGTACTATTAACTTAACCCGACATATGTATTTAGGTACAAAGGTGGACTTAATGCCTTTGACATTAAGCGAAATTCGGACAAAATTGAGAGCAATGTCATTAAATTAAACGTTATTTTCAAGTAGGCTCACTTGACGGCATACTAAATCGTAGACCGCCAGTTCCTGTAGGTAAGTACTTAGCTACCTATAAAACCATAATCTAGTAATCCACAAAGGGCCATCATCCACAAGCGCCGTAATAACCCATTTAACTAAATTGACTTTTACAATGTTCCTCCACAACGACCCCTTAAAATGTTTCTTGTTTTTCTTACGAAAATGAGTTCATTCATTACAGATAATGTAAGAAAAAAAGACTTTTAATTCAATATAGTAACACAATTCCCGGTAGGTGAACGAGAACGTAATTGGCAATTCAAAATACATTAACAGCATTTTAATTAAAAAACACAACAACGTCCTGCATTGTTCCAATTAAATGCAATTATTGTGTAAACAAAAGAGTATTTCGATAGTCATTTGCGAATGTTATTACTTCGTGCTACGTAGTTAAATAATCTAATTATTTAATTATGTGGAAACTTGTTTGCTATCGCTAATATTCCGATATTCCTTCATAAAGCCCTCCTTTTCTTGCACTGTCTGTCCGGGGACTCGACAAGCAATTAGTTTTGCATCATAATATATTCTTTTGTTCGGCAGTTCCTTTTTATTAAATAAGCAATACAGAATAACCACATATTTATTACCACTACTTTATTTATGCTCAAAACTGCCAAATCGTCCATCCAGGTGGGTATATTATCGAAATCAGCCTTTAAGAATCCTTTATCACACATGACTAAATAAAATTTGCTGTTATAAATAATATTTTTGCACTAATTTTCGGATATTTTAGTCAAGTCACGTGTAGTTGACACTGTAGTACAAAATTCCTTGAACGTTATGTCGTCACCAACATGGCGACCAATCATGGCCCGTTCGTAGACAGGTGGTTTTTCTGAAAATTTTATCGATTTTCAATTGCTTATAATAGATTGAAAAAAAATTTAAGAGATTTTTGCAACGACAATATAATTTATGATATGTAAAGTTTCAAAATAAATTTTAAAAATCGTATTTTTTTTTAAATTCAACAAACCAATTGTGGTCGCGGATAATTAATTTACATTCAAGAATTATTACAAATAGAAGTAACTAATATGGCAGAGAGTTTTAACTCAGGAAGTAACTGGAGTTGATTAGATCAACTCTCCTACAGACAGCCCCGAAAAGCGCCCATCCCGTCATCATTTCCTAGTGTATAAAAGCTGGTAAGAAGAAATGATGAAACAAACTTCCCAGCACACATTCTGTCTGTTAGCCATAAGGATTATATATGTAAAACAATAGTGAAGTATGAGGTTAATTAGACAAAGAGGTTGCAAAGTGCATTATTTACCTAACGGAAGGTCAGTGGAAGGAACGCTACGCTTGCTTTAATAAATACATTTATTTGAATTACGTTAATGAGTTCATTGACAATAGTCTAGATTTCCCACCCACGTGACGAGCGACCACCTGTACAGCCGGCACGTCGTACGTGTAATGCTGGTCCTAGAACACAAGGCCTTAGAGAAGGTTTTGCAACGGTCCAAGCAATACATGTTTCCCTAAAAATAATAGTTCTTTCTCGTTGCACTGATGATAGTTAGTACAAATAATGACGAGAATCCTGGTCACGGCACCACATGGTTTCTAGGTTTTTGTATAGAATCTCGATTCTTGAGTCCCTTTGTCTATATTTTCGGCCGGATTGTATTTTCAATCCCACCGCACTATTCCCAAACCACTGCAACTCCTGAAAGCCAGAATCAACAGTGGCGACCACCAGAAAAGCGCCGAGGCAATGAAGCTCGACGAAGTCCCGGAGAAATTCATTCTCCGGGACTTCGTCGAGCTTCATTAACTGTCTTGGATCCCGCAACGAAATTAATCAGAAAAGAAAATGGAGGAGTAAGAAAAATACCGGATTGTATTTGTTAAAGGTCCAATATTGCTTCACTATTTTAAAATGAATAGATTGTTTCGTAATTTATTGGGGTTTCTGTCAGAGTGTACTTATACCCGAATGTTTGTGTCTCAATTTGGTCCGCACATGTGGCGGCAATGCGCAGTTTTAAATATTAAAATATAGAGATAAATGACGTGTAGTCACATCCTCAACCGATTAAGATGAAATTTTGCATTCAAGTTTGGTTTGGATGACAATGCACGTTAAGCTAAAAACCTTGTTTAAAAAAAAAATTGGCAAATATTATTCAGTCAGGAGAGAGAAGCTAGGGCAAGTTTTGGTGGGAATCGCTGTTGGTGAAAACAGCATTACCTATAAAGTGCCAAAAATACCTTCTGCTGTACTCGTGGTGGAGTACCGTAACAAGCAGAGCCCTAGCCAGTCCGAGTCATCCACCTCCCCGTCGTTCTCCCTGGGACCTGCTGCATCCACGCCGCCGCGCGTCCACCACTCCGAGTTGCAGCTGAGCTAACGGATGCAGGGCGAAGGGCGAATATTCTGCGCCTTAAAACAGAACCGGCTCACTAACTCGAGAGCCCGGAAGATCTCCATCGTACAATGCTTGCTACGTCCCAACTAATGCATCACCAGAGGATACCAAAGACGATTTCTACAACGCCCTCAACGCCACCATTAGGAGCATCAACAAACAAGATATCGTCCTAGTCATGGGGGACCTGAATGCAAAGGTGCAAGCGGCACATGGGTACACAGGGGATTGGAGTTTGTAATGAGAACGGAGACCGATTTGTCGAGTTTTGCCAGAACCACGACCTGACCATTGGAGGAACATTATTTATACATGGCGACCACCACAAGTACACGTGGAACTCGCCCGATGGAGTCACCAAGAACCAGATTGACCACCTTGCCATTAGCGCCAAATGGCGTTCCTCATTGCTCGATGTCCGAAACCGCAGGGACGCCGATATTGATAGCGACCACCATCTGGTAGTTGCTGAAATCCGGCTTAAGGTTGCAGTGGCCCGTGCGGCTGGAGGACCCGGCTAGATCGGAAGAAGGTTCGACGTGAGCAGACTGCGCGACCCGGGCATCCGTAAAACGTTCCAACTCGAGCTACGTAATCGTTTTTCGGGACTTGATACCGGTTCGGACTCATTGGACGAGCAGTGGAAACGCATCAAAGTGGCCTTTACAGAAACCAGCTCCGTCGTTCTAGGACACAAACCGACTCATTCTCGCGAAGACTGGATGTCACAGCACACTTGGAGCCTGATTGAAGACAGAAGAAACCTTCACCTGAGATTGCTTGAGACCCGTAATGACATCTCACGCCAGATCCAAGTCGTCGTCAACCGCTGTCTTCGTCGCATACTCGGCATTTACTGGCCCGAGACCATCACCAACGTAGAGCTGTTGGAGCAATGCCACGAGAGCCCGATCGACCGCCAGATCAAGCGTTGCAAGTGGAGTTGGATTGGCCACACGCTGCGAAGGGATTCTGATCATATACCGAAGCATGCGCTGGATTGGAATCCACAAGGCAAAAGAAAACGTCCCCGTCAAACTTGGCGTCGCACCGTGTTGGCGGGAGCAGCGAGCATCGGTATGACGTGGAGTGAGGTGAAGCGTAAAGCCGGACGCCCTTTGCAAAAATGGTGTAATGTAACATTTATTTATTTCCAAAAAATTACGACTAGCCGTTTATACGTGTTTCTCGTTTTAAAATCAGCTTCTGTGGGGTATCTGCGCCTTATCTCTCTCGGTAGTGAGAAATATGTTCATTTTATATTTTTAGCCTAAGATCCGATTGCAGAAATCTGCAGGAAACAGGGTTTTTGAATTAACTTAATTTTCATGAATGATACTTGATACTTAGAATAGTTTGCTCCAGGGTTGCCTGGAAATACGAGTACCCAGCCGCAATAAATTGAAATTTATTTTTGTGAATTATAGAGATGCCACGAATATTCGGCAACTATTCGGTATTCGGCCAGTTTTTTGAATACCGAATAGCAAATCATGTAAAAAAAGACACGTTATTTTACTCAAAATTATGTATTTATTTCAAAATTATAACATTTTAGTACTTAAAATTAATCAGTGGTAAGTTGTGATGGATAAAAACGAGCTTTTCAGCATTTTTTGGTAGCAAACGATTGCGCTTTTCATCGTAAACGTTACCAGCCTCAGAAAATAACCTCTCACTATAAACGCTACTTCCAGGCGAAGAAAGATAAACTTTTGCAAATTTCGAAAGGTTTGGGTATTGTTTTTCGTTTGCTGACCACCACTTAGGATCGGCCTTCCGATCTAGGCGAACTGTTTTCAAATAAAAATCCAACTCGTTTGCCACAGCATTCTTCTCCACGTCCTCCTCATCATTAGCATTTCCCATATTATCTGTAGCGACTTCTTCAAAGCAGTTCCAGAAACTATCGTGTATTTCAACAGTCCTATCATTTTCATTCAAGTTTCTTTTCTTACGCGCTGGAGAAGAATCGTCATCGGTATTACTTAGTTCATCACAACTTTTTTTTAGAGCTTCTAGAAGAATATTTTGTCTTGCTCTTTCTGCTTGAACCAATCCTAGAAAACTCGTTTTAAATCGAGGATCCAGAAAAGTAGCAACCATGTTTTTATCATCGTAGCTGAATCGCCTTTCTAGCTCGGCCTGCAGTGAAGATCTCATCGTGACTAAATTAGGTACTTTCTCAGCTGTCTCTGCTTTTCCCAGATATTTTAATAAAGTTACTGCATGTGGAATCACTTCAGAGATGCAAGAGATACCTGAGCTAGTTATTTTTGTTATTTCTTCGAATGGTTTGAGGAGTTTGATACACTGTTCCAATAGTTCCCATTGAGCATGTGTCAGATTTATTAAAGTTTCATGATCTGTTATGTACAAGGAGACAGCTCGCTTTTGTTCTAATAATCGCTCCATTAAATAATAGGTAGAATTCCAGCGTGTGCTCACATCTTGTACTAGTTGGTGGTTTGGCAAGTTAAGTTCTTGTTGAATAGATTTAAGTTTCTGCTCTGCTAAGCAAGAATGATTAAAATGGGTAACAATTCGTCTCGCAGCAGCTATCATCTGTTGTACTTCTGGTTGGATTGTAGTGAATGAATAAAGCACCTGCCTGAATCATACCCTGCATCTCGCACACCTTTTATCATATTAGAGCCACTATCATGGACAAGTAAATGGAGCTTGGATTGAGGAATATTCCATCTTTCTGTAATAGCATTGAGTTCTTTTGCAATATTGATACCAGAATGTGAGCCAGGAAATGATTTCATAGCTAAAACGCCATGTGCCAGAATGAACTCTGGAGATATCCAGTGCGCAGTGAAGCTCAGAAAGCTCTCGTTATTGTGCTGGCATGTCCATATATCAGATGTCACTGATAATGCTGCTGCCTGTGAAATACTGGCTTCTATTTTAGTACAAATTCTGTTGTATATATCCGGAACAATTTTCTTGGTCATGTAAGTGCGACCAGGTACTTTATAATGGGGCAAAGCGTTTGCCATAAGTCTCTGAAATCCAACTCGTTCTACAAGTGACAATGGTTCGTTGTCCAAAGCAATCATTTCGCCAATCAAGTAATGATATTTTATTGATTTCGGATCATTAATGTCCCAGAGCAATTTCCTTTCTGATGTTTCCTTCAGGGTGAGCTGCCGTTCTTTTGATCTGGACCTTCCAGGTTCTGCTGGCATCTTGGCATCGGTAGAAGTAGAAGTACCGCCCATGTTGCTGCCACTTGTCGATGGAACATTAATTAAAGCAGCGTATTGGTCAGCATGTTTGGTTTTAAGATGTTTTTTTAAAGAGGTTGTAGCTGTAAATAAAAGAAAATGAAATTAATTATAATTAAATAAGTTATTTTATTTCCCTTATCTATCTTATAGAAAATCAAATAAATATAGGTATATAAATAATTTCTCAAAAACTTTATTCCGAAACAACTAGGGCAAATCGATCTCCTTTCTTTTGTAAGTAGGTATCTACAAATAGGTACAGTACAACAACAAGGTAAGTAGGTACGTAGTTTAAGACAGAACCAGTTAACAAACAACCACCTACCTACGTAAACGTATTAAGTGAATAAAACTCTTTCGAAACTATTAAATTAACATAACGTTTTACTTTTTATAAGATTTATATAACAACAACGTTGTCTAAACTTTATTCACTTCAACAAAAACAATAAAACATAACAGAAATTTAAATACGTTTTACTTACTTGCTTTCTTTCCTTCTCCGCATCTTGAGATCTTGATGCTACATAACAAACACAGGGTCAGTTTATTATTTTCACTACAAATCTCATAATATTCCCATATGGGCGATTTTTTATTAACCGGTGTCATTTTATAAGCCTTTTGACGAAAAAACAATTGAAAATGAACTAAGGAACAAACTTCTTAGCAAAATAGTAATTAAGTTTCACATAACGTATTATTTATAAACTAACAAAGCGCTCCGTGACGCGATTTACTCGCAATTGAAACAAATACAAACAATGTTTGCTTGCACCCCGCCCCGCGCGCGCGCCGTCTTCGCCTGCCGCGCGAACGCAACGAGAAAAACAGGTTGTGACTTGTCTTATTCCAGCTAACGCGCCCCCACCAAGCATTCGGCGGCCGAATATTCGGCGCTTCGGCCGACAGCGTTGCCGAATATTCGGTATTCGGTATTCGGCCAATTCACTATTCGTAAAAGACACTGGTGTAGAAAATAAGAAAAAATAAGGTTGCCAGCACACAGTTAGCTCAGTTACCTGCAAAACCTGGCAACCCATAAAAAGGGGCTAACTGAGAGTTCGTTGATGGGGCATACTTTTTTCCAATTTTGGAACATTGAAACAAGTAGGAATTACGAAATAGAGGTCTGAATTCGATAGTTGAAGTTGAGTTAAAGTTGTAAATTTCGTAATTCTTCTCGTAATCAAATAAGTGCCAATTTTGACAAAATGTAAATCATCCATCCATTCAGTTGTATATGATTTCGAAGGTAGCGTGTGTGTGTGTGTGTCTGTTAACAGAAATGGCCTGGAAAATATCAAAAATGAACAGCTAATACGGTATGTACCGTTGCTTTTTTCTATGAATTTTGTACCAAATAAATTTCATATTAAGTGCTTAATTTACGTTAAATAATCAACAAAATGAGCGTTGGTTGCCACGTCCGCTGTGGTCTACTTATAGTACAGCAGATGATGTTTTTAAACCTCTTCAGCATTAGAGGAAAACTATTAATGATATAATTTTCACTCAGTATAAAATCACTTGATCAAATACCATCCCCGTACTATTTTGGTGTATATGCAGTAGCTATATATGGCTTATATGGTTATATAGTTAGCTACAAATGAATTAGTGGGAAATTTAAATGATTAAACATACTTTATAAAAGGGATAACCCATTTTAATTACCTTTGATCATTGGTTAAACCACGGACAGCAGCGGTTGCGGTTACATGACAGGTGTATATCAATTATAAATAAAATTAAATAACTCACATTTACAAGTGAAGTTAAGGTTCATTTGAGTGTACTATGCTATGCGCTAGTATTAATATTATCTGTGACTATGCAAACATTACATTTTTTCAGTTGGATCGGATTTTTTCAACGAATAGACATTACAACCACTTTTTCTCAAATAATAATAACTAAAATTGGCATCCTGAAAACTTGTTAGAGTCATGAAAGAACAGTGAAAAGTGTGTGGATCTAAATCTCGTACACAAAAATATATTAATATCTATGAAGCAATTTTATATTCCTACTTAATATTATTCACATCATCATCACATCATCAGCCTATTAATGTTTCCACTGTTTTGTCACAGGCCTCCTCTCTGTGAGAGGGGATGGGCCATAATCCAACAAGCGAGCCCAGTGCAGGTTGGTGGATGTCACATGTCTTCGAATTTTTGATTGTAGGACATGCCGGTTTCCTCACGATATTTTCCTTCACCGTTTTTGAGAGCAGTGGTGATGAAATAATTTACACAAAGTAAAGCGCCTACCTGGGTTCGAACCCACGACCTACAACTCGTAAGTCGCGGCCGATAACACTGGGCCACCACTGCTCTTAATATTATTGATTAAAGTCTATTGTCTATTAAAGCCTATTTTTAGCTTTTCCCCGCGGATTCGCGCCCGTGGCCTATGTCACTCCAGAATAATAGTGTCCGACCGAAAGCTCGGTTTCGGTGTCGGCCGAGTTTCGGCCAAAAAACGAGTTTTGGTTTAGTTTCGGTTTCGGTGGCAAACCTGCTGAAACTAGGACCGAAACCGAAACTGCATTCGGGAGTTCTCGCGCTGTCATTGATGATGTTTGGCGCGTTAAATGCCATCCAAGCGAGTAAGCGGCGAAGAAAATTTGCCGCGTCCACGTGCCTAATCACGTCGTGACTGGCTTGTTTTTGCAATTCGTTTTGTTTGTTGTGAGTGATTTATTTTGAATTCGGTAAGTTTTATTACATGATATAGCATAAGAGTAGGTAGTAAACATCAAATGGTAGGTACTTACATAGGCACCTACCTAAGTATCAATAAAATTAATATTCCATTTCTGTTTTTCGATTTTTGAAACCTTATCCCCAAACTAAAATCGAGTACAATAAAAATTCATGACAGTCAACGAATATAAACAAATAAATTTAAAATGCATTAAGTACTGATTACACCTAATATACAATCTTTCTTTTATTGTAGTATTCAATTATCGATGATGAGGAAAATGTCGTTAAAAAACAGCATTTGGAAAGCGAAAAAAGTTCATCAGATTCATCTAAAGCTAAGCGCAAACAGATAAATTATATTAACTAGGAAGTTCAGATTATAATAATGTTTTCTTAATTTTTTTCTCAAAACATGATCCTTGTAAGGCAGTTTCGGTTTCGGCCGAAATTGAGACTATTGCCGAAATTCGTTTTCGTTTTCGGTTTCGGTCGTAAAAACCAGTTTCGGTCGGACACTACAGAATAATGTAGCTTTCCATAAGTGAAAGAATATTTTAAATCGGTTCAGAAGATTTTGAGTTTATCCATTACGAACAAAAAAACAAACTTACAAACAATGAAATATTTCCTCTTTATGTTCAATCCTTGGTGTTCATTGTTTTGGCCATATGTAACTTACTCGTACCCTAAATAAGCCCAAAATTAAACTTATAAAGAACATCATTTTAATTATCTGGCATATTTGCTCATAAAATATTAAAACCACGTTAAATAAGAGTGTAAAACAATGCACGAAGGCTGACACTACGTCAACGGAATGTCGGCGTTGGCGGTGTCCCGAGGTGAAAATCGTTGTACCTCTCGCCATTTACCACCCATTATATGTTTATCATTCATTATTAATTTACGGTTCCTTTCTCTATGGAGCTGTAGAGTCCGAAACACATTGGTGTAAGTCCACTTACGAACCGCGTTAGAATAAAATGCTAATATTTCGGCAATGTTTTGGAGGCGCTGGTGGCTAAGTATGACAGCCGCACGGGGCGACCTTAAACGTTAAGCAAAGCTTGCTGAGGTCGATACGTCGATGGGTGACCATCTATTCATTCGGCAAATCCTCCATGCTTCGGAAAACACGATAATCCGTTGATCATTGTCATTTGTAGATCTTTAGCAGTCGTTACGGATAGTAAGATCACAAAATCTAACACCAGCCAACGGTTTCATCATCATCTTCGTCACTGCAGCCGTAGCACGTCCACTGCTGGACACAGGCCTCCCCAAGTGTCGCCACCTCGATCGGTAATTTGCGTCTAGCAACCAGCGGTTACCAATGGTTACTGTGATGTTATCCAGTTTCTGGGTAGTGGTCACACAGGCAGCTGCTCCATGTAATATGCTAATACTCAGCTGCGTCCGGTTACACTTGAAGCCGACGCCAGCATAGTTTTGAAAGGACTATACTCCATTTGAAATGACATTAGAAATTTATACAACCCCTTTTTACAGTCCGTTCAACCGATTTTGAGTTTTATTCCGTTACTATAAGGATGGCATAATAGTACATTATGGTACAAGTGTATAATGTTGGTGATTACCGCTGAGGCGCCATTGACACCCGAGCCGCCAGGTGAGGGTCTTAAGAGAGCCGAGGACGGTAATCATCAATATACACGTGTATCATACGACGTTTTTCAACACACTTGTGAAGAAAATAATACAAAAATATCATTTCCAACAGTGAAAACGAGTTGCGAAATTTTTTCCGCAGTGGCGGGCAAAATTAATCAGTTTTCTTATGCGCGCGCATCTAACAATGGCGATCGGTCAAAAGACTAATAATAATGTTTTTTTTTGGCATTTCATGGATAGCGTTTTAGCCATGTACAAAATGGGGAATTTCAAGTTTTCTTTATTACAGACAAAAACAAAAATATATTTGAGTGCAAGTTTTATTTATTAAACACGTGCAAGTTTAAATTATCTATTTAAATACGAAGTTGCATGAAATGTGTTGCATTTCTACTATTGAGCACGATCTTTGTTGTATCGAAACTTTTTTTAAAACAAAGCAACTCAACCAATAAATAAAAAAAAAAATCTCTTTAACTCACTTGTGAATAATAGTAATGAAAAAGTCACAGTTTGATAACAGGTGTCATTATGTGCCTAATTGCGGTGAAATTAGAGCCACTTTATGAGCAAGTGTGTTGAAAAAATCATAAAACTGTTACAAAAATTAAATGTTCAATACAGCTGCTATTTGTCATATCACCAACGCAATAGAAGTCAAAATCGAATGAACGGGCTGTAAAATGGGATTATTTAAATGTCTAATGTTATCTCAAATGAAGAATAGGTAGAAATCATGTTATTAATTGGCAAGCTCCTTTCTCTTTGGAGCTGTAGAGCTGCGTCCAAAAGACATTCGTGGAAGTCCACTTGGAAATTAACAACGTTTGTTTTTGTACACGCTGATCCTTTGGAGTCACTTACGAACCGCGTTCGAATAAAAACCTATAATTATTTGAGTGTGAAGTACTTGAATGGTTGAGTGTAAAATACTTAATTACTTGAAGAGCGGTAAGTGCTGCTGAAAATGGCTTTGTAATGGCAATACTCATTAGGTAGTACTAGATGCCTTTGTTGTACTTAGTGATTATTGACCTGATGTTTCTGTATTAAGATAACAACATTTTATCTTTTTTTTTTCTTATATTTAACGACAACTCCAATTGCGAAGTCTTTAGTAGCATTCACTTCAAATAATATGGTAACGTTAGCAAATCGTATCTCATGAAAGCAGTTTGAAAACATCTCTTAAAATATAATGCTGGGATTAGATTCTAGAATGTTCAGAGCTGAGAATAGAACCACTGTTGAACATTATTCTAGTCTTTTATATCAAATGTTTCCGTTTGTGGCTATTACTTAAGCGAAGTAGTTCGATTCAAGAATATTCTCAAACCGAAACTAGCGAGAATCATTTTTTTTTTACCGATTTCAAAAAGGAGGAGGTTCTCAATTGGACTGTATTTTTTTATGTGTTAATTCAAATCTTTTTACTATTAGGAGAACCTATTTTGATGATACTTTTACTATTTGAAAGCTATTGTTTCACATGTGGACCACATGTGAAACAATAGCTTTTTTAAAGCTTTTGTTTCACATGTGGTTTTAGCTCAATTTAAATTTGTTATGAAGATTTGATTAAGAACTTCGGAAATATACAACAGAACTCTTCAATAAATGATTGCAAATCTCTCGGGATTTTTGCAATCGCAGTGTTTTTTCACTTTGTAATGTTTTTATTTGGAAGTCGTTTGTATATTTTTGTGTAAAAAAGCTTTATGCGATTAGAATTTTTCAAAAGAAAAATTATACAAACTCAAACGATCATCTCCCTACATACCTACTTATCTTTTTTTACTCCATTTTTTTTGTACTTTAATTATATGTCTACGTATGATTGAACGATAATATTGTTGTTATCTTTTCCTCGTGCACTCAATAAACATACAAACACACAACCACACAATATAGATGGTAGAGGGATACATACTCGGAGCTATTTTTGTAATACTTAATACTTATGTCATTTAATCACATTTTGTAATTTAGGTTCTCTTCTAGGGCATTGCGATTCCAAATAGATTGTTTATGTATGTATAAACAAGCAAGTTAATAGAGCAATGTAGTCGCTTAAGTATCTGTTAAAAAAACAAAAACAATTACGAACATTCGTCGTAGTATACAACGAATGTGCCCATTATTATGCGTATTATGTATAAATAAATTATCTGGTAGCTGGCATTGATGCTCTAAATAAGCCTGATAAGTAGGTACTTACGCTCTTATACATACGAATCTACTTTCCCTTGTACTCAGCAGGAAGGAAAATGAAACGACAAAACAGACATGGCGTCGCTCGGCCGACCTTGACATGAAAGTTCTTAAGTTGTCCCACCAGGAAGGCTTACACGAAAACAAATTGCAAAAGGTCGGAGCTTCTAAGCCGAGAAATAAGTTAAAAAGAAGAAAGAAAACAAACACACACAACAAACATACGATAAAGTTTGATATTCTTATATGTTCTCTTCAATGCAATATTCCTAAAACGTTATTGCAAGTGGGACCTTGAGCACTCCATAACATTTTTATACCGTATGTCTATAGGTACCCGAGTGGGGAAAACGCTTTGACTCTTCATAGGGCCCTCGAAACCCCTTAGCTCCTACCGTCTTATCAAATGCTTTTTGCCTGAGCCACCCTGATTGTGACGAGAGTAAGCGCTCCCAATCGTGTAATAATGAGTTTTGATGGAAAAAATTCACGCCAATATTTTAGAGAGAATTCAGTACAGAGCGGCGGATTTTGATCCTCATCACTCAAACATGCAACACAAAAAACGTCACGTTTTCTGTGTTTTGGGGATTATCGCTCACTTGCTCTGTTTGTGATCGATCATGAATACAAATAATAGATAGTAAATATGAGTAAGATTAACACTGAAGTTATTCTGAAGCCTCTAAATAGCTGTACCAATGTCATGGATTATTTTACGCGTGGAGTATTTTTACAAAGAAACAGAATAAGAAGCCGAATATCACGCCTCATTTTACCTTATTGCGCGCAAAAAATATCTGAAGTGTTGCAATGTTTTATTAAAAATATTGTATAGACAACCGGCGCTATTGTTGTTTTAGTCATTTCCTCTCCCATCTCACGGGCCTTGTAAAGACCTCGAAACGCGGAATAAAATTTAAATAATGAACTCAAAATTATTTGTTGAGCCACGCTTATTTCTATAGAAAATGTTGATAAATATCAGAAAATGACATTTAATTAAGTCGTTTTGGTTTCTAAAAAGATTTCCTTCAAAATGTTCTCTTTTTTATGTTGATATTTTGGGCGTTTATAAGGTGAAAAGTGTCATTAATGATAATTCAGCTAGTTACCAATTTTGACATCTATAAATAAACAGTATTATTTCATGGTTGCATAACTATATGTGCCGTCTCTTGCATTATGGTTAAAATGGCGAAAACGCAGAGCTCCTTGAGCAAAATTTTCACGTCACCTGACCTAACGTATTGATGTCCTCCATTTATCCATTTATTTTCGGTGTACACACAATGTATAATATATCAGACGGGGTGAAAACTTTCCTCTAGCGAGGGAGCGACCGCGGTTATGAATCTAAGATGTTTTTCATGTAATTTTGATTTATGCTTCGGAGGCGTCGGATCTTAAGGATACGGGCATCCCGCGGCCCTTTTTCTTTACAGAAAAACTGAAGATTATGGCAGACGTTAGTTACTTGTATTATTGATGCTTTGGTTTTTGTCTTGTGTTATTTACTTACAATATTTAAGTCATTAGTAATTATCTAAGTCGTCCTTATTTATTCTAATAATCTTTCTATTTAAGTTTGTCAGAGTATCTTAGTGGGTTTGCTTGATGCCTTGGTATATCTATTATCTATATTTTAAATCGTAGTTGTATTTATGACACTTAATTACTCAAGACACTTCCTCTACTTTAAATTTATTTCCTTTCAATAAGATCTTATGAGCTACAAAAATATCACTAACAGATTAAAATCAAAGAATTTGCAATGCAATAAAATGAAAGCGAGGTCTCCAAGTTTTTCTGCAGGTTTCCAAGAGGAAGATTAAAGATCCTTTCCTTGCGTAATTACATAATATTAGTATGTATAGGTATATATATTTAAATAAGTATATTTGGTTAAATTCGTCTTATGTTATTTTAAAATTGTATATTGGATCCTGCCCTCTATATTGTGATCTTTCTATTTCAGAGCTGTAAGAGAACTCAACCTTTGTACATAAACTTTTATTATCACACTGTTTTGTATGATGTTTTTGGTGTACAATAAAGAATTAAGAAAGCGAACTGCGTTTGTAAAAAGAAAAGCAAACGACTTTACTCGTATTCGCTCCATACACATGAAAGTTCTTTTATCCATTCAGAGCTGCAATTAATTTATTTCTAAGAATATTCATTGCGTTCATATCGCACGCTTCGTTTCATTCAATAAAACCGCGAATTCCTTTATAATTAGTTTCCTGCGGTTCTTTTGAAGACTACAGAGTTGAAAAAGGAGTCTCTTATCAAGCATTAATTAACGATAGAAGATTCAATTTGATGAAGATGACAGAATAATTCAAAAAGAAATATTGTTTCCTTAATTACTTTCACAGCGATTAAAAAAGTTTTGGTGGGCGTGTTTATTATTATTATAAAGCATTTTATGTTGGCACGCCGCCTCGCTCCGCGTCGGTGGCTACGAAAGCACGCGGCTTCGTCTCATAATTTATGTGGCGAATTACACGTTTTACATAACACATCGTAATGTTATCGCCCCACACTCTTCATAAATATCATATTTATATCGCTCCATGGAAATTCCGGTCCCAGTAATTAAATTTCAAGGCAATAGGAATCGTAAATTAGGCTGTTTACATGCAGCTGAGCATTGGGCTTATAAATGCCGAGAATGCAAATATTTGTCCTATTTCTGTGCTCCTAATCCGGGATAAGCACGAAAACTATCGATTGTAAACTTGATCTTAGCCTTGTTAAGTCATGAATACTGTATACCGGACTTAGTTGCAGTGTCCGTAAAGTAGGGAGCTTGGGGGAAGTTTGTGGCATGTGATAAGTTTGTGTGGATAGTACATTAAGTGGGTGGGCATTATCCGAAGTAGTTTGTTAGTTAAGTGGTAAAAGGTTTGTGTAGTAAGCTTTCGTAACACCGGTCAGATGAATGCGATGCGCTATCGACTCGCGTATTTATACTCGAACAAACGTTGATAAGTTCAAAGTGGACTTCCACGAATGTCTTTTGGACATAGCTCTACAGCTCCAAAGAGAAAGAAGCTCGGCAATCAATCTACCTATACTCCATTTGATAATATTAGACATTTTAATAAAGCCATTTTACAGTCAGTGCAATCGATTTTGACTTCTATCACGTTGGTGATATGACAATGGCAGCTGTATTAAACAGATAGTTTTGGTAACAGGATTATGCTACTTATGCCATCCTTATATTAACGGTATAGAACTCAAAATCGGTTGAACGGACTGTAAAATGGGGTTGTAAAAATTTATAATGTTATTTCAAATGGAGTATAGTCCTTCCAAAACTATGCTGGCGTCGGCTTCCAGTGTAACCGGACGCAGCTGAGTATTAGCATATTACATGGAGCAGCTGCCTGTGTGACCACAACCCAGAAACTGGATAACATCACAGTAACCATTGATAACCGCTGGTTGCGCGACGCACATGAACGATCGAGGTGACGAAACTTGGGGGAGGCCTATGTCCAGCAGTGGACTTCCTTCGGGTGAAGTGACGATGATGATGATGAAACCATTGGCTGGTGTTAGATTTTGTGGGTTCTTACTATTCGTAACAACTGTTAAAAATCTACAAATGACAGAAGGGATAAACGGGTTAGCGTGTATTCCGAGGCATGGAGGATTTGCCGTATGAATACATGGTCACCCATCCATGTATTGACCTCAGCAAGCGTTGCTTAACCTCTAAGATCGCCACGTGTGGCTGTCATACTTAGCCTCGAAAACATTTCCGAAATAATAGCGTTTTATTCTAACGCGGTTCGTAAGTGGACGTACACCAATGTGTTTCGGACTCTACAGCTCCATAGAGAAAGGAACCGTAAATTAATAATGAATGATAAACATATAATGGGTGGTAAATGGCGAGGTACAACGATTTTCACCTCGGGACACCACCAACGCCGACATTCCGTTGACACTACGCCTTCGTGCATTGTTATACACTCTTATTTAACGTGGTTTTAATATTTTATGAGCAAATATGGCAGATAATTAAAATGATGTTCTTTATACGTTTAATTTTGGGCTTATTTACGTTACAGTACGTTACATACGACCCAAACAATGAACACCAAGGACCGATGGCCGTTTGCGGTTTGCTACACTTATATTATAAAGAGGATAGATTTGATTGTTTGTAAGTTTGTTTTTTTTGTTCGTAATGGATAAACTCAAAATCTTCTTAACCGCATTGAAATATTATTTCACTTATGGAAAGCCAAATTATTCTGGAGTGCCATAGTCTATTTTTTATTCCGATAACGGACCCTGTGGGGTGGGCCACGGGCGCGAATCCGCGGGGTTTTCCCCGCGAATCTGCGCGGCATGTCCTAGAACCAGAAATTCGAAGACATGTGACATCTACCAACCTGCACTGGGCCCGCGTGTTGGATTATGGCCCAACCCCTCTCTGTGAGAGAAGGAGGCCTGTGACAAAGCAGTGGGAACATTAATAGGCTGATGATGTGATGATGATGTGAATAATATTAAGTGGGAATATAAAATTGCTTCATAGATATTAATATATTTTGTGTACGAGATTTAGATCCACACACTGTTCTTTCATGACTCTAACTTTCAGGATGCCAATTTTAGTTATTATTATTTGAGAATTAAAAAAACTTTTTTACAAAAAAACTACCGACTTCCAACTAAAAACACTACAAAGTGAAAAATAACTTTCATTTTCGAAGTCGGCATAACGAAAAAATTGGTACCTACCAAAGACACCGACTGACCGAGTGTTTTTAGTTGGAAGTCGGTAGATTTTTTTTGTACAAAAGTTTTTTTTATTTTACACTTTTTAGTTGTACCTATTAAGGTGATATATACGCCCCAATGTAACGCAGTACTGGCCGTGCGCCCGCTCGGTGCCAAAATATCAAAATTGAACCTCCTTTTGAACAGTTTTGTTTGCAAAATATTATTTGATTTACATATGCTATGTTAGGTATGAAGAAATGCCAGCCATCAATTTTTCTGTATAAAAATATTTTTAAACATCCAAGTCGTTTTGGAGGAGTTTCCAAAAGTTGCGAAAAATATCGTCTTGTTAATAATTTTTTTAAAGCAAAACTATTAGTTACACGAAAAAACCTTGTGTTCAAAATTATGTACATGAATCAATAATAAATATATATTTTTTTCAAACCTTTTAACATAGCTGTTACTGAGGAGTATGCTTTAGAAAGTTACCGTTTTACGGCACTAAAGCGTATGTAGGCCCTTAAGCAACTTGCCTGTAGTAAGGTAGGTACTTATAATGCCAGAATAGATTACCCGAATACCATGAACATAGCCGGCGAAATGAGAGTGTACCAAGGTGAACTGTACACATCTGCGTAACTATTATAGTGTACTGCCGTGTTGTTATGTTATGAAATGGTATAAACAATAAACAGACATGCGATTGCAGCAATCCTGAGATATTTGCCGTTATTTATTGAAGAGTTCTGTTGTATATCTCCGAAGTTCTTCATCAGATCTTCACCAAATTAAAATGGGATCAATTTCGGAACATAGTCTATCAAACAAGAAAAGAATTTTCAAAATCGGTTCACAATTGACGGAGATATCGGTGAACATAACAAAAAAAACACTTGAAGTCGAACATAGAACCTCCCCCTTTTTTGAAAGTCGGTTAATAAGTGGTTGTAATGTCTATTCGTTGAAAAAATCCGATCTGACTGAAAAAAAATAATGTTAGCGTAGTCACAGATAATAATTATAATACTAGCATAGCATAGTACACTCAATTGAACCTTAACTTCACCTCTAAATGTTCGATAATAAATTTAATTTATAGTAGATATACCTGTCATGTATCCGCAACCGCTGCTGTCCGTGGTTTAATCAATGAGCAAAGGTAACTAGAATGGATCATCCCTTTTATACGAGTATGTTTAACCATTTAAATTGCCAACTAATTCATTTGTTGCTAACCACATGATACACCTAAATAGTACGGGGATGGTATTTGAACAAGTGATTTCATACTGAGTGAAAATTATAACATTAATAGTTTTACTCTAATACTGAAGAGGTTTAAAAACTTCAGCTTCTGTTGTCGGACTGCCTGCGTCAGTTGCCACGTCCGTTGTGGTGTGGTGTGTACCACACCGAGCGTCAGTTGCCACGTCCGTTGTGGTGTGGTGTGGTACACACCACAACGGACGCGGCATCCGACGCTCATTTTGTTTATTATTTAACGTTTATTAACTCTTCTTAGAATAAAATTTATTTGGCTCAAAATTCTTAGAAAAAAACAGGCCAAGTGCGAGTCGCGCACGAATGGTTTTGTACCATTATCGCAAAAAACAGCAAAAAAGTCACGTTTGTTGTATGGGAGCCCCACTTAAATAAGTATTTTATTCTGAATTTAGTATTTGTTGTTATAGTGGCAACAGAAATACATCATCTGTGAAAATTTCAACTGTCGAGCTATCACGGTTCATGAGATACAGCCTAGTGACAGACGGACAGTGGCGTCTTAGTAATAGGGTCCCGTTTTTACCCTTTGGGTACGGAACCCTAAAAAGCAACGGTACTTCCCGTACTAAAACAGTTCATATTTCATATTTTTCAATCCATTTCTGTTAACAGACACAACCACATACACACTACACACAATACTTTCGGAATCATATACAACTGAATGAATGGATGATTAACATTATTTACACATTAACACTTATATGAAACTTGTTTGATTTTATTTGAGCTTGAAGACTTTGAAATTCAGAGCTCTATTTTGTTATTCCTACTTGTTTCAACATTCCATTCGACAATAAACATGTAGCGGCAACAACGCCGCCACTTACGAACTAATGACATGACGCCACACAAATCCTGCATCGCGCAAGCAAAGGTTTCTGCGCGATTAGAACACATACAACAGTCCGACAACAACCGTTGGGCAGTTGCCCGGACCAGACACAACACCCGTCTGGTCGGAGGATCCTCCCTTTTCTATGGAGGTTTGTGGGACTTTACACCCTGTTCCACCTACCTCCAAAAACATAATCGATATTCCAGACAGATCCTTACCTGTCTGGAATATCGATACCGCAATTCCGATAACAAATTCGTATCCCCGTGTGAAACAACAATTACCAGTTACCTACACAATTTACTTTTTTTTTTACACGATTTTCCCCAACGTTTACTACATTTTAGATATTATTTTCATGCGGGAAACAGTAATTCAGACGTAAACTTTTTTGAACTAAAATTCAAACAAGTTTATGTCCGAATTTAACTTTTAGATGTATACTGTGATCCCACTGCAAAAATCTGCACGTATTTTGGTTTTTGATGAAACTGGATTTTTATGAATGATTCTTGGTAGTAGAAATTTTTAAATGAATTCTTTTGGGTTTCATTTCAAACCACAGTGGGAAAATTTACAGAAAAGTTTGTTGTTGTACTATTACTACCGGCCCTGGTCCAGGCCGTGGTACGGAGCGAAGTGTTCCATGTGCGTCTTAAAGAGATGTCAGCAAAAGTGACGTGGTCCGCTAGGGCCGATGCCTGTCTGGGTCGCGGATAAATTTAAAAGAGAGTTACCGCGGCCCTGGCAAAGCAACTGAAGGTTTTATTCAGTAAACGTCTGACACGCACTCCCGCTTCACCCAAAGCGGGAGAAGTCATTGGATGAGATCTCATCCCATAAAAAATACCCCTTAAGGCCCCTTATCTTTAAAAGGACCGCTATATACTTTTCTCGCAACTAAATCCATATATTCGCACTTCCACACCTTCCAGCTAAGTTAATAAAGCCATTAGGACTAACTACGAAGGCATTAACATCACGTCAACACTCTCGGGATCAATGCCTGCCATCAACCTGTCATTACACACTTTGAGTCACCGCTTACTGTTCCCAGGAGACCAGAGGTGATGTGGTGTTCCATTCAAAACTAAGACAATGAAGACTCCGCCGTGAAACTACTAATTCAGTTAACGCTATGGACTGAGCCTGGCAGTCACTAACTATCAAAACTTCTTTGATATATTATCTACCTGAAACTGAATTGGCATTTCATTTTAATTTATTGGTAAAGGATTTTCATTGTTTTAGAAGTAAACCTCATTTTGCAAAACTAAGAATTATTTATGATACTACTAGCGGACGCCTTGCGGTTTCCCTCTCGTAGTTCCAGTCCCCGTGGAATTGGTTTGTTGAACCAATTTTTTTTTGTTAAAAATGTAAAGATCATACGTAAGTTTACATACAAAACTATTTTTTGTTTTTTGTTAAGATATATAATGTTGTTCTTACTTACCGGTGTAGATTCAAGCCCGTAATATGGTCCAATATATTATTATTATCAAGAATCTTCGACGAAGTTGGCGCCATATATGCGCAGACATATGTTATGTCTGCGCCATATGGCGCAGACATAACATATGTCTGCGCATATATGGCGCCAACATCAAAGAACAATTGAGACACCAACTTCGAACGGTAGCCATTAATTTTTTATCTTGGTTTGCCTTAAACTAGTAAACCACACCAATTTCAAAATAAGTTTGTTCTTTACATTAAAGAGGTGAATCCGGATGGATTGATTCAGAGTTTCAGGTAGATTATAAAAAAAAAACGATTCTTCGATCTTCTTCTTTAATCGATGTCAGATCATGTCAACATGTCTCAACCCTAACATAAATGGCGGAATATGTTTGAGCTGTGAAACGGAAGTAAAAATACTTATTAATACAAGAAAATGAACCCCACTAGGAATCTTTTTAAAATACTTAAAATATTTTTGTTTTATTTATTGTCCAGAAATGATTGTGACACAATAAACTTTTTTTAAGTACTGTCCATGGGCATTCTCCTTTACTTTTCAGTATCGTACATTTTTCCAACTTTTTTTTTATACATACTTTTTAGTGTACCGTGCATTGTCATCCAAACCAAACGTGTAAGCAAAATTTCATCTTAATCGGTTGAGGATAACTGCTTTAAAATTCAGTTGCAAGATTTGACCCTAACACACATGTTTATGTAACAAATAGCAGGTTAATAAAAAAAGCTTGTAAAAATAATATACGTTCATACCAAAACACATGTACATACATGCATTTAAAGTTAATAAAAAAAACTTGTAAAAACAATATACGTTCATACCAGAGCGCTACTAAAACTCAAGTTTGCCTGTGCTTTTGACGCAGTCGTTGTTATCAAACAAAAGCGGGCTATGACATGCTGTAACATTTTTAGATTCAGATGAAAATTGTTGTTCCCATTCAGAGTGAGTACGACATCACTCGAATAAAGGCTCGCTTTATGGCTTGCGTAGCTTTTATTTGAGCTGTCAAATCAAAACCGAGAAATTACGTTCAACAGTACACTTTTTAATAACTTTCTGTTGTTGGTAAACTTTGGAAAGAAGCTTTACATATGAGTTATCATATTTATTAAAGATGCCAAGGTTTTCCGATCTAGGAAAACTTCGGTGAAAACCCAAAATTACTTCAAAGTATAACATATAATTGTACCTATGTGTGTGAGGATTCATAATTTGATTATAATAACAACTAACAAAAGTACCAACTGAAAAAAACCTGTCTATATTATCTAATAAGGGATTATTATACTGGTAGATGGTCCGTCCTTCTAGCACGTGCTAATAACAATGTAATGCGATTAGGAATTAATTGCCAATTATCAATTGATTAGTAGAAGGACGATGCAACCACAGATAAATGATTAAATTAGAGGTTTCCCTTTGTTTACGTTATTGCCACTTCATGGTTTCAAATCTATGGCATCAGGAAAACGCCTTGAAGGCTTCTTCAATCTTCATTGGACCTTCTATGTGATTCTGGGTTTATAGGTCTGTATTCCACATGAAGTCGGTTAATAAGTAGAAAATAAACGAAGTGCCGAGAACATACTAAATTAATCAAACCAAGCCTTCACACTAAGAGGCATATTTTCAAAACAGCGTCCCTAGTGGCCAATTGTTCCAACAATCTCAAAGCGAGGAGATAATTATCGCGGACAGATGTAAGATAATGACATAAAATCCATGCATATTTATAACCCGTACGAGGCACCTTCCACGTTCTAGTTCGCGGTAACGTAAAGAGGGACTTAAACTAGTTACGACTTCACGAGTTCATATACGTATAATGAAACTATAGGCACGGGACATTTAATTGGGTAATACCCATTTTGGAGAACTAGTTCGGTCCCAGTATATGGGTCCTTATACCAAGACAAAACAATGGCGACGGGGTTTTACAATGCAAGGTCGTGGCTTTTAAAGTTACCAGTAAACATTTTTCCTCATTCATTGTCAGCAAGTCAGCTTTTTGTGGCAATACTCCGTGTCTCCGTCAGTAAATTACGTACCTTTTGTTTAAAAATTTACACCGTCTTTGGATTTACGTTCTGGGATTAGTTAATGGTCGTAAGATACGGTTAGAATTTATTTAGCAAGTTGAAATAAAGCTCAAAGAAAATTGTTGGTATTATGTCTACCAAATTACGGTTTAGCGTCTATAACAACCGTTGCTGCTGAATTTCTTTGTTCAAATTATTTAGAAATAGTCTTTTGCTTACACAATAATTGTATTTACTTGGAACAATGCAGGACGTTGTTGTGTTTTTTATTACAATGCTGTTAATGTATTTTGAATTGCCAATTACGTTCTCGTTCACCTACCGGGTATTGTGTAACTACATTGAATTAAAAGTCTGTTTTTCTTACATTATCTGTAATGAATGAACTCATTTTCGTGAGGAAAACAAGAAACATTTTAAGGGGCCGTTATGGAGGAACATTGTATCAGTCAATTTTGTTAAATGGGTTATTACGGCGCTTGTGGATGATGGCCCTTTGTGGATTACTAGATTGTGGTTTTATAGGTACCTAAGTACCTACCTATAGGCACTGGCAGTCTACGATTTAGTATGCCGTCAAGTAGGTTCAGGGTTTAAGATAACTTCTAATTTAATGACATTGCTCTGAATTTCGTCCGAATCTCGCTTAATGTCAAAGGCATTAAGTCTGCCTTTGTACCTTTTGTGCATGAAGTCTAAATACATAAATAACAAAATAATTTCCTTGAGATCCACGAGATCAAGTATCAATTTGACTTGCCTTATTGACTTTTACACCGACGATGCCATGAAAGTTGTAAAATTTTGGGGCAAAAAATATGATACTCGTATGCTATCGTGCCAGTGACACGAAGTTTCACTTAATTAAGAAATTTCATTTAATTTCATTTAGAAGTATTGACTTCTAAATGAAATTAAATGAAATTTATTTATTTGCGAAAATATAGGTACTTAGGTGTTTTCCTTCACCGTTTTGAGAGTAATGGTGATGAAAGTAAAGCGCCTGCTCCAACTGCCTCGGGGCCGTAACCACTGGGCCACCACTGCTCTTCAATATTCAGCCCGTAAATCTGACAAGTAAAATCCAATTCCATGCAGGGCTTCAAATTAATATTCATATTGGTATATTAAAAGGCACTTATTTCGTTGCATTTTATTGCCTCGTTTACGTGCAGTTAACGCCTCTATCAGGGCGGCATCAAATATGTATATCTAATCACCTCAGACCCTTCCACTGAGGGCGGCGTCGTCAGAAGAACTGAACTTCATTATTTGTACAAATGCTGTAATAACGTCAAAGGGAACAAGTTTTCATTAGTCCGACGTCCCGACACCGGCACCATTAAGATACGGACTCAGCCAAGTAACCACTGACAAAAGACATTGAATTTTTATGTGACTTCACAATTTCAGATGATTATCTTTCCGAATCGACCCAAGTTTCGTGGATATATTATGGTGATGGTCCGTGAGTTTTATATCTTCAGTTACTTTTCTGGCTGAATCACTCCTTCTGTTAAAAGTCCACAGCATGAGTTATTGAAATACTTCCAGTATATGTTATTGCAATACTTCCAGTATTTCAATAACTCATGCTGTGGACTTGTCCGAACAAAGTGTATTCGATAAAATTAATCTATGGTCTGTGCAAAAGTGCTCACACATTTTCTTGAAACTATTATGTCAAAACTTAAATAAAACATTTGCCTGATACAAAACTCAGGAAACAATAAATTTTGCGATTGGAAAAGGGACTCACAGGAAAGCATCTATTTTTACGTTGCATTCACCAACTTCTATCTAGGCAAGTAGTCCATGTACTAAATAACACTTACCTTGGATAAAAACACTTGACTGAACGTTTATATGCTGTCCATGTACTCCATGTAGTACACAAGAAACGTTATTTATTGCCCTAAACCCCCATCCGTCTTTCGGAAGTATTGAAGGTTTTTATTTTATAAATTCTTCATCCAAACGATAACTCAACACCTTGTTTATATCTCCTACTTTAGAGCCACTACGAAGTGCGGGTTTATTACAAATGAATTCGTATTTGTGGAAAGAAATCGATGAAAGCATTGTGGTGAGAGTAATCCTACGTTTAATACTAATATGCATATATATTTTTTATCTTATTGTTTGTAGTAGTTTAATGTCCTAAAAAGGACCTCTTAATGAATAAAGTCTTTTCCTGTGTTTTTTCATAGAGCCATCTGTCTGCTGGTCTTCCTCCCGCTGGCCTATTGGGCCTTTCCATGTTGTTATCCTTTTTGTCCACTTACTCTCACTCATGCGTGCAATGTGGCCCGTCCACTTCCACTTTAGTCTTTTGCAGTTCTCTAGAGCGTCAATTGATTTTATTGTCTCCGTTATGCTTTTATTTTTATTCGGTCTTTTAATTTCAGATGTTTTTTGGTTAACTGGAGTTGTTAACAGGAATACTGCAACTTACGTGCAAGCCTCAAATGCTACTACCAGGATACTTACCATGATGTATTAAAGACATCATATTTCTCACTACCGAGAGAGACGGATCTATACAGGACTAATATCACTATTCCCTTTTACACCCAGGGCGCTGATGTCCCTCAGTAGCTGATTTTAAAATGAGAATCACGTATAAACGGTCAGTATTATTTTTTTTGAAATATAAATGTTACATTAGACCATTTTCTTAATAATTAGGTATAAGAAAATTGTGAGTTTTATTCGTATAACATAGTTAATTCATTTGTAAATTTATGTCTAACACGGTAAAAAAAACGACAATCGCACCAAACTGCTGTGCGTATTTTAATTAAATTGTCACCATCTCAAAGACAATTTAACCATCTACATTTTGATTCAAGGCTTTTTTTAAGTCATAGAATAATAAGGCAAGTACAAAGAACTACTGAATTTGTCGCGCGGGTGTGAAACGGGCACGCGTTTTGTTCCCTCACGGTCGTTGGCGATTTTCGTCACCTTAAGACGCCGTAGTAAGACCCCTAATCTTTTTCACGCAACTAAATCCATATATTCGCACTTCCACACATTCCAGCTAAGTTACTACACGTTACATAATTTTTGAAAAGGTAATACATAACAGCTTATATTAATTTCTAGAAACTAACAAAGTCTTGGTTAGCGAACAATATGGTTTCAGAAGAAATAAAAACATTGACTTTGCCATTTACAAACATGTTGAACATGTTCTAACTAACGTTGATAATAGAACACCTGTAGTTGCATTATTTATGGACATGTCAAAGGCATTTGACTATGTTTACCATAAAATACTGATAAACAAGCTGGAAAAATATGGAATTAGAGGCAATGTCCTTGAACTTATCAAATCATATCTGACCGATAGAGAACAAATTACACACATAAATAAAATCTGCCCCTATACAAGAACTGAAAAGACTTTTGTCTCTACACATAGAAAATGCATATCTGGTGTGCCACAGGGCAGTGTTCTTGCTCCATTGTTATTAATTATATATATTAATGGCATGCCTAAAACTATTAATAATCCAATGATTTTATTCGCTGACGACAGCACAATACTAATCAAAAGTAAAGATTATATGACTTTCGAAAAAGAAATAAACGACAACTTAAATGGTATAATAACTTGGCTAACTGAAAACAACTTAAAAATAAATCTTGAAAAAACAAATTACATTTCATTTGAACAACAAACAAACAATAAAAAACCGGATATTCGTTACGGTGACAAAACAATAAATGAAGTCGAACACACAATTTTTAGATATTTGGATAGATAAAAATATGAGCTGGAAAACACATGTTGAAAATACATGCAAAAAGCTTATCCAGTATTCCTATGCTCTCCATAACCTAAGAAAAATGTCAAATCGTGCAACATTATTAATGGCGTATCACGGGTATGATGCAACTAATTACGCTACGGACTTATATTTTGGAGGAACTTGCCAGACAGAGAAATGGCGTTCAAAGCCCAGAAACAATACATAAGGGCAATGTGTGGCATACAACGTACAGAAAGCTGTAAGCCACATTTCCAAGAGTTCCAATTATTAACATTGCCTTGTCTTTATATATATGAAGTGGCGATCTTTGTCAAAGCGAATTTACATCTTTATACTCATCCAAGAAGCACACGACACAGAAATAAAATATGCGTAAGAAGTCATAAAAAAGCAGTATTTAGTAAAAACATTTTGGGCATGGCACCCAAAATATACAATAAGTTGCCAAAAAGTATCACAGACCTGCAAAAAATGTACCAATTCAAATTATGTTTGCATGAATTCCTAGTTTCAAAATGTTATTATTCAATTAATGATTATTTGAGTGATGAATGATTGATTTTATCTGAAATGTCATCACAAATTTAATGAGTATTGAAGTTTGATTTGACTTGTGTATAATAATTTGTCATTTTTTTTATTTTACATTTTTAACTATTTATTTTGATATTTTTTTTTATTTTTATTTGACATTTCTATTTTATAATGTAACCCCATTTAAAATTTATTTAGTTTGTCTTCAGTAAAATTTTGTTTGTTTAATATTTAATGTTGCCATAGTACCTAATATATAATTTGCACACCCTCATTGGGTTATAATACAATGTACCTTTTATATCTGTAACACTTTTTAACATGTATTATGCAAATAAATTATTTGATTTGATTTGTTAATAAAGCCATTAAGACTAACTACGTAGGCATTAACACCACGTCAACACTCTCTGGATCAACGCCTCCCATCCCATTCGCAGGAGATCAGAGGTGATGTGGTGTTCCATTCAAAACTAAGACAATGAAAACTCCGCCGTGAAACTACTAATTCAATTAACGCTATGGACTGAGCCGGCAATCACTAACTATCAAAACTTCTTTGATATATTATCTACCTGAAACTGAACATTATAATGTTTTTTAAAGGATTTTCATTGTTTTAGAAGTAAATCTATAGATTTTGCAAAAATAAGTATCATTATTCCCCCTAATTACCCCTATAATTTAGTTACTTTACTTTTCAGTATCGCAAAAGAAGCACTGAATAATATTTGCCAATATTTTTTTTAAATAAATGCTTATAAATTACTTAAATTTTTAAGCAGAAGCTTTAAAATTCAGATGACATTGCAAGTTAATAAAAAAAGCTTGTATAAACAATATACGTTCATACCAAAGCTACTAAAACTCAAGTTTGCATGTGCTTTTGAGATTTATTCTTCGTTCGTCCTGAAGTTTTGTCCCACATTCCGAAAAATTCTTGATTTGTCCCATATCACTATTGAAGTTGTGTTTCGTCCCAAATTACAAGTACTTTAAAGATACAGTCAACAAAAAAAATAAAGAATTTATTTAAAATCAACATTTATATACAAAAAGTTGGATCAACAGTAAACAGTTCTGTTGAAACTAGGTAAAAAACAACGTCTAACACACTGCAATTAAAATACAAACGGGCATATTTTTCCAATCAATGTCCCAAGGAAATAGAACCATTTAACATTGCTGCTAATGAAGCATTAATGATTTTGTCATACATAACATCGTCTTTATGTCGTGGTCTACCTTGACTTAACATCCGAGTTTGAGCGTCATGTTTAAAAGTATTAAAAAAAAATTTGTTCAGTTTTCCAGAAAATTATCTATTTAATCTTCTACGGAGTTATTCGTTCTGTATGTATTACCAGAAATATCCCACTTTCCTTTAAAATATTCATTATCAAGCCAAGCTGAGACAAAATAATCATAAAATTTATCGATATTATCTGTTCTGGGACAATCCTCCATAATGTAGAGCCAGCCATCACATTTGAGTTCTGATGGAAACAAAGATAGTGATGAACACAGAGCAATATGCTTCTTAAACATTCTCTTTTTATTTAATGTCAATGCCTTTGCTCTTTTCCAAAGAGCATGAGAGAAATGGCAGTAACAACATTTGCATGTGACGTTTAGCAATATTATACGGATACCGTTCCTGGCCGCCTTCTCGTAGTTCTGATTGAAATGGGATTGCAATCATTTGCGATTTGATAAGAGAGAACTGTTTCATATGTGGATTCCTTTTTGTTCATTAATAGTACATATATTAATAACACAACATTATTTTTTCACTGGTACTCCCGAGCTCACCGTAAAAGATATACAATTATTAAATGTACCATCCGCTAAATAATGTTTGACGTTGTGGAGAAGTCTTCTGCTTTCTCATTCAGCAATTTTTTGCAATATTTAAAATGGGTTTTCCTTTTATAACCTGCTCTTCTGAACAGATTCCAGTGACGTCAGCTGTATACGTATTACTTGCTCGCTAAGAGCGGCAAGAGTGTTATTATAATAATACGAGTAAATTTTCTCTCGTGGAGAAGAAAGAGAGGAGCGTTGGTTTTAAATAGTTGATTGATGTTGCATATTTAAAAATACTTAAAAGTTTTTTGCTGATTGTACAAACAAGTAAGTTTGGTACATACAAAAAAGATATGGGCCGTAGAAGGAATATAAAATATGACGAAGCGGAAATAAAATAATTGAAATTATATTTTGGGACGAAGGAAGCATATTGTTTGGGACGAACCAGGATTTTATCTTGTGGGACGAAACTCAGTGGGCCGAACGAAGAACAAATCGCTTTTGACGCAGTCGTTGTTATCAAACAAAAGCGAGCTATGACATGCTGTAACATTTTTAGATTCAGAGGAAAATTGTTGTTCCCAGTCAGAGTGAGTACGACATCACTCGAATAAAGGCTCGCTTTATGGCTTGCGTGCCTTTTATTTGAGCTGTCAAAACAAAACACGAGAAATTACGTACAACAATTGACATTTTAATAACTTTCTGTTGTCGGTAAACTTTGGAAAGAAGCTTTACATATGAGTTATCATATTTATTAAAGATGCCAAGGTTTTCTGATCTAGGAAAACTTCGGCGAAAACCCATAATTACTTCAAAGTATAACATATAATTGTACCTATGAATGTGAGGATTCATAATTTGATTATAATAACAATTAACAAAGGTACGAACTGAAAAAAAACGGTGTAAATGTCTAAATGATCTAATAAGGGATTGTTATACTGATAGATAGTGCGTCCTTTTAGCACGTGCTAATAACAATATAATACGATTAGGAATTAATTGCCAATTATCAATTGATTAGTAGAAGGACAATGCAGCCACTGATAATAATTGATTCAACTAGAAGTTTTCCCTTTATTTATGTTATTGCCACATATCATGCTTTCAAATCTATGGCAACAGGAAAACGTCAGGAAACTATTATGATGCCTCCTTGAAGGCTTTTTCAATCTTTATTGGACCTTCTATGTGATTCTGGGTAGTGGGTTTATAGGTCTGTATTCCACATGAAGTCGGTTAATAAATAGAAAATAAACGAAGTGCCGTGAGCATACTAAATTAACCAAACCAAGCCTTTACACTAAGAGGCATATTTTCACACAACAGCGTCCCTAGTGGCCAATAGTTCCAACAATCTCAAAGCGAGGAGATAATTATCACGGACAGATGTAAGATAATAACATAAATTCCATGCTTATTTATAACCCGTACGAGGCACCTTCCACGTTCTAGTTAACGCGGTAACGTAAAGAGGGACTTAAACTAGTCACAACTTCACGATTTCATATACGTATAATGAAACTTTAGGCACGAAACATTTAATTGGGAAATACCCATTTTGGAGAACTAGTTCGGTCCCAGTTATGGTCTTTATAAGATGACAAAACTATGGCGACGGGGTTTTACAATGCAAGATCGAGACTTTTAAAGTTACCAATAAACATTTTTCCTCATTCATTGTCAGCTTAATGTGGAAATACTCCGTGTTTCCGTCAGTAAATTACGTACCTTTTGTTTAAAAATTTACACCGTCTTTGGATTTAGGTTCTGAGATTAGTTAGTGGTCGTATGATACGGTTAGAATTTATTTTGCAAGTTGAAATAAAGCTCAAAAAAAATTGTTGGTATTATTTCTACCAAATTACAGTGTAGCGTCTATAACAACCGTTTCTGCTGAATTTCTTTGCTCAAATTATTTAGAAATACTCTTTTGCTTACACAATAATTGCATTTACTTGGAACAATGCAGGACGTTGTTGTGTTTTTTAATAAAATACTGTTAATGTATTTTGAATTGCCAATTACGTTCTCGTTCACCTACCGGGTATTGTGTTACTACATTGAATTAAAAGTCTGTTTTTCTTACATTATCTGTAATGAATGAACTCATTTTCGTGAGGAAAACAAGAAACATTTTAAGGGGCCGTTATGGAGGAACAGCGTTTAATTTAATGACATTGCTCTCAATTTTGTCCAAATCTCGCTTAATGTCGCTTAAAGTCCGCCTTTATACCTTTTATGTATGAAGCCTAAATACATAAATAACAATATTATATCCTTGAAATAGGAATCAAGGAGATCAGGTATCAATTTGAGTTTCCATATTGACTTCTACACCGACAATGCCGTGAAAGTTGTAAAGTTTTGGGGAAAACATATGATATTTATTTATTTATTTATTCATCAGGAACAATTTACATTGTGTTTGATACATTACCTAACATTCAAATACATACATCATTATTAATAATTAATATAAATTCTAAAAGTACATGCAGCAATAACATAAACAACAAAAAATGATCAATGAAAACAATAATAATTATAAATATCATCATTATTCCTTAAAAGTTGAAAAAATTGAATGTCAATATTAAATTATAATTCGTCTACTGAGTACAAGTTTTTTTCCAGCAGAAATGCTTTGAGCTTAGCCTTAAAAGAGCTAGTGTATACCAACATTTTTAAATCCACTGGCAGTTTATTAAATATTTTTACAGCTTGGTAATGAGGACTATGCTTAATAATATTAAAATTAGGAACAACTTTATTTTTAAAGTCCTTTCTCCGAGTATTTTCTCTGGCTATTCTTTCTTCCCTAGACTCGTATTCATGGATATATTTTTTAAAATTGACTAACAATACGAGTATGTATAAGCTTGGCAACGTGAGAATATTTAAACGCTGAAAATGAGATCTACAGCTTTCTCTTTGTGTAATTCTAACAATTGTACGTATTGCTCTTTTTTGTAGAATGAAGGCTCGCTGAGAATTATAACCGTAGCTTTTCCCCCAGAACTGTATACTGTATCGAAGTCTTGATTCGACAAGAGCATAATATACCATCTTTAGCCGTTCAGTATTTATTACGTCTCTCAATGACCTCAACGCATAACACGCAGATGAAATAGTAGAGTCTACATGTGCCAGTTCTTTTTTCCAATTCAGCAAATCATCTAAATGGATACCTAGGAATTTTACGTCTCTCACTAATTCTATCTTTTCATTGTTAAGGGTTATATCTATATCATCTTTATTGCCTGCAGTGGTTCGAAACAACATGATGTTGGTTTTTTCAATATTTATTATTAATCTGTTTGTATTGAACCAAAACTGAAATGCCGCCAACGTAGTATTGACCTTGTCTTTCAGTTCACTTATACTTTTCGCCCCTACTACAGCGTTAGTGTCATCGGCAAAGACTACGATGTTAATGTCTGGAATGATTTTTTTAATATAATTTATCAAATCGTTAGTAAAAATTATAAACAGAATGGGACCTAATATGGAACCCTGCGGTACGCCAGTGGTAATTTTAATCATGGATGATTGGTATGTTTTCCGTTGTCCATTCTGTTCTATACTGCTGGTTTCTACATACATTTTCCTGTTTCTTAAATAAGATGTAAATAATTTCAGGGCCTTGTCTCTGACACCATAATAATTTAGTTTAGCAATCAGTAGGTTGTGATCAATCGTATCAAAGGCCGATGATAAATCTAGAAAAATCCCTGCTACCTTTAATTTATGATTTATTTTGCTAATTACATCATCTAAAAGTTTATAAATGGCATCTCCCGTACCAATACCTTTCTGGTAACCAAACTGTCTATCATGTAGGACTTTATTTAAATGAAGGTGAGTCAATAGCCGAGATTTTAATACTTTTTCAAAAAATTTTGAAAGTGTGGGTAGAAGCGAAATTGGTCTGTAATTTTTAGGGTCCTTTTTTGACCCTTTTTTATGTACTGGTACTACCTTTGCAATTTTTAACTGTTCCGGAAAAATACCCTGCTCAAGGCAGTTGTTAAAGAATGTAGACAGTGGCCCAGCCAATCTGTTTATGTGTTCTTTAAGAATAGCAATAGGTATTTCGTCATATCCACTGGAGCGCTTGTTAGTCATAGTTTTAATGATTTGTGTTATTTCTTTGGGGGTAGTAGGCGTGAGTGACATATCATTTATAACCCTTTCACAACTTTGTTGAAGAAGGAATAGAGCTTCCTCAGTCTTAGTTTCAGATGAATCACAATTTTGGCTGAACTGTTTTGCTAATGTGTTAGCTACAGCAGTTGGCGAGTCTATAATTTGATCGTTAAGTTTTAGTAAAAGTGGTTCCTGTTGCCATGCTTTTTCTCTGTTTGTGCGATTATTAATTACTTTCCAAGCCTCTTTACCCACATTTTCAGAGTTATCAATTTTCTCTGCAACCGCTTTTTTTTTGGCTTTGAGGATGACTCTTCTGTATATGCGAGTATATTTATTTTTATAATTAAGTATACTTTCATGAACATGACTACTAGTATTGGTGCATAAAACTCTTTTCATTTTACTAGACGTTTTTATTCCCTTAGTTACCCACTTCAACTGTGATCCCCTTTTCAAATTTATTTTTATTTCCCGTTTTGTGTAACTTTTCCGAAAAGTATTATTAAAATTTCTTAAAAATGAATTAATTCCCATCGAACTCCAATTCTGTTGCAACAGTTTGTTCTTAAAAGACTCACTATTTCTACAATTAAAGATTCTTTTATTAATGACTAAATACTGATTATTTTTATTTCCTGACAGTTTTTCTAGTAAGAAGTCACCCAATTGTGCTCCATGTCCGTCTCCCAAACCATTATGGTCAAGTATACTACTTAATACCTGTTCTTCTTGTAGGTTTGTTATGATATTGTCTAAGCAGGAATACGAGTTGTTACGAATAAAAGTGGGGCTATCAAAAAGACATCTAAAATTGTAACATGCCAGCAGACTCAAAAACTCAGCACTTTTTTTGCTATCGAGAAGCAAATTGACGTTATAATCGCCGCAAATTATGCATTTCTTTTTAAATAAAAACTCAAGCAACATTTCCATTTTCTTCATAAAAATATCATAATTGCTATTCTTTGGGTTACGATACACACAACATACATACACTCCAGTTGTGGTATCCTTTATGCAGCATACCTCAAAACTCTCTACGGCGTACAATCTATCAATTGCTATTACATTCTCTACATTCCTATCTGCTTGAGCTAAAATTAAACTCCCTCCTCTCTTTTTCTTATTTCGTGTATTATAAGACGCTAGTTTGTAACCATCTAAGTTAAAAGAAGTTACTGACATACTACTCAAAAAATGCTCAGTCAAACATATGTAAACTACATTTTTCCCAAGAGTTTGTAAATAGGCTTCTAATTCGTTTATCTTGTTAGAAATACCACATATATTCTGGTGAAAAACTATTAGATTTGTACAATTTATTGTGAAAATATTATTAACATTGTCACTACATTTTACAGATATATCATTGTTCGTATTCACGAAAAAAATCTGATTGTAGAGTTAAGTCGTTTGTTTTT
Organism: Orthosia cruda; assembly: GCA_964057195.1. Lineage (NCBI taxonomy): Eukaryota > Metazoa > Arthropoda > Insecta > Lepidoptera > Noctuidae > Orthosia > Orthosia cruda. The sequence goes on along the minus strand of OZ059830.1, from coordinate 33,799,107 downwards.
ATCGCCGCATCAACATAATCAGTCTGAACCCCAACATTTTTGAAAAATTTTGATTGTACGCTTATATTCTTTGTGGATTGTTCACTACTCCTACTAACTAAATTTTCAATATAAGTCTTATAATTGTATTTATAATTTATATGTAGAATCTGCCTATGTATTAATCTACAAGCATGCAATTTATTTAAGTAAGGCATGTAAACATCACTATGTAGCGATATAAAGGTAGAATTTGTACAATTACCGCACACAAATTTTAGTAGTTTATTAACTCTATTTACATTCAGAGAGTTGTGCTTGTAAATTTGACCTACCAAAACATTAGTGGATTTTAATTGACATAATGTATAATATAAATAAGTTTGAATATTCATAGGATTGTTATCATTTGAGCCAGCTAATATTATCACAAAATCGGTTTTACTAAAGTCTTTACACATGCTTGCACATGATTTCAATACCTGCTCAGTAGTTGCATCTTGTTTAATAAAGGACGTCACGATGAACTTAGAACCCAAATAGCACTGCAGGATTTTACGAACACTATATCCAGCTTGATCAGCGAAGATCGCGACTCTTTGAGTAGCTTCTTTTTGCGAAGGAGTTTGTGAGAGATCAGTCGACTGCTGATTTTCAGCAGGAGTGCATTCAATTTTAGACTCGACTGTGTTCGATGTGGGAATAGTCTCATCAACGTATTGCGAAGTATGGATTGCGTTGACCGGGAGTGTAAATGAGTTACAGATGACATCTTTCGGCGGCTTTGCCTCCAAGTTTCCCTCAGTAATACGTTCAGATAAGGCTGAATTAAATGAATTGTCGACGCTATCACTTATATTCTGTGCCAGTTCCACAGTATTAGGTGTACAATTGGTCACCTTATGAGAGGGATTCATGTTTGTAGGCGTCGAAAAGCAGCTTGTCCTTAATAAATTTATATGGCGTGAAGACTTTGGTGTCCTATTTTTTCCCTCCAATAAGTTCACTTTCTTATAAGTTTCGATAATTTTTTGATATTGACCAATATCCATTTTCAGACGGAAATTTTCGCTATTCAAATTATCAATTTCCTGGTGTGCACTTTCTAGTTCCAAGGTTATTCTTTTTATTGTATCTTTTAGACCCAAGGTGGTGTCGCTTTCATTCAACGATGTGCTCGGCAAACTCATCATTGTAGTATCTAGTAACTTGGAACTATCATTGAAAATATTGTCCAATGAGGTTGATTTCTGTGGTCTACGAATAGTTATGTATTCTGTATCCATTTCCATTGTCAATATTAACAGTAAATGTTTTTTATCTCTAAATAGTAAATATTTTACAACTTTATAAAACACAAAAAGTATTTTTCTCCGACGGGGTTCGAACATACGACCACTTGTTCAGTGAGCGGTGTCTGTTACCGTTACGCCACGGCGTATATGTTTATGACGCTTCAAAAAATCGATATACGTGTGAAGCTTGTCTAATGATCCATCCAAAACGGGTCAACTTGTAACCATATATGGTAATGAATCGCTTCGCGCACTTGTTATGATGAGTCACCAGTTCACGAGTTATTTTGTAGTAGTTGTTTTTTGCTGTTCATTTATAATTAACTTGATTTATCACGACACTTAATGTTTTTCTGTTTCACTAAACGTTAGCACGTTTTCTGCCGTAATTTCACTTAGTAAAGTCACTGATAGTTAAGTTTTTAGCACTGGTTTTTTTTTGCACTATTTATTGTTTATTTCTATAAACTTCAATTTGTCCTTAACTTTTGAATACTGATCTTAGTTTTCCAAGATAAATTGGACTTTAACTTTACGTATTACTATTTATTTGACGAAAAGATCACGGAGACGATATTGACAGTTATTTTTTCTTCTACCCTCATATGATGATGATGATAGATGATATGCTATCGTGCCAGTGACACAAAGAAGAACATTGACTTCAACATGAAATTAAATGAAATTTAACATTATAAGCGGGATATTTACCATGATTACTGTTTGTAGCGAGTTTCCGAGGTAGCGGTACCGAGTGCAAAAAACGAACAAGAAAGAGGGTAGACCGTTTTGTCTCCTCATAAACACCCACCCGCAATGACTTCAGTTTATCCGTGATCATGGTGCTTGCAACAGCACCGAAATATCGGAAACTCGCTACAAACAGTAAACATGGTAAATATCCCGCTTATAATGTTAATATTAGTTTTAGTGACCATGACAGTTTAAAAACTTATAAATGAAATTTATTTGCTTGCAAGAATATAGGTACTTACATAAGAACATGGTCAAAATAATTTTAGTCTCACTATATTCGACTTATCAGTCGTGCAAATATTTCAAGTGGTGCATGCCTAATAATATCATGAAATTATATCATTATCAGTCTTTTTTGATGTTCCCACTGCTGGGTACAGATCTCCTCACATAGAGGCATTCCACCGAGGGCGGCGTCGTCAGCAAAACTAAACTTCATTATTTGTACAAATGCTGTAATAACGTCAAAGGGAACAAGTTGTCATTAGTCCGGCGTCCCGACACCGGCACCGTTAAGATACGGACTCAGCCAGTAACCACTGACAAAAGACATTGAATTTTTATGTGACTTCACAATTTCAGATGATTATCTTTCCGCATCGACCCAACTTTCTTGGATATATGGCGATGGCCCGTGAGTTTTATATCTTTAGTTACTTTTCTGGTCGAATCACTCCTTTTGGAAGTATTTCAATAACTCTTCGGTGGACTTGTCGGAACAAAGTTTATTCGATAAAATGAATCTATGGTGTGTATGGCAAAAGTGCTGGTTCACACATTTCCGTATTAGTAATATGTCAAAACTTAAATAAAACATTTGCCTGATACAAAACTCAGAAAACAATAAATTTTATTATTGGAAAAGGGACTTACAGTAAAGCATTTATTTTTTCGTTGAATTCACCAACTTCTATCTAGGGCAAGTAGTCTACGTACTAAATAACACTTATCTTGTATAAAACACTTGATTGAACGTTTATATGCTGTCCATGTAGTACACAAGAAACGCTATTTATTGCCCTAAACCCTCATCCGTCTTTCAGAAGTATTGAAGGTTGCTACACAAGAAAAAGGACATTATTTTATAAATTCTTCATCCAAACGATAGTTCAACACCTCGTTTAAATCTCCTACTTTAGAGCCACTACGAAGTGCGCATTTATTTCAAATGGATTCGTATTTGTGGAAAGAAATTGATGAAAGCATTGCGGTGAGAGTAATCCTACAATTAAGCGTGCATTGCTTTATTTCGTACTTATTAAAGCTGTTTACAAGGATGACCACTTACAAAGCAAAAGACTGAAGAACACTATGCGTAAATTTTTAAAGAGAACAAAACACTATGCAAAAAATTACCCATTCTAAAACAAAAGTTGTATTATTTATACCTGCCGTGTTTAGTACAATACCTCCGGATTCCCTTTTGTCCCGAACGGAAAACAGTACGAAGTCATATTTATGTAGGCGGCCCTGAGCCTGATAACGATTTAGAGAAAAGAAACAGCTGGCTGCTAAACCCAAATATATTTCATCGTTGTTTGGAAAGGCCGCAGCCCGCAGCCCGCGCTCCGGAATGACGCGGCATCCGAATGATGAGCACTCGTTTTTCACCACAGCTCCATTGATACTTTCGTGTTCATGAATATTATTCAGCTTTAATTTGGGAACAAAACCAGTAAATACATTTCGCCTGTCATCTCGGCCCAGTTATAAGCGTAGGCTGGAGAACTAATTGTCTTATACGTTTTGGAAGTTGCTGTAAGAGACGTTAGAAATAATCACCGATGAACGTGGAGTGCTTGTAGATAAGGAGCACCTTAGATAATGACCAAGCTTGCGATAGTTGGTAATCGCAGAAGTTGTTATTGCTGCCCTTTGAGCACCAAATGAATAGATTGCTTCGTCTACGACTTGCTTTGAAATGCCTTTGCGACGAATAAAATCAAATAAAAAAGACTGATTACTACATACAAAAATAACAAAAGACGTCCCCCCACTGTTCATCCTTCAACTATTCCTAGAATTTTAGCCTGGAAGAAAATTGGCGCAACAAACTACTAATCAATCAATCTTTGGCCAACTATGTTTTTGTCGGTTTCCAGTTTAATCTAAATTTGTATATTTGTACCTAAAGCTGTATACCGAAATTTTACATGAAGCAACTACCTACCTAACAAAGTTCCTTCCCCGGTATTCATTAGAACAAAATCATTCATTTGTTCCCTCGCTTCATTCGTTCATTAATCATGCTCTATTATATCTATGGTTTATATTGAAAAGCAGAATACGCGAGCCTATATCGACCCATAGTTTTTATTAAAAAGTAACAAGCACATCCAAACTTGTCTGTGACATAATTGTTTTGACGGCGCCAAATTTGAGCGAAGGCGGGGAGGCTTATCAGCAATGTCAGTAAGCCGCACGGCGGAGTAGCACCCAAGTTATTTAATTAGACTATGTTTTGGAATATCGACTTTAAATCTTAAGTGATCAAAGCGATCAATTAGTACTTTGTTTTGGGATTTATTAAGCGATTCTTTGGCATTGAATTGACAATTACGTAAAAAAATTGTCATATGTTAATGTGTAGCCAGCCTTGTATCATCGTAATAATGACCATCTTTCTCATTATACTTCTGCCCTTCATCATCATCATCAACTCAGACGAAAGACGTCCACTGCTGGACATTGGCTTCCCCCAAGCGTCGCCACACTGATCTGTCCTGTGCGTTTCGCACTTCTGCCCTTTCACCAACTTATTTGGGTTCTGCGCAGCACGTCTATTTCTTCCACCCATATCCATTTGGCCAGATCCTTAATTTTCAACAAAAACCTTATATAAGAACTGAAAAGAAGGTCAATAACACTCACGATCGTTGTCCTAACAGTCTTTAGACTTGATATAAGGAAAAATCGTTAGTTAGGACGCTCCTGACAATTTCGCTTCACATTATTTAATAAGTATTAATTAAAAAGTCCGTAATTTTAACGCCCAGCTTAATTCGGTTAAGCTGAGCGTTAAAATTTCCTGCCATTCCGAGTCCTACGGCACTCGCGGTCACGAGAATAAAATTAATTAAATAATATGTATTAACATCCAGTAATACCAAGTTAATTTCATTTTGAGGCATTCGTAATAAATGCACGAGGACGTATTATTTTATTAGGGCGATATTCTGTGGTACTTTATTATTTCGGTGTCCCTTTTTCATTTGGATATTTTCCCATAAAGTTACTAAAATAGTAGATCAGTTATCTTCATGTTATATGTACAACTTCCTAAATATGCAAACGACTTTGTGTTATCCAGATCCGGGTTGACTTACGCTTTCAAGGTAAAATTAATGGAGATAGTAACTTCTCAGTTTCGCATAGCCATGGTCCTTGTGTCATAAAGGGAAAGAGCCTCTCTAGTGTAATGTACCCTTTTGAAATGTTTTTAATTGGCATCAGCTACTACTAATGTTGTTGGTAAATCGTTGTTTTTCAAGTCCAAGGTTGTTCAAATTCAAATTAAATTTATTTCATCCAGAATGTACATACAGGTGGTAAATATAAGTTACAGAAACAATTATGGACACTGTCGCTTCGGGCACAGCAACATTCTAGATACAGACAGTGTCTAGGAGAGAGAAATAAATAGCCCTTAATATTTTGCTTATTAATTAGAATTTCAGTTATCCAGTTCCTATCTATATGTATCTTGTTGATTGTTTTGTAAAATCTGACCACCTAAAACTGATGAAATGAAAGATTTTTTTCTAATTGCTTTATGTACATAAAATTGGTATAATTTCAAATGTTACACATGGATTTTGCCCACATACTTAAACTATAAATAGTAACAATTTGTTAAAGAATATAGAGGATTAATACATATTAATTAGGAATACGTACTTAGGCGTTATTATCTGCACGTTCATTCAGTAGATGGATTGGTAATCGGAGTAAATCGTTATTAGAGCTTAGAAGGAGTTCGATCCGTGTGTTCGCGAGTAAACTCAAGCCCGCCCATTCGCTGCTGTCTTTCTAAATAATGGCTGTCTTTCGCAGACAACGCGCCTTATAAAATTATATTGAACGTCCAAGAACTTTAACTTCAATGAAAATAAACTACAAGTTACGAAGCATTGCTTACTAAAACTGTCCAAACTATGTTTACTCAGAAACGTGAACTAGTGACATCTAAACTATCGTTGTTAACGGTTTATTTGATAACGACCCACTCAGATGAAACCGAGATATTGTATCTTTACGACTGTCGGAAATCCCAACTAATGTTATGGTTACACAGCTAGGTATACGTCTGAAAGGTTGGTAAGTGCTCATGACCCTAGCCCCTAACTTTGAATGGAAAAGTACCGAGGGTTTTCGTTAGACAGCCAGAGTTGGGAAAATGAGTTAGTACCTGCCATTTGTCTAAGTTTGAGAACAACGACAACAAATAACCAAAATTAAGTACGCATCACGGTATATTGGATGACTAAATATGATAATAATGGCAGTATTTTAGCAGTAACAAATGAAAATAATCCTTACATAAATGAGTAAAAATGTAAATTAATATAGTACGATCTCTAAGATTAGAAATAAAAAATAATATTTTATTACTTGCATGGCTTGTATATTAATTACTTAAAAGCCAGTAAAGGCATCTTAATAGCTTTCAGTGTCCTCGCGCCAGAACAGCAATATACAAGCAATGTAGGAATGTTTCCGCGCGATAAAACTTTAATGTCAGATACTTTTTAAACTCTTTTTCACGCAGATTTCTGACCAAACATTTTAAGAGAAATTTATTGTTTTATTTATACGATAAATCGTAGTAAGGCCTCGCCAATAAACTGGGCGCAATCTTGCTGAGCAAATCTAGAGGGCACTTCACTCGTTTTTGTCAAATCAAGAGCAATGCCCTTTCCATTTTACGCTCGACACATTCATGGCATTTTTCGTCTTTGTTATTTTTGTTCAAAGTGTCAGCTCCACCGATGAACTTGTAAAAGGCACTATTGTTTTATGTCTTCATCAAATTGAAAATAGTAAACTATAAAAAAATTACAGGGCTCAATGTTCTGAATTCTTTACTTAAACCCCAATTGACCTTTCATTGATTGTGAAATTTCTTCAATTTGGTTCTGCTTCATAAAACAGAGACTAAGAATAACTTCAATACACAACATTTAAATAGATACAGCGGACATAGAATAATTTGAAGAACTTTTATATTAACACCACGTTCAATGGTTGACTGTCAAAGGAATTCTATCAGTTCAGTGGGAAAGCATTCAGCCGTGAACGCGGTATATGAAATTCCTAGCCTTTCAGAAGTTTACGAAAGTCCTTCGCAAAACTGTTTGTCTGCAATCCTAGGTATAAATTGAAGCAATTTTATTTAAACAAGAAGAACTTGTATTGTAATTTGTGTAGATTTAAGACTTTGATTGACAAACCACAGAACTTTAGCTCAATAACGAAAAGTAACGTTTCCATTTTGAAACTTATTCGCAAAGTGTAGCAAAGTTAATCCAAATCTTAAACGTTGCCAAACTTTTATACCAACATAAGCCTTTCTTTAATACAAAAGGAGTTCCCTAGTATTCCCTGCGGTGTTATAAAAGGAAAGTGTGGCGCTATACTGAGGGAATAGGGAGCAGCGACCATCTGAGATCTCGACATACGGCTGTGCTATCGTTGACCGCATTGCTTGATTTTACGGTTTCAGTCCCTTGATTTGTTACCGTTATGCAAAGGTTGATTTGTTCAAACATTTCGCATTAGTTCGGGTGTTTTGTTCTTTATTTTTGCATTTTATTTTCAGTCGAACTGTTTTTATTGTCTTTACGAGGAACATTTTGCCTCAAAGTATAGGTATTTTTCTGCTTCAATCACTTTAAAATTTACAATTGTATTTCCAATTTCCACTGAAATAATATAACTAATTAACTATATCCCTCAAGACATTATGATACTGATAACTTTGTTTTGTCTAAATTTAGAATTAAAAAGAAGGCTCAAACTGTTTGGTTATGTATCGCCTACTAAACGATAGTCATAAAAATGATATAACATTACATCATGTCTCTGTTTAAAAGAGTGCTATGTATGTGGCCTTCTTTGTTATATATTTACTTCGTTTTTGGATTATGTCATGTCATCATTCTGTCACTGTGAATTTTCATTAAACCTATTGAATATAAAATGAGTGTAATTTTACATGATACATAATATTGGCGACGATGGAGGCAGAACTGGCGCGACTTACTCGCATGCGCGCATCTATACGCGGCCAGCTTACAAAGTTCGAAAGTACACTGGAACAATTAGAAAATCCTTCGGATTACGAAGTAAGTTCACGTCTGACAAGTCTAACAAATTACGAACAAAAATTTGAAAAACTACAAAACAATATCGAATTGCATACATGTGACGGTGAAGCAGAAATTGAGCAGCGACATTCTACAGAAGAGATCATATTACAATTAAAGCTTAAGCTGCATGGCTTACGCCCTTCACCACCGACAGCACCGTCGACTTACGTCACGGCTTCACGTGAAAGCACACCGGAAACTACACCAAGAATTAATTTTCAACCGTTTCAGGAACGAGAAAGTTTCAATAACTTTGTTCAGAGATTAAAAACTTACATGAAGCTAAATAATTGTCACAATCCACAAATCCAGACCCTCACGCTGCTTAGTTTATTACCACCAGAATTACACCAGAAAGCTTACGACTTGTGCGCACCGAACGATCCTTGTGAACTAGAATTCGGCAGATTGGTTCAAATATTACAACACTATATAGATCCAAAACCGAGCATTTGGGCTTGTCAACATAAATTTATTTTGCGACTTCAAGGCCCTGACGAGACAGTCATGTCATACTCATCAGAGTTGAAACATTTAGCCCAAGATTGCGAGTTTACGTGTAATAATTGTAAGAAGTCGATCTGTGATAATTTTCTTACCTTACAATTTATAAGAGGATTAAATGACACCGATATTCGAACCAAAATACTACAGGAAACAATGGTGACTGATTTTTCTGAATTAATTAATAAAGCAACCACGATTGAACTAGCAAAATCTGACAGCACCTATATGTCAGCAGCTCACTCCTCAAACCAAGGTTTACTACGTAATATGAAAACTGTTCAAGCTGACAACAAAAACCGCAGTCAAAAACAAGAGTATAAACCTCTAACCATTAGGGACTTACGAGGCAAGTGTTTTCGTTGTGGCAGCAAAGACCATCAAGCAGGCAGGTGTCGCAACATTAAGGATACGTGCAGCAAATGCAAAAGAGTTGGGCACCTTGCTCGCGTCTGCTTACAACCAACACTCAACCAACTGGAGCCTGAGCACATGGAGCTGCAGGACACGGATATTACAGAAAACTCTTCAAATATAGTTAGTGACACCACCCCCTGGGATATGAATTTAATACGATCCAATAACACAGACAAATTTTTGATAAATGTACGCATCAATGACTCGAAACTGAAAATGGAAGTAGATACAGGAGCTGCTCTGTCATCTATCTCTCACAAAGATTTTAAAAACTTGAACACTGGATGCAAGATTTACAAAACTAACATAACGATGAGAACATATACAGGAGAAATCTTCGCACCACTCGGAGTGGCATTCGTTACGTGTAAATACAATGACCAAACACTTGAGGGAAAATTATACATTATCAAACAAGACGTTGACCCTATCTTCGGTCGGGCATGGATACGAGCAATCAACTTGGATCTGGCAAATATAAACGTAGTTAATGCTAAAGAACATCCGGATCTGGATAAGCTACTTTCTGAATACTCGAAGGTATTTGATGGCTCCCTTGGTTGCATACCTGATTACAAAGCTCATTTGACCCTAAGGGAAGAGGTATCACCAATTTTTGTTAAGCCTAGACGTATACCATATGCTCTTAAAAATAAAGTTGATGATGAAATAGTACGACTCTGCGAACAAGGGGTAATTACAAAAGTTGATAGCTCTGAGTGGGGAACACCAGTGGTTCCTATTGTCAAACCAAATGGCAGTATACGCTTATGTGCGGATTACAAAGTCACCTTAAATAAAGTGATACGGGATGAACAATACCCTATTCCGATCATAGAGGACATTCTGGTAGAGATGAACGGAGGTCAAATATTTTGCACATTTGATATCAGTCAAGCTTACCTAAACATGATGATGGACGAGGAGAGCGCTATGATGCAAACATTAAGCACACACAGAGGAACATTTAAAGTAAATAGACTTATGTTTGGCGTCAAGGTTGCCCCGAATCTATGGCAAAAGTTTATGGATCGTTTGCTTCAAGGAGTAGCTGGAGTAAAATGTTTTTTCGATGATATAATAATACAAGGACATTCAGAAGAACAACTTCTTACGAGACTACGCTTGGTATTACAAAAATTACAAGAAAAAAATTTGAGACTCAATAAGGACAAATGTCATTTTTTTCAAGAAAGAATCGAATATTTGGGTCACACCATTGATAAAAATGGACTTCACAAAAATAGAAACAAGGTAAACGCTATTCTAGATACAAAACGCCCCAGCAACATCAACGAACTGCGGACATTTCTAGGAATGGCTAATTATTACAATAAGTTCATACCAAATTTAGCTTCAATATCAAGCTCTCTTAATAACCTACTCAAGAAGGACATTAAATACGAATGGACGCACAAATGTGATGAAAGTTTCAAGAAAATTAAACAGGAAATCCTCAGTGAGAGAGTTTTAATGCATTTTGACCCTGAGAAACCTTTGGTTCTCGCTACAGATGCTTCACCTTTTGGACTTGGAGCAGTTCTATCGCATCGATTATCAGACGGATCTGATCGACCTATTGCTTTTGCATCACGATCATTGACGAGTAGTGAAAAAAAGTACAGTCAGATAGACAAAGAAGCGACGTCCTTATTTTGGGGATTAAAGAAATTTTTTCACTACTGCTATGGAAGAAAATTCATACTTATTACAGACCATAAACCATTAACTACAATCTTCAATCCACACAAAACTTTACCGGCTATGAGCACAATGAGGCTCTTTCACTATGCACATTTCTTATCTGGTTTTAACTACACTATTGAATACCGAACATCGCATGATCATAGCAATGCAGATTATCTATCAAGATTTCCAGTAGAAACAGTAGCAAATAACCTAATTGACGTACATTGCGCATTTCAATTAAATCAGATGAACACAATTGCCGTCGACTGTATAAAAATCGCCGAAAAGACCCAACTCGATGATGAATATAACCGTTTATTGGAAGCTTTGAAAAACGGTACCTCAGTGAGAAGATACGGCTACAATGACAACGAATTGACCATACAAGACGGATGATGATTCCGGCAAGCCTGAGACAACAGGTTTTAGAAGAACTACACACAGGACATCTTGGAATAGTAAAAATGAAATTACTGGCACGTGGATACGTATTCTGGAGAAATTTGGATCAAGACATAGAAAACATAGTTAAAAGCTGTCGAGAATGTCGATTAAAGCAAAATGAACCTGCAGGCGCAGTTCTTCATCATTGGGACTTACCATCAGGCCCATGGCAAAGGATCCATGTGGATTTTGCTGGGCCGATTAAGGGTTATTCCTTATTTATAATAGTGGATGCTTTTACAAAATGGGTGGAAATTATAGAAACGAAAACAACCACAAGCTCATGGTGTATCCGCCAACTGAAAGAGCTTTTCGTGACATTTGGATTCCCGCTTACTTTAGTATCAGACAACGGTCGGCAATTGGTTTCAAATGAATTTGAATCATTCCTCAGAGAAAGCGGGGTTGTTCACAAAACCACAGCCCCTTACCATCCGGCCACGAACGGACAGGCGGAGCGATACGTTCAAACAATTAAAAAAGCAATACATAGCATCAGTGCAGAGCCAGGCACTTTACAGGACAAACTGTTGGGTATTAAGGAACGCCTACGGAGGACGCCGAGCAGCAGCAAAAATAAAAGTCCATATGAGCTCATGTTTGGCAGGGAAATAAGAAACACCCTAAGTGTTCACTTCAAGGCGAGGACGAGGCATGAAACACGTCCGCCAACTGATGACGCAACGGTACGCTCATTTACTGTTGGGCAGAGAGTGCAAATACGCAAACGACCAAATTAAATGGGAATTCGGAACCGTTTTGAGGATATTAGGCCGATTGCATTATCAAATAGAAACTGATTCTGGTCAGATTTGCAAAAGACATGTTGATCAGATGCTGGGTACCCTAATACCAAGATAGCATCAGTAAACCTGAAACAACGTGACGACTAGACGATTTGGGACGGAGGTGCTATGTATGTGGCCTTCTTTGTTATATATTTACTTCGTTTTTGGATTATGTCATGTCATCATTCTGTCACTGTGAATTTTCATTAAACCTATTGAATATAAAATGAGTGTAATTTTACATGATACATAATAAAGAGGATCCTCCTAAATTTCATTTTACTGCGCTGAAAAATGCAGATGTCTCATTTCGAATTTATAAGACAAATCGTGCCAATTATGTTGTGTCATGTCTTTTTATTTGTTACGAAGAACTTGAATGAATGAGTATTCTTTATATGTTTATTTAAAATAACAGTTGAGAAGACATAAAAGGTAGAAAGGTAGCCATGAGCGAATATGCTTCATGATTTCCCACTACGTATTTGTGATTTCAGATCACATGTTATTATTAACCGACTTCAAAAAAGGAGGAGGTTCTCAATTCGTCGGCATCTCTTATTTTTATTTATGTTACCCGATTACTCAAAGACGCCTGGACTGATTTGGAAAACTCTTCTTTTGTTTGAAAGGGTATACTGCTCAAGTGGTGCCATGGTCATCAGGTCAGGTTCTGATGATCGGATCCCATGGAAATCGAGGGAACTCCTCAAATAGTATAGGCATACATATAGCGATTTTGCTATTTTCATCAACAATGCAAGCATTTGCACTCAGAAAGTATCATTTGGTGAAGTGGAACTGATGAAGTAGACAACAGATGGTCACTGGAACTCCTTAATGATAAGTATGTTACGGGTATAAGATAATATAGTTAACCAACTATGATGAAGCAAATTACTTATAAATAAACCGTACTGATGAAAATGGTACCGTCGAACTGATCTGATGATGAAGCCGGGCTATAAATGATTTTAATGGCAATTTGATGTAAGAAAATTAAAAAGTGAAAAAATAAAAACATTACTTACTTTCTTTTCCGAAGCCGGTGTCGAAAAATGCAAAACATTAGGTACCAAAGATGTAGTGTTTTATTTTTGGAAGTCGGTTTGAATTTTTTGATAATATGTTTTTTATTTGAAAATATTTTCGTAACTTTAACTATAGGTATTTTACTGTAACATGGCAATAACTTTCATTGACTCTCCTGCCGGTTTATTCTGAAAACTTACGTGGAGTGAGCTTGACATGAAATGCCACTGTACAATGATGGATAGTTTGGCAACTCATTTCATATTCACTCCACCTAACCCTGCATCCAAGCTTAATTTGGATATAATTTAAAAATCTGATGAAAAATCATAAAACAGTCCATATCCGACATTTATTATGATCCTAAACATTTCTTACAATAAATAAGTTAAGTAAAGTGTGTGTGTGTGTTGTGTGTTAAGTTTAGCAAAGTTAAGTTTATTGTTAGGGTATCTATGAAGCTATTGTCTATGCTTAAACGAAACATCTGTAAGTGAATCAGTTTTAAGAGCAAATTCTTATAACTGGTGTGTGTGTATGAATAGATATATGAACGTTTATGAAGCAAAGGAGCGTAACAGGTGTGCTAAACTAGTATTGCTGTTTCAAATACTAGTAATTTATTTGCTAAAGATTTCAAAATGTCTCCATTAAATTGTTTGTTTATTCTTTGTTGATAGTTAGGAGGGCAGATTATTAACGTCATCAAAATATCGGACGCCATTAAACATTATTCGGGGTATTATTCCCGTGTTTGGGTTTCACCACCGATAAATTAACTGCATAGGCATGCCTGGCTGTTTATGAATAGAAGCTGTTAACTATGTTATTAGGTGGATGGTCAGGTTATGGGTTTGAGCATTGGAAAATGTTTGGTTCGATAATATATTCGGCTATCAGTTGGCCGAGTATGTATACCACTATTAAACCATTTAAAGGCACTTTAGAATTATCAAGGTAGGTCAGTAAAAAAATTAAGCAGTTGCACATGCCAAAGAGTAGGTAAACTTCTAAGGAGAAAAACATGCATAAAACAGGGTACCTGATCTAGTATCAATAAGGATATTAATACATGTTTTCGGTACCTACTGGTTACGAAGAAAAAAAAGATATCATCCAAGAAAGCCTACAAAGGCAGACTGAATATAGCTTATGCAAAACAAGAAATGAAGAATTGTCTATGAAAATCATTTATCATCTGTCAACCTTGATCAATCCTGCTCAATTCTGAATGAAAATCAAAAATCAATCTTCGTTTGAAAATGTAAATAAATAAAAACCGATATACTTGATGCCTTCCTGTCGTTGCAACAACAAACTGGGTTATCGAATCGTTTGGATTATTTGTTTGCTCAAACCTTCCGAGCTCGATACAACTGCCTCAGGCAGCCGTGTGACAGCGCTGAAAATAGACTGCATTCTGTCATCTTGTTTACATTCACAGGAAAATGGCTTTAAATTCACTGCAGAACTGGGAAACTGGTGTTTATTAGTTTGCTCCATGAACTGCTCCTTTGCTAAGAACTATTCATGCAATCGATTGTGAAACTCGCTGCGATAATATCCGTGACTCTAACCAAGTCGAAGAACACTATTTCTCTACCACCCTGTGATCTTTTATACCATAATTGTTTATGTATTAAAATATAGCTCTATATTTATTGTAATGTATATATTATGTTTCAATTAGTTTTTTATATTTTTTTTAACAATCCTTATTTTATACTCACTGTGTCTACATCTCTTATACATAAAAAAGACCTGCAGACCTGCAACATATCAGTCATGTCTTTTTTTTTTAAATAAGCTTTTCTGCTCCTTTGTGCTCGTCTATCTGCATACGACAAATAAGATAAATAAATCAATAATAACTAGAAGAAGTATCTCTGTAACTTACATGGTGTACATAATATCCTATCTAAGTATTCTATCTAAGTTTGACTTCCAGTCTAAATAAAAGTGACTGGCTTAGCTATCAATAATTTACGCGGATCATCCGCCATCTGACCAGTTCAAATGTTGATAAATTCAATATACTTAGTTGAGATGTTATCGGTTCTCTGAATTCTTGCGTTCGACTTCCCGTAACGACCTGTAGTCATACATATTTGTCGGTTTGTCTCTAAGGTACGAGGTGTTCGAAGTCTGAAGAGTTTGACTGAAGTCTGTAACCGTGTCTAGTTTGACCCTAGAACTGTGATCTGACACTCACTGTACCCAGGGGTACTTAGGCACCTTTTTGAAATAAAACCATTTTTATTAAATCAAATCGTTTTTATTTGCTCAAACATGAGTACCATACATACATAACAAATTGTCAGCATGAAGAGTAGTTAGGATACAAAATTATAGAACGTCATGTTTACCTTGAAAAATGGCATGCAAATATTAATAAAGAATACAAATCAAAATATAAATTAATAGAATGTCAAATTTAGTAATAATAAAAATAAAAAAAATGTCGTGCAAATGGCAATAAATTAAAATAAGTCAAAATTATGCTTCTAGAATGTCAGAGTAATATAATAAAAAAAATAACTATATTAAAATGATAAATCAATTCAAAATAATCATTCTAGAATGTCAACGCAAAATTCTTAAAAAAATGTCAGGATATTAAAATATTTTATGTGTAAAATGCAAATGTCGTAACAAGAATACAAATCAAGGATGTCAAATTAAAATGTCAGAGTAAAATAAAAATGTAAAGAAATTAAAACAATATGTCAAAATAAAATATTCCAGAATGTCAGAATATTTTTTTATAAGATTAACAATATCATCTAAACAATAATATAAACATTCAAGCATTCAAAAGGAGTCTGTCAAAAAGTCAATATATTATAATAACACTTGTCTGTTAATAAATTTCGAATCTTCTTTTTAAATTGATTTGTTGTCATAGCTTTATATGACTGTGGTATTAAGTTGTATATTTTCGGGGCCATGCAAAAAAAGCTATTCCCCATGAGGGCAGTTTTTGCCGAGTGCAAACAAAGCTGAACATTGTCACGTCTGTTGCGTGGAAAACTGTCAGATAGACGTGGAAAGTGTTGGGGGTTAGACTTTACAAACGATGCAACCACAAAAATATATAAAGAGGGTAAAGCCAATAATTGGTATTTTAAACAATGGTCTGCAGCTTTCTGTCAATTGTATCTTAAACATAGCCCGAATACACCTCTTTTGAGCTTTAAACACTATTTCACTGTCCGTAGAGTTACCCCAAAATATTATACCATAGCGCAGAAGTGATGATACCAATCCATGATAAGCTGTCACCAAAGCATCTGGGCTAAGTTCTGAAGACAGTTTGTACATGACATACGCGGACGTTTCAGTTTTTTGCTTATATATTCAATATGCGTTTTCCAGTTCAATTTTGCGTCTATCATTACACCAAGAAATTTTGTGTCATCGACTTTATTTAATACTGTGCCATTGTAGAGTGCTTTAATGTCAGTATCAGCATGTACCCGTTGACTAAAATGCATTATCGTCGTAATATCTAAATTAATTTTAAGATTATTCTTATCTAACCATGCTATTATTGATGTCAAAATTTCATTAATGTCATTGTTATAAACGTCCTTATTATTACATGTTATAGTCACTGTGCTGTCATCTGCGAATAGGGTCATGGGGTAGTCAATAGCATCAGGCAGGTCATTGATATATAAGATAAATAATAGTGCTCCAAGCACGCTCCCTTGTGGGACACCGTAAATAGGCTTTCGTTCGCCAGATATGTAAATTTCCTCTCTTTTTGTCTTAATATTTATTTTTGTTATTTCCGTGTACTGTTTTCTGTTAATTAGGTAAGACTCTATAAGGCTAAGTATATTGCCTCTTATGCCATATGCCTCTAGTTTCTGCAGTAGAACTTTATGTATGATGATAACAAACTGGGTTATCGAATCGTTTGGATTATTTGTTTGCTCAAACCTTCCGAGCTCGATACAACTGCCTCAGGCAGCCGTGTGACAGCGCTGAAAATAGACTGCATTCTGTCATCTTGTTTACATTCACAGGAAAATGGCTTTAAATTCACTGCAGAACTGGGAAACTGGTGTTTATTAGTTTGCTCCATGAACTGCTCCTTTGCTAAGAACTATTCATGCAATCGATTGTGAAACTCGCTGCGATAATATCCGTGACTCTAACCAAGTCGAAGAACACTATTTCTCTACCACCCTGTGATCTTTTATACCATAATTGTTTATGTATTAAAATATAGCTCTATATTTATTGTAATGTATATATTATGTTTCAATTAGTTTTTTATATTTTTTTTAACAATCCTTATTTTATACTCACTGTGTCTACATCTCTTATACATAAAAAAGACCTGCAGACCTGCAACATGTCAGTCATGTCTTTTTTTTTTAAATAAGCTTTTCTGCTCCTTTGTGCTCTTCTATCTGCATACGACAAATAAGATAAATAAATCAATAATAACTAGAAGAAGTATCTCTGTAACTTACATGGTGTACATAATATCCTATCTAAGTATTCTATCTAAGTTTGACTTCCAGTCTAAATAAAAGTGACTGGCTTAGCTATCAATAATTTACGCGGATCATCCGCCATCTGACCAGTTCAAATGTTGATAAATTCAATATACTTAGTTGAGATGTTATCGGTTCTCTGAATTCTTGCGTTCGACTTCCCGTAACGACCTGTAGTCATACATATTTGTCGGTTTGTCTCTAAGGTACGAGGTGTTCGAAGTCTGAAGAGTTTGACTGAAGTCTGTAACCGTGTCTAGTTTGACCCTAGAACTGTGATCTGACACTCACTGTACCCAGGGGTACTTAGGCACCTTTTTGAAATAAAACCATTTTTATTAAATCAAATCGTTTTTATTTGCTCAAACATGAGTACCATACATACATAACAAATTGTCAGCATGAAGAGTAGTTAGGATACAAAATTATAGAACGTCATGTTTACCTTGAAAAATGGCATGCAAATATTAATAAAGAATACAAATCAAAATATAAATTAATAGAATGTCAAATTTAGTAATAATAAAAATAAAAAAAATGTCGTGCAAATGGCAATAAATTAAAATAAGTCAAAATTATGCTTCTAGAATGTCAGAGTAATATAATAAAAAAAATAACTATATTAAAATGATAAATCAATTCAAAATAATCATTCTAGAATGTCAACGCAAAATTCTTAAAAAAAATGTCAGGATATTAAAATATTTTATGTGTAAAATGCAAATGTCGTAACAAGAATACAAATCAAGGATGTCAAATTAAAATGTCAGAGTAAAATAAAAATGTAAAGAAATTAAAACAATATGTCAAAATAAAATATTCCAGAATGTCAGAATAATTTTTTATAAGATTAACAATATCATCTAAACAATAATATAAACATTCAAGCATTCAAAAGGAGTCTGTCAAAAAGTCATTTATATTATAATAACACTTGTCTGTTAATAAATTTCGAATCTTCTTTTTAAATTGATTTGTTGTCATAGCTTTATATGACTGTGGTATTAAGTTGTATATTTTCGGGGCCATGCAAAAAAAGCTATTCCCCATGAGGGCAGTTTTTGCCGAGTGCAAACAAAGCTGAACATTGTCACGTCTGTTGCGTGGAAAACTGTCAGATAGACGTGGAAAGTGTTGGGGGTTAGACTTTACAAACGATGCAACCACAAAAATATATAAAGAGGGTAAAGCCAATAATTGGTATTTTAAACAATGGTCTGCAGCTTTCTGTCAATTGTATCTTAAACATAGCCCGAATACACCTCTTTTGAGCTTTAAACACTATTTCACTGTCCGTAGAGTTACCCCAAAATATTATACCATAGCGCAGAAGTGATGATACCAATCCATGATAAGCTGTCACCAAAGCATCTGGGCTAAGTTCTGAAGACAGTTTGTACATGACATACGCGGACGTTTCAGTTTTTTGCTTATATATTCAATATGCGTTTTCCAGTTCAATTTTGCGTCTATCATTACACCAAGAAATTTTGTGTCATCGACTTTATTTAATACTGTGCCATTGTAGAGTGCTTTAATGTCAGTATCAGCATGTACCCGTTGACTAAAATGCATTATCGTCGTAATATCTAAATTAATTTTAAGATTATTCTTATCTAACCATGCTATTATTGATGTCAAAATTTCATTAATGCCATTGTTATAAACGTCCTTATTATTACATGTTATAGTCACTGTGCTGTCATCTGCGAATAGGGTCATGGGGTAGTCAATAGCATCAGGCAGGTCATTGATATATAAGATAAATAATAGTGCTCCAAGCACGCTCCCTTGTGGGACACCGTAAATAGGCTTTCGTTCGCCAGATATGTAAATTTCCTCTCTTTTTGTCTTAATATTTATTTTTGTTATTTCCGTGTACTGTTTTCTGTTAATTAGGTAAGACTCTATAAGGCTAAGTATATTGCCTCTTATGCCATATGCCTCTAGTTTCTGCAGTAGAACTTTATGGTTTACATAGTCGAAATCTTACGTCATATCACAGTAAATAGCGCAAACTGGGATTCTAACGTCTATCTTTATCATTACCTTATGCAAGAAGTCATATATAGCCATATTGTTTGTCCTGTTTTTTCTAAATCCCTTTTGCTCATTGATTACAATGTTTTATTTCTCAAGGTAGGAGTACATCTCCTTATAAATATACTTTTTTTTTTTTGGTATGATAGGAATGAGTGCGATTGGTCTATAGCTGCCCATGTGTTCATTATTGTTTTTTTTAAATAACAGCTTTACTATAGACACTTTTAAGGCATCTGGATATACAGGTTTATGAGATAGCTCAAGTGGTTACAAATAACGTCAGATACATACTTGATTACCTTCGTGGAAATTCCGTCATATCCTGTACTATTTGTGGCTTTTAATGATTTTATAATGTTTTTAATGTCTATAGGTACACTCGGGGCAACATAAATTGAATCTCGACGTTTTGCAAATTTGACTGGATTATTTCCTGAACATGGAATCGGTTGAATTTTATCTATGAAAAAGTCGTTAAATGCGTTTGCTATTTCTTGAGGATCATTTAATACTTTATTATCTAAATTGATCTGTCTAATGGATTCCTTAGGGAAACACGTTTTTGCTTTGTTTATTATATTCCAGGTAGTTTTTGACTTATTGGTAGAGGTTTTAATAGAATAATTGTTTTGGGCACGTCTAGTAAGTTTAATAACTTTTTTAAACCTATTTCTGTAGTTTAAGAAACATGGCTTATTTGTTATATTGGGTTTTAGTCTATAACGCCACAGCAATTGCCGTTTCTTTTTGCTACATAATTGTATGCCGTGTGATATCCATCTAGGTTTCCTTATCACCCTTATAGTTGTCCATTTAAATGGAAAACACAGGTCATAAAATAGTTTAAACGTGTCAATAAATATGTCAAATGCGTCATTAGGATTATCGGTCTCGTAAATTTCTGAAAAAGTCACTTGTTTTATAATATCTTTAAATTTATTTATATTCTCTGCATTAAAATCACGTCTTTTTATACGCCAATATTTTAAAATAGCAGTTTTTTCACCGGGCACTTTATTATTTCAGCTGTGTGGTCTGAAAGTGCAAATTCAATCACTTCAGTTTTACATTTGGATTTAATGGTATGTGCGATATTGTCTATGCACGTTTGGCTATGAATCCTGGTTGGTTCTTTTAAAGCTAATGTTAGATTGGTATTTAATAACAGACATTTAAATTCCAAAACAATATTATTTTTCTTCATTACATCAATATTAAAGTCTCCTGTCATTACAACATGCGCATATTTTTTGTTACATATGATTCGTAATATTTTTCTAATGCCCCATAGAATGTGTTTATATTATTTATTTTTGGTACCCTGTATACACACAAAATAATAATATTATACTGTATGAGCTCTACACCGCAACACTCTATTACAACAGTTATTGATAAATTTGCTATCTGTGGCAACTCTTTCCACTGATGCCCGTTTCTAATTATAATGCACGCACCGCCACGCTTGCTATTTTTTCTACAAAACGCTAATGCTAAACAATAATTAGGTACATTTAAATGGTTTTCGTAACCTGACATCATAAAATGTTCTGTAATACACAGTGCGTCAATATTAATGTTCTTTTCTTCTAGTTCCTGTAGGCAAACAGTTAAAGCATCTGTCTTATTTAACAGGCCTGCTATATTCTGATGCATCACGTATATACTAATACTAACGAAAAAACTGTTATTCTGTTTCTAGTACATGTGTGGGTTCGTTTCTAGTACATTAACGACTAATGTAACCAAGTGATTTCTAGAAGACTGAGTGTTAAAACACTGTATGTTCTTAATTAAATGAAGGAGATAAGCAAAAACGGTGCGGAGTCCAAAGTTGTTTAGTTGACCAGATTGCCTAAAGAATGTGTTGTAGTTATAGTCGATATTTGAATTTGAATCCAACACATATGCATACTTATGTTTCCTAACATTTTCATACAAAAGTGGATTAAAGGCCATGCTCGCCAATTATATAAGATAGAATTTACAATATATTTATATGTTGGTTTACAGATAATAATGTTAGTATGTGATATGGCACTGAGAATGTTTCTTATCTATGTCTAATATTAATTTAGAGTAGTTATTACTTATTATAAAATCCTGTTCACCAATAAAAATTACACAATAATCACTCCTCGTGTAGTCCTCAAGTTTATTGCTTAACCCTTCCAGAAGATTACATGTGGCACCTCCTGGCGTCAGATAGTGACAAAAGTCAAATTGCTTCTCAATCGTCTCTTCTGCTATAGACATGGTCTTGTTCTGTTTATTAGTACTCAGAATGCATATTCTGTTTTGTTTATACTGTTAGTTTTTTTTGTTTTTAATTTTATGCAATAATGAAGACTTTTCACACCGAGAGTCGTAGTCACTCGGTTTAGTACACGCGCTGGGACTTTGAACGCTGTTCTTTGGCGTCGACTTTGCGTGTAACATACCCTCAGAACTACAGATTGATTCTGCTGTATTGGACGCGGTGTCTCCAACATTGTTGGGGGTCTGTGTAACGGCATTGTCCTTTTGATGTGTCATTTTAGGATTAACCAACTTTGTCGGAGTAGAAAAGCAGCTCGTTCTTATAGTGCTTCCTTTTCTTGCAGATTTCGGTGAAAAACTCTTCGTTTCTAATATCTTTACTATTAGGGTTTAAATTTAACAAGGAATGTGCAACATTTCTAATTTTTATTGCATTTTCAGCCTTCATTTAAAATAACACATTGGACAATTATAAAATCTGAACCAGCCACAAGGAATTCAACGATGCGCACCACGCTCCACATAGTATACCCAGAAGCATTAAAGTACCAATCCTGCACGAATTTAAAAAGTTACGACGATTTAAAATATAAGATACGTAATTGTGTACCTACCGTTCTAGGGTTAACTAGCTCTAGGCAAAGTGGCATTCTGCAATTCATCTTCTTAACGTGTCGATGACAGACTCTCTTTAGTTAAATGCATTGCATGGCCCAAAATTCAGCCACGACAACACCGTCCACTGACGCAGTCATAAGGTCCTCGCGTGAACAGGCAACAGGACATGCGGCACAAGATGAAAGGTGGGCCATGGTCTGCGGAGAGACGTCGTTATTCTATAATAACGATGGTCAGAAGTCCAAAGTTTATTTTATTTTATTTTATTTTATTTTATTTTATTTTATTTTATTTTATTTTATTTTATTTTATTTTATTTTATTTTATTTTATTTTATTTTATTTTATTTTATTTTATTTTATTTTATTTTATTTTATTTTATTTTATTTTATTTTATTTTATTTTATTTTATTTTATTTTATTTTATTTTATTTTATTTTATTTTATTTTATTTTATTTTATTTTATTTTATTTTATTTTATTTTATTTTATTTTATTTTATTTTATTTTATTTTATTTTATTTTATTTTATTTTATTTTATTTTATTTTATTTTATTTTATTTTATTTTATTTTATTTTATTTTATTTTATTTTATTTTATTTTATTTTATTTTATTTTATTTTATTTTATTTTATTTTATTTTATTTTATTTTATTTTATTTTATTTTATTTTATTTTATTTTATTTTATTTTATTTTATTTTATTTTATTTTGTTATTAACACATACATTTATTTTTACAGGTAAGACCCAAGCTAACAAATGTAGTCATACATTGCCAGTTTGCCAGTCCGAGTAACGGGTCTGGGTAGAGGCACATGTTACACAGTGGACAACACACTAAGTATCACCCTCTGGAATTCCGCCAAAGAGCAAGAAAATATGTCCAAACGCAGAGAGACGCTATTCAGTATCCTAACTGCTCGAGTTACTGGTGCAAACTTTAACACGTTAGTGCGTGCTGACGGGACTTTAAACAGCCCTTCCCTCGGTCCTAACCGTAGCCTCCTGTTTGGAACGAGCAATCCCAACGATTCTAATATTTGTGGATTATTTAGCATACCACGAAAAACCATGAAGACATATTTTACAAGGGCGAGGTTGCGCCTTACCTCCAACTTATAGTACCCAAACATCCCTATAACAAAGAGGGTTGGATACATAAGCGGGTAAAAAGGGTAAATACCAAATTGCCTCATGTATAGGTACCGGGTAAATTTGTTTTGCATTTTTTCCACCATCGTAGAATACTTCGTTTCATAAGGATTCCAGATGATAGCACTAGTTTCCAAGTTGCTTCGTACTAACGCATTATAAAGCGATTTCACTGCTGCCATATTGGTGAAGTCACGGATTTCACGCATGACAAACCCAAGATTTTTGAAGGCTTTTCTACATACCTGCACCACATGAGTACGAAACGACAGATCCTCGGAAAAAGTAACACCAAGATCTCGCACTAACCGCACCCGCGGTATGACGTGACCCCCAATGCAATAATCGTGACGTCGGGGTACCACGGCCCGCGTGAAGGACATTATGTTACACTTCGTCACATTGAAGATTAATTTGTTCTCTTCACTCCATGCTACCACCCGATCGATGTCTCGCTGAAGCATGCCGCAGTGTGACTCGTCTGTGATCCGCATGAATAACTTGAGATCGTCAGCAAATAACAAACAACCAGCGTCTTTAATGACTTCTGGAAGATCGTTAATCATTAAAATAAATTCTAAGGGTCCTAAATTTGTCCCCTGGCTAACCCCCGTCAGGGTGAAATACGAGTCCGAGATGTAACCTGCGTATTCCACAATTTGCTTACGGTTACCCAAGTAGCTAGCAAAAAACTCTAGGAGGGCTGGGGTAAAACCAACCCACGCAAATTTATTCAAAAGGATGTCATTGTCCACACTATCAAATGCCTTCCTGAAGTCGAAGTAAGCGACGTCCAGTTGTCCACCTGACTCCGAGTCCAGCACTGTGGCGGCCTGGTTTAAAAAACACATTAGGTTAGAATTCGTGCTGCGGCCCGCACGGAAACCATGCTGCGCGTCGTTGAGCTGTGATGCTACTTGCGAGTGGATGCAAGAGCACAATGCGGACTCGAAGACTTTAGCAAATACTGAAAGTACAGCTACAGGTCTATATCCGCTGACATCTGAGCTTGGAGTGCCCTTCGGTACCGGAGTAACCCTAGTCAACTTCCAACCGTCGGGATACGAGCATTCTCGTAAAAATATATTAAATAAATGCATGAGCGGCCGGGCCAGTACTGCCCTGCAATCCCTAACAATGAAGGGTGGCACCCCGTCCGGCCCAACTGAACGCTTGCGCTACTGATTTTATCTTTGACAATAGAACGGTAGTGAGAAAAGTTAACATAATCGCTGACCGGACGAGTCTTCTTAAAAGATTTGTGCCAAAAAGCCTTCAATTTACTATAACCAATTATGTTAGCAGTGAACCATTCAGGGTAGTGATAACGAAAGCAATCACGCTTGGAGCTCTTTCTTGGAGTGCTATCATCCAAAATCCTATAAACTATGTCATAAAATATCCTATATGCTTCGTCGGCATTACTCGTTTCATACAGGGCGCTCCAGTCTGTCTCTGCAAGTCCCAAATATAAATAATGGAAGTCTGCCTTTCTATAATTCCATCTCGGTAGGGAGGTGGAAGCCTGCGGTACAGGGCCACTAGGGCTAGAAGTCACTCGCGACCTCAGATCACGCGACCTACTTATACTTATTCGTAGCGGCGGATGCTGCGGGTCTATGCATGACAAACAATCCCCACGTTCCTCGCTTACGATAATATCATCTTCGGGCAAAGTAGTTAGGACAACATCGAGCGTGCGATTGTTGCAATTAAGTATATTGTTAGATTGGCGAAACCCACAGAAGGTGACAAAGTATTCATAATAGCATTGTACATCTTGGTTTGTTGAATACATATTTAAATCAGCCACTAAAACAACATTATCATAGCGAACACATAACCGCTCCAGTAAATGGAACATAAACATATATTCCCGTTCAATAGTGTTAGGTGGAATGTATGCAACACAACATAAAAACAATAACATATTTTGACGGTATACCGTCGCACACACGATTTCGAACGGGTGGTGGATCAAGCTAGCGTTATCAGGCAATGGTACTCTGCGTAAGTCGAGCGCGCCGTGTGGAGTGGCGGCCAGCATGACCCCTCCGTGTTTACGGCCATCCTCGCGGTCACATCTTAGTATTGTGTATCCGCTCGGAGCCAGTTCACCATCATGTATTGAATCATTAATACCAGTCTCGATTATGGCTACCAAATCAACCATAGACTCTAAAATATTATTATAAAACGACTTTAACTTAGTGCGTAGTCCTCTAACGTTTTGGTAAAATAGATCTAACGAGCACTTCGGTTTCTTGCCACTAGCTTGAACCACATTCACACCAATTAAGCACTCTAGTCCCAACGTTTGCGAATGGGAACTATTGAAACTATTAGTATTAGCATATCGACACTGTAAATCATTCCTGTTTCGTCGTTTCGTACCGTTTTCACTAAGAGGAGCGGTCGACGACTGCGCCTGCACTGGCGCCGGTGCGAATCTCGGTGCTTGTCCCCCCCCGCTGCTCGCGGGGACGCCTCGGAAACCAGTCTGACAACTTCACTCCCGCGGGCCACGCCGCCGGCGTGTTTATCCGCTCATTTAAGCTCTCAGGAAATGCAATTACGAAAGCAGCGTGTCTTGAAGTCTTAATTAAACGTTTTTCAACAAGATATTGATCACAATCTTGAAGCTTGTTCAAGTAGGTGAGCACGTTTTGTTCCGTAGTTTCCGGCTTGAAAGACCAAGCCTGCAAATATTTAAGCTTTTCTACGGTTTTGAGCTCGTCATCCTCTTGTCCGCTGCCAGTTACTACTCGCCGTTTAGAATTCCGTGCTTTGCGCGCCGGTTGCCACCCTTCATCGGCGGTAACGTTTTCGTGGCTATCATGTCTTGTATCGTCCGTGCGCGTTTCCGCTAATTTCGTGGCCAGACACTCCAACGATGATAAGTTTGTTTTTGTGGGTAGATTGCGACTTGC
Organism: Orthosia cruda; assembly: GCA_964057195.1. NCBI lineage: Eukaryota > Metazoa > Arthropoda > Insecta > Lepidoptera > Noctuidae > Orthosia > Orthosia cruda. The sequence continues at coordinate 33,772,321 of OZ059830.1, read as the reverse complement.
AGTCGTAGCTGTCACCGTTGGTGTCTTTGGCAAGTTATTTTTCTCACCTACGTCACCATCGGTTCCTGGTTTTGCAGCGGCTGACTTTTTTGCAGCGGCTGCGTATCCACTTTTGCTTTTAGCGCTAGAGTTAACTCTCGCTTGACGGATAGGTCGCTGCTTAGTCGCTGAAATCTCTGGCTGCTCTTGATCACCGTCAGCGTCCAATAGTTTCGGAGGGACAAATTTATTTGTACCCTCAACAGCTAATGTTAACAAGCTCAACGATTGCGCTTGCTTAACAATTATAGCAGTTTGCTCGTCTATTTTAACGTCGAGAGCACTGACTTTTGTCGCAAGATCAGTAACTACTTTATGTAGCTCGCGCACTACACCTTCAAGGGCCTTTTGGGCCATTATTATATTTTTAAAACACGTTAATACTGGGAGCTGTACTACACTGCGCGAAGTACCCACAGTTCTTGTCGGGTCGGGTTAATCACAGACGATTTTGGTAGTGCATGTAAACCCTAATACGGTAGTTAGGTATTTACATACTTTCTGGCATAATTTTAACTATGAAAAAAATTTGTCATTAGAAACTGCTTTCTTAATTTCTCATGCTTGTAAGTAAATCACTCAAACAGCCTTTTGACTTATAATACTTACGAAGATACAAAGGCATAAAGCTCGTACAGTAGGGTTAGCGTGCATCGGTCGGTCATCGTTTAAATAGTATCCCTCGCAGGTACCCGCTGTTATTGCGAACAGTACAACATCATGAGTGGTATCAACCCCATGTTTTATTCATTCGTTCCGTTAAGGATTTGGTAATATAGTGCATTGTGATACAAGGGTGGAAAGTAGGTTATTGCAAACGAGCTGTTATTAACAAGCCCGAGCCGAAGGCGAGGGTTTTTAATGACACGAGTTTGCAATAAACTACACACCCGTGTATCACACGACGTTTTTCAATACAGTTGTGGGGTTAGTAAAAACAAATCAAAGAATTAAGATTTGTTTTTTCCATAAAATAAAAATACCGTGAGTCGCCATATATCGAGATTTTGGGGGCAAAATTTCACCTTGAGCAGTGTTCGCCTCAGATAAAATACCAGGTGGAGTTAATTCCATTTCATCAGTTGTACTTATACTTATATTAACAAAAAAGAACAATTTATCGCAGGAAAAATTAAAATTTTCAGAAAATGGCGCGTTTTTGCTACCGGACATTTTTTTTACAACGAAAATAGGCTATACAGCCTGTTTGGTTTTTGACAAATAATGATGTCAAAATATTTAAATTAAAACTGTTAATTAAATAATATTAAACAACCATATAAAAGACTTTAAAGAATTCAATGCTAAGACTTAAAAAATCTATCCCATTTTATTCTATTTGCAACTAAACTTTTTTAAATCTATATGAATGTGAATCAGTTTTAAGAGCAAATACTCATAACTGCAGGTGTGCGAGTATGTAGTAGGTGTTCTGAAGTTTCTGCTTACCCCCATGGAAAAAGGCGTGAGATTATGTATATATTTATGTTTAAGAGCAAATGCTCTAAGCTAGTATTGATGTTTCAAATACTAGTAATTTATTCCCTAAATATTTCAAAATGTCTCCATTAAATTGTTTGTTTATTCTTTGTTAATAGTTAGGAGGACAGATTATTAACGCTGTCATCAAAATATCGGACGCCATTATAAATTATTCGGGGTATTATTCCCGTGTTCGGGTTTCACCACCGATTAATTAACTGCATACGTATGCCTGGATGTTTATGGATAGAAGCTGTTAACTATGTTATAACTTTACTTGATGGGATGGTCAGGTTATGGGTATGAGCATTTGAAAATGATTGGTTCGATAATATATTTAGCAATCAGTTGGCCGAGTATGAGACATACATGTAAATAGTACTCAAAATTATTAAACCACTATTACACCATTTTAAGGCATTTTGAATTATGAAGGTGGGTCAGTAAAATATGAAGCTAGTTGCAAATGCCAAAGAGTAGTTAGACCTCTATGGAGATCAACGTGCAAGAAACAAGTTACCTAATACTAGTATCAGTAAGTATATTGATACAAGTTTTTTGTACCTAGTGGTAATTAAGAAAAAAAAAGATATCAGCCAAGAAAGCCTACAAAGGCACACTGAATATAGCAAAACGAGAAATGAAGAACTGTCTATGAACATCATTTATCTTCTGTCAACCTTGATCAATCCTGCTCAATTCTCAATGAAAATCAAATTTCATCAAAAAAACATGTAATCTAATTGTTCGCGCCACTTGTAGGTGCGCTCATTGTTTAGTTACCCACATTACTCTTAATACTTTATCTACCCTTCTTGTCAATTTTCGCTGCATTAAACTACACGTTCGACTCTCGAACAGTCTACGTTCGGCCCTCGTCGAGGGTAGCCTCACCGCTCGTGATAAGTCAACCGCCTGGCTATTCACCCTGGATTCCTCACCCGCTGTGAGATCCTACCGCTGTATTACCGCTTTATAAAACCGCACCGTCTGCGATCGACTATCGTCGCCGCCGGATTCGTGGTGGTCACCTCTGATCATCACCTTGAGCCAGCGTCACGTGGCTCGCCGTTATACCGCACCGCATACAGTCCACTCTCGCGTCAGCAAATAGTGCCAGTACCCAGGGAACTTCGAATCAAGACGTCCAGTGGAACAGAGAAGGAGCGCTGCCAGGAATAAGCACGAGCACACCCGCCTCTGAGGTTAGTCGTAGTTTGTTTAATACAGCATCTCTCTCAGTATACCGACCCGTCAGATTCCCAAGGTCTAGCCTATCTTTGAACCCCAGCGCAAACCGCTACGTGCTTTGGCGTGCCTCAGTGCTAATATTGCGCTGCCGCGCCGACACATTATTTCTGGTCTCTTCGAGCCGGATATTAGTTCTGGTTCCTAATCCTACACCTAGTCACTTTGAACTAGGCATATCTAAATATTCCGCTTCACTCTAATATTGAGTTATATTATATTGCCTATTTCATATAGTACACTCGTACGTCTGCTTATCCTATAAGTGTATACTTACGCTTTGTAATATTAAGTACCATTCTATTCCATTCCTTATGAGATAACTACGTAGTTAAATAACTTAACTAGTAAAATTATAAAACTTGTTAATATTTTCATAGTGAGGGTGTTAGTAAAATTCATCGTCCTGTGAACATTCTCGAACCGGTAGCACCGTTGCTCACGTTATTGTTCGTGTCGTGTATGTCACGGGTATTATTGCGAAATCAGTCTTTTATTATTTTGCGCTTGAGTTGATTACCACTCGTTTTGCAAAATGTCTATGTCTCGTACAAAGGCTAAAGAACAGTTTGAAGATGCAACATCACTAGATGTTTTGCAAATTAAACGTATTAAATTAATAGGTAAACGTGATGGTATCTTTTCCCGATTACAAATAGTTTACGATCAATCTTTGAAGGCGTTCGATAACGATATTTCTAAGGATTTGTTTTTATGTAGTATGACATCTTTAGACAGTTTACGTTCTGAATATAAAGAAATTATTGATGATTTAGTTGATGTTGAATTAAATATTGACGCATCTTATAAAGTAAATTATCAATCTATTAACGCCTTTGAAGATTTGTATTGTCGTTGTAAGTTTAGCTTTGATAAATTAGACAACTCGAAGAATGTCCAACACTCTCATGTTTTACCGCAACATAAGTCTATTCGTCTACCAGAACTCGACATAATGAGTTTCTGTGGCGATCCTGTTAGGTGGCCTATATTCTTTGAGTCGTATAAGCGAACTATTCACGAAAATCCTGATTTAACGGATCACGACCGCGTTCAATATTTGATAAGTAAACTTTCTGGTAGGGCACTGTCAGTATGTTCGGGTATCGTGCCCAACGGGGACAATTACCGTGTTATATGGCAGTCACTTCTCGATAAATATGATGATAAGCGTAGTTTAGCTTCTGCTTATTTAGATCAAATATTGGAATTTAGGCCATTTAATATCGCATCGTATAAAAACTTAGACACGTTCCTAGATACATTTGGTTCCGCAGTTTCAAGTTTAAACTCATTAAAATTAGATAATCTTTTGGATTTCGTTCTTCTACACCTTGCATTAAAAAAGATCGATCCTAGTACCGCACGATCTTTCGAATTATATAAGCGAGGCACATCTATGCCTACTTATGATCAATTAGTTAAGTTCTTACGTGAGCAAACTAAAATATTAGAACGTACTGCTTCTCCTGCGAATAGACGAAGTGTTATCGATTCCGCACATAGTTATAACAACAATAAGTTAACTAAAGCCACTCATTCATTTGTAACGTCCTCTAACGTAAATAAAAACTGTAAGCTTTGTAAACAAAACAATCACTTAGTTTTATATAAATGTTCTCAGTTTCACAAGTTAACGATCGATGAACGATTTAATTTAATTAAACAGCATAACGCATGCACTAATTGTTTAAGTATCACTCATAATAATCGTGAATGTAAATCTAACTCAAGATGTAGATTTTGTCAATCGCGTCATCATTCATTGTTATGTCGTAAACAAACGACTGACAACAGCCATTACTCCCGGGAGACGTCGTCGAGTGACATTACGCCTGCTCCTGCGCAGCAGTCGCCGCCACGCTTCCCCACTGCTATGATTGCTACGTCACATAACCAGCTGTCCGGTTGCATTACTACGCACATTGATGATGTTTCGTTATGTAATATTCAATCTATGTTACCGCGTAATAATACCTGTCTATTGGGGACTGTGCAAGTTTATGCGACTGATTCTAATGGTCATAAACAATGCGTTCGTGCACTAATAGATCCGGGTTCTCAAAATAACTTTATAACTTCGGCGTGTTGTCAAAAATTAGATTTACATTTTAATAAACTATCTCACTATGTAGTTAAGGGCATAGGTTCTGCGCCTAACCCTATTAAGGGGGATACTTCTCTCGAGTTATCTTCGCGACTAAATAATACTTCTGTATTACTTAATGCTTATGTCATTGATCGTATCACTGATAAATTGCCTACGGCAGAAGTTGATGTTTCCGCTCTTTCGTATTTAAATAATCTGCCCCTTGCAGACAACAATTTCTATTCGCCATCAGAAATAGATATTCTGATTGGTGCCCCGCTATTCTCTGAAATCTTGTTGTCAGGTCGTGTCACTGGATCGCCTGACACACCTACAGCCTTTGAAACAATCTTTGGTTACTTGATAATCGGTAATGCTCCGATTAATATCTTTGAACACGCATGTATTTCTTTATGTTCCGCCGTGGAACCACCGCACTTAGACTCGGTACTTCAAAAATTCTGGCTCCTCGAGGAGATTGAATATAAACCTACGTTGAGTCCAGCCGCTCTCGAATGTGAAACCTTTTTCACTGAGAATGTTTCCCGTGACAATACGGGCCGCTATACGGTATCTCTGCCGTTCTCCCGCGATCGTGACTCTCTTGGTGAGTCATTTGCCACTGCTAAGAAGCGCTTCATGTTTCTTGAGCGTAAATTAAATTGTTCCTCTCAACTACGAATTGAATATAACGCTATCATCAATGAATATATAGCTAAGGGTTATATTTCAGTCATTAGAAATGATAACCATATGTCTGGTTACTATATACCTCATCATGCCGTGGCTCGGTTAGATAAAACCACCACTAAATGGCGCATGGTGATGGATGCTAGCTCTAAAACCAGTTCAGGTCTGTCTCTCAATGACGTTTTGCATACGGGTGAAAATCTGCAAAATGATTTATTCTTAATTCTTCTAGATTTCCGTTTATATAAAATCGCCTTTATATCAGACATCAAACAGATGTATTTGCAGATTTTAACTCATGCAAATGACCGCAAATATCAAAAGTTTTTATTTCGGTTTAACGCTTGCGACCAGCTAATTACTTATCAATTTAATCGCGTCTGCTTCGGCCTTCGAAGCAGCCCTTTCTTGGCAATGAGAGTACTCAGACAACTCTGCAATGACGAGTGTACCCGTTTCCCGCTTGCATCTACTGTCATAAAACATAATACGTATATGGATGACATTTGTTACTCTACACTAAACCTGTCAATGGGTTTGCAGCTCAGAGACGACCTCCGGGGTTTGCTCAAAGCCGGGGGCTTTGAACTCGTCAAGTGGGCAAGTAACTCATGTGAGTTGCTTGAATCGCTTTCCACCTCTGAGCTTCACACTGATAGCATTAACTTTGAAGAACAGGACCCTAATTTAAAGGTTCTGGGTTTAAAGTGGTCACCCACATGTGACGAATTTATGTTTACTGTACATTTAGAAAATCGTCCAATCACAAAACGCAACATTTTTATCTGTTATTGCTCGTCAGTTTGATGTACTCGGGCTCATTGCTCCAGTTATTTTATACGCTAAACTTGTGTTACAAAATCTTTATATATTAAAACTTGGTTGGGATGAACAACCACCGTTAGAGATTATAAACATTTGGAAAAACTATTTAAATGAGTTACCTACTATTCAAAGTTTACGTTTTAAACGCCATTTAGATGTTTATGAAAATTCAAAAATTTCAATAACTGCATTTTCTGATGCAAGTGAAAAGGCTTATGGTTGCGTTGTTTACCTTCTCATTATAAATGATTCTAACTCAACACCAGTTACTCGATTGAAGACTGTATCTGTAGCCCGGCTAGAGTTATGCGCTTGCTTACTGATGGCAAAACTAGTTCGCCGCGTTATCGATACATACGAAAAACGGCATTCTATTAATGATGTCTACTGTTTTACAGACTCTATGGTCGCACTTCAGTGGCTTAGCGCCTCACCGCATCGATTCAAAACATTCGTAGCAACGCGCATTACAAAAACCGTAGCCGCCATTCCCGCTAATAAGTTTTATCACATTCCTGGTGATCAGAACCCGAGTGACTGCTTATCACGAGGATTAACTCCCGCTCAAATCATAAACCATCCCCTGTGGTTCACTGGGCCTCATTGGCTATGCCAACCTACAAATGAGTGGCCCGCCAAATTCATTGCTGATGATAATTCAATTCATAATAGTTTACCAGAGATTAAGAAAGTACTGACTCTAACCGCTGTAACTAATGTAAGTGACAATGGTCACCCGCTTCTTAACTTATCAAACCGCATTTCAAAATGGCTGGTACTCCTACGTACAGTCACAAACATTTATCGATTTATAAAAATGTTACAGCCTTCTAATCATATAACTCCAGACGATCTTAATTACGCTGAAGCAAAGGTTTTACTCGCATTACAATATTCTTATTTTTCTGACGAAATGAAAAGTCTAAAGTCTAATAAAGGTTGTTCTCGTGCTATTCAGAAGCTTCGGCATAAGCTTCTGAATAGAATTTCTCGACGCTAACGGTCTAATACGAGTCGGTGGGCGGTTACGCAACTCCGATCTCAGCTATGACCAACAGCATCCAATACTGTTGCCTCGTAAACATCATATCGTTGAAATGATTATATCTCATTATCATCGTCAGAACTGTCATACTGGACCGCTCACTCTGATGTCCATTTTACGCCAAAAATATTGGATACTTTCATGCCGAAATATAGTTCGTCATGTTATACATAACTGTTATTTTTGCTTTAGGGCAAAACCTAATCAAGTATTCCCATTAATGGGTGACTTACCCGCTTGTAGAGTGAATGAAGCCAAGGCATTCACTCATACCGCTGTGGACTACGCTGGTCCAATAAATATTATCCCGTATCGCAAACGCGGCGTTCGCTCTATTAAATCGTATCTTTGTATTTTTGTTTGTCTGGTCGTGCGCGCAGTTCACGTAGAACTCGTAAGTGACCTGAGCACTTGCTCATTTCTATCCGCATTTAAACGCTTCTTATCACGTAGAGGCGCTGTGTCTGTCCTATACTCAGACAACGCTACAAATTTTATAGGTGCAAAAAATGCGCTATCGGATATTTATACGCTCATTAATTCTGAAGATCATATAGAATCTTTTAGAAATGAATTAACCGCTAATAAAATTACTTGGAAATTTAATCCTCCGCGTAGCCCTCACTTTGGGGGTCACTATGAAATCTATGTTAAAGCCTTCAAAACGCATCTTCATAGGGTCGTTGGTTCGCAATTGCTAACATATGAGGAACTGACAACTGTGCTCACGCAGATAGAGTGTGTAATCAACTCACGGCCGCTAACCCTACTAAGTGAAGATCCATCGGAACCTACCGCTTTAACTCCATCACATTTTTTAATGTCAACACCACTTAAACATTTACCTGCTAGTGAGGCATCTAATGAAGCGCCAAGCTTACTAAAACGTTATGCTTTGCTAGACCAAATGGTACAATCGTTCGCAAAACGATGGAAACTAGAGTATCTGCATTTGCTTCAATCTCGTAAGAAATGGAATACGTTTTCTAATCCTATTACTATAGGTTCTATTGTTGTTATTGTCACTGACAATGTGTCTCCGCTTTCATGGCCTCTCGGCGTCGTCACTGCCACCTATCCTGGTAAGGACGGCGTTGTAAGAGTCGCTTCAGTTAGGACGACGACGGGTGTCTATAAGAGACCCGTTGTCCGCCTCTGTACTCTACCTTCTCAATAACCTACTCTGCCCCTGAATTCCTTCGTTGTTTTCCACCGCTTTTCTCTTACTTTTAGTTTTAATTTTTATGAAAACCGAAGGTTTTCAAGCCGGGGGCATGTTCGCGCCACTTGTAGGTGCGCTCATTGTTTAGTTACCCACATTACTCTTAATACTTTATCTACCCTTCTTGTCAATTTTCGCTGCATTAAACTACACGTTCGACTCTCGAACAGTCTACGTTCGGCCCTCGTCGAGGGTAGCCTCACCGCTCGTGATAAGTCAACCGCCTGGCTATTCACCCTGGATTCCTCACCCGCTGTGAGATCCTACCGCTGTATTACCGCTTTATAAAACCGCACCGTCTGCGATCGACTATCGTCGCCGCCGGATTCGTGGTGGTCACCTCTGATCATCACCTTGAGCCAGCGTCACGTGGCTCGCCGTTATACCGCACCGCATACAGTCCACTCTCGCGTCAGCAAATAGTGCCAGTACCCAGGGAACTTCGAATCAAGACGTCCAGTGGAACAGAGAAGGAGCGCTGCCAGGATTAAGCACGAGCACACCCGCCTCTGAGGTTAGTCGTAGTTTGTTTAATGCAGCATCTCTCTCAGTATACCGACCCGTCAGATTCCCAAGGTCTAGCCTATCTTTGAACCCCAGCGCAAACCGCTACGTGCTTTGGCGTGCCTCAGTGCTAATATTGCGCTGCCGCGCCGACACACTAATATTTTTTTTCATTTGAAAATGTAAATAAGTAAATACCGATATACTTGATGCCTTCTTGTCGTTGTAACAACAAACTGGGGTATCGACTCGCTCGGATTATTTGTTTGCTCAAACCTTCCGAGCTCGATACGACTGCCTCAGGCGGCCGTGTGGCAGCGATGAAAATTGACTGCAAACTGTCATCTTGTTTACTTTCACAGAAAAATGGCTTTAAATTCACTGCAGAACTAGGAAACTGGTGTTTATGAGTTTACTCCATGAACTGCTCCTTTGCTAAGAACTATTCATGCAATACGATTGCGAAACTCGTTTCCCTATATCCGTGACTCTAACTAAGTCGAAGAACACTATTTCTATGCCATCCTTTTATACTATAATTATGTATGTATCTTTTTCATAATATAGCTCTGTATTTTATCTATGTACACTTGTTATTTTATTATATATTCATGTTTTAATTAGTTGAGTTTTATATTCTTTTTAACATTCCTTGTTTTATACACATTGTCTACTCCTCTTATTCAATAGTCCTATCGCAGGTCTGCTGAAAGATTTTTTTTAAATTAGCAGCTCCTTTGTGATCTTCTATTAATGGGTAAATGACAAATAAGATAAATAAGTCAATAAGAACTATTCTCTGTAACTTACATGGTGTATATAATAAAAATAATTCTATCCAAGTTTGGCTTCCAGTCTAAAAATATGAGAGCTATCAATAATTTACATGGATCATTCGCCACCTGACCTGAGTAACCCAAATGATGATAAATTCAATATTCTTAGGTGAGATATTATCGGTTCTCTGGATTCTTGCGTTTGACTACCCGTGTAGTCATAAAACCGAAGGTTTGTCTCCGAGGAACAGAGGGTTTCAAAGTGTGAAGAGTCTGAGTGAAGTCTGTAACCGTGTCTTGTTTAACGAGGTCTACACAAAGTGGCATTCTGCAATTCTTATTTTAGCGTGTCGATGAAAAACAGACACACTTTAGTTAAATGCCTTGCCTGGCCCAAACTTCAGCTACAGCAACGTCCTCCGCTGACGCAGTCATAAGGTCCTCGCGTGAACAGGCAACAGGACTTGCCGCACAAGATGAAAGATGGGCCACAGATACACGCAGTGACGCCGTAATTGTGCAATAACGAAAGTCAGAAGTTCAAAATTATGTAGGGTTAATCACAGATGATTTTGGTAGTAGATGTAAACCCCCATACACTTTCTCTATAATCGTTGTAATCGATAATCGTGTGGTATCTTTTGTAGGGTCTCTGGACTCTCTGGATAATTGAACAAATCGCCGAGATACTGTTTATTAAACTAGGAGTCTCTCCTGTCAGATGTTTCCCATTAATATCTACAATGACGACATATTTCGCTCTTGTTTTTTTCACAGCAGCCACACTTGAACTTTGATGGAGATTTGTGTTGTCCCGACAAATAAAACTCGGGTATGACAAATAATGGTTATGTGACGAGTTAGTGGTCACATATTGTGACAAACATTGTCCAAAGTGTAGCGGCGAATAGAGCGAGGCGCACACTAGTAATATCTTTGATGTCGCTCCGATAAGCTTATCTGTTTTTTAGACATCCCAGAAAAGACGACGAATTCGATAATTACACAGAATATTTAAAGCGAATAAAAACGAATTACAATGAAAATAGACCCGAAATCGTTTTTTTTTTTATTTTAACTACCTAAATCTTTCTGAGTTAACGCAAGTAAGTAATTAGTTACTAGAATGGGTGCATCCAATTAAACGCAGGTAGTTAGGTATTTACATACTTTCTGGCATAATTTTAAATACGAATAAAAATTGTCATTAGAAACTGCTTTCTTAATTTCTAATGCTTGTAAGTAAATCACCCAGAAAACGTGACGAATTCTAATAGCTTATTAGTGCTCTACGTTGACTTACGAAGATACAAAGGCATAAAGTTGTTTCTCACAAACGGTCCAGCTCGTACAGTAGGGTTAGCGTGCATCGGTCGGTCATCGTTTAAATATTAACCCTCGCAGGTACCCGCTGTTATTGCGAACTGTACAACATCATGAATGGTATAAACCCCATGTTTTATTCATTCGTTCCGTTAAGGATTTGGTAAAATTGTTTTATTTACCCGTTAAAAGAGTTTATTTACTTTTAATGTCGAGGTATTTGAGTGGATGTAGTGAAATATGACTTTTGAGCCTTTTGACAATTTAAGTAAAAACCACTTAAGTATCTAAATGATTTTATTGATGATTCATAGTTCGAGTTTTAATTCTTTAGCCAGCTTTTAAAACTAGAAATTAACCCTTGATACGAGAGATTCAAACTAAATCCAACCAATCTACAAAAGCACAGAAAAAATGGACTGAAAGCTAAATCAATTAGTACCCAAATTAAACTTATGCGAACTTATGGAGTAGAGTAATAACTTACAATGCTACTCTAACGACACCAAAACCGCTGCGAGCAAAAAGGCTACGACCACCCGCTACGAAAAACTTACTGTAATGTAATGAGCTACGGCGTAGCAGTCGTAGATCACCTACAGGACGGAAGCTACGCTTTTTTATTAATACATATTAATGATTTTCGATGGTTTGATTGTGTTTAGTCCATTTTATAACTAGGGAATAATTTTTATTTGGCAATTTATATTCTATCTATCTATTATATGAATGAAAAATAATGTTTGTATGTTTGTCCTCTATACGTTTCTAAACCATTGATGGGTTCTTATGCGTACGCCCGCGAAAATCCCAGGCCTAAAAAATATTTCTTTACGAGACATTGCTACGCACAGTTACAGTAAATTACAAATAAAATTAATTTTATTATTTTTCCTATATTTTAGTGAACTTACTCTTCATCCAATTGGTCTTACTTACACTTAGAAATAATTAATACTAGTCGGACATCGTGTTGTTGATACATTATTATTGACAATACGTATTCTTATATGCGTGTAAGTAATAACTCCGCCCTTCATATTACCCAAATTGTTGGTTCTAACAACATAATTGGTGGCGTAATATTCGGTCAATTTGAAACACTACTCAACTGAAATAGTTCTTGAAAGTTTAGGCTCCAAATCTCGGAATAAATTGAACAACAGGTTGTCAGAACGGGAAACCAGAAATGTTTATGTTACCTGACTAAACCAACTGACAACGGCAGATTCCGCTAATGCCCTAAGCTACGGGCTCGGCTGCACTGTGCTAGATTTTGTTACAAGCTTCTGCCGCTGGCTCCGCCCGCGTGATAGTTGGAAATCATCCCAAGGGAACTTACTCCCGGAATAAAAAGCATCCCATTGCCTAATCCAGAACATCTACTCTATCTGTATGACCAGTTTCATCCAAATCAGTTTAGAATTTAAGACATGAAAAGATACTCGTAACACAATGTCGGACAGAAAACTTACTTACTTTCGTATTTAAAATATTAGTAAATATGGATAGCTATGATAGAAATTTTCTAGCCCAAATACAATATTTTCAATCTATTACCGACTTCAAAAACAGGAGGTAATCAATTCGATATGTTATATTTGTAATATAATTGGAATTAATTCCACCCAGCCCATGATGGAACCATCATCGGACTACCAGACGTACGGCGATGCGTCATCGATATATGGTGGACATCCCATTGCACCCATACGCACTAAACGTTTTGAGAATACTTTTATTATGCGTACAGCTAAGGAGTGGAATTCCCTGCCGGAGTCTGTGTTTCCCGATAGCTACAATCTAGGGGTCTTTAAGTCAAGAGTGAATAGGTTACTTCTAGGCAAGCGTGCTCCACCATCGACCACATCATCGCTTACTGTCAGGTGAGATAGTGGTCAAGCGCGAGCCTAAATAAGATAAAAAAAAAAATACACAATATTCACATATGTTACTCTATATGGGTTTCTAAACATGTTTGCCAAATTTCACAAGTGTATGTATGTTTGCATTTCCACGCATTTCTCCGAAATCCCTTATTCGATCGTGATCATTATTTTTTGCTTGCTCACTTTTTAGTGATAGGGTACTAAAACTAAAAAGAGCGAAATAAAAAACTTTGTACTTTTTAGTGTTTTGCTTTAGAAGTCGGTTTGTTTTTTGTGTATAAGTTTTTATTGTCTTTTCCATTCAGTAAGAGTTTGTTTGGTAGATATTGCTTTTAGCGATAAGACAGTTCGTAAATCAGCTTTGTTATAATTTTGGTGAAGTTACAATCATCAAGTATATTCTATCTACCTATTCCTGTATATAAAAATAAACTAAGCAGTTTCCTTAGTCATTTCTCTCCCGTCACCCGTGGCCTTTGCCGAGTGAGAGATACCGTGTGTTTTTCTTGGATAAAAATGTGTTTCTATAACTGAGAGGTTTTCTTCTAATTAATCAGATGAATTCTTCTAGAAACAACAGTTTACTAACATATTTTCCATGAACCTTAAGGCAATAAATACATGCTTCATAATATGCTTTCCTTTTTGGATATAGCAATCAAATTAATGCACGGAAACATAAAAATAAATCATTTAATATTGACAATACCTTTTATTTCTGCCACTTTCAATCAAAATTAATTGATTCGGTTGAACCGAGCATTGTTGTCATGAAACAAATGAATATAATTATTTTGCATATCTATATCCAACGGTGATGGTCTAACTTGTGGGAGGCCTTCCAACTCTGCATCTTTCGGTACGCGGTCGCCAATCCAGAACTTTTCGCCTCATGGACTATTCGTCCTGCAAGCAATGCCCTGCCTAAGTTTGGCAACGTCTTCGGACTATGTCAGTAACCTTGATCAATCTTCATTTCAGATTCGATCATACTAGTAAATGCCGAGCACAGTCCTCTCCATCGCCCTTTAAGAGACATTAAGCCTTCTGATGTAAACCAATAACACCTGTGCTTATTCATTCAGAAAACTCAGACGGAGTGTTAATAACACTTCAAGTAACTGATCATTGACACTGAACGTATTGAACTGATTGCCAAACAGACGTTACCAATAGACCGGCAAAATGTCAAGACGGAGAGAAAGGAAACTGAAAGTCACTACAAGCCGAAACGGTGACTTTCGACGACTCATGACATCAAAGGGCCGTCTCGGTAAGACTACGTTCACGCAACATTGTTGGGCACGTTTTTTTGTCTCATGGCGTTACGATGCACGTTTTTTTACAACAGTGGGATGTAGCCTTCGCGTTAAACGAAAAGAAAACGTACCGAAAAAGCCTTGTAAACGCAGCTTAAAGACACATACCTCGAACAATCAACGTTGAGATGCTCTGAGTAGTAAGTTATGCTCGTAATGTTTTATGTTCCTCCCTTTCGTTACTTTTATCTTATTTTGAAGTTAATTAATCAAGGTTGTTTGTGTAAGGGTTGTTTGATTTTTCCTTGGTAAACAATGTTTGTTTCTGGGTTTGTTTTAAGACAAGAACCGTACGTCACATAAACTTATCTACTAAATAATATTCACAATTCACAATTACCGAATTGATGGATACTTATATTGTTAATTAAATTAAGTAAACTATTTGCAATTTAAACCAGTTCACTGCTATACCAATAAGACTGTTACCGTCACGCACAACTAAGTAATAATGATATAAAAAATAAGTAATTATTACGAGTTGAAAGCAGTAACTAAAATTTTTAACGACTTTATTATATATACGGAAATAAATAGCAAATGGTTTAACAACAATGTATCGTGGTTCTTCTTATCCCTGTTTTGTAAACCTACGTATATGTTGCATGTATTTTAGAATTGCAAAGAGAATTTCTTCGAAACCGAACAATTGTAAAGCCACAACGATCCTGTTGAACGCGCAAAACAATCGCACTCGACTTGTGAACGAAACCTCACAAGAACTTCAGAGAGATTTAATATAATTGCAAAACTCTCTGTTGTGGCTCCAATTAAAGCTCTCGAGTAGGTGATTTCTGTAAGTATGGGCTACTAAGGGATTAAGACTAGAGGATGGTATCTGGACAGCGTTCTGCATACAGCAATTGGCTGAAAGAATGTGGTGATAATGGCTGTGTAGGAAATTGTGGCCGCGTTTTAAATGATGCCATTTATGAATGTAGATGCATTCATTGGCTTTCAAAAACGGAAAAGCCCCGAATTGAAAACTTCCATCGCGATCCTTTTAAAAGTTTTTCACCAATGAAAAACAATACATATTTTACCCGAAGTCCTGTCCGAAGATATTATGGAAAGGCAAAAACCGCTATTGCAATGCTAAAACGAAAGAACTTGTAAGGGTGAGCCTTATAGTGAACAAATTTTAAGGACGATATTTCAGATCTGCAGTGTATTCTTCTTAACAACGTCGCGTTTTCTTCAAAAGACTGCAGACTTGCTCATCCGTAACTCCGTACGAGGCATTTCAGTCCAGTCCAGACTGAAATGCCTCGAATACTAATCCCATTTATATAGATAATACTCTTAAAATTCGAATGGAAAAATAACACAATTTGTTAAACTACGATTTTATAAAAAGATACTTTATATTCGTAGACGTACGAGTATCAACTCAGAGACTACGATGCATTCATAAAAGCTCTTGAGACATCTTTTCTAATATAACCAAAATTATTCATGAATAAATATTCTGCTTGAAATTGTAGCTTATAGAAAATAATATCGTTTCAAGAACAAAAACAAATACAGAGGGATTCTAAACAAATTAATTGAATATTATCGCCGAACTTTAATCCATACTTAAGCCCTGATTGACCTCACTCACTGAGGGAAACCACGGCGATGCGATGAATAAAATAAATGTTTCATTGTTATTTCTGTAAATATTTAATCTGAAGTTTCGAGCCGTCTGGTACAATATTTGTATATGAAATATTTGGAACTCGCTAAGATTAAAATGAGGTAATCCTACGAGGAGTTTGGGTTATCAATGTCACCCGATTATTGCAAACGCCGTTATTTTATAATAAAGCGTGTAATATTGTAAAATCTTTTTCCTCATTAACTAGTAAAGATTGAATTTCTTGAACTTCAGCATAATACATACATATGATTTTTGCAATAACCCGGCGACATTAACAAATAGTAGCAATTGACTTAGATGTTGGTAAATGAGAAAGTAGTAGGTAAGTACAAATATTGAGTGGTAAAATAAAACTTCTGTAACTCAATATACCCATTGAAACATCGTATAATTTGAGCTCACGAAATGTCCAGCAATTCCAAAGCATAAATTGATCGAACAATTTGGTATGCATTCTTGGAATTAAAGCTTCAACCCGATATGAGCCAGTGAATACAAGCAATCAAACGTTTCCTGGAATAGCTATCACATCGGCTTTGATGGAATTATCGTGAAATTCGTACGAACATAGCTTTAGTATTTCACTAACAAGATATTTTCGTAATTAACGAACAATGTTCTGATTTGAAATCTGCATTAATTTGTGTTAATTGGTGCTTATGTGGTGTTTGTGTCGTCCAAATTGATATTGTTTTAGCTTTTTGGGGTTTGGTTGCAGCGGTTTTAAGGCAGGTAGGTACTACAGGATGATCACTAGTTATAACTAGCAACCTGCCCCTACTTCGCACTTTATTTATCTTTTTTGTAACCTAATTGGTAATTACAGTTTTGAGCCGTTTGGGGTCGAAACGCTTGGGTCATGGGGCCCGAGTGCACGTCTTCTTTTTAAGGAGATCTCTCGCCGACTGATCGACACTGTGCGTGACCAGAGAGCTGGCTCTTTCTTTGTATATAGTGTAAGTAGTTAGGTTTAGTATAAGTTTGTATAGTTTAATTTTGTTTATTGTTTAAGTATGTACATATATACACATTTGTTTTACAAATAAATGCATTACATTTCGGAAAAAAATATATCTATGACGTGATAAAATATCATCATTGGTTTATTACAGGTAAGTCTAATATCAATCTTACCGAAAACATATTATTAAGAGGTAAAATTATAATGGGTAATCTCTGGCATTACTGATCCGATTTCCAAAATTGTTTAACTGATATTAAGTTACACTATGGTTGAGTGGCACAACCTACTTTTTATCCCGAAAACTTTATCGGGTTCTGTGGACTAAACCACGGGAGCACAGCCGCAAGAAAGTTAGTGTTTTATATAGTTACATAAACTCTCCAGAATAAATTATCTAAGCCCTTAAAACCTATTGTGAAAATCGTAAATTCATAGTGTAGCTTCGAACTTAACAGTCACACAGACAGACAAGAAAGGCGAATTTATTTTAAACTGCTTACAGAAAAACGTATCTATGGTCTGTGTGGAAGAAGTGCTGGTTCACACATTTCTGTGTAACTAATATTTCAAAACTTAAAAAAAAAACATTTGCCTGATAGAAAACTCAATACAAAAAAAATACTATTGAAAAAGGGAAAGCATTTATTTTTTCTTTAAATTCACCAACTTCTATCTAGGGCAAGTAGTCCACGTACTAAATAACACTTACCTTGAATAAAAACACTTGATTGTACGTTTATATGCTGTCCATGTACTCCATGTAGTACACAAAAAACGCTATTTATTGCTCTAAATCCTCATCCGTCTTTCAGAAGTATTGAAGGTTGTTTCACAAGAAAAAGGATATTATTTTATAAATTCTTCATCCGAATAGATAGTTAAACACCTCGTTTATATCTCCTACTTTAGAGCCACTATGAAGTGCGGATTTATTTCAAATGGATTCGTATTTGTGGAAAGAAATCGATGAAAGCATTGCTGTGAGAGTAATCCTACGTTTAAGGGTGCATTGCTTTATTTCGTACATATTAAAACTGTTTACAAGAATGACCAAGCCAAAGACTGAAGAACACTATGCGTAAAACTTTTAAAGAGACCAAAACTCTACGCAAATAATTACCCATTCTAAAACAAAAGTTGTATTATTAATACCTGCCGTGTTAGTACAATATCTCCGGATCCCCTTTTGTTCTGAACGGAGCAAATAAAACGAATAACAGTATGAAGTCATATTTATGTAGGCGGCCCTGAGCCTGATAGAGATTAAGAGAGAAAGAGAAATAAAAAATAGCTGGCTGCTAAACCCAAATATATTTCATCGTTGTTTGGAAAGGCCGCAGCCCGTAGCCCGCGCTCCGGAATGACGCGGCATCCGAATGATGAGCACCCGTTTTTCACCACAGCGCCATTGATACTTTCGTATTCATGAATATTATTCAGCTTTAATTTAGTAACAAAATCAGAAAATACATCTCGCTTGCCATCTCGGCCCAGTTGTAAGCGTAGGCTGGCGAACTAATTGTTTTATACATTTTGGAAGTTGCTGTAAGTGACGTTAGAAATAATCACCGATGAACGTGGAGTGCTTTTAGATAGGGAGTACCTTAAATAATGAAGATAACTTGGTAGTTTGCTATAGTTGGTAATCGTAGAAGTTGTAATTGCTGCCCTTTGATCATCAGCTGAATAGATTGCTTCGTCTACGACTTGCTTAGAAATGCCTTTGCGACGAATAAAATCAAATAAAAAAGACTAAATGTTCATCCTTCAACTATACCTAGAATTTTTAAATAAGTTACTAATCAATCAATCTCGCTACCCTTTGCTTACCCTTCTTTAGGTTAGATGTTTGATTCGTCTTCCAGTCTAACCTAAATTTGACCATGCACCCAGAATAGCACTACGTACAGGTATAAAGTATTAAAAGCATTGACAGGTAAATTCATAAATTTTATAAATACGAACATGGATACAAATACTGCAAACATAGATAAAATACCTAATTCAACAACAACGGAAACTGTTCCGTTTGTTATTTTTTTTGAAATAAATGTCTCACACACTGGTGTGAGACATTTATTTCAAAAAAAATAAATTAAAAACTATGAATATAAATTAACATTTGGAGAATGCCCATTTTGTATGGATAAATGTACTGACCGAAACATTTTAGTGTCCTGATAAAAACACCTATAATTGATTATGTTACCTTAATTAATTACACGTACCAACTTTAGTAAATTTTCATTGCGGTACTTAAAAGATATTGAACGAAATATATTCCTTTTTAGGTTACAGTAGATTCACAGCAATTTGGACTCTATGCCAACATATTTAAGATTTGTATTCGTTAGACATTTATTCAAGTGCTGTTAAGATATATAATGTTATTCTTACTTACCGGTGTAGATCCAAACCCGTAATATGGTCCAATATATTATCAAGAATCTTCGACAAAATGTTATGTCTGCGCATATATGGCGCCAACATCAAAGAACAATTGAGACACCAACTTCGAACAGTAGCCATGTCGGAAATCACAAATATAAAGTCCTGTCTTATTAAGCACTATTTTCACAAACACACGGCGGTGTTGTAGTGATAAGTATTTAGTAACGGCGGAACGTAAAACTCAACTTGACGCCACAAAACACAAACAAAACAAATGAAAATACGACTACTGTCACTGTCAAATGAAATGACGGACAATTATAGGCATGTTACCAAATCGGTAATATAATCGATTTCTAAAAACATGATTCATTTTTTATCTTGGTTTGCATTAAACTAGTAAACCACACCAATTTCAAAATAAGTTTGTTTACATTAAAGAAGTGAATCCGGATGGATTGATTCAGTGATTCAGGTAGATTATTAAAAAAAAAACGATTCATCGATCTTCTTCTTTAATCGATGTCAGATCATGTCAACATGCTTCAACCCTAACATAAATGGCGGAATATGTTTGAGCTGTGAAACGGAAGTAAAAATACTTATTAATTCAAGAAAATGAACCCCACTAGTAATCTTTTTGAAAAGAAGTTAAAATACTTAAAATATTTTTGTTTTATTTATTGTCCAGAAATGATTGTGACACAATAAACTTTTTTTAAGTACTGTCCATGGGCATTCTCTTTTGATTTTGTTACTTTAGATTGTGCCCTATGGAGCAGGACCAGCATGTTTCTAAGCATTCTTATCTTGAATATAATCATCTTATTTGTAATTTGCTTTCATTTAGTTTTAATATATCACAAGGTATTTTGTTATAGAATTTAACACAGTACCCCATGAAAGATGAGTGTACTTTAGCTAGTCTATAAGATGGTTGGTCTAACTTATCTTTATTTCTCGTATTACAATTGTGTCTATCACTGACTTTACTAAAGAGATGTATATTTTTCCTTGCATACATAATATTTTCATAAATGAATTGGCAAGAAACTTTCATAATATTAATATATTTAAATAGTTCTCTAAGAGATTCTCGGTGACTTAACTTATATATATGGCTCTGACAGCTCACTTTTCAATATAAATATGGATTCAATGTCAGCCGCTCGACCCCACAGTAAAATACCGTATGACATAATGCTGTGAAATTAACTAAAATAGACCAAACGCGCGGTTTCTAAATCCGTTAACTGTCTTATCTTTCTAACAGCATAAGCGGCTGAGCATAGCAGTCCCACAAGAGATGTAGAGATGTGTATGTGAGGACCCCATTGCAATTTGTCGTCTAGAGTGTTTCCCAGGAAAACTGTTTGATTTACAAAGTCCAGCTTTTCGCCATTCAATATGATATCGCATTCGGTACTTCTAACATTCGGCATTGGTTTTTTTTTTCATTTTTACCAAATTGTTTGCCGTGAACTAATTTTGGACCTGATGAAGCATGCAGCAATTACCCATCTAACAAAGTTCCTTCCCCGGTAATCATTAGAACAAAATCATTCATTTGTTTCCTTGCTTCATTAAGTAATAGTACTCTATCATATCTCTGGTTTATAGTAGAATACGCGAGTCTTTATCGATCCATAATTATTAATAAAAAGTAACAAGCACATCCAAACTTGTCAGTGACATAATTGTTTTGATGGCTCCAAAGTTGAGCGAAGGCGGGGAGGCTTATCAGCAATGTCATTAGACTATGTTTTGGAATATCGACTTTAAACCTTAGTGATCAAAGCGATCAATAGGTACTTTACTTTGTTTTGGGATTTATTAAGCGATTATTTGGCATTGAATTGACAGTTTATTTATTGTCCAGAAATGATTGTGACACAATAAACTTTTTTTAAGTACTGTCCATGGGCATTCTCTTTTGATTTTGTTACTTTAGATTGTGCCCTATGGAGCAGGACCAGCATGTTTCTAAGCATTCTTATCTTGAATATAATCATCTTATTTGTAATTTGCTTTCATTTAGTTTTAATATATCACAAGGTATTTTGTTATAGAATTTAACACAGTACCCCATGAAAGATGAGTGTACTTTAGCTAGTCTATAAGATGGTTGGTCTAACTTATCTTTATTTCTCGTATTACAATTGTGTCTATCACTGACTTTACTAAAGAGATGTATATTTTTCCTTGCATACATAATATTTTCATAAATGAATTGGCAAGAAACTTTCATAATATTAATATATTTAAATAGTTCTCTAAGAGATTCTCGGTGACTTAACTTATATATATGGCTCTGACAGCTCACTTTTCAATATAAATATGGATTCAATGTCAGCCGCTCGACCCCACAGTAAAATACCGTATGACATAATGCTGTGAAATTAACTAAAATAGACCAAACGCGCGGTTTCTAAATCCGTTAACTGTCTTATCTTTCTAACAGCATAAGCGGCTGAGCATAGCAGTCCCACAAGAGATGTAGAGATGTGTATGTGAGGACCCCATTGCAATTTGTCGTCTAGAGTGTTTCCCAGGAAAACTGTTTGATTTACAAAGTCCAGCTTTTCGCCATTCAATATGATATCGCATTCGGTACTTCTAACATTCGGCATTGGTTTTTTTTTTCATTTTTACCAAATTGTTTGCCGTGAACCAATTTTGGACCTGATGAAGCATGCAGCAATTACCCATCTAACAAAGTTCCTTCCCCGGTAATCATTAGAACAAAATCATTCATTTGTTTCCTTGCTTCATTAAGTAATAGTACTCTATCATATCTCTGGTTTATAGTAGAATACGCGAGTCTTTATCGATCCATAATTATTAATAAAAAGTAACAAGCACATCCAAACTTGTCAGTGACATAATTGTTTTGATGGCTCCAAAGTTGAGCGAAGGCGGGGAGGCTTATCAGCAATGTCATTAGACTATGTTTTGGAATATCGACTTTAAACCTTAGTGATCAAAGCGATCAATAGGTACTTTACTTTGTTTTGGGATTTATTAAGCGATTATTTGGCATTGAATTGACAGTTACGTAAAAACATTGTTATTTGGTAATTTGTCAGCCAGTCTTTTATCATCGTAAAACGTGCGGATACAGAGAGGGTGCAACGGGGGCTATTGCCCTCCTCCTGGGCCTCAACCAAACTGAGTCTTAAAAGCCAAATAAGAAGTAAAGATAGCATAATCTAGTTTTTTTTATTTATTACCTACTTTGATATTAATAAAATGTCTCCATGGACTTGACTTAATGTCCTATAGCCCCTAGTTGGGGCAGAGGGCGTCGTCAGAAGTCCTCCATCGCGATCGATCTTGAGCTTCACGCTTCACCTCGCTCCATGTCCGATACTCATCGCTTCTGCCAACACTGTGCGACGCCAGGTTTGACGGGGAAGGCCACGCTTTCTTTTCCCTTGGGGATTCCTGTCCAAAGCTTGCTTGAGTATGCGATCGGGGGGTCCCGATCGCATACTCAAGCAAGCTTCGGAGCGTGGGTCAAGCAAGGGTCGGAGCGTGTGGCCAATCCATCTCCACTTGCGACGCTTGATCTGGCGGTCGATCGGGCTCTCGTGGCATTTCTCCAACAGCTCTACGTTGGAGATGGTCTCGGGCCAGTAAATTCCGAGAATGCGACGGAGACAGCGGTTGACGAAGACTTGTATTTGGCGTGAGATCGAGCAGCGACAGGAGGCAGCTTTGGCGGACACCCGCGTGTACTGCAACATCATCCGATATGAGGCCGTCATGAGTAACCTTACAGCAGTAATTCTTGTCAATACTCTGCAACAGACGGACCATTTTCGGCGGCACTCCAATGTCCAGCAGGCGGGACCAGATACTAGACCACTTCAGCGTATCAAAGGCCTTTTCGAAGTCTACAAAGGTTAGATAAATCTCCCTCTGCCATTCTGATGCATTCTCAAGCCACATTGAGCTGATAAAATGAAAGATACTAAGTGTTTTTGTGAATACACTAGCTTCTGCCAGCGGCTACGCCCAAGTGAAAGTGTTTTGTTATCCCAAGGGAACATTATACCGGGATGAAAAGCCATAGTAGCCTATAAGCATCCCAGACTATAATCTATGTTTATGCCAAATTTCATCCAGATTCGTTCAGCCGTTCTAGCGAGATTGAGTAACAAACATACATCCTCACACACATCCATCCAAACTTCCACATTTATAATATTAGTAAGATTAAATTGTTATAATGTCCAATGTTACACATGGTTTTTGCCCACATATGTTAACTATAAATAGTAATAATTGATTTAGGAATATAGAGAATAAATACATATTACTAATTAGGAATACGTAATTTGGCGTTATTATCAGCACATTAATTCAGTAGATGGATTGGTAATCGCAGTAAATCGTTATTAGAGCTTAGAAGGTGTTCGATCCGTGTGTTCGCGAGTACACTCAAGCCCGCCCATTCGCTGCTGTCTTTCTAAATAATGGCTGTCTTTCGCAGACAACGCGCCGTATAACATTATATTGAACGTCCAAGAACTTTAACTTCATTGCTTACTAAAACTATCCAAACTATGTTTACCCAGAAACGTGAACTAGTGAAATCTAAACTCAGTTGAAACCGAGATATTGTATCTTAACGACTGTCGGAAATCCCAACTATGTTATGGTTATGTATCCTTACACAGCTAGGTATACGTCTGAAAGATTGGTAAGTATTCATGACCCTCCGCTAACTTTGAATGGAAAAGTACCGAGGGTTTTCGTTAGACAGCCAGAGTTTTGAAAATGAGTTAGTACCTGCCATTTGTCTGAGTTTGAGAACAAAGGTGTAAAAATTAAGTACGCATCACGGTATATTGGATGACTGAAGATGATAATAATAGAAGTATTTTAGCAGTAACAAATGAAAATAGTCCTTACATAAATTGTAGTACGATCTCTTAGAATATAAATAAAACATAATGTTTTATTATTTGCATGGCTTGTATATTCATTACTTAAAAGCCAGTAAAGGCATTTTAATAGCTTTCAGTGTCCTCGTGCCACAACAGAAATATAAAAGCAATGTAGGAATGTTTGCGTGCGATAAAACTTTAATGTCAGTTGCTTTTTACACACTTTGCAGATTTCTGACCAAACATTTTGTGAGGAATTTAGTGTTTTATTTATAAGATAAATCGTAGTAAGGCCTCGCCAATAAACAGGGCGCAATTTTGCTGAGCAGGCGAGGGCACTTCACTCGTTTTTGTCAAATCAAGAGCAATGCCCTTTCCATTTTACGCTCGACACATTCATGGCATTTTTCATCTTTGTTCTTTTTGTTCAAAGTGATGTGAATGTGTGATGAAGTTATAAAAGATACTGTCGTTTTATGTCTTCATAAAATTGAAGATAGTAAACATATAAAAATAACAGGCCTCAATTTTCTGAATTCTTTACTTAAAACCCAATTGACCTTTTCTTGATTGTGAAATTTCTTCAATTTGGTTCTGCTTCATAAAACAGAGTCTAAGAATAACTTCAATACACAACATTTAAATAGATACAGCAGACATAGAATAATTGGAAAATCTTTTATATTAACACCACGTTCAATGGTTGACTGTCAAAGGAATTCTATCAGTTCAGTGGGAAAGCATTCAGCCGTGAACGCGGTATATGAAATTCCTAGCCTTTCAGAAGTTTACGAAAGTCCTTCGCAAAACTGTTTGTCTGCAATCCTAGGTATAAATTAAATTTTTATTTAAACAAGAAGAACTTGTACTGTAATTTGTGTTGATTTAACTTTCAAAGACAAACCACAGAACTTTAGCTCAATTACGAAAAGTAACTTTTCCATTTTGAAACTATTCGTAGTAAACCCGTGTAGCAAAGTTAATCCAAATCTTAAACGTTGCCAAACTTGTATACCAACATAAGCCTTTCTTTAATACCAAAGGAGTTCCATAGTATTCCCTGCGGTGTTATAAAAGGAAACTGTGGCGCTATACTGAGGGAATGGGGAGCAGCGACCATCTGTGATCTCGACATACGGCTGTGCTGTCGTTAACCGCATTGCTTGATTTTACGGTTTCCGTCCCTTGATTTGTTACAATTAAGCAAAGGTGGATTTGTTCAAACATTTCCCATTAGTTCGGGTGTTTTGTTCTTTTTTTTTCAAATTAAAAAAAATTACCATTCGTTCGGGTGTTTTGTTAATTTTTTTTAAATTATTTTCCGTCGAACTGTTTTTATTGTCTTTACGAGGAACATTTTTCCTCAAAGTATAGATATTTTTCTGCTTCAATCACTTTAAAATTTGCAATTGTTTTTGCAATTTTCACTGAAATAATGTAACAAATTAACTATAGCCCTCAAGACATTATGATACTGAGCCCCTAGCACGAGTTTCTGCGTAATTGGATCGACTACGTTAACGTATCGCCTCCGACAATTTTTGTATGCAAAATTAATCAGCGCCATGTGTCCGTATTTGGAACTAACAAATCGGTAGCACAAGTTTTTGACAATTGCCTTCGTATCGAGTTCACGTATTTACGTTGCGTTAACGCTCCAAATGTATGGGAATCGGTAGCACGAGTTTTCATTTTGACATGTAGTATCGAATTTTACGCTAGGTGTGACGAAAGCACGTCGAAAACTATCTCACTGACATTTTCTCGGTGAGACATTTCACGTCAAACAATTTTCCGTATTTATTTGGGTATTTTTGCAATAAAATGCTATTTAATCATGAAAAAAAGGGGCAGGCATGCTGTCTATTGATTATCTTACCTCCTAATTTAATAAAGAGGCTAGGAGGAGATGTTAAACGAGGTAGACAACATTTTCATTTTCTTTGTAAACAAATGTAGTAGTAGTTTCTATTAATAAACCATTTCTATAAGTTATTGATACTAACCACACATAGAGCGGCGCGCATCGCCCGCTCCGTCTTCCTGCCATGGTGGAGTACGGTCTCTAGCGCGTTATTCGCCGCAACTCTACGTTTTACTTGCGGTTCTCCATAATTATTATGACTCATTTAAAGATTCAAGAATCAAAGAAAACGGCGATATGCCTTATAAATTAGAGATTATAATACTAGTATGCACGTATGCCTATATATTTTGCAACCGGTTTATACCGGTATTTATAGTTAGTTTGGGCATATGGGTTAGAATTTGGGATAAACAACATTGGCAGTTGCTTCAAGGCAACTGAAGCATTTAATTTTATCAGCAGCTAAAATGTTCTTGAGTAGGTACCCTATTAACAACAATACAAATCTAAAACGTATTAATATACATTTTCTTCAGCAGGTCTTATGGGAATGGTTGCGGTATTTTAAGTAGCAAAAACCGTAAGCCGTTCTACAATTCTAGCTAGTCTGTCGATGATAAACAGAGACAGATGTACAACGAAAGAGAGAAAACTAGGACAAAAATGAAACAGAATCCCTTCGCAGCGTGACGAACGGTCTATTATAAAGACCTTCCATCGTTATTGCCACCTGACAGCCAATGTTCCAGAATCCAGAGTAATCTTTATGAGACGAGAAATCGATGCAGAGAGTGGACTGTGATAGGACTCTCCTTCAAAACTAATCGAATCCTAAGTCAAATCGTTCCTTCGTACATGGAAAGCCTTGTTGGCTCAGCCTATTATTATTTAAAATTCCTACTTGTTGTTGATGTTTATTGAATTTATTATATTTCTAACATGTACTTAAGTATACGTGAATTGAATAAGTAAATAACTAAGCTATTAATGTGATAATAAAAACCTAAATAAACAGAAACTATGTTTTTCCTAATCTAAACATACATACATAAACTTACGCTTTTGCCGGATGGGGGTAAGTAGGTAGAAACTACAGAATTCCACCTGCTACGTCATATTCACGTTCATACTTCTACACGCACGCGAGTTATGACATGCACGCACGCTGGCCTTTTTGAAGAACATCACAATAAGATCTGTTGCGGACGGTACCCGGGTGCTGTAAGTACCCGCGGTCGCCCTGGGACAGTATCCCACTGTTGTTTGACGTGCTTTCCATACGCTCTGAGTCAAGCGACTCTGCTGGTGGCACTCGCCACCACGCAGCCCTGAATGCGTATGTAGGGTGGTAGGTACTAGGAAGACCCACATACAAGAACCAAGTTTTGACCACAGAAATAAAAAGCGGGTTTTTTCATGAAAAATATTGTTGCATGTGTTTCAGGCCATTTTTGCGTTCATCTTTACTTAGCCGAAATCTTAAGAACCTTATTTATAAACCTTAATACATAAATATAATCATTACAGTACTAATAACCGGCGTGTGTGTATGACTAGATGTATGAATGTGAGTGAAGCAAAAGAAGTATGTAAGGATCGTAGCAGGTGGCGTTCTGTAATTTCTGCTTACCCCCATGGGAAAAAGGCGTGAGTTTATGTATGTATGTATGTATGTGTATAATCATTACAATTTTTGATTTTTTACACACGGGCCCTTGTAGGCATACGACAATAATAATTACACATTTTTCTCATCATCGTTTTTCAATCTATCATTCAAAATTACACCAAACATAGGTACTTCCTATTCTAAACTAATATAGTAAAATTGTTTTAACTTTATTTGTACAAGGTAATCTCTGGAAGGAAACGCCTGCCGTTCCTACCGCTAAGTGTAGCAGTAAGAACTTCATGGGCTGATAATGCGTTAAGAATAAGTAATAGAATATATAGCTACTGTAGGTGGTACTAATCTATATAATGCATTGATGAAATAAAATGCAGATTTAATGAACAAAACTTTGTATTATATAATGTTCTTTCATATTCGCATCATAATAAATTGACAGAGCTTCTAAGATTCCAACCATAGCTCATAGCTGCTCCAAACGCTTGAAACAGCATGAAGAGCATTTGTACCAAAACGGTTGTGAATTAGTAGATACTTTTAACGTCGTCGTAAGTTATAAAATATTCCCCCAATTCCTTCGTTGGATGTCACTATTGCACGAAGAGACGTATAGCTTGCCGTGGGCTTTGTAGAAATCACGGCTGCACTCTTGTAGACGGTGGTGCAAGCGATTGGAATGGCTTGTCTTCTCTAAGTGGCAATGTTGGCTTACATTGTTCCGGTGTCGACAAAGGCTTTTGGCTAGTACCGGGAATATTTTATTCATCATCTCCTGTTGGCAAAAGAAGTTGATATAGAACAAAATACAAAGATTCTGTAACTAAATACAACATTGTCGGTCGTGCAGTGTTATTGCACTTTTCCATTAGGAATTTCTTAGTGGCAACCCGGAGTCTCACTCTAAGTGCTGTGCACGGCAATAGGCCCGCCTCTTACTACATGAGACCTCATAGGATTAAGCGGATGAAGCGCATTTTGCATAATTGTATGAATCTGTGCAATAAACTTACTTGTTTGCTTCTTTATGAAGTTCACCATGATGATGACCTAAGTGAAGTGAGTTCTTTTTGGATTCGTTAATTCTAAAATCACAGAACCATCGTACATAACTTTACGTCTGAAATTATTGGTAAATTTAAATAATTATTTGAAATGACAACAAACAACAATAGACGTTTACATCTTAGGGTCTGCTCACACTGAGACGCAATGCGATAATACATATAAACCGCGCGGAATTTAAAATTAAAAAAGTGATTAAAGTCTCCATCCTCTATTATTTCTGTTTTATGTTTTTCTTTTGGAGTAACAGATGATTTCTAGCGTTTCTATTTAGGCTTGTAAGTGGCGTTGTTAACTTCAGCTTGCTCAGTCATAAATTTGCTGATGAAATCTATTTATTCATATGTCGTCACTCAGGTCATCATCATGGTGGACTTCATAAAGAAGCAAACAAGTAAGTTTATTGCACAGATTTATACAATTATGCAAAATGTGCTTCATGTGCTTCATCCGCTTAATCCTATGAGGTCTCATGTAGTAAGAGGCGGGCCTATTGCCGTGCACAGCACTTAGAGTGAGACTCCGGATTGCCACTAAGAAATTCCTAATGGAAAAGTGCAATAACACTGCACGACCGACAATGTTGTATTTAGTTACAGAATCTTTGTATTTTGTTCTATAACAACTTCTTTTGCCAACAGGAGATGATGAATAAAATATTCCCGGTACTAGCCAAAAGCCTTTGTCGACACCGGAACAATATAAGCCAGCATTGCCACTTAGAGAAGACAAGCTATTCCAATCGCTTGCACCACCGTCTACAAGAGTGCAGCCGTGATTTCTTCAAAGCCTACGGCAAGCTATACGTCTCTTCGTGCAATAGTGACATCCAACGAAGGAATTGGAGGAATATTTTGTAACTTACGACGACGTTAAAAGTATCTACTAATTCACAACTGTTTTGGTACAAATGCTCTTCATGCTATTTGAAGCGTTTGGAGCAGCTATGAGCTATGGTTGGAATCTTAGAAGCTCTGTCAATTCATTATGATGCGAATATGAAAGAATATTATGTAATACAAAGTTTTGTTCATTAAATCTGCATTTTATTTCATCAATGCATTATATAGATTAGTACCACCTACAACAGCTATATTTTCTATTACTTATTCTTAACGCATTATCAGCCCATGAAGTTCTTACAGCTACACTTAGCGGTAGGAACGGCAGGCGTTTCCTTCCAGAGATTACCTTGTACAAATATAGTTAAAACAATTTTACAATATTAGTTTAGAATAGGAAGTACCTATGTTTGGTGTAATTTTGAATGATAGATTGAAAAACGATGATGAGAAAAATGTGTAATTATTATTGTCGTATGCCAACAAGGGCCCGTGTGTGAAAAATTAAAAATTGTAATGATTATACACATACATACATACATAAACTCACGCCTTTTTCCCATGGGGGTAGGCAGAAACTACAGAACGCCACCTGCTACGATCCTTACATACTTCTTTTGCTTCACTCACATTCATACATCTAGTCATACACACACGCCGGTTATTAGTACTGTAATGATTATATTTATGTATTAAGGTTTATAAATAAGGTTCTTAAGATTTCGGCTAAGTAAAGATGAACGCAAAAATGCCCTGAAACACATGCAACAATATTTTTCATGAAAAAGCCCGCTTTTTATTTTTGTGGTCAAAACTTGGTTCTTGTATGTGGGTCTTCCTAGTACCTACCACCCTACATACGCATTCAGGGGTGCGTGGTGGAGAGTGCCACCAGCAGAGTCGCTTGACTCAGAGCGTATGGAAAGCAGGTCAAACAACAGTGGGATACTATCCCAGGGCGACCGCGGGTACTTACACCACCAGGGTATCGTCCGCAACTGATCTTATTGTGATGTTCTTCAAAAAGGCCAGCGTGCGTGCATGTCATAACCCGCGTGCGTGTAGAAGTATGAACGTGAATATAACGTAGCAGGTGGCATTCTGTAGTTTCTACCTACCCCCATCCGGCAAAAGCGTAAGTTTATGTATGTATGTTTAGATTAGGAAAAACATATAGTTTCTGTTTATTTAGGTTTTTATAATCACATTAATAGCTTAGTTAGTTACTTATTCAATTCACGTAAGTACATGTTAGAAATATAATAAATTCAATAAATATCAACAACAAGTAGGAAGTTTAAATAATAATAGGCTGAGCCAACAAGGCTTTCCATGTACGAAGGAACGATATGACTTAGGATTCGATTAGTTTTGAAGGTGAGTCCTATCACAGTCCACTCTCTGCATCGATTTCTCATCTCATAAAGATTACTCTAGATTCTGGAACATTGGCTGTCAGGTGGCAATAACGATGGAAGGTCTTTATAATTGACCGTTCGTCACGCTGCGAAGGGATTCTGTTTCATTTTTGTCCTAGTTTTCTCTCTTTCGTTGTACATCTGTTTCTGTTTATCATTGACAGACTAGCTAGAATTGTAGAACGGCTTACGGTTTTTGCTACTTAAAATACCGCAACCATTCCCATAAGACCTGCTGAAGAAAATGTATATTAATACGTTTTAGATTTGTATTGTTGTTAATAGGGTACCTACTCAAGAACATTTTAGCTGCTGATAAAATTAAATGCTTCAGTTGCCTTGAAGCAACTGTCAATGTTGTTTATCCCAAATTCTAACCCATATTCCCAAACTAACTGTAAATACCGGTTTAAACCGGTTGCAAAATATATAGGCATACGTGCATACTAGTATTATAATCTCTAATTTATAAGGCATATCGCCGTTTTCTTCGATTCTTGAATCTTTAAATGAGTCATGATAATTATGGAGAACCGCAAGTAAAACGTAGAGTTGCGGCGAATAACGCGCGAGAGACCGTACTCCACCACGGCAGGAAGACAGAGCGGGCGATGCGCGGGCCTGCTGCGCCGCTCTATGTGTGGTTAGTATCAATAACTTATAGAAATGGTTTATTAAAGGAAACTATTACTACATTTGTTTACAAAGAAAATGAAAATGTTGTCTACCTCGTTTAACATCTTCTCCTAGCCTCTTTATTAAATTAGAAGGTAAGATAATCAATAGACAGCATGCCTGCCCCTTTTATTCATGATTAAATAGCATTTTATTGCAAAAATACCCAAATAAATACGGAAAATTGTTTGACGTGCAATGTCTCACCGAGAAAATGTCAGTGAGATAGTTTTCGACGTGCTTTCGTCACACCTAGCGTAAAATTCGATACTACATGTCAAAATGAAAACTTGTGCTACCGATTCCCATACATTTGGAGCGTTAACGCAACGTAAATACGTGAACTCGATACGAAGGCAATTGTCAAAAACTTGTGCTACCGATTTGTTAGTTCCAAATACGGACACATGGCGCTGATTAATTTTGCATACAAAAATTGTCGGAGGCGATACGTTAACGTAGTCGATCCAATTACGCAGAAACTCGTGCTAGGGGCTCTGTTTGGTTATGTATAGCCTACTAAACGATAGACATCAAAATGTTATAACATTACATCATTGTCTCTGTATAAAGAGAATCCTCGTAAATTTTATTTTACTTCGCTGAAAAATGCAGATGTCCCATTTCGAATTTATAAGACAAATCGTGTCAATTATGTTGTGTCATGTCTTCTTATTTGTTTTATTTTTTTTGGAAGTCAGTTTGTTTTGTTTGTTAGAATGTTTTTTTTTTTATATTTTCATAAAAATTTAACTATAACTAGGTATTTTACTTTAACATGACAATAACAGCCATTGGCTCTCCTGCCGGTTTTTTCTGAAAACTTACGTGGAGTGAGCTTAACCTGAAATGCCACTCCACAATGATTGGATAGTTTGGCAACTCATTTCATATTCACTCCACCTAACTTTGAACATTGAATTTTTTACAAAATAGCACTACTGCATTCAAGCTTAGTTTCAAAATCTGAAATAAAGACATAAAACAGTTCTTAACCGACATTTATTATGATCCTAAACATTTGTTACTAACTAATAACAAGCAATACAAAGTTTATTGTTCGGGTTTCCACGAAGATATATTAGGACAAGAGCAAAGAACGCTATTGCATCTGCTTAAACGAAACATCTGTATGTGAATCAGTTTTAAGAGCAAATACTCATAATTGGTGTGCGAGTATGTAGTAGGTGTTCTGTAGTTTCTGCTTACCACCATGGGGAAAAAGGCGTGAGATTATGTATATATATCTTCTATGCACGTTTAAGAGCAAATACTCTAAACTAGTATTGCTGTTTCAAATACTAGTAATTTATTCGCTAAAGATGTCAAAATGTGTAGCCATTAAATTGTTTGTTTATACTTTGTTGATAGTTAGGAGGGCAGATTATTAACGCTGTCGTCACAATATCGGACGCCATTATAAATTATTCGGGGTATTATTCCCGTGTTAGGGTTTCACCACCGATTAATTAACTGCAAAGGCATGCCTTGCTGTTTATAAATAAAAGCTGTTAATTATGTTATTACTATACATGATGGGATGGTCAGGTTATGGGTATGAACATTTGAAAATGATTCGTTCGATAATATATTTAGCAATCAGTTGGCCGAGTATGAGACATAAATGTAAACAGAACTAAACATTATTACACCACTATTAAACCATTTAAAAGCACTTTTGAATTTTCAAATTTTGGGTCAGTCAAAATATGAAGCTAGTTGCACATTCCAAAGAGTAGATAGGCATCTATGGAGAAGAACATCCATGAAACAGGGTACCTATACTAGTATCAGTAAGTATATTGATACAAGTTTTTGGTACCTAGTGGTAATTAAGGTAAAAAAAATATCAGCCAAGAAATACCACAAAGGCACACTGAATATAGCTTATGCAAAAAGAGGAATGAAGAACTGTCCATGAAAATCATTCATCATCTGTCAACCATGATCAATCCTGCTCAATTCTCAATGAAAATAAATCTTCATTTGAAAATGTAAATAAGTAAAAACCGATATACTTGATGCCTTCCTATCGTTGTTATAACAAACTGGGGTATCGACTCCTTCGGATTATTTGTTTACTCAAACCTTCCGAGCTCGATACGACTGCCTCAGGCGGCCGTGTGGCCGCGTTGAAAATATACTGCATTCTGTCATTTTGTTTACTTTCACAGGAAAATGGCTTAAAATTCACTACAGAACTAGAAAACTGGTATTTATGAGTTTACTCCTTGAACTGCTCCTTTGTTAAAACCTATTCATGCAATACGATTGTGCAACTCGCTTCCCTAATATTCGTGACTCTAACCAAGTCGAAGAACACTATTTCTCTACCATCCTGTGATATTTTGTACCATAATTGTCTTTTTAAAATATAGCTCTGTATTTATCGTAATTTATTATTGTGTTTCAATTAGTTTTTTTTATATTCTTTTTAGCAGTCCTTATTTTATACACACTGTATCTACATCTGTTATTCAACAGTCCTGTCGTAGATCTGCTGGAAGTTTTGCTTTTTTTTTAAATAAGAATGTCTGCTCCTTTGTGCTCTTCTATCTGCATACGACAAATAAGATTAATAAATCAATAAAAACTAGAAGAAGTATTTTCTGTTACTTATATGGTGTACATAATGAAAAGTAAAGTTTGGCTTCCAGTCTAAAAGTGACTATCAATAATTTACATGGATCGCCCGCCATCTGACCCAAATATTAATAAATTATACTTAGATGAGATATTATCAGTTCTCTGAATTCTTGCGTTCGACTACCCGTAACGACCGGTAGTCATAAATATTTGTAAGATAAGCCGAAGGTTTGTCTCCGAGAAACGGAGGGTTTCGAAGTGTGAAGAGTTTGAGTGAAGTCTGTTACCGTGTCTAGTGTAACGACGTCTAGACAAAGTGGCATTCTGCAATTCTTATTCTTAAAGTGTCGATGACAAACAGACTTTTTTTTAGATAAATTCTTTGCCTGGCCCAAAACTCAGCCACGGCAACGCCCTCCGCTGACGCAGTCATAATCAGATCCGCAGATCCTCACGTGAATAGGCAACAGGACATGCGGCACAGGATGAAAGGTGTGCAATGGTCTGCGGAGAGACGTCGTAATTGTGCAATAACGATAGTAAGAAGTTCAAAATTGTGTAGGGTTAATCACAGACAATTCTGGTGGTGCATGTAAACCCTAATACACTTTTGAATTATCTATAATCGTCGAATGTAATTTTGTTTAGGGTCTCTGGATAGTCGAATAAAACGCCAAGATACTATTTGTTGAACTAGGCGCCTCTCCTGACAGATGTTTCCCATTTATATCTACAATGACGACATATTTCGCTAGTTTTTTTCACAGCAGCCACACTTGAGCTTTGATGGAGATTTGTGTTGTTGCGACAAATAAAACCCGGGTATGACAAATGATGGTTATGTGACGTGTTAGTGGTCACATTTTGTGACAAACATTGTCTTAAGTGTAGTGACGAATACTAATAGAGTGAGGCGCACACTAGTCATATTTTTGATGTCGTTCCGATAAGCTTATCTATTTTTTTAGACATCCTAGAAAAATCGACGAATTCAATAATTATGTACAATGATTGCACAGAATATTTAAGGCGAATAAAAA
The DNA here is from genome assembly GCA_964057195.1 of Orthosia cruda. Lineage (NCBI taxonomy): Eukaryota > Metazoa > Arthropoda > Insecta > Lepidoptera > Noctuidae > Orthosia > Orthosia cruda. The sequence goes on along the minus strand of OZ059830.1, from coordinate 33,736,861 downwards.
CGAATTAAACACAGGTAGTTAGGTATTTAAATACTTTATGGCACAATTTTAACTATGAACAAAATTAGAAACTGCTTTCCTAATTTCTCATGATTGTAAGTAAATCACCCAGACAGCGCGACAAATTTTAAAAGCTAATTTGTGCTCTACGTTGACTTACGAAGATACAAAGGCATAAAGTTGTTTCTCACAAACGGTCCAGCTCGTACAGTAGGGTTAGCGTGCATCGGTCGGTCATCGTTTAAATATTAACCCTCGCAGGTACCCGCTGTTATTGCGAACAGTACAACATCATGAGTGGTATCAACCCCATGTTTTATTCATTCGTTCCGTTAAGGTTTTGGTATTTTTTTTTTATTTACCCGTTCAAAGAGTGTATTTACTTTCAATGTCGAGGTATTTGAGTGGATGTAGTGAAATATGATTTTTAAGCCTTTTGACAAATTAAGTAAAAACCACTTAAGAACCTAAATTACTTTATAGGTGATTCACATTTCGAGTTTTTATTCTTTAGCCAACATTTAAAACTTGAAATTAACTCTTGGTACAAAAGATTCAACCTATATACAACCAATCTACAAAAGCACAAAATAAATGGAATAAAAGCTAAATCAATTCGTACCCAAATTAAACTTATGCGAACTTAGCGAGTAGAGTAATATAACTTACAATGCTACCCTAACGACACCAAAACCGCTGTGAGTGCTAAGAGGCTACGACCACCCGCTACGCGCTACGAAAAACTTACTGCAATGTAATGAGCTACGGCGTAGCAGTCGTAGATCACCTACAGGAAGGAAGCTACGCTTTTTTATTACGTAATAAATAATAACATGTTTATCGAGTTTGTGTGGATGGCGCTAGTTTTCACGTCAACATTGGCTCCGTATTGAAATTTTGTAAAAAATAGTAAACATTAATATTTCAGTCTAATTATGTATTATACCAGTCAATGTATATGTAGCGATTTATGTGTATTGTTGGCAACAAAAGTTCTGAAGTTTTAAGTGAATAAAAGCATGATAAAAGAACAGCATCTAACACCATGTTTACAAACAAAATTGTGCAACAAAATAAGTGTACAACGTTTAAACCGCATGATAAATAAAAACAACCATTTCTATAATGTATAATGACAGTTACGTAATTTTGTATAATACAAGTAAATAACAATTAGTGAATCTTGGAAATAAGTCACCGTTAACATAAAAGCCCCTAGCACGAGTTTCTGCGTAATTGGATCGACTACGTTAACGTATCGCCTCCGACAATTTTTGTATGCAAAATTAATCAGCGCCATGTGTCCGTATTTGGAACTTACAAATCGGTAGCACAAGTTTTTGACAATTGCCTTCGTATCGAGTTCACGTATTTACGTTGCGTTAACGCTCCAAATGTATGGGAATCGGTAGCACGAGTTTTCATTTTGACATGTAGTATCGAATTTTACGCTAGGTGTGACGAAAGCACGTCGAAAACTATCTCACTGACATTTTATCGGTGAGACATTTCACGTCAAACAATTTTCTGTATTTATTGGGGTATTTTTGCATTAAAATGTTATTTAATCACGAATAAAAAGGGCAGGCATGCTGTCTATTGATTATCTTATCTCCTAATTTAATAAAGAGGCTAGGAGAAGATGTTAAACGAGGTAGACAACATTTTCATTTTCTTTGTAAACAAACAGTACGTAAAGTTTCTTATAATAAACCATTTCTATGAGTTATTGATACTAACCACACAGAGCGGCGCGGCACGCCCGCGCATCGCCCGCGCTGTCTTCCTGCCGTGGTGGAGTACGGTCTCTATCGCCTTATTCGCTGCAACTCTACTTTTTACTTGCGGTTCTCCATAATTATCATGACTCATTTGAAGATTCAAGAATCGAAGAAAACGGCGATATGCCTTATAAATTAGAGATTATAATACTAGTATGCACGTATGCGTATATATTTTGCAACCGGTTTATACCGGTATATACAGTTAGTTTGGGAATATGGGTTAGAATTTGGAATAAACAACATTGGCAGTTGCTTCAAGGCAACTGAAGCCTTATCGGCAGCTAAAATGTTCTATAGTACCCTATTAACAACAATACAAATCCAAAAAGTATTATTATACATGTTCTTCAGCAGGTCTTATGGCAAAAGTTGCAGTATTGTAAGTAGCAAAAACCGTAAGCCGTTCTACAAGTCAACGTTCTAAAGTACAACGAAAGAGAGAAAACTAGGACAAAAATGAAATAGAATCCCTTCGCAGCGTGACGAACGGTCTATTATAAAGACCTTGCATCGTAATTGCCACCTGACAGCCAATGTTCCAGAATCCAGAGTAATCTTTATGAGACGAGAAATCGATGCAGAGAGTGGACTGTGATAGGACTCTCCTTCAAAACTAATCGACCTTCGTACATGGAACGCCTTGTTGGCTCAGCCTATTATTATTTAAAATTCCTATACTTGTTGTTGATGTTTATTGAATTTATTATATTTCTAACATGTACTTAAGTATCCGTGAATTGAATAAGTAACTAACTAAGCTATTAATGTGATAATAAAAACCTAAATAAACAGAAACTATATGTTTTTCCTAATCTAAACATACATACATAAACTTACGCTTTTTCCGGATGGGGGTAAGTAGTTAGAAACTACAGAATGCCACCTGCTACGTTATATTCACGTTCATCTACACGCACGCGGGTTATGACATGCACGCACGCTGGCCTTTGTGAAGAACGTCACAATAAGATCTGTTGCGGACGGTACCTGGGTGGTGTAAGTACCCGCGGTCGCCCTGGGACAGTATCCCACTGTTGTTTGACGTGCTTTCCATACGCTCTGAGTCAAGCGACTCTGCTGGTGGCACACGCCACCACACACCCCTGAATGCGTATGTAGGGTGGTAGGTACTAGGAAGACCTACATACAAGAACCAAGTTTGGACCAAAGAAATAAAAAGAGAGCTTTTTCATGAAAAATATTGTTGCACGTGTTTCAGGCCATTTTTGCGTTCATCTTTATTTAACCGAAATCTTAAGAGCCTTATTTATAAACCTTTATACATAAATATAATCATTACAATTTTTGATTTTTTACACAAGGGCCCTTATTGGCATACGACAATAATAATTACACATTTGTCTCATCATCATTTTTTAATCTATCATTCAAATTTACATCAAACATAGGTACTTCCTATTCTAAACTAATATTGTAAAATTGTTTTTAACTATATTTGTACAAGGTAATATCTGGAAGGAAACGCCTGCCGTTCCTACCGCTAGGTGTAGCAGTAAAAACTTTATGGGCTGATAATGCGTTAAGAATAAGTAATAGAATATGTAGCTGTTGTAGGTGGTACTAATCTATATAGTGCATTGATGAAATAAAATGCAGATTTAATGAACAAAACTTTGTATTACATAATGTTCTTTCATATTCGCATCATAATGAATTGACAGAGCTTCTAATATTCCAACCATCGCTCATAGCTGAAGCTCCAAACGCTTGAAATAGCATGAAGAGCATTTGTACCAAAACGGTTGTGAATTAGTAGATACTTTTAACGTCGTTGTAAGTTACAAAATATTCCACCAATTCCTTCGTTGGATGTCACTATTCCACTAAGAGACGTATAGCTTGCCGTGGGCTTTGAAGAAATCACGGCTGCAGTCTTGTGTGGTGCAAGCGATTGGAATGGCTTGTCGTCTCTAAGTGGCAATGCGGGCTTATATTGTTCCGGTGTCGACAAAGGCTTTTGGCTAGTACCGGGAATATTTTATTCATCTTCTCCTGTTGGCAAAAGAAGTTGATATAGAACAAAATACAAAGATTCTGTAACTAAATACAACATTGTCGGTCGTGCAGTGTTATTGCACTTTTCCATTTGGAATTTCTTAGTGGCAACCCGGAGTCTCACTCTAAGTGCTGTGCACGTCAATAGGCCCGCCTCTTATTACATGAGACCTCATAGGATTAAGCGGATGAAGCGCATTTTGCATAATTGTATGAATCTGTGCAATAAACTTACATGTTTGCTTCTTTATGAAGTTCGCCATGATGATGACCTGAGTGAAGCAAGTTCTTTTTGGATTCGTTAATTCTAAAATCACAGAACCATCGTACATAACAGATTTACGTCTGAAATTGGTAAATTTAAATAATTATTTGAAATGACAACAAACAAAAATAGACGTTTACATCTTAGGGTCTACTCACACCGAGACGCAATGCGATGGTACATAAACATAATAGTATATAACGCGCGGTTTGCGCGGCATTTAAAATTAAAAAAGTGATCAATGTCTCCATCCTCTATTATTTCTGTTTTATGTTTTTCTTTTGGAGTAACAGAAGCTTTCTAGCGTTTGTATTTAGGCTTGTAAGTGGCGTTGTTAACTTCAGCTTGCTCAGTCATAACTTTGCTGATGAAATCAATTTATTCATATATTTATATACATAATATTATTATACGTAAAACGTGAATGATTATGTGGAAAATCCTGTTGAGTATTAAGTATGGAGGTATATTTATTATGTCTAGCATTCTGGGCATGATTGCTGCCAGGCTATGTTGCATAGAATCGTTGCCCCAGTATTTCAGCTGGAATATTGAAGCAATGATGGTTACCTGTGTGTAAGTGTTAAATGTTGTTTATTGTTATTGTGTTACTAAAATACGTATAAGTCTTTTTACATCGTTCTCACAAATCTATGTAATTTTCCTGTAACCAAATACTTGTTATTGTACTGTGTTGATGGAAAAGAGTGTCCGCGGAGTTTCTTGCACGTTCTTCTCCATAGAGACCTACTGACGCTTGTGAATGTGCAACTAGTTTTATCTTTTGTTTGTCTATTCAAAAATGCCTTTAAATGGTTTAGTTGAAATAAAGTATTTTGACTTTGATAAGTTTATATTGTTTCTAATATTATGTATTTAGATTATGTTATTCTGTAGGCTCTGTTGTCTTTAATAAATTAAGTAATAATTAAGTATAACAAGGTATTTAACGTTTCGGTGTGGACGTGCAAAATACCTATTGGAACAAAATCTCTGAGTTCAGAAAGTTCGTCGGAAGAATTTCGCTTCCACACGCGTTTGCATCAGTGTGCTAACGGTTTTATATTTTCGTAATTTGAAGGAAACCGTCAAACATTAAGTGACAATTGTCAAACGTCATGTACGGGACCGTTCTAAACCGAACAATTTATCATAAATTAAAACTCCAATAAACTGAAATTTTCAATGACTTGTTAAAAAAAGAATTAATAAAAATGTTAAATATGTTTTAAAGTGTGTTTATAACAAATATTTTTTCAGTTTTAGACTCTAAATTATTTAAGACAATGTTACACGTGTTTGTCTTCTATTTTCAGAACGCACCATTCACTACAAACCAATCCAAACGCTATTGGATTCTCGGCCTTAATTAACCATAGTTCAATTACTACTTCAGAGTTGTCGCAAGACGTTTTTTTGAACTCGTGCTGCCAAAATAACTAGTCGCAGCATCGACTACGTTTTCGTCTGGTAAAATGTCACGATGACGATACGAATACGTTAGAAACTTGTGCTGATCAGCGGCGAGGGGGAACATGTATACTATGCAAAAACCATCTTCAAAGTACTGAATTGAAAGAAGTAACAGAATTTTGCATTGATAAACATTACGAGATGTGTGGTCTTGAAATTAAATCTATGCATGTGATAATATTATGTATATACAGGACACCCTCATCTAATCTAAATATATTTTTTGAAAACTTAACAAAACCTTACTTAAATTACAAAATAAAAAAGCAAAATAATAATAGCTGGTGATTTTAATATAAACCTTCTAAGCAATGATAATAATTGTACAAAATTGAAAGAATTAATCTCAAATTATGGTATGAGATGTCATATTCATGAAGCCACCAGGTTGAATACATGTATTGATAACATCATTAGTAATATTCCAAACGTAATAGGTAAAACTCACAATGTTTGTTTATCTGATCACAACACTGCTCAGGTTGTGAATTTCGAACACAATCAAAAACCTATATCAGGCTATTACATCATGACCGTAAATGACCTGAGTAAAGACAATGTTAGCAAATTCATTGAACACATAAGTAAATTATCTTTTACGGATATTTACAAAATTTCAGACACGAATAATGCTTTCAATTCGTTTCATGACACTTTAACATTATTTTATAAACTATGCTTCCCTCTGATTAAAGTAAAAAAACAGTTCAAAGATAATAAATTAAAATGGATAACAAAAGGAGTTAAAATTAGTAGTAACACTAAACGAACATTAAGATATAAATATTATGTAAACAGAACACATGAAAATAAAACTAGATTTAAGATGTACTCGAAAATGTATTCATAATATACAATCCCTATGTAATCTTAAGCATATTGCATACTCAAAAAATAAAGGTAAAGCTTCTTGGGATATTGTAAAAAGCTGCACAGGTAAAACGGTCTCGAGAGTATATTAATTGTATAATAGATAATGGTGTTACTGCTATATCAGGTTCAGATATAGCAAATATATTTAACAACTTTTTCATTGATATTGTTGAAAACAGCGCTACTTTA